>CM069593.1:31384740-32584740 GCA_035771175.1 Paratinospora sagittata
GCCACTTCATAAAGGAGAAGATAGAAAATGGGACAGTTAGTCTACTATACACATCGACAAGTCAGCAAATAGCAGATATCCTCACTAAAGCTCTACCAAGGAAGAATTTTGAAGATTTGAGTATCAAGCTTGGTTTGATTAACATCTACGCCTAGCTTAAGGGGGAGTGTTGAAATACCCGATCCCTAATTTTCAGGGATACAGCTGCTGATTTTCAGGGATACAGCTGCAGCAATCAGTTTCTTTTATTAGTTGTCTACATTAATTTAAGAATAAAGAGATTCTGGAAATTCCTGATATCTCTATTAGTTTGTTTCCTATTTTATAGTTTCCTATTTTACTAGTTTCCTAATTTTTAGTAATTAGTATCTTGTTACCAAATATAGTGAAAGGAACGTTTCTTCCTTCCATTATATATTCAGACTGTACAGTGATCATAAAGAAATATATGAGAATTATTTTCTTCTCTAAATTCAACAAAGAGGATGAAGAATGAATGAATAGGTGTTCAAGGAAAAGGAGTGATGCAAGAAGAGGATGAAGAGGAAGAAGATTTTCAAAAGTAGAGGAGGAAGATGAGGAAGAAGAAGGAGTATTACAAGGCTTAGTTGATGAGGATGAACAGGATGAAGAGGATGAAGAATGAATGACTAGGTGTTCAAGGAAAAGGAGTGATGCAAGAAGAGGATGAAGAGGAAGAAGATTTTCTCAAGTAGAGGAGGAAGATGAGGAAGAAGAAGGAGTATTACGAGGCTTAGTTGATGAGGATGAAGAGGATGAAGAATGAATGAATAGGTGTTCAAGTTTTTTTAATGTATTTATTTAAATAGGTTATAGGTATTCTTTTTTTATGTAACTTGGAGAATAGAATGCACTTGAAATGGTGAATTGTGCCCTCACCTTACCCTATTTTGATGTTTGATGCCTTAAAATCTTTGATGAATAGTGATATAGACTTTTTATTTTGAAGGTTGAGGCTTAGTGTTGAATATTTTGATGTGCATTTTAGATAAATAAATTACTGTTACATTATATCAGATTTTTCTATATTTTTTTTATAATTCTTTAGAAAATCAAAAAATAAAAAAGTGTTATGATTTACGATTCAATTTGAATATCACCCTCAATGATTCTACAATTTGATTCTGATTTAACAACTATGCCCACAATATTATCAACATATACAATTACAATGGTAGAATTTTGTACAGACTTGATACATACGGTACAATAAACTTGTTTTGCACACCGTTTCCTAAATGTTATCCTTAATCTATCAAACCTTGCCCAAGGTAATTGGGCTTTCCCATAGACTTCAATATCATATACATTTTTCCCTTGAGATCAGAATGAAGACTTACGAAAGGTAATATAGAAGCTTCTTCTCACGAGTCTATATGAAGAAATGCATTTTTATTTTATTTTTGGCATCTAGCTTAGCATTATAATCAAGAGGACCTGGTGACCAAAAAATAACAATACTCCTCTAAAATCATCCTCGCTAAAAAAGAAAATATCTCACTACCATCAATCAAATTTTTTAGCAAGCTTTTTACAACCAACTTATACTATCCTATCTACTTAGAAGACTCCATTAAAATTTCAATCTATTTTCCAAATATAAAAGGTCATTATCGTCTTAGGTTTAAGCAATTGATAATTTCAAAGAATAGAAGAAGATGAAATTGCACACTAACTTGCTAGGTTTTACGGTTGAAAACCCAAATGAACGAAAGTACATGAAATTGTAAAATTTGACTCATGTATGTGTGTTAACGTATCAATGTTTGTATTCAACTATCAAATCAGAGACTTAGAAAATCAGTTAGTTATTGTGATTTTTTCCTCTCATATTCAGGATTCAGGTTTAGTTTAATCTATAAAAAGACATTTGGAGCCTAGAAATCTTTGCTACTATTTCTTGCATTTGGCTGTAGAACATTTTGAGAATTGTTTAAAACAAGAAAAACGATTGGGTGGCTGTTTGGGACTCCCCCAAGTTTTAACATGGTACATTTAGTGAGATATTAGTATAACTTTTCATTTCTTAAGAAAAGAAAAGAAAAAATATATATATATATATATTTGAATGATCAAGGGAATGGGAATTATCAAAATGAAAACATCAAACAGATTGGTAAGGAGATTGACTTTTGTTTGCCATGTTCTAAGTGCGAGAAGAATTTTTTTTTTCTTGGGGAGTAAACAATTGATACTCTTTATTTCATCCTGGGATATATTTAGTTGAGTAGAGTGGATATAAAGAAAGAGTGGAAGCATGATCTAAAGAAGTAGTAAAGCATAACGAATGGTAAATGATGGTTTGAAACTAATTGATAGCTTAAGGGAGTCATCACCAAGGTAAAGATCATTAGAATTTAACAAGGTCCATGACTTTTGTATTTGACACAAATTAGCAGCCTGTCTATGGAAAGAGCATGATTAAGTGACTTAATGCAGCATGTATGTGCATAAAGATTATTGTGAGAGGTTTCTTCTTGTACGTTTTTTTTGTTTTTTTTTTGTTTTTTTTTGTTTTTGTTATGAATTCGATTGATTGTTTTGCATATGATTCTGTTGCAATTTCTTTAGCATTAAGGATGTGGAAGGAATTAGATAAAAGCAATCAGAGTTAAAAATATAGCAACAGAATTTGGAGTCTGGGGCACACCTGAGTTTGTGCTGCAAGAACAACTGCTACCCCATGTATCGAAGTATCTTGCGAAATTTCTTCAAGACCCGCATCACCCCACTTACATTCTATTTTGGGGAAGAATTCCCTTGCAATTTCCACAGCAGTCTTTGCCGATTCCTGCAATCACGTAAAAATTATGCATATAAAACCAGCGATAAACCATAACAAATTCTGCAAGAGAACAAAAGGCGCATAATGTATAGAAGATTCATGGTACCTCGCTGCGACTCCAAATGGCTTTAACAACCACAATATCAGCAATCTCCCTAAGTCTAGGAATGTACTGAGTTCGCACAAATATGCCAGCGCCAAGAACGGCAATCTGCGGAAGTGGCGTCATCCCGGAAGCTGATGCCTCTTCAACAATAATTCCCTAGTATTAGAGAAAACTCAGTTGAACAATTCTGTTTAAGTTGTGAACAACACCAACATTTCTCATTAACAGAAAAGACAGGAAAAAAATAAAAAATAAAAAATAAAAAAGAGTAAATGCAGTAAAAACTGCAGTCTAATTGGAATTTGGAACTGCAGAACAGATTAAACGAAGAAAATTAACAGAGCAGTTATAGGAATTTTTTAAAGAACTGCTTGTAGCAGTTGAGAATTTGGTGATGGAGGTGGAAATCCAGCAATATGGAAAGATCTGCTTTTTATAAATGATGGGAGTGGTTGAAAGGATTGGTGAAGGAACTAAAAATCGAAACTTTTAATGAGATTTGGAGTTAGAGAAGTAACGCAGATCAAAAAGAATGGAAGGAGAGGGTTAAAAAATTAAAAAAATTTATAAGTGTCATCAAAACGTAAATAATAACTGTTTTGCCCTACTTTGACTATTCAACGCCCAGTCAGCCGACACACAAGCGCCACGTGGGGGGAGTTGGAGATGTTAAGAAGGCGTCTTTTGAAAAAAAGTCTTCCCTTTAAAAAAAAAATTTTAAGGGAAGGCGTCTTTTAGAAAGACGCCTTCCATACAGATTTTTTTTTTCAATTTTTTTTTGTACTTGTGTCAATCAAATACCACTTTCAGCGCATCCCACGATCCCCTGAAGGCGACGGAACCTCATTCCCATGCCCGGTTGAATTTTTGGGCCCCCATCTCGAATTCAAGTTATTAAGAAAAATTAAAGCTTTTAATAAATTGTTCGGCCTCACCGAAGCCAAACCACGTGGTTTTTTTTACCCGACCACTTTCAGCGCGTCCCACTATCCTCCCACGATCCCCCGGAGGCGACGAAACCCCATTCTCATGCCCGGTTGAATTTTTGGACCCCCATCCCGAATTCAAGTTATTAAGAAAAATAAAAGCTTTTAGTAAACTGTTCGGCCTCACCAAAGCCAAACCACGTGTTTTTTTTTTACCCGACCACTTTCAACGCGTCCCACTATCCTCGTACGATCCCCCGGAGGCGACGAAACCTCATTCCCATGCCCGGTTGAACTTTTGGACCCCCATCCCGAATTAAAGTTATTAAGAAAAATCAAAGCTTTTAGTAAACTGTTCAGCCTCACTGAAGCCAAACCACGTGGTTTTTTTTTACCCGACCACTTTCAGCGCGTCCCACTATCCTCCCACGATCCCCCGGAGGCGACGGAACCCCATTCCCGGTTGAATTTTTGGACCCCCATCCCGAATTCAAGTTTAAATGAAAAACATAAACTTTTACTAAACTGTTCGGCCTCACCGAAGCCAAACCACGTGGTTTTTTTTACCCGACTACTTTTAGCGTCTCCCACTATCCTCCCACGATCCCTCGGAGGCGACAGAACCCCATTCCCATGCCCGGTTGAATTTTTGGACCCCTATCCCGAATTCAAGTTTAAATGAAAAATCAAAGCTTTTAGTAAACTATTCGGCCTCACCGAAGCCAAACCACGTGGTTTTTTTTTACCTGACCACTTTCAGCGCGTCCCACTATCCTCTCACGATCCCCCGGAGGCGACGGAATCCCATTCTCATGCCCGGTTCAATTTTTGGACCCCATCCCGAATTCAAGTTATTAAGAAAAATCAAAGTTTTTAGTAAACTGTTCGGCCTCACCGAAGCCAAACCACGTGGTTTTTTTTTACCCGACCGCTTTCAGCGCGTCCCACTATCCTCCCACGATCCCCCGAAGGCGACGGAACCCCATTCCCATGCCCGGTTGAATTTTTTGACCCCCATCCCGAATTCAAGTTATTAAGAAAAATCAAAGCTTTTAGTAAACTGTCCGGCCTCACCGAAGCCAAACCACGAGGTTTTTTTTTACCCGACCACTTTCAGCGCGTTCCACTATCCTCCCACGATCCCCCGAAAGCGACGGAACCCCATTCCCATGCCCGATTGAATTTTTGGACCCCCATCCCGAATTCAAGTTTAAATGAAAAACATAAGCTTTTACTAAACTGTTCGGCCTCACCGAAGCCAAACCACATGGTTTTTTTTTACCCGACCACTTTCAGCACGTCCCACGATCCCCCGAAGGCGATGGAACCTCATTCTCATGCCCGGTTGAATTTTTGGACCCCCATCCCGATTTCAAGTTTAAATGAAAAATCGAAGCTATCAAAACATATACAAGGTAATTCTGTTTAAAAAAATTTATTGAATTGAAGTAGCAAGTATACATACATGTTGAGTACAACATTATCAAAACATATACAAAAGTAGTAAAACAAACTGCCAATTGGTGCGACATATTGGCCATTTACGTCGTTTGTTGCATCGTAAGTGATCTCTTGTATAGTTCTGCAAAGGCACCTGAACAACTCACTCGACATGTGGTGTTGGATCATCGTCAACGGGCATAGTTGATATGTGCTCATCCTTACGATCATCATGCGCCTCAATAGTCGTATCTTCTATAAATGCACCTCCCAAACATTGCCCTCGCTCTCGCCCTTGCCTTGGTATTCTTTTTCGTGTACCTATCCAATTTTCCTCTTCACCCAACGTTGGATTGTCCTCGAATGAAGTAGTTGTCCGGTCAATATCAATATTTGGTATTGCATCGCCAAAGTGGGATGGATCCTGCTGCAATGGTGACGTGAGGACATTCGTGAATGAATCCACTCGACTGGAATGAGTGATGAGACTCTGACGGTATGCTGACGATTGTCCTTCTGTTGTGTCTCTCCTAACCATGTAATCAGCATGCACCATTTGTAGTGTAGTCATTGAAATCCTCTTAATGTCCGTCAGTACAGTCATATCATTAACCTCACTGCGCAAATTAATTTGAGCCACGTTGCGAACCTAAATAAATTAAAAATGTCATACGTTAGCCAAAATAACTACAACTTAGCTTAGTAATAAGTGAAAACGTGAATTGCAAAATGTACTATCTTACCAAGAAATCGATAGTTGCACCACTTTCAGTCATATACCTCCGGGTTATTGATCGATATCAAATCATGTATGGGTTATTGTACTCCATATGTGACGAAACATTATTTTCACCAACTGCCAAGTTATCAGCACGACGCTCTCATTCATCAACATAATATCTGTACTTTTGAATCCAATCACTGTCACATTGGCTCTTCATATCCCACTTGTGAAGGTCAACACTTGTGTCGCATGGCTCCAGAATCATTTGTCTCATGCCAAAATGATGCAACACTCGATCTGGCCGATGTAACTCAACTATGGCGAAACAAATTAGTGGAAAAATAGTGTGCCAAATGTGTCGCCCATGCTTGCAATAATCTACCAAGGCATCAATCAAATCATCGATGTATGGAGTTCACCTAACTTGTACATGGACCCCTAACGTCAAAACTGAAAAACCATGCAAAAATTAAGCAATACATGTATGTAAATTGTTTGGAATATTGTACCTCTTCAAAACCTTTAGTGTCCAAGGTCTCTCTATATTTATTCAACACATGCGTTGGGACCTCTTTCTTTATCAATGCGTGTCTCCACCTGCAAATATTAATGACAAATTAATAAATGTTAACAGTGAATGTTGAAAAGGAAGAGACGTGTGGAGTTAAGTAAAAAATTACTCATTTACCTATATGCCAATGGTGGTGGTGGCAACAGATGTGCATTTGGACCGGCATGATCCTCGCTTTGAACGTTGCATCTCCGTGGAGCCAAAAATGGAAATCTATCACATGCCCATAATTGTACTAGGACTAGTGCTCCTGAAACACCTCGTTTGTCATAATCTACGGCACAACACATTTGATGATATAACCATGCTAACACTGCACTGCCCCATGCGTATGTACCAGCCACATCGAAGTCCACAAGAAGAGGCAGAGCACATAGGTGTACAAGATTGTTTGACTGGTCTGACAACAACCCACCTCCAATCAGCTGCAAAATATATGTTCGTGCATACTGTTGTATTTGAATTTTCGTCACTTCTTCGGGTAAGTTGGAAACTCTTTCACTAAGGGTGACTAGACTCAATCGTCCCCCGCGTCTTTCTTTCCCCACTGGCATGAACCCAAGCAGCTCAGTACATAAATCCCCATATTCAAGGTTGGTCGATCCCATCACTGGTAGACCATCGACCCGCAACCCCAATTGCACATCGACATCTTGGAGTGTAATAGTCGCCTCTCCGACTGTAAAGTGGAAGGTATGGGTCTCTTGACGCCAACGCTCAATGAAGGCCGTAATTAAATGTCAGTCCAACTGAATGAATCCAACACGTGCTACCCCATAAAAACCAGCTCACTGCAAGTATGGAATAATACTTGGGTCAAGTGGAAGTGTGCGATGGACCACGGCCTCCCTACGTCGGCAATGCAACTCTTGCACTGGCTGCAAAAATAAAAAATTTATATTGTCAATGAAAGACTTTATTGGCAAGGAATTAAATATCAAAATAAAATGTGAGTACCTCTCCATCCCAGATGGGACCAGATCGATGACGGGCCTGCAACGACAGTACTGATGGATCTAAAGGCCCTGGATCCATCTAACCTAGATGAAATAACATTACATTTAAGTAGCACATATTAGCATCAAACCTAGATGATAAAATATTAGAAAAAGATCAAAATGAGACAATAAAACACTATATAATCGGAAGGTACATAACACTACAACTACATGCGATAATCATTAATACAATAGCTCGTACATGACAAAGTTTATCCAAAAGTGTCATATTACATTGCAAAAGATACAGAAGACTGAAAAAGTAAAAAACATGAAATATATGTGGGCAAACAATAGCTTATGCAGCCCCATCACGAAGGGTTGGACAACTCCGCCTGTTGTGGCCTTCCTGTCCACAATGACCACATCTAATCTTAGACGAGGGTTCCCTTATATCCATCTCATTTCTTATGCGCGACGACCTCGGTCGACCAGATTTGCGAACATGATCAGAATTAGGTATCACCGTATACGGAATAGTACATTGTGGCCAATAATATTCGTGCGGAATGGGATGAAACTGAGGTTCATAACACTTGGAGTAATGCTCGAGGAGGTACCAATGATCAATATATTGGTCACAATTGATCGAAGCATATCGACCCGTTGCTTGTACGTGTGAACAAGGAATCCCATAACATTGCCATTTGCCACAGCTGCAAATACGATCTTTTGGTCAAACAACCTGCTTGTTTCCCCCTTTGTTCATGTGGGCATCCTGTATACCGGTAACAACTTCAAATGTCTCAAGCTGTCGATTGATCAATGTACCAGTGTGGTTCCCTACCTTAAGCCCCCAATTTCTCATTTTCTCTACACCATACTTTGTGAAAACTTCTCCTTTACTAATTACTTCGTCTATTTCTTGTCGTCTAACGATGAACCATGCAACACATCTATAAAACATCAACTGCACCAATGTTGTGACCGGATAAAATCGAGCCCCCTTCAACACTCCATTGAAACACTCTAAAGAAAAAATAGGAAAAAAATCAGATGGTAATTGCACAAAATATTAGTAAAGTAGACAATAAAAATAAATAGCTCGTCTATTCAAAGAAGTAAATGCATTGACTAACTAGCCACATTGGTAGTCATCCAACCATACCACACCCCACCATCGTAAGCCATTGTCCACCTCTCTCTACGAAGGGTAATGAGATTAAACCATCTTGTGCAACCTTTCTGGTGCTATAGTTCTTTCATTAGTGCCTCAAACTTACGTGGTTGGTGTTGTGACCTTGCTGCCTTGGCCAAATCTCTCAACTTCTCGTTATGGAACTTATCATTGAAATTACCACCCACATGCCTCAAACAAAACCTATGATATGCCTCAGGCTTGATCCAACCATTCTCTACTCTTTTAACAACATTCAATATGCCAGGGTGACGATCACTGACAAGGCAAATGCGTTCTCTGTTTGTCACGCTATAACGAAGCTTCCTAAGAAACCATGCCCAGTTGTCAGTATTTTCTTGATGAGCAATAGCAAATGCGAGAGGGAATATGTGACTGGCTGCATCGATTCCCGTGGCGATGAGCAACTTATCGCTGTATTTTCCATATAAGTGTGTACCATCTATTTGTATGATAGGCCTACAATGCTTCAAACCCTCAATTGAGGGACCAAAAGCCCAAAAAGAACGATGAAACGTGGCAATCCCATTGTTTGTCAGGTTCGTAGTGATCTACAAATGCGTGCGAACCTGGATTACTAGCATTCAATGCATCCATCCACTTTGGGAGTAGGTTATACGATCCCTCCCAATCACCAAAACCTTTTTTTTGCAAGCCACACTTTTCTGTAATGCACATCATATTTTTAATTACTTGATGTAGCGCCGAAAACAGAAGTAGAAGGATCTCGCTTTACAATATCAAATATATCGCAATATATTAGCTTTAAATCCAATTGTCTATGATCTTGCAACATTTGGGCAAAAATACATGTGTGTGGGAATTGACATTTTGTGATCTCAAACAATCCCAATTTCTTGCGTTTCGAAGCCCTTAGCCTCCACTGACAACCATATTTCCATTTCTTACACCTAATTGACCAAAACTTGGGTTCTGAATCGACCACGACATATTCTTGTTGCTTGGCTATACAACATCGTTTTACTCTATGTTGCAAATCTTCCTTTGAGGGAAATGTGAGTCCTTTGCAAAGATCTTGTGACTCGTTCCACCCCATAGATATGTTATCATGGTTGTCTAATAATGGGGTCATAGCTTCATGATTAAGTTCCATGAAATTCGGTGATGGAGCCTCAAAACTTGCTATGGTAGGCTGTGGTGTATCCCCCACACTATGCAACTCAGTGTCTTGTAATTCGATTTCTTCAATGCTTACGCCATTGCCATCTTCTCGTAGTGGCGATGCATACATAGACCCATCATTTTCAATTACTCTCAACAAAGTACCACGCATATCAACAAAACTAGACATCTCATGTCCATCATCCTCATCACTATTTTCATCACTGTCTTCGTCGAGGTGGGCGTTGTCGTCTTCATAATTGAATTCATCATCAGACAAATGTACATTGGAAGGGCTAGCATCTTCAGAATCATTGGTCATGTGTTCGATTGTAGCATCAATAGGTGAAGTTGTACTCGGACCAATGTTGTCACACCCTGGGTTGCACAGCGTGCCCCCTACCCAGGTGTGGGCGCACCCCCTCGGGGCGAACGCCAAGCCATTATGGATTCATAATATTGTCATATAGCCATGTAGCAACCCAACCGCAGCTGGTCTACATCGAAACGATTATTTGTCTGCCACTACTCATGAATAGTAAAGGGCCTCCCTAGGAATCGAACTCGAGACCTCCCTATCGCATTCATGAGTAGTGGCAGACAAATAATCGTTTCGATGTAGACCAGCTGCGGTTGGGTTGCTACATGGCGATAGGACAATATTATGTGGTACTATGGCTAGGCGTTCGCCCCGAGGGGGTGCGCCCGCACCTGGGTAGGGGGCACGCTGTGCAACCCAGGGTGTGACAAATGTTCTTCATTGATCTCCATGCACAATGACCGCCAAAATTCATGCGGCTTCGGCGACTCCCCATTTGACGACCTTGGGTTGGATTTCCACCAACAACTTCTACATACACCTCCATATTATTAGGAGGTGGGAGCTCTTACAACATGGAAAAAATATCCCTTAGCGCTTGCTCAGTTCTAATCGGAACCACCGTATAATTGAAATCTTTATCGCCAAAATATAAAGGATATCTATAGGTGATATTGATCGTTGCACAAATTAAAATCCCTAGTGCACCTCGAATAACCCCTTCAAATTCTTCAAAACCAATGCCTGATCGGACTCTTACAAGCCCTATTGGCGGTCTATCGTATGATGCACCTAGCGAACCATGTACTACAGAACCACCACTGTAGCATATTATAGAAACAAGCCTATCTGTCATCTGTGTGGGAATAAGCAAAATACAATCGTCATTCTTTCAAACAAAATATGAAATTAAAGCCTATGACTTCAACAAAGTAACAATTAAAAAGAAATTTCCAAAACCATCTGGAAGTGTTGTAACAAGCTAGGGAATGGCGTCGCTCGCAAGAAAAAACGAGAGGGTCGACATAGCGATGAGGGAGAGAGAGAGACTTCAGACGACGGTGACGGCGATGGAGGAAGGAGTTGTAGAGAGAGAGGGAATGGCGTCGAGAGGGAGGGAGAGCACGAGCAGTCGCTCGAAGGAGACAGTGAGAGCACCGACACAGCGAGGAGAGCGAGACCAGTGTTTCCGACGACGACGACGGCGACGGCACGGAGGAAGGAGTTGCAGAGAGCGAGAGGGAATGGCCTCGAGAGGGAGGGAGGGAGAGCACGAGCAGAGAGAGACGGAATGGCGTCGCTCGGAAGAATAGAGCAAAAGGCTTCTAATGACGGTGACGGCGACGACGAAACTCCTTTGGTGCGTTTCAGGGAGAAGGCGTGAGTGTGGGGTAGGTCGGAGATGGTGGGGTCTGCGTATATGTAGCGTTAGGTTTAGGGAAGGCGTCTTTTAGAAAGACGCCTTCCCTTAAAAAAAAAAAATTTTAAAGGGAAGGCGTCTTTTAGAAAGACGCCTTCCGTAAAAAATTAAAATTTTTTTTAAAGCGTCTTTTGAAAAAATGTCTTCCATGTAAAAAAAATTACAGAGGAAGGCGTCTTTTCAAAAGACGTCTTCTTAACATCTCCAGCTCCCCCACCCACGTGGCGCTTGTGTGTCGGCTGACTGGGCGTTGAATAGTCAAAGTAGGGAAAACAGTCATTATTTACGTTTTGATGGCATTTGTGAGTTTTTTTAATTTTTTAAGGGCAATCAGGTCAAAAGGAGGTGAGTCTGTTTGTTGTCTTTTGCTGCTAATCACGAGATCTAGGTGTTGGTTAAGGCAGCTTTCTCTTGGATACAACAGGTGTGGGCTTATCCGTGCAATGTTACTACTCTTGGATGCAGCGCGGGTAGAGTGCAACACTCGGTAGGTCAATTTGGCTTGGTGTCACGGTCATGTCAAGATATGTATAGTCACTCAAAAAAAAGGTCTGTAAAGTTTCGTCTTAATCGAGAGTTGCAATTTTGTAAATATGGCTCAATATGATTGGCCTTATATTTTGTTGTTTTCTTTTAAAAATAAGCCAAAAGCTTAACATCTACTTTGGAAAAGAGTAGTTGTCCAACTCTCCCTCATGACCCTTACTTGGTCGTGCATAGGACATTCCTTTGGCAACACCCACGGGGTCGACTACCATCATCCTAAAAAGGGTAATGGTAGTTCCTATAGCATTTTGGTAGGTTATGGGACACTGCTATTGGGCTAGCAGTGCGGGTTCATTGGTAGTTAGGGTTGGGTACCTAACAGTATTATGGCACCGTTCAGGGTGACATTCTGCATAGTATGTTATCGAAGATATTTGGGTTTTCCGTTCAAATGATTATCCATTGCTACGTACAAGTAACGTATACGAGTCTTCCACTAAATTTAGAGTATATGTGTGAATGGCTGACTGAGAATATGAGTATTCGAGGTGCCGCATGGGTAGTTTGTCTACCTCATAAATATGCCGGTGACACTGAGGCCATGGATCCGACCCAGACCGATCAAAATGGCCCGACCCAAATTTGGGTCTGATTATTATCTGAGTTGGCCTGGCCCGACCCCAAAATTTATTGGGCGTACAAGTTGTTATTTTTGACAGATTAATAAATAGCATTTTTTAATTTGTGATTTGTATGTTTTATTTTATTATTAAATAAAATTTATATTGTAATATTTAAAATTTTAATTTAATTATATCTAATAAATTTGACTCATATAATTGGCCCAAAAGCCCATTTAAGGCTCGGTCCAATTATACATTGGGTCAGGCTTGGGCCATATTTTTTAATGTCGACCCACCCAAAATTTTATAACACCCAAAGTTGTTCTCAAATTTAACAACACCATAATCAGAATCGTTAAATTCAAAAACATACAAATCATCATAAGAATCAAATAAAATTTTGATTCTCAATGATTCAACATGAAGGGACTCTGATACCACCTGTTGAATATTGCTTTAACGATGAAAACCATCACCAAAGTCAGGATCATTCATGTTGGATTACCAAGAATCTATGATCTCAAACAGAAGCGTACCTGAGTCAGTCATGATAAAAGTATATCGCAAGTCTTGCGGTTGGTCTTCCAAATCAACACGAAGTCCCTGGGTTAGGGTTTCTCTTTGATAATGGGATGTCAGACATAATGGAAATGTAAATGTCATTGGGGACGATAAACGTATATATATGAGTTAACTATCTGTTAACCCTAATTATTTCTATTTTGGCCCATCATAAATATAGAAATAATAATTTGGTCTCTACACATAAAATGTCCTCACATCAAAAAGGTAAGATGTCAACTTCTTCATTTTTTCTTTCTTTTTCCCTTTTCTTTTTCTTTTCCTTTTCCTCTATAATTCCTCATGAAATTAGAAAAATCATACTTTTTTTCTTTATCAGAGTCAAATGGGTTAAAAGGATCAGGTCGAGAAAATGATTGTTTATAACATTCAACAAGACCAGTAGAAAACTGTAAAGACACAGACACCAACATGTTAAGGTCGAACAATTGCTCTTGGTGGTGGAACAACAAAGATGTCTTCTTTTCCTTCAGGTGGTCTCATACACCTTGTAGCTTGAGTAATTGGAGCTCTTTCTTAAGTAGTGTCATCAAGTTCAACGAGCAAACCTTCAGGCATATTTGGTCCTTCTCTTGGCAACCTAGGCCTTGTGAATGTTGGAACTCTGAGGACTTGTGGAACATTAATGCCTTTTTGTTCAAGCAACTCATATAACATGCTAAATCTCCTCATATGTGTGATAAAGAACCATATAGAGGAGTGTAATCTTCGGGAGATGATCTTGAACATTTCTTCAATGAAGCCTATTACTCTATCCATTCTATCTACAACTCTTGTTACTGTGAAAGATAAATCAAGAATAGTAGAAGATAAGAAAGAAATCTTATTTTCCATGTTGGTCATCTTCTTTTTTACTTGATCAATTGACACCAAGAAATTTTCAATCTTTCTAGCATCAATGTTGACTTGTGGCGACCCCGCACCCCGGACCACCAACCCCACTAGGAATGGCGTGCGGAATGCCGGGGCGGGATGCCCGGCGTAAGCATCTCCAACCACTTCTCAACCTCCGTGAGATGGTTGAGACCCTACGAGCCTTATCCCAAACAACGACATAATATAAAAAGGTTCTAAACAAAACTACCAACCGTATTAATCATCCAAGACAAGAGATACTCCATAAAAATGAACCATAAATAAAATCGTCATAATCCCTACAGTCCATCAATACTGGCATACACATAAAGTCCAAAATTGTGGGTAAAAATAAAAACCGTCATTTTGCCCACATGGTCTATCTAACAAGTCCCAACTCACTCATACTACAATGTGGTAAGTGTTATAATTACATAATCCAAAATATAATACATCATAATTTAAAACACAGTTCAATCAAAATGCCTCTCAACTCACATCGAGGCCTTGGATTCTCTCGCAGGCAAGGCCCTCAAGATATGAGTACTCCTTTGCCCTTATTCGGGACAGAAGGACCTGAAAGAGGAAAATGAGGGTGAGCCAACGGTGCCCAGTGAATAGAATTCAAATATGCTATCAATACTCATCAATAAATATCATGTATGCATGTCAATGTGTAGCATGATTAAAAGCTCATAATCATATAGATATCAAGCATTTATAATAAGTTCGATGCAAGTAAAAGCTTATCAATTTGGATTCACATTCCACATGCAGTGGGTTACTAGTGCACGTCTATTTCACCGTACCGTTGACCCCAAGTATGTTTATTTGGGGTTACTAGTGCACGTCTATTTCACCGTACCGTTCTCAACCCCAAATATTTCTTTTCTTAAAACCCTCCTATGACAAGGTTAAGTCCCCTATTAGCCAGATAGATGGGCCCAACCAAAGTCATAAGGTTTTCTCAAATCAATGCATCATTCAAAACATTAGAACACATTCATGCTTTCAACATACAATATATATAAGTGATATGATGACATAAAAGATATAATCATAAATGAAGTTTACTCACAACCAAGCCTTGCGAGAGTACTTAAACACACACGACCACCAAACCGAATCAACCCAATCAAGATCCTGAAACATTCATCAATTTCTATGCTCAATCACATAGACATTACACATCAACCCTAAATCATGTTTAATTAAACATAAGTGCATCAATTCAATGATTCTAGGCCAAAAGCATCAAAAGCCCTAAAATATGAAATTTTCCATACTTAGGCCATATTGCCGATTTACACTAGGTCACCATGTTCAGCCATGTACATCACTGATTTTGCATCATGGGTTCATCAACAATGGCAACTAGGTCAACATAGTTGACATGCAAGCTATTTGGAAAGGTCTAAGTTCATATTCTAAATTTAGGTCTAATACAAGCAACCCTACCAATTCTTCATTTAATATTCTGTTCAGATGTATCAATCTACCAACATAAATATGTAATAACAAAATCAACCGTACAGATTGAAGTATGTGAAGAAACAAACCTTCTGTCCAAATATCAGCCCAATCTAACGGTGGACTGAAAAGATAAGTATCTTTTATGAACAAGTCTCTAATCAGACAATTTCTCCTTTCCTGCGACAAATACTCGAACTCAGATGACTATATCACACAATATACTTAACCTATAAACATCTCCACCGTTCTGAATGCAGAAATATCAGTTGTAAACTACATACCCAAATCTAATATCCATCCAACGGTAGATTGAGGAGATCTATAAGTTTGAGCGAAACAGCGCGAGAAATCCAGACTTTCCGACTAGCTTTGTTTGAGAGGTTAGATCTCTTAGACGAAACCTCTAATGAAGATCTCCACCGACCAGAATGAATAACCATAAGCTACGAACTTGCTGACAAAGTTTGAGCTCAATCTGACCATATATCCCGAAGATCCAGCTCTTTGATGAAAACGTTGCAGAGATTTTTCTCAAGCAACTCCCTCTTTCTTTCTCTTCTTCTTTCCTTTCTCTTCTTTTTTTTCTTTTATTTTTTTCCTTTCCCTCCACTCACCTCACTTTCTAGCACTTTCTTGGATTCCCACCTCACTTTCTAGCACTTTCTTGGATTCCCTCCACTCACCTCACTTTCTAGCACTTCCTTGGAGAAGAGAAGTGGGCATGGGACACTTGTCCACTTTCATGCACCAACCTTCACATGTGTTGGTCTCATACTACCCATACCAACCACATGTACTTTAACCAATCTCATGCTTCCATGTATTTTAAATGCCCAATCCATTTAATACACCAAATTTTCATTCTCATTTATCCTTTTATTCAATCAATCCTAACCCATATCAATTCATGGTTTAATGGGCCCATGGATAAATAATAACATATGCATTATACTTTAATTTAACATGACCCATATACAATTTATAATGCACATATTTATATATATTATCAAGCATCCACTATACAAACATTAAACAACCATAAAAAAAACAACAAACATATCAAGGTAACACATAGAGTTTGGGCAAAATGCAATTGGGTTATGGGCTAGATGAAATAATTTTCGGGGCGTCACATGACTGGTCCTGGAGCATTTGGCTAAATTGTGGTCTTCAAGTTCTTGATTGCTTCCAAGACAAGGTCAATAGTAATTGCAGGAGCAGTAGGGGTAGCAGTACTTGAGCTCTTCAAACTTGTGATTGCATCCATCAGTGGTTGCAGTAGACTTGGATTGAATGCTTCTTGTGGAGCAGATGAAACAGTAGCGATAGATCCCTTTAGGTTTGTCAGAACATCTAAGATAGGATTTAGCATACTGGAATCAAAGGATGTGGTCTGAACAACAGCAGGAGTAGCAATTTGTTGTGATAGTGAAGTTACAAAATCTTTGATTTGCTTAAGTTCATCCTTCAAGCTATCTAAGTTACTCAAATCAAGACTTGGTGTTGTAGAGCTGGTAGATGGTAGTGAGGATTTCAAATTCTCAAATTTCTTTTTTAAAGATCTAATACCATTGCTCAACTGATCAACAACCAAGCTGATGTTTTTAGCACATTTCCTGATTTTTGCAGACTCAAGAGATCTTTGGTCATCAATCATCTTCTTTACTTCAGCTAGAAGAACTACCCTATGTTTTCTTGCTTCTTTGATCTTTTTTAGAAAGTTCTCTTCATCAAACACTGTTGGGGGTGGCTGAGATTGGAAGAAATGATCTTCTTGATGGATTAAAGAAAGATGATCAGGAAAGTGAGTATGATTTGGTGACTAAGCAGAAATGTTACTTTCGATTCCTTCTTCCATTTGCTCAGGAGCATGTGAAGTGGCTTCATTTTGGCCTTCTTGTTCACCTTCATCTTCATGGGGTTCTTCTTCCATAGGAACATCTTCCCTAAATGGCAATTTAGATGGTGTTTTTTCTGAATCCATTCTCTCATTTTCTTGAGTTTGTTCTTCATTCAAAGCTTTTTCATTTTCTTTAAATGATCAAGTGGCAATTCCTTGAGGGATAGCCTTGACATGAAACCGTCTCTTCAAATATGGTCCATACACATACTTCATCAACTTCAGTGTAGTGCATCCAATGCAACCATATCGGTCTAGCTCTTCTACTTCTTTTCCATTAAGATCAATACCAGCAGCTTCAATCAGTGGTATGATATACATCCCAAAAGGTATTCCTCCTCCCCTTTTGATAGTGGAATCAATGACATGTAGAAAGGTGTAAGGAAGGCTGACCTTGACTTTTTTTAAAGCACACCAAGTAAGAAACAAATCAAATTCATTCACATTTCCTCTACTACCAACTCTAGGTTGAATGATGTGGGATACTATGTTATGAACTATCCTGGGAATGAGCTCGAATGACTAATTGGTTAGCTTACTGTTAATTGTCTTGTGATCCTTCTTCCTAGAACAAAAATTTAGTGCAACTAAATTATTGTAACCTTCAAATTGAATTCCTTTGGAGGTGTGGTTGATGATAGGGACATCATCAGGAAAAGAAAAGGTGGTCATGAAGTATTGAGGTGATATTTCTATATACTTTCCTTTGACTTCAGTTTTCCTCACTAATCCACTCTTAGATTTCTTATGTAGATTCTTGTAAAAAATTTTCACAAGATTGGAATACCATTTGTCTAGTATGACAGAAAGGAGACCCACTCCTGGAACTCAAATAGGGGTAATACATTTAAATGGGCTTTAGCAAAGAAAAGGAAAATCTAGATAATGACCTATAATCATAGGTCTAGTATAAAGTTTTTCAAATCTCTTTTCTTTTCTGGATTTCTTAGCTACAGGTACTGACGTAGAGGGTCCAGGTTGAGAAGTTTAAGCAGAATTAGATGCATCAGCTTGTCTACCCTTCATGATGGTGAATGAGACATAAATGAGGTTATCTTCCTGGCTAAATGGGTAGTAAGCTTCTTCAATTTGGGTTCCATTTCTTAAAGCTTGATAAACTGAGGTTGAATATAAATTGAAGGAAAATCAGTTTCCTAGGGTTCTCAAAGTAAGAATTGGATTAGGAGCGAGATGTTTTGACCTTTTAATGCCAAAAATTTGAAGAAATTCAAGGAGGGAAGCCACAGATTGCGGATTTGAGTGTGAAGAACACAACGCAGCTCTTCCAGTAGCGTCTTTTTAAAGGAGAGTCAAATGAGGCAGATAGCGCGAAATCCCCTCTTTATAGGTTTTTGTAACTAAGGCCACTTAAGCATCCTACTGCTCACTAGAGTCCTCATCGAATGTTCACTAGCCTACTGGGTTGAACGATGTAACGCTAACGCCCGTACCTTAAGATGACGTCATTTTGACCCGTAGAGTACCCGTATATGTGTATGTATACGTATTTGATGCTTGACGTGTGTTAGTTCAAGTGTCTTTGCATACTATTTTAGAGAATTATCATTATTAATATTGTCATTTATGTGCTAATGACATTGATAGTGATAATAATACACATCACTAAAGTAATATATTAATAGTGACATATTAATATTAATGTACGTGTTATTAATTGAATAATGGGACCAATTGGACCATGATTTGAAATGGGCATGTATTGATTAAATAAATGATGGACTTGTTGGAATTAGTGGATTGGTTAACAACTCACATGTGGGGTTGTGATTGGATAAAGGCCATGTGGCTAACAAATGAGCCCTTGAGCAAACACTTGGCATGGTGTTGGAGCATGATCAACACTTGGCAAAATAAGTGCATGTGGGTGTAACATGTGTCTCAATCCCTGATTTTCTTCCTTGGGGGACGTTTTTGAGAGAGTAAGGTTGAGAGAAAAGAAGAGAAGAGAAAGGGAAAGGAAGTTGCTTGAAGGGAAGTTTTAGCAACAATTTGATCTGAGGGTTGATCTCTTAGATCCTTGGTTGGATCGAGCTAAATATTTTTCATCCAGTTCTTCTCTCATGGTTCTTCATTCTGGTCGGTGGAGATCTTGATTGGAGTTTTCTTCTGAGAGATATAACCTCCCAAACACAGCTGGTCGGAAAATCTGGATTTCTTGCATAGTTTAGATCAAACTGCTAGTTCTCCTAAATCTACCGTTGGATGGATGTGATACTTCATCCAATGGTTCAAAACTTAACTTGTTACATTATAAGCGGTTAAGATTTGGACTGGTTGAGTATTTTGGGAGATATAATTGTCTGAGTTCAAATATTTGCAGCAGGAGAAGAGAAACAGTTCAGTTAGAGCTGTCTTAATCAAAGAGGCATATCTCATTTATCTACCATTGAATTTAGCTCAATTTTGGAAAGAAGGTTTGTCTCTTTATGTTCTTGAATCTGAATGGTTAAATTAGTTATTGGATATTTCTTTTGGTAGTTTGTTACATCCGAACAGTGCATTGAATTAGGGTATATTTAATGTTTAGCCATGTATTTGACCTAGACCTAGGTTATGAACTTAGGGTTTTTCATTCAAGTTGCATGTCATATATGTTGATCTAAGGGGTAAATGTGGATGATTGATGGTTCAATTTACTGATCTTGCTTGCTAGAAACCCGTGGTGTAGTGCAAATTTGGCCTAGGCCATGAATTTGTGATTTTGCCCAAATTTAGGGATTTTGATCTAATTGATGTCAATTGGTCAAATTGACTTGCAATTAGTCTAATTAACCCTATTTATGATTGAATGTCATGTATTATAGTGATTAGATCTACCTATTGCATTCAATTGAGCTAAATGTGGATTAATTGATATTAAATGGTTAAATTGATCAATATGATATTGGCTCATGTGTAAGACTATTTTAGAATCTTAATTGACATTTGATTTGGGTTTAAACATGGTTAGTTGCCATACTTGGACAGATTTTCAGTTTTGGCATAAACCATGTATGTTTCAGGATTTGTGAATGATCTAAGTTCACCAAATAAGCCAATTGGGGATTGAGTTGCATTGGGTGATTTTGGCATCCTAGTGCTTCTTGGAATTGGAAATTGGATTGGCTAGGTCTAGCCAATCAAGTTGTGAGTGTTTCTTTTACTTGTGAATTCTCTATGTGACATTGTAGTATAAAATGTTTTAAATGCTTGTATAATGTAATTGTATGCACGATTTATTGAATTCGTGAACTGTATTTGAGCATAGTCTGTCGGGAAAACAGTTGAGTTATGTGCATTTTCTAAGCTTGGAATTTCTTATGAAATCCCATTGGGCCAACTGGGAATCCTCAATTGTGGACCTTACAAAGGATTTTTATGGGTTGTGTATGTTAGGATTCACCTAGACATGGTACTTGTCTTGCTGGGCGAATCTTATGGTTCATACAATCCATAGGAATTCTGATAGATACGGATAAGAAGTCGATCGGGCATGGGCTTTGCGCACACATGGCCCTTGTATTGATTCTTACTTAGGAGGTGTTACGTTGCATATCATGTTTATAAAATGGTATGCATTGTCTTGTTTATGACATGATATATTATATTGGCATGTATGTAATATTGCTTACACCCATGATTATTTAAATGGTTTTAATGATTCTTGCAATATTTTACTTAAATGCATATATATGTTGCCACTTGTATAAAACATTCATTGAGCTTGTTGTAGCTCACCCCTTATCCTTATCTTTTCAGGATTTGATAGGAAGGGGAAAGGGAAAGCTTAGCTGCAAAACGTTCCTGTACTATCGTTGACGTAGGTGTTTAGTACTTTTTCACAATTTATTTTGATAAACTGTACTATGTAACACCTAATGATTATACTTGAACATTTAGATGAGTTTGTACTTATAGTTAATTATATTATGTACTTTTGAACACTATGAACTTGAAGAAAAAATTTCTGGTTTTCATTTTGGATATGTTTTATATGATGATCTTATATTATGTCCATATGTTTATTGTTGTGTATTTGAGGATTATGGTATGTATTAGAAGGCTTATCGGGACGCCGTGTATGTCAAGGGAGGATGTACATAGGGTTCCGTGCCAGTCATGATGTCACGGATAGTGGGTCATGACAAACGATAAACGCCCTAATATTTTATTAGCGTCTTCCAACTTTTTTCTTAATAACTGAATAATTTAAAAAATGCTCATTCAATAGTGTCCTACTACGCATTAGCGTCCCCTTCAGTTAAGTGACAATTTTTTGTTTTTTGTCAATTTAACTCTTGTAGGAGCGCTCTAATGTGCATTAGCATCCTCCTGGACATTTAGCAACATGAAACCAATGACCTATGAGCTTCCTTACACTGAATTTGACTTTTCATTTTGCTCATTCACTTCCCACAAGAAATCAATTATCAATAATGGTCATTTTCATACAAATAAATCATTGATTATCATCAACTGTGGAAGATCAACACAATTTATTGTAACAATCATGCATTCAAATATTTCATCATTCAAGATCAACATGATATGTTATGATAGATTGATTATATCATTATAATTACTGTAAAAATAAAAGATATGATCAAGCACATCCGTAATTATTCAAAGGTAAGTGAGATATACCATTGCTAATAGGTAATTTGGTCCTTAAGGTACCTCAAATTTTTTTGCTTGAGCGGTTCCTCTTTTCTTATTGAAAAATGTACATGGCGGATCAACATTTTGAGTTTATTTCTCCATTTTGCTTTTGGTGATCTTGTTAGAGCTTTGGCAGGAACTTGTTAGAGCTTTGGCAGGAACTTGTTCATCTTTAGTTGGAATTGTCATTCTAACAACACTTGAGGATGCTGAAGATTCTTCTTCATTCTTTCTATTTATCAAGGATAATATCTCTTTATCATCAATTTCACCTGCATTCCTACTTAGTAGATTTGCCATTATATCATCTCTCTCATATGATGTGTGATATCTTGTCGTATTTCTAAGGCAAAAACATAAAATTGTGGGCCCCGCTATTAATTTCAATTAATGTTATTGACTCGTGAGTTAAAATCATAACTTATTGTTCAACCTAATGCCAATTTGTTTTAATATTACCTGTTGTACATTTTTGGTCGATTGGTTCACCGTGACAACTCTTAGACCGTTCAAAAGGTAAAATATCAAATTTCAAATTATTGAGGATTTCGAAATGAAATTGGTATCAAATCAATCGTGACTTTGTCACGATTCTAACGCAACTGACCGCGCACGAATCGAACTTCAAACAATTTGGCGGTGCAAAAATTAAATTTTACTGTTTGACATGCAACTCGAGGTCAAACTCATAAATTAAGGTGCGTCACATCAGATGACTAAAAATATTGGTCTCTCATTTAGCCACCTTTTTAGCCAATGCATGGCTTGATGAAACAAGAGAATACAAGTGTCAAGCAAAAAAAAAAGTAATTTGTAATGCACTTTAGATTTTATTAGAATATTGCATGCAAGTTTGCAAAGAGAGAGGATGCTCTTGAACTAGGCAAATACCTCTATTTCTTTTACCTTATAAAAATGGGGACAAGACTATGCTGATTTTCAACCCATGTTTGGGGAAGATTTTCACCCTTTGAATGGATGCAATTGAAACCATGGGTTAGGTAGGTCGAAAATAGGAAACATGGGGAAGAGAAATGGGAAGAGAGTAGAACGAAATAGAAGGGGGAAATAGGAGAAAAATGGGTAGGAACATGGCTGGTCGAAATGGAAAATAAGATAATTGTTGTAACAGCTCATGTTTGATTCACTTTTGCTACTTCAAAATCAAACCCATTGGAGCTGTGGGTTGGATGAATTAAAAATAAGAAGATTGGAGAAGGGATATAAGGATCCATGTGGTGGAAATGAGTAAGGAAAATGGGAGAAAAATGAGGAGAAAAAGTGTTGGAAAACAAGTTGTTACAATGTTAAATGAGGAAGATGATGAATAGTAAACTGTTGACCAATTTTGACCCGGTCAAGACCCCGACTGGACCAATTTTAGTCTTATTTCATGCTAAAGGAGGCACTTGACTAATCCACCTGTAAAGGGACTTGCCGCCAATAGGAAAAATGAAAATGAATACATTAATGTGGGTTAAACCTTAGGCTATGGTAAAATAATCTATTTCCAAAAAATTGGTTTCATTAAATTAATGAATAAGTACAACTTATTTTCATGTGGCCTAAAATATCAACTTAGAAAATAAAAAATGTTAATTTGCTAAACCTTAGAAATATGACAAGATAGTTCAACTAAATTTTGTCATTTTTAACCTCATAAGTCAAAATTAATTTAATTAAAGTCTATTAAACTTAATTAATTACAGTGCAAATTAAAATCCCCTGTCTAATTGAACCAATAAGTTAATATTGGATTGAATAGATGTTTAACTAAGTAAATTTAATTAACTAAACTTAACCCATGAATCTAATTAGTCAATTTAATTCAATTTGAATTGATCAAGGTCGATTTTGGCTAAATAACTCTAATTTCAATTAACCCGAAGGCTTAATCAACTCAACCAAGCTATATTGACTTGAGCCATTTAAATTAATTGAAACCCTATGAGTCCAGGTAGCCAACTTAGTACAACTTCAATAAATATGACACAATTAATTTATTCAACCAAGATTAATTAGGCTTCATACCTAATTTTAGGTGCAACCATAGTCAAGATATATATCCCAAATATGATGAAAAAATTACTATAATGCCCTTGGTATCAAATAATTGATAAAATATTAATAAATAAGACTAAAATCTTATTAAGGCTTTTCAAAGATAATAACTAAAATAAAACATAAAAATATGACTATTTTGCCTATATGACTCTAACGTTGAAAAATGTTACATGTGTATGCATGTAACATGTCCCACCTTATATATATTGAGACAAGTTTTTATGAAATAAATATCAAATGAAGTATACCCTAGTTGTTACAGTTTTATTGATATTTTAAGTATTATTTAAATATGATGATTTATCGTGATTATTCGTAAGAGTTTTCTTAGATTATTGATTAGTTGACAAAGGCGGTTGATCCCCGCCCTTCAAAGATTGATCAATGGTTTTTAATTCGAACCTCTTAGGCGACTTCACTATCATACACCAACTCATTTGAGAGAAGGACATTGACAGACATAAAAATTAATATTATTCTTAAAGAAATTAAATAATATACAACTAAGCTATGAAGACGATAAATTAATCGATTATCGACATTTGATTTTGGCATCATATAGGAAAATTGTATTTCAAAAAAGATAATTTCCATAGAATATCCTACTTATACTTTACATGCATTTACATGCATTTATGCATAGTTTTTCACAATTTATCGATCACTTACATATTGCTGTACTAATCAAACTTCGAAATGATAAAATGTGATTAATGATTAAAAGAATGGATTGATCAAACCCTAGGATACATGTTTGTCTGATAGACATAGACACGAGGGTCACGTCGACCCTAGATCTTTAGAGTATCTGCAGATGTCGTATTAACGTTTGACCAACGGATTAGTAGGTAAACCGTTTGACCAGCGGATTAGACGATTCCTGTTCCCTCCCAACGAGTACATCCAATAGGGGTTGTGCTACTTGGATGTTGAGCGGATTGTGAATGGTTGAGTGCGTCTGGCTAGCGTAGTGGCTACGAGCGCTTTAGGCGAAAAAGTTGAAGTTGGGAGTAGTGGCGACTTTGACCAGAGCTAGATTGTAATACCCTAGGATTGCACACTAAAAAGAGGCCTCCCCCCTAATTTTTCACACCAATCACTTGTGATTTTTTTTCTCTCTCTCACTCTCCTTGAGTTTTTCTCTTATCTCTTTGAGTCTCTCTTCGCGGTGCAACGCTGTTCTACTTAGGCAAGGGCGCCAGTTCAAGAAGGAGTTATTATTTGAAGGTGGGGAACATAACATAGGTTTGTGTGTCTTATAACTTTTATTAAAGTTTGCATTCATTTATCATTATGTCTACTATTCATTTACACTGCATTATTGCGTATAAGTCATACTTATGCCTGTATATTTGGAGTTCATGTATTACACTGTTACTATGCCGGATTAGTGGTCAATCTGACTCAACTAGACATTGTCTTGTCCTCAGTAACTTTAAATAGTGAACGGGAGGCTGCATGCTGCTCTAAACGATTGGTACTTAAGTAGACCTCGTATCTCACCTCTTAAACTATAGACTGATCTAGTTGGTCTTATTTGAAAGCTATCAGCTTGTACATGTGATACTGAACATCCTAACTTTACACGTGGTGGTACTGACCTGATAAGAATCACCAGACGTTGCCAAATCCTGTCTAATGTTAGTGAAAACCGGACCTGCTTGGGCATTGGCATCATACATAAACACCACCTAGGTACGTAAGTGGTTTATGATCCACAAAATAGTTAGAAGCAAAGCTCACTATTATTGATATTTCTCTGAAGAAGGACATACAATGAGAACCCAGGTTTACCTAGGGAGGGACATCTGTACGTGAATCCAAGGCGTCATTCCTAAAGAGGGAGGTACAATAAGAACCCGATTACACCTGGGGAGGGACATCTATACGTGAACTTAGGCGACGTACAATCATGGAACCATTACGAGACAGTGTCATGCATACATACATGTTATATTGATTATGATGCTATGATGTGTTTATGTGATATTTGATTATGAAGTTTCCTTTATTAATTGTTATATTCACGAACTATTTTACCCACTAGGCGAGTAGCTCACCCAGTTGTTATCAAATTTTTCTCAGGAGATTAAGGTGGACTGGGTGGAGGTTTTTGGGCCCACATTTTGTAACCCTTTATTTATTCATTGGGGATTTTGGGAGGATGTTCCATTTTCTATTTCATATACAAAAATATATTATGAAATTAATGAAATCAAATTTGTACATAATTGTGTTCCTGCGCACTCGGTTATTGTTATAATGCATTCGCGCCCCGTCCGTGAGTGTTCCGCCAATTTAGGCGCTTCCGGGCGGGGTGTGACATAGATAATTCAGAGTTCTAACGAGAACCTCCTCGCTCGGTTAATACGAGAAACAAGATACCCTGACTCGGGTGTTGTAAAACCAGTCGTATAGCTAGTGGTCCAAAGAAAGTAATTGATGGGACGAGGTTCTCATCGTGGCTAAAGTGAAAACTTAAATAAACGCTAAGGGATCGGACCCCAAGGCATGTTATTGATTAGTGTGCCCGATATTAAGAGGATTCATGAGGCACACTGTGTATGAGCGTAGATGTTCTGACTTGTCTCCTTTGTATTATCACTGCAATTTTTATTATGATGGTGTTAAATTGGCATACGAGGCATGCATTATTGAGGTATTCTGATTATTGTTTCAACACCATCATACAAAATTATAATTCCTTTATGTATTTTATTTGCTTGTTTAATTCTCATAATTGGTAAATGGTAAATGATGATTAAGATATTGAGAAATTAACTTGTTTATTGGCATAAATCCTAAGATTTAGAGAATTTAATTAGGACAATGCCAAACATAGATTGAGAAAAGAAAAATAATAGTAATAAGAATATGGATATAAAATCCAAAATTGAGGTACTAGTAGAAAAAGAAAGAATACCTAGAATCCTATTTCAATAATTAAAAGTAGAAACACATTTTAACAAGGAAGACTTAACCAAATCTGTAATTTCCCCCTTCCCTCCCTTAGTGAGTGGGATTTGGAAGTGGTAGTTACTTGCAAGTCACGTGGATTTAGGCTCACCCTTCTTTCCATATTATCATTTTTCAGATGTGGTGATTGAGATTCAGGAGGTTGAGGGCCAACCTCTTGAGACGGAGGCACTGGGCGACTTTTACTACCACTATCCGAGTGAGAAGGAGCCAGTTGTTGTTGCCGACTATGTCAATCTACCGCCTGGGAAGTAGCGCGTAGCATTTTGACTTCTCTTTTTTGGGTATAGATACCTTTTGATTCTTTTTGTAACTATGGTGTCATGATTTTAGTTTTTTCTTTGCCACCATAGGACCGTAACATTGAACTCGATCTTAATTATAGTACCAGGTTGAATACCTACTTTAGATTCCATTGCGTATGATTCTTAGTTTTTAATCGTACTCTTGATTGGCGATATGGCATGATGGGATGTTAGGCTTATTGTATGTGGATGTGGATGCACATACAACACTGCACAGACTTGTGGAAAACAAAAACTCATTTTTAAGAGCAGTATGTGTCATGATGTTTCCAATACGCTCAATATATAATGAATTTTTCTAAAACTGATTTCAAATGAATTTGAAAACTCTTCTAGAAATTGTATTATATATTTCCATTTGTCTAGAAAACTATTAAGAAAATATTTGACTAATGCAGAGTGAGAAATACTTTTTCCAAAACTTTCTAATTCTTTTGAAATTCTCAAGAACCTTTGCATAACATTACCAATGGATTTTTTTTTCTAGAAATCTGAAGTGTGTGAGTACATCTTCTAGTGCTCTAACCTGATTTTTAGTTTCTTCTCTCCCTTCCTTGGATTTTAGCAAGTTACAAAACTCATCTAGTGTAAAATCCCATGGATTGAAGTTTTCCCCAATAGTAAGCATTCTTTCATTCCGAGACTTTGGAAGTTTATCTGTAAAACATACTATTGCTATACCAGTGGGTATTTCTTGACCTAAGCTCTTCATTCCATCAAGAATGGATTTGTATCTTTCAAGAGCAACTTCAAGAGATTCATCTTCAAGGATTTCGAAGTCATCAAACAATTTATCATGTTCCTCGAGTTTTTCATCTAGATCTTTTGATGTTTCTCCATGTATCTCTTTAAGTTTCTCCCAAATCTCTTTTGTTGTTTCAAGATGACATACCCTTTCTAACTCTTTATTGAGTAAGCCACAAAATATCACATGGAAACTTGAGAATTAAGTCTATAACAGTGTTTCTCGTGATCAGTTAATGACTCGTAAGGTTTGTTGGGAGGGATGTAACCATTTACAACCATTCCCCAAAAATCTGCATTGTGTGACCGAAGGAAAACTTTCATAAGTTTCATCCACTCACTGAAATAGTCTTTTCTAAACAATGGAGGTCTGTGCAAATTTTGCCCAACTTCCACAACACTTTTCTCCAAATATATCTACCATTACTCCCAAAAATATTGTTAGATTCCTTTGTTGAATAACACTGCTATGATACCACTTGTTGGCCTAGAAGTGTGTGCAAAAGGGGGGTGAATTGGACAACTATGATCAATTAAAACCAATTACTGATTTGTAGTGTAATGACAATAATAATAATAGTGATTATTGAAAAATGATTTGCACAGTCGATTTATAGTGGTTCAACTACATGCTTACTTCCACTACCTAACCTTCCTAATTGGGATTTTAAAGCTTCACTAAACAATCCTCTTAACGGGTGAGGATAAAATCGTTACAACCTTCTCAACTTCACGGTTGTAAAAACAACCATTACAATACTCAACTTACAGGTGTGAGACCGACCTATACTCTACTCAACTTACAGGTGTGAGTCAACCTATAAATATCCTAATCCAGGGGATAGAGATCTGCAACTTATATGGTTGCAACAACTTACAACTCGATACAGATATGAATTGGTATTCAATTTGATTACAACTGTATCCTATGAACTTTTACTCGATCAACAATTTAGCAAAGATATGTATAGTTTGAAATAGCTAAAAGATGAGTAAAATTAATATCTTTTGCTTTCAATGGTTTTCTAAAGATAGAAGATAAGCTTGAGAAAAACCAAACATTGAAAGAATTTTTTTTTCTAATATATCAAAGTATTTTTGTAGTTAAAAAGAATTTTGAAAATCGACAAACTTTCAAATAGTTTAAGCGCAAAGATTTTTCAAAAAGATATTTCAATCTTGTTGAGATTGAATATTTATAAACACACATTGCACCAAAACAATAACTTTTGAATTCTTGAGACCGCTGAAAAAGTAAATCAAATTGTTGAGTCAAACGGCTCAAATCTTTCACGTAAATGGTAAGTTCAATTTTGCAATAGTTTTCTGATTCAATTCAGTTTACATGAAAACAAAAATTGATTTAGAAATCACCTTTTTTAGGCAGCTGCAAGTGACAGTGTCAGGTTTTCTGACATGCCTTGCATTGGCGTCCTAAACAAGTGTGAGGGAGCTACGACATGTATATTTGAAATAAGTAAACTCTCGTAGTAGCTTCTTAATGAAATAGTAGCATCTTGAAGCATTGTCAACTTGAAAATCAAGTTGTTCTTAGTTAGCTCAGGAAGGGCGCTAACGTGTACTAGCGTCCTAACAGACTTAACTGCTAGTTTCCCAGAAAATCAAGGAGGGCTCTAATTGAGTATCAGTGTCCTACTTGAAAACATATTTTAACTTTTTTAGAAACTATTAGTGTTCTATTGGAGAGGGAACATCCTACAACATAGGCTTGATATTAAGTGACTAGCCACTGCATTAGTATCTTAACACTCCATCAGTGTCCTTATAGACACTAAGGCAATTTTTTTTTGATTTATCACTTTTGAAATCCGATCAAGTCAAATCAAACTTTGTACTTTTCAGTTCAAATCAAGTACTCAGAAAAACATTCAAAGATTTTGAAATTCATTTGAAAATGTTTGAATAAATCGATCAAACTCATTTTCTCTAAGAATCAAATGTTAATGTAACTACTCTCACCCATTTTTGTTTTGATGATTGCAAACAACATATCTATATTATCTAATCTCTTTGACGTAATTGGTTCAGTGCTAACTAGATATATCTAATGGATTCAACTGCAATGTCAAAACATGTGGTTCATGAAGATTCAAGAGCTTCATGTTTGTATTACTTTACTAGAATCTTAATGTTGTAGAGTAATTTTTACTTGTTCCAACTACACATGATTTGCATCTTTTTAAAATCATTCATATAGTTTATTATTATCATGCATGCACATACTTTAGTTTGATAATTATGCTAGTACTTAGTCATAATTGTTTATCACACATATATTGATCAATGTTTAACATGCATTTATCTTGTCAACTTTACATGGTTTTATCATTTCACATGTATTGTACTTATTGCTTTTATCATTGGTTTAATCGATTGAATTACTCATGTTTTAACTGTGTTAATTATACCTTAATCGTGCCAAAAATGTTTTAAAATATTTTTAAAATGTTAGTCTATGTTGTTGACAATGTCCTAAACCTAAAAAGATCAAAAATCAAGTTTTTTTCACTTGTCAGTGAAGAAATGCGCTCCTGAGCTTTTTCTCGAGACTCAGTGAATTTTTTATCAGGGTTTAAGGAATGCACTCCTGTGAAATTTTCCGAGACTCAAATTTTTTCTGATAAGGGAAAAGGAACACGCTCCTTAAAAGAGGAATGTGCTACTGTTGCTAAGGGCAAAATGAGAACAACTTTAAGAGTCAGTGGTTTTTGTTGAAGAAACTCGTTCCTATGCCCAACAGACATATTGAGGAATGCGCTCCTTAATTGGAGAAAAATCTTGAATTTTTCAGATTTCAAACAAAAAATGCGCTCCTAGGTTAAGAAACACGTTCCTATGCCTCGGTGTGGTGTTCATCTATAGATACCACACTTGCTCATTTGAAGAGCAACTTTTGCAAAATCAAGAGAACTTGTGCGATTTTCTCTACATCATTTATACTCGTCCAAAACAAGATTTTTAGTAATTTAATCCTTCATTCAAAGCAAAAGTTCACTACATTTGAGTTTTTTATTAAACTTTTTGAAGAGTTCTAACCATTCCAAAATCTTTAAGAAACTAGAAAAGAGTTCTAGAGTGTTTGATCAAAGTGTTCTTAAGTGTTTTTCATCTCATACTTGTTGATGTTGATCATCTTTGGAAGAGAAATCTCTCAACCACATACACCTTGGAGAATCAACGAACTTCATCTTACCTAAGTTGGGTAAGTTTTCTTTTTCGATCTTAGTGTTTGTGTATTTAGTAGAAACGGTTTTTATTGCTTGTTTTAATACATTATCAAAGCCGTTTTCTCTATTGTGTGAAACCATACTTGTGTTTTCATCTTATATTATCTTGATAGTCATTTCATGTGGTTTGATTAACATCGATTCTTGTTCTTAATACATATATTGTTTGAATCGATTATTTTGATCATAACTTGTGCATATTGATTCACATGCTTGAACTTTGATAATTTTGAATCAATAAGTTTTGATCAATAACTTGCATATTGATTCTTGTGCTTCATTAATCATACTTAGAATTAATATTTAGAAATACATGTATGCATACGATTCTTGAACTTGCATAAAAATACTTTGAATCGGTTGCATGTATTTTTGAGAAACTATTTCAACATTGCAGTTCATTTAGAATCATAGTGGTTGGAATAGTGATTGTTGTCTCTTTTGAGATTGTAAGCTTAAATTGTTGAGAGTGTTGTTATTCACTTCTCTATATCTTTGTAATCTTGATGTATTGTTGACTTGGTTAAGTCAACCGGGATATTACCTTATTTTGTACAACACGTAACCATGCCCGTAAGTTGGTTTCAAGTTGTGGCTTACTAGCCAAGCCTTGGTGTAGGCTAGACTGTGGCTTTCTAACCAAGCCCTTGTGTAGGTTAGTGTTGTAGTGACTTTCTAACCAGACCTTGGGGTTGGTTACTGTAAACGACTTCTAATCCGCTCGTAAGTGATTAGCTAATAGTGGATTGGAAAATCTTGATTGGTGTGATTGGGTAGTGGACGTAGGTTCAAGGGGAACTGAGCCACTCTAAATTCTTTGTGTCCATTTATTTTCTTGCATTTGATATTTGGATTGTTATCGACTGCGCACATTATTTGTTTAATTAAAATATTATAAAGGTAACTAAAAAATCCGCAACGTCTAATTCACCACCCCTCTTAGACGGTTATACTGGGCTAACATAAAAAAAACTTTCAAAATCATGTGAATGATTGATAACTTAACTGATTTTGCTAAATTAATATTAAGTAAAGTTCTACAAATCTAGACTTGGACTGGTACTATAAACCTTTTATAGTTCTTGATTTTGATCTTTGTAGACTTGATTTTTCATGACTTGATATAAGCTCATTTGAGTGAATTCTTCTTGAGATATGATCATCTTCATGTTGCCTTACTATAACACTCAACAAACTCATTAGATCGTAAAATGAAGTAGTTTGTAATCATCAAAATATCCTTCATGGGGTTCCTTAAAACAACACTGTTTGTATTGCTTTTCATTGGTTGCTATTTTTTTTTCACTTCTGCTTCTTTCCTTATATATTTTTTCCATCGTTTTACTTAGATATTCTTCATATGTTTCACCGTACTATTTCTATAAAATTCTGATAGATCTACATAAGTTACAATAACATACCTATTACACTTAAAAAAGCAGTTTACTCTTATTGTGTTTCTCTATCAAAGTGCATGTGCTGAGAATATCCTACGACTGTTTGGCAGGAGTTTTAACCTATGGAAAGTACAGACAAAAATAGTAAAAAAATAAGCGCCTATAAAGAACAAAGTCAAGAAAGTCAAGAAGAAAAGGATGATTATAATAAACATCGTAGAAAGCCTTACTTGCATTTAACAGAAGAAGAGAAAAAAAATGGAAATGATATCGTCAAAGAGAGCTTTATAGACAAAAAAAAAAAAAAATGGCACACTGCTTAAGAACAACAACAACATACAACAACCAAAGCTATAACAATTTATAGCAGATGACCTACGAAATAGGTAAATGACAAGTTTTTCTAAAGAAACAACAAATTGTTTCTTCAGTAATTAGTTATTGATGAGTTACAATAAAATCATAAGTGAGATTGTTATTAATATAATAAATGTTGTGTATTATAGGATCAACATTAAATGAATGAGGCTTTGTTGATGACTTCTTTTCTACAAAAAGAACCATTAACAATATAAATGATCAAAGACATCAAATTTTGCAGCAAAGAGAGAAAATCTATGAGATAGGTTAGTAGCCAACTCTTATGGTTAAGTTAATAATTTCTCCCAGTATAATCACAAATTATCAAATTAAGATCAAAGATGTATTTCAATTGTTTTTTGACATAGTGAATGTTATTATTGTAAACTCAACATCAAATGAAGATCATGTCAACATGCTCCTCACAACACCACCTACTCAGAATAACACAAAAAAAGCTAAACATATTCATCAACCATGTTACAAAAGAAATTATCAAATTTATACAAAAAAGGATAAGCACATGTTGAACACATCTATATTAGATTAATTATTTACTGAATCTTATACTTTTCCTATACCAACGATTTGTAAATATTGTAAAGGAAAAAAAATTATCGTGAGACAAATGGTTATTATTGTTGCAAAGTTTCCTTGATTATTAATCGAGTACCTAATGTTATGTATGATTTGTTTACTTCCAATTCTAATGAATCCAAAGAATTTTTAAACTACATTCAAATATATAATAATACTTTTGCATTTATGTCTTTTGGTATGAAATATGATAAAGATTTATGCAAAAGAGATAAAGGTCTATATACTATCAAAGTATAAAGACAAGTTTATCATTATATCAATGAATTATTTCCATATGATGACTATCATTCATATTTACAATTATATTTTTATGACATAGAACATGAGATAAAAAATCAAATGTTTATTTCAAACAAAATGAGTGAAATAATATTTAAAAAATTAGTTGACATATTTACAATAAATCTATACGCAAAATTCTTTAGAAGTTTGCAAACTATACCAAATTTAAAGGATCATGTGATTTATTTGAAATCAAATGTTGAATTAGATCAACGTGTGTATAATATTCCTACTGCTTCCCAAGTTGTAGCCATATGGATAGATGATACTCCTCTGGCCAACCTACTAAACAGGATATTATTATTTATAATCATTCTGGGAATAGTCTTAAAATTCAATATTATTTTTGATGTTATGATCCTCTACAATACCCGTTGTTATTTCCTTATGGTCATATTGGTTGGCACCAAGGAGTTGAAAAACAAGCACAATATTGCGTCAAAAATAGAGACCACAGCAACAATCTATTTGCTATATGTAATGTGCACAATGCTAAAGAATTAATTGAAGAAGAAACATAAGGTAAGTTAATCTAATTTTGTGTTATTTAGATTATTTTTTCCTTTTATTTATAGTTTTGATGTGGATTAATTTTTTTTTAATCTATCTTCATTTTTCAATGTTGCACTAAAAAAGGAAGTATAATTGTGTTGCTCGTCGAGAATATTATTGTTACAAACTTCAAATATGATCATTAGATAATTCTATTTTATTACATTTAGGACGTTTGTTGTAACAATTTGTTGTAGATATGTATGTCAAACTCAAACGTCAAGGCTAGATTATATTCGTGCCAATCATATCAAGGAATCATTGATAGTGTTGAGCTTGGTGAAACTGAAGGATAAGAAATAGGACAAAAAATAATTCCTCCCGCTTCATTGATTGGTGGTCCTCGAGATATGAGAAACGATATATGGATGTTATGACATTAGTACAAAAATTTGGTAAGCCTTATTTTTTTATAACTATCATATGCAATCCTAATTAGCCTGAAATTAAACAAGAACTCCAATTTTATGACGAAGTACAAAATCGACCTAACCTTATTAATCGAGTATTACGAGCAAAATTAGAAGAACCAAAAGTGGAATTATTTAAAAAATATATATTTGGACCTATTACAGCATATGTGTATGTAATAGAGTTCCAAAAAAGAGGTTTACCGCATGCACATTTTTTAATTATACTAAAATCAAACTCTAAATTATTGATCCCATGAGTTTTGATCATTTTATATGTGCAGAACTTCCAAATAAAAATGAGCACCCCTATCTATATCAAACAATTGTCAAATATATGATGCATGGTCCACGTGGTGCTCTAAATCCAAAGAATCTGTGAACGAATAAAAAAGGTAAATTTAAAAATAATTATCCTAAATCATTTTGTACGTCAACTTTTCATCGTACAAATTCATATCCAAAATAGAGATGCCTTAACGAGGGTAAAATAGCTAAAGTTAGAGGTAGTTATTTGGATAATCATTAGGTTGTGCCCTATAATCCCTACCTATTATCTAAATTTGATTGTCATCATCATGTAGAAATTTGTTCGACAATAAAAGTTGTAAAATATATATATATAAATGTACTAATCGGATTGCATTACATTTAGATTCTGATAATGCATACAAAGTGTTGACGAAATTGAAAGATTTCAATCCACACGACAGATATCTCCTCCAGAAGCAATATGGAGAATTTATGGTTTCTCATTAAACGAAATATACCCAGTGTTGAGGCAAGATTTGCCCAACACCAATTCATGTAGGAAGACAATAGACAAAATTGAATAAAAAATGAGATAAAGGGAGAAGGGAAATATTACTAACCAGGTAAGAGGCTTGAGCAACGCCCCCCATATCCTAAATCCGTATGTAGGTCGGGAGGTATTTCCTCCTCTCCCAAGATTTGAGGGAGGCTTCGAGGTGTTCTCCTGAGATAGGAGAGAGAAGAGAAAAATAAAGGCTGCTATTAAGAACACCGGTGTGGTGCTGGCGTAAGACCCCCTAATGCCTAAGTTAGAGTTGACAACAACTGTAATGCTTACGTAAGTACTCAAATGTGGAAAATTATTTCCTTCATGGTGAATAGTACTGGCGTATTTATAGTAGAGGGTATGGTCCCCACCAGCTAGGATAGTTAGCGTTGTGGTCCCCCATGGAAAAGTGGTCCCGAGGGGCATGTGGCGATAGCCAATGAACTCGACATTGACACATGTAGATTTGGGCACTTAGGTGAGCCATCTCGGAGGTCTGAGATGGAATTCATGTTGTTTTCCCGACTTTTTCCGCCTTGGGCTTGCGTTTGGGTTTCGGTATGGGCCCCGCATTTCCTTTCCGAGTGCTTCTTCATATATTGCTCAACATATACCCCCAGGTTGCAATGTCGAGGGGGGGATTTTAGCAATCATTTCTTTTGGGAATGAATGGCTCAAGCGGTGGCTTGGTGAACCGTCGTGCCCATTAAGTACCAATGTTTTTTGGGAGATTCATCATTTGCGAGATGTCATGTCCAACTATTGAGATACATGCCTTGCCACGTGTCTTTCAACATAAGTTGTATCGGCGCACACGTCTTTCTTAAGGGATCAATTACGATCTTCCTTAGCTCATCATGAACCGTCTGATTTCCTTTGTGTGGCAACCCCCAACCCCAGATCACTATCCCTGGGGACAACATGCAGAACACTGAGGCAGGACGCATGACATAGGCATCTCTTAGCATCCCACATCATCTAGCAGGATAGTGGAGACCCTACAAGCCTCAGTCAAGTACCAAAACCTATCACAATTTCAACCCGTAGGTACCTGTAGCAGTCATAATATCTACGCTTACTATTCAGTAGTGCCCTCACTTCATTGTTCAGTAGGATGCTGATGTTCTATGAGCGCCCTCAAAGGAACAAAACGACAAAAAATATATTTTGGTTGTTCTGACATTACTACTATTTTTGTTAATCTTTTAAAAACGTGCGAATACTTTTCAGAACTTTTCAGAATCGTACAACAACTTTTTAGAGCTTTTTAAAACGTTCTAAAACCTCGTCAGAACATTCCTCCTTCATGAAAGGATCAGATGATTTAGGTGTTATCGTCGTAATATGCATTAAGCTGAATTGATCCGTTTTGGGAAAGAATGTTAGCACTATATTTGAAATAACTTAGAGCGTCAAAATTACCAAGTCCATTGCGCCTTTGTTATTCCTATATATACGTGTTGCCTTAGTGCAGAAAAACCAACAAATGAAATACAAAACTTATATTCATTCAAAACGTATTAACAATTTTCGTTTGCGCTAAAACATTTTTTGAAAATTAGTCACTTTTCACTCTTGCTTGATCTTACGATCTTTTTGAAAGAAAAACTTCAAGTCTTCTGAGTTGATTGATCTTCATCATCATTATTTCAAAAAACCCATTAAAGAAGACGAAAACTCTATCAACCTGTTTTCAGCATAAACTTCATCACACATATTTTGCTGAATCTGTGACTACAGAAGATTCAATCCAAAGCTTTGTAAGTATCACTTTGATTCTGAGTAAAGGGAATCATATCTCATCTTGTATTCAGTTTGTGGTGACTAGTAAGTCACTGAGTTAGAGCAAGTGTTGCTCAAAGTTGTAAATGGTCTTCTCACACCAGTAAGTTGAGAATAGGTTCTCTCTCACCTGTAAGTAGAAAATAGGTCTTCTCACACCTGTAAGTTGAGAAATGGTCATCTCACACCCGTAAGTTAAGAAACGGTAGTTCTCATACCCTGTAAGTTGAGAAAGTGTACTAGTTTGATCTTCACCCGTAAGAAGGTCCATAGTGGAGTTCGAACAAATCCTGATTGAGAAGGTTAGGTAGTGGATGTAGGCGCAGCCGAACCACTATAGATCTTGCTTGCATTGTCCCATTTACATTTACTGTATCTAATTGATATACTTTGTTTAATCCTCTTTCATTATTCCGCATAATTTTAAGAAAGGTTAAAATCTGCTAAGTGTCCAATTCACCCCCTTCTTGGACATATCTGGGCCAACAATTGGTATCAAAGCAGGTTAACCATCAAAGTATCTAACCATCTTTGATTAAGTATGGCAGGACAAAATGAAAAAACTACTTATCTCTCAGGCGAAGGAAACTCCACCAACGAACCACCATTGTTCAAAAAAGAAAACTAGTCACACTGGAAAACTAAGATTAGGTACTACCTTAAAGTTTAAAGCCCAAGATTTAGAGATGTGGGATGTTGTGACATACGACTGTCCAACGCCTACTAAAATAGTTGACGGTGTTACTGTCCCAAAGGAAATATACGAATGGAGTACCAAGGAAAAGAAAAGAGAACTATTGAATAACCAAGCTGTAAACATTTTGTTTTGCAGTTTATCAGTCAAAGAGTTCAATTGAGTTAGTGCGTGTGAAACCGCTAAGGAAATCTGGAACAAGTTAGAGGTCACCCATGAAGGAACTTTGCAAGTTAAAAAGGCAAAGCTCCAACTGTTAGTTGAAAAATATGAGACCTATAGGATGAAGGAAATTGATTCGATAGCTGGGGCTATTGCTCGGTTTACAATAAACATCAATGAGGTGAAGAACCTAGGAAAAATCTGTGACCAAAAAGAAACTGTTAGAAAGTTTCTAAGAGGCCTACTCAGAGCATGGGAACCCAAGGCTACAGCCATTGAAAAAGCTAAGAATCTGGCTGAATACACTTTTGATGAACTATGCAATTCATTAATGGTTCATGAAATAAAGTTAAAAGATAAGGTGAGCCTGGTCAAAGTTGAGGAAAAATAAAAAGAAATCTATTGCCCTCAATGATTCTGAAGGTGATTTAGACTCAGAAGATGACACGACTATGTTGTCTAGAAAGTTCAACAAGTTACTTAGGAAAAAGAGTAAGAATAACTTTTACTTAAGGTTTCACAAATGAAAGAAACCCGAGTCTAAACCTGTAGAGTTAATATGTTACGTTTGTAACAAACCAGGTCATATAAAGAGTGAATGTTCCATAAAGTATAAGAAGAACACCAGTTCTTACAAAAAAGACAAGAAAGTTCTCAAAGCCACATGGGATGATTCAAGCTCAAACGAAGGTGAAGTGGATTTAGACCACACTGCTGCACTGTGCTTAATGGCAAGCAATAAGGTAAAATTTGAACCTACTGACGAACCTTATGAGTTCAACATTTATATTCAGGAGCTTAAGTCAAAACTTAGTAAAGAGATTAGGAAGAATGAAAAACTTAAACACAGTCTTGAATAAACTCTTGAGGAAATTGAATTCCAATAGAAAGAGCTAGACATACTGTCTTTAGATAATGAACAGCTTAAGAAAGTTGTTGGGAAGCTGAAAAATGAAAATGAAATCCTTAGAAAAAAAAGACCTGAACTGCATAGTGATTAAATTCACAAATGGTCAAAAGAAATTTGACACGATGTTAGGGTCACAAAGATGTGCACTCGACAAGACTATCTTAGGCTACACTCATGGGTATAAACAAAAGGAGCACGATACCGTACTGAGATAACAACCAAAATGCAACAAATGTCATAGAAAAGGTCATACAATACTTAGATGCAACGTCCTACGTAGAAAGAAAAGGAAAGATGCATGGATTGAAAAATCTGTTCTTATTGATGCTAACATGCATGGACCCAAACAAGCATGGGTACCAAAATCAAAAATATTTTACGTTGTGTAGATGTGCAAAAACGAAGATATATGGTATCTAGACAATGGTTGCTCAAGGCACATGTCTGGAGATAGATCTAACTTTCTGAGCCTTGAAAAGAAGAAAGGTGGAAAGGTCACATTCGGAGACGATAGCAAAGGTGATAATGAAGGCATTGGAACTATTGGTAACGAATCTCTATCCATATCTGATATACTTTATGTTAAACGATTGAAGCATAATCTCTTGAGCATAAGTCAATTATGTGACAAGGGTTATGACATCTCATTTGAGGCAAATAGTTGTATTGTCAAACATGCTGATAAAACTGTTGTATTCATGGCATCTAGAATCAAGAATGTGTTTTACACAAACTTCAATGACATGAAGAAACAAAATGTAACATGTTTAAGTGCTATCTCTAGTAATGATGCATGGCTATGGCCTAGATGATTAGCTCATGTTAATATGAACAACATATCTAGAATTGTTAAACATGATCTAGCCACGGGTATTCCGAAAGGAACTTACTCAAATGACAAGGTTTGTGAACCATGTCAACTTGGTAAGCACACCCGATCATCATTTAAAAGTAAGAGGCACCAATCAACCTCTAGAGCTCTCGAACTGATTCACATGGATCTTTTCGGACCAACCAAAGCTCGAAGCTTAGGTGGTAAATCATATGTGTTTGTGATTATTGATGACTTTACTCGATTCACATGGGTATTTCTATTAGCTCATAAATCTGATACTTGTGAAACATTTATAAAATTCTGTAAAAGAGTAAAAAATGAAAAGGGATACAAAATCAATATAATTAGGAGTGATAGAGGTAGTGAATTTGTCAATAAAAATCTCGAAGAACTTTTGTAGCAACCAAGGTTACACTTACCATCTTTCAGCTCCTAGGACACCACAACAAAATGGTGTAGTTGAAAGAAAGAATAGAACTTTGCAGGAGATGTGTAGAACAATGCTCAATGAGTATAACACTGCAAATCATTTTTGGAGTGAAACTATAATCACTACCTGCTATGCGATGAACCGAGTTCAATTAGAAAAGATTTGAATAAAACTCCATATGAACTATGAAAGGGTAGAGCACCCAACATCAGTTACTTCCGAGTATTCAGATGTAAATGTTTTATTCTTAATGATAAAGACAATCTAGATAAGTTTGAACCTAAATCAGACATATGAATATTCTTTGGATATTCTTCTCACATTAGAGCCTACAGAGTCTTCAACAAATCAAATCAAATTGTAGAAGAATCGATTCATGTAAACTTTGATGAAAGTGTTAATAAGAAAAACCTTGAGGATGAATTTAAGCAATTAAATTTTGATGGTGATGAACCCAAGACAACCAAAGGTATAGATCTTGAACCTGAACCATCTTTAGAATCTTCTAAAAACTCTAGATTGCTTTAAGGTCTCTCCCAAGATCAAATTTTAGGAGATTCACAAAAAGGTGTATCCACTAGAACCTCAACTCAAAAAGATCAAGAATTTATTGCTTTTGTATCACAACTTGAACCAATTAAAGTGGAAGATGCATTGAAAGATGAAAACTGAATTCTTGTTATGTAAGAAGAACTAGGACACTTTGTGCGAAACAAAGTATGAGAATTAGGTCCTATACCTTTTCATCAATCTGTTATTGGAACCAAATGGATCTTTAGGAACAAAAAGAATGAACAAGGCATCATTGTCTGCAATAAGGCTAGATTGGTTGCACAAGGGTACAACCAAGAAGAAGGCATAGACTTCGAAGAAGCCTTTACCCTAGTAGCAAGACTAGAGGCAATATGAATGTTACTTGCCTATGCTTGTTACAAGGATTTTTCCTTATACCAAATGGATGTAAAAAGTGCTTTTCTAAATGGATACATCAACAAAGAGGTATATGTGAAATAACCTTTTGAGGATGCTCAATACCCGGAATATGTGTTCAAACTCCATAAAGCCTTATGGATTAAGACAAGATCCAAGAGCTTGGTATGATCGACTGAGTTCATTTCTTTTAGATCATAACTTTCAGAAAGGAAAACTTGATCCAACATTGTTTATTAAACACCACAATGATAATATGCTTATTGTTCAAATATATGTGGACGATATCATTTTCAGTGCATCAAACAAAGAATTGTGTGATGAGTCTTCAAAATTAATGTAGAAGGAATTTCAAATGAGTATGATGGGAGAACTTACATACTTTCTCGGCTTACAAATTAAACAAATGTTGAAAGACACCTTCATAAGCCAATCAAAGTATGCTAAGAAAATGGTCAAAAAGTTTCAAATGCACAATTTGAAATCGATTGATACTCCTTGTACTTATGTAATCAAATTAGATAAGGACGAAAAAGGTAAATCAATTGATTCAAAACTTTATAGAAGCATGATTAGAAGTCTTTTGTACTTAACAACAAGTCGACCTGACATCATGTTCAGTGTCTGTCTTTGTGCAAAATTTCAATCTGAACCAAAAAAATCTCATTTAATGTGTGTCAAACGAATATTCAGATATATAAATGGCACAACACACTTATGAATTTGGTATTCCAAAGGTACTACTTTTGATCTCAAAAGTTATGTAGACTCCGACTATGTCGGTAGTCTAACAGATAGGAAAAGTACCTCCGCATTTTGTAACTTTCTTTAAAATTCTTTGATTTTTTGGATTTGTAAGAAGCAACATTTCGTGGCATTATCCACAGCCGAAGCATAATATGTTGCAGCTGGAAGTTGTTGTTCTCAGGTTCTTTACATGAAACAACAACTTCAGGATTATCAAATACTTATTTAATGTGCTGAAATTCTGTGTGATAATACTAGTGCTATCAACATATCTAAAAATCCTGTATTGCACTTCCAAACTAAGCATATCCAAATAAGACATTATTTTTTACGGGATCATGTGCAAAATAGAGAAGTTGTATTATCTCATATTGGAACCAAAGAACAACTGGTTGACATATTTACTAAAGCTTTACCAAAAGACCAGTTTGTTCATATTCGCAAAGAGCTTGGAATGTTCTCTGATCAGTGATAGTGTGATGCTTACCTCTATATGAGGGAGATATATTTCATGTTACTTTACTCTTTTTGATATTTCAAAATGGGGATAAAGTACTATTGTTGAAACATCATAAACTTAGGGGGAGTTTAACATAAGGGGAAGTCTTAGTGATATTTCTTGTACATTCCTTGGTAATGCACTCATATCATATGAAATAAGGAACATTTATACTGTATCTCATGCATACATACATCATTTCATTAGCTTACTTCAAAGCCTAAAGTAATGTGTTTGAAATCATCAAAAAAGGGGAGATTGTTGAACCAATTATCCTCATGTCCCTTACGAGAATATGCCCCTATTATGAAAGATTTTGATGATTACAAAACTACATTCTGTTTATGATATTACTGCACATGTGGCATATCTAATCTTACTTGAAGGTTTCAAAGATTTAATGATGCATGGCGAACATATTAAAGGTTTTCTTGAAGACCATGATCGTTTGAAGATGTTTAGTTGTATGATTAGATTATGATAGGTTATAGGACCTTCTACGTCATGTGATTCAGCAATATGCATGCCTGCATGTTTTAATCGATCGGTTGCATATTCGATTTAATCCAGTTACATTATGTTTTATCGAGCTTTAATCGAGAAATGAAAAACAACTTTTATAAAAGTCTTTCAGGACGCTAGTGTTTTAGCAGTGTTCTCCTAGACTTGATGAGTCAGGACGCTGATAAAATGTTAGGACGCTCACTTGGTAATAGCGACCTTTCTTTATCAACCTTTGAGAATGTCAGGACGCTGACTTAGTTTCAGTTCCCTGAAAGATCTTTTTGTCTTTAAGTGATTTCTATCTTTAAGGACGCTGATAAGTTATAAGATGAATAAATTATCAGGACGCTACTTGTGTAGGAGTGCCCTCATCTTTAGAATCAACCTAAATAACTTTCAGGACGCTTACCATCCATCAGCGCACTTAACATTGTTTTAAAACCATTTTTTTAGTTCAGGACGCTTACTCTTGAGTAGCGCCCTCGTGTGTCAAAAGTTTTAAAATAAAGCAGGATGCTCATTGCGAAGTAGCGCCCTCACTTCATTGTTCAGTAGGACGCTAATGTTCTTTGAGTGCCCTTAAAGGAACAAAACGACAGAAAATATATTTTGGATGTTTTGACATTACTGTTATTTCTGTTAACCTTTTCAGAAACGTGCGAATACTTTTCAAAATTTTTTAGAATTGTACAATAACTTTTCAGAACTTTTTAAAACCTTCAAAAACCTCGTCAGAACATTCATCTTTCATGAAAGGATCAAATGATTCAGGTGCTATTGGGAAAGAATGTTAACGTTATATTTGAAATAACTTAGAGCGGCAAAATTACCAAGTCCATTGCATCTTTGTTATTCTTATATATATGTGTTGCCTTAGTGCAGAAAAACCAACAAATGAAATACGAAACTGATATTCATTCAAAACGTATTAACAGTTTTCGTTTGCGCTAAAACACTTTTTGAAAGTTAGTCTTCTTTCACTTGTGATTGATCTTAGGATCTTTTTGAAAGAAAAACTTCAATTCTTCTAGGTTAATTGATCTTCATCATCATTATTTTGAAAACCCATTAAAGAAGACAAAAGCTCTTTGAGCTTGTTTTCAGCATGAACTTCATCACACATATTTTGCTGAATCTGTGACTACAGAAGGTTCAATCCAAAACTTTGTATGTATCACTTTGATGCTGAGTAAAGGGAATCATATCTCATCTTGTATGCAGTTTGTGGTGACTGGTAAGTCACTGAATAGCAAGTGTTGCTCAAAATTGTAAATGGTCTTCTCACACCAATAAGTTGAGAATAGGTTCTCTCTCACCTGTAAGTAGAAAATAGGTCTTCTCATACTCGTAAGTTGAGAAACGGTCCTCTCACACCCGTAAGTTGAGAAAGTGTACCAGTTTGATCTTCACCAGTAATAAGGTCCATAGTGGAGTTCGAACAAATCCTAACTGAGGAAGTTAGGTAGTGGATGTAAGCGCAGCCGAACCATTATAAATCTTGCTTGCAATTTCCCATTTACATTTACTGTATCTAATTGCTATACTTTGTTTAATCTACTTTCATTATTCCGCATAATTTTAAGAAAGGTTAAAATCTCAAATGGCTCAATAAACCTCGAAGCAAGCTTGTCTTTAATTCCAAACCTCGTCTGGCCCTTCTAGGGGGAGACCTTCAATAAGACCTTGTCACCCACCTTAAACTCTATGGCCTTACGCTTGTTATCGGCATAACTTTTCTGTCTGTCTTGGGCTATCTTCAAATTGTTTTTGATCCGCTTGATCTTCTATGTGTGTTTTCGTACAAACTCTAGTCCCATGATTGCCGTATCTCCAATCTTCGTCCAACACACTGAAGATCTACATGGCATGCTATACAGGGCCTCAAAATGAGCCATAATGATATTAGACTGATAACTGTTATTATACGTGAACTCACACTAATGTATGTACTCCTCCCAACTCCCACCGGACTCAAGGACACAAGCTCAGAGCATAACCTCTAAAACTAAAATCAACCTCTCAGACAGGCAGTTCGTCTAAGGATAAAAGGCAGTACTGTTACTCAGTTCGTGCAGAGGTACCTTCGTAACCCCTGCCAAAATACCGAGGTAAATCTCAGATCCCTATCTTATACAATCGATACTAGCACCCCTTGAAGTCTGACTATCTCCTACACATACAACCTGCTTAGTTTGTCCACATAATCCTTAGTATTCATCGAAAGAAAATGAGCAGACTTCGTCTAGTAATCTACTATCACCCATATAACATCATGTCTCCTCGGGGAACTGGGTAATCCAACCACAAAATCCATAGTAGTATGCTCCCACTTCCACTCAGGAATGGCAAGTGGTTGCATCTGCCGTCTAGGCTGCTAATGCTTAGCCTTAACCCTCTGACAGATCTCACACCTTTGAATGAACTGTGCTATACTTTTTTTCATATCAGGTTACCAATACATTTTCTTCATATCATTATACATCTTGGTCGTGCTTGGATGAATAGCATAATGAGATCTATGGGACTCCTGGAGTATGTTCTGCCTCAAACACGGATCTGTGTGAACCCATAATCGTCCCCTAAAATCTCAAAGCACCATTAGGTGACAATTGCCAAACAACATGATAACTATCTTTAGCCCAAGACTTATGCTCAACAAAATCAACATCTAAACACTGTTACTCAATGATCTCCTGAATCTGCGTAGGCTAAGCCCGCCCTCATCTAAGCACATATCACTATCTCATCGGTAGGGGTAGCATGAATACTCATCACAGTAGCCGCCTCAAGCAATCTCCATTCTTGTGACATCTGGCAAGCTACAAGTATAGCCTCTACCTGTTTCCTACTCAGGGCATCAACTACCACATTGGCTTTCTTGGGATGGTATTCTAATTTGAAATCATAGTATTTCAGAAGCTTTAACAACCTTCTCTGCGTCATGTTCAGATCTTCCTGAGAAAATAATTACTTGAGGCTCTTGTGGTCAGAATACAAACTGAATCTCTCTCCGTAGAGATAATGCCTCCAAATCTTCAGAGCGAACATGATTGTGGCCAGCTCTAAGTCATGTACAAGATAGTTCTTCTCATGCACCTTCAACTACCTCGATGCATAAGTAATGACTCTATCCTTCTGCATCAATACACACCCCAGATCTGTAGGAGAAGTATCTGTGTAAATGACCAATTCCGAACCCGGCTATGGTAAAATCAAAACTAACACAAATGTCAACCTCTTCTTCGTCTATAAGAAGGCATTCTCACACTCATCCACCCACAGAAAGGGCACATCTTTCTAGGTCAGCCTAGTAAGTGGTGCAACCAGCTTAAAATAGCCCTGCACGAATCGCCTGTAATAGCCCGCTAAATGTAAAAAGCTTTTGATCTCGGTCACTGTGGTAGGTCTAGGCCAACTGACAACGACTTCGACCTTGGATGGATAAAAAAAATCCTTCTGAACTCACCACATGACCCAAGAACTTCACCTTAGTGATCCAAAACTCACATTTACTTAGTTTGGCATACAACTTGTTCTCCCTCAGAGTCTGCAAGGTTACTCTGAGATGCTCCTGATAAGTAAGTATTTAGTATATGTTTTAGAGCATGTTTTAGGTGTGTTTTATGGTATTTAGTTCATATATTAGGTTAGTTTATTATAAATTTGGTTATTTGATAGTTTAGTCAAGTTTTGATATTTTTGGCTTGTTTCGAGTTGAATTTTTATAGGTTCGTTGATGTCATTATGAAAGCATGTTACTCACTTGGTTTGATGTGTTTTGTAGGTGCATTGATGTTCTAAATGATGATTGAGAAGATGCAGACATGATGCAAGAGGAGCCAAGGGAGTTAGAGTGAAGAAACAAGTGCATCCAAGCCTTGGGAGTGTGGAAAATTGGCTAAGTCCACAAGAAAATCAGGAAAAACACGTGTAAAAACTTGTAACTGGGAGCCGCGGCGCCGGGAAATTCGATTTTGCGCGACTTTTGTATTTTGGCCATAACTTTCTCAATTTAACTCTGAATTGGATGTGGTTTGTTTCTATGGATTCATTACTTGAAATAATATAAGATGTAATGGTTTTGAGGTTTATTTGGAGTGGAGAAAAAGAAGTAAAATGGTGAGGAAGAAAGTGGATGTGCGATTCAAAATAGAAACTTTCTAATTTTGTTACGAACTTTTCTAGTTCGACTTGGAATGTTCTTGGACGATTTCCTATGGAATTGTGGCTATATAAAGACCATGGTTTATGGTTTTCAAAGGGAGAGAGAATGTTCATAGAGGATAGAAGAGAGAGTAGAATAAAAACGGCTAGGGTTTGGAAGAGAGGAAAAGAGCAAGATTGAAGACATTGGAGATTCTCCTACACTTTCCCTTCCTTCTACTTTGTGTTTCTGGTTTTATATTTATGTTCATCATATTATTTCATGCTTTCATGTCTTTATTCATGAACTAAACCCTCTATCTAGAGGTGTAGATCAATCCAAACTCAATACTATGCTTTAGGTTTTATTGTTTTGATTATTGTTAATAAAGTTTCCAGTTTATTTATGTTTTTTGGGGTGTAATGCTTTTAATCCCTTGGCCAAGGATTTGATGACTCTAGACTTGAAATAGTTGCCCGAGAGGGGGTATTTTGGGTTGGAACAAGGAAGATATAACCTGGGTGATCGTGAGACCAAGAGGAGGTCGAAATATACCTTGAAGTCATTGAAGAGAACCATAGATCTTAATGAGTTATTAGGGTTTTGAGTTTTCATCGAAAAGGTTAAACCTATAATTCTAATAGCATGTTCTAACTGGTGCTCGAGAGAGGGAGTTAGTAACGTTAGGGTTTTCGACTTATAAACAAGAAAATTGAGTTGATGATAATCCCATATTAATGCATAGTTGAGAGGGCGGTGAGATTGAACCTCTAGACGTTTCTTCTATTGATTTATCTTATTTACATTGCACTGCTTTAGTTTACTTTCTAGTTATTTAATTGTTTTTTCATTTCACTTAATCACTCGAATTTGATTTTCTAAATAAAGTTAGGGTTAGTGAAACGGTATTTAGTGTGAGTGGTAATCCTAGTGGACGACAACCCGATATCTCATCGGTTTTATATTATAACTTGACACCATATGATTGTGGTTTTGGAATACACCAGGATATCATCTATGAAGATGATATCCTTAGATTCTACAAGGTTACACCAATAATAGGTGGAAGGCCATATAGTTTAATGTAGGTGACCATGTTTTGCTAAAGGTTTCCCTACAAAAGGGCAATACAAGGTTTGGAATAAAAGGGAAGCTGAAAATGTAATTTTTAATTGTTGTATAGTTGTGGATATTAGAATTGTCATAGGTACCTACAGGTTGGAATTATGACTGGTTGTGGTACTCGATTAAGGCTTGTAGGGTCTCAACAATTCTAATGGATGATGTGGGATGGTTGATGATGCCTATACTAGGCGTCCCGCCCCGACATTTTGCATGTTGTCTCGCAGGGGATTGTGGTCTAGGGTGTAGGGTCGCCACAGTTGGTATCAGAGCCCCTGGTTTTTCTAATTGGGGATTGAATGCTTTTATTCAGGTTGATAATGGAAATGTGATTTTTAATTGTTATGTAGTTGTGGATATTGAAATTGTCATAGGTAGGTAGGTTGAAATTATGACAGGTTGTGGTACTTGGTTAAGGCTTGTAGGGTCTCAACCATCCTAATGGATGATGTAGGATGGTTGATGAGGCCTACGTCGGGCATCCCACCCTGGCATTACGCACACTGTCCCACGGGGAATAGCGGTTGGGGGTGTGGGGTCGCCACACTTTGCATCTATGTGATACTCGTGGTGAAGTGTCGATTGGCGCTTTGGGTTCCCCCATATAAAAGGAGGAGCCCCCCACATTTACTAGGAACAAACGCTTTCTATTTCAATTTTTGAAGCTTCACTTGATTGATCTAGGGACTTTCTTCGCTCAGGGCATCCTATTGTTCCCAATTTTTGATAATGTCGTCTCCTTGGTTGGTGAGTTTTCTATCTCTTTTTTATGTCCTCCTTTTCGTCATGTTCGATCCGTAGTTTGTCCAGTGTGGGTGTTCCCTTACTTTCTCCAATTAGGTCTATTTCTCATCCTTGTCTTCACCTTTACCTCTCCCTCTGTAATACCGACAACTCGATGGCTAACCCCCCAAGAACAATGGGAAAAATGCACCCTGGGGAGTCAGTTCAAGAGGAGTTGACCCCCAAAAACCTGCTAGTTACTGCTCTTGAACACTTTACTGGGCCTGAACAGTCCGTGGCCAGTTTGGATGTATTCAAGGTGAGCGCGTCGACTCCCATAGAGGGCCCTCTAGCGAGAATTCCCCTAAAGAAGGGAAAAACCCACCAAGTGTTGTTGAGGTTCGCTGTTGATGATTGGCCTTCCTTGATAACTGACGCGAAGCTATGGTGGCTTAACTCGATCTTCCAGACTTTATGTTATTTCGAGCACCTCTCCCTAGGAAAAAGCCTAGTCATCCACCCCCGAGTGGGTCACTTTCAACACAGACTTATTTAAGTATGGGGTTCGTCTTCCTTTACCATATAAAGTAGCCTACACACTTTTGGAAATGAGTTTGGCCCCAATCCAACTTAGTCCCAATTTCTGGCGAGCCTTATTGTCATGTCGGCTCTTTTATGCGTAGAGGGGTTGGCCTGAGTTCAATCATTTTGAATTCTAGAAAGCGTTTAGTGTAAAGTTTCATCCGAAGAGTGATGGGTGGTACTACGTTGCAAGTCGAGGCGTTAGTTCTGATCTTCTCATTGTTGAGTCCCCTGACTCGAACAAGTCCTGAAAAGATAAATGGTTTTTTATATCTGGAGAAGCGGTTGATGGGGATGTGCTAAAGTTGGTGCCTAAGGACTGTAGGACCCTAGGTACCATTCTTTCTCCTTAGATTTACATTAGTCAAACATTTGTCTTCTTCCTTCCTCTTACGATTGACTTGTGCTGGATTGTAACCCTTTTGAGAGTGCCTGTCCGGGGTTCTTCCCAACTTGATTATTGTCGCTTAAAGGAGGTTTCGGCCCTCCCTAGTCACAACAAGACTCCTGAAAATATTTTGACAACCTCTCGCTCTATGCCGCTAAATTGATTAGTTGTAAGAAGTTGTTTGAAGGAGGTCAGTAGCAATATCTTCTTAGGACAACGTATGTTGTTTTACCTAACTTGGCTATTTTTATTGACCTATGGATTATTGGTGTTGTTACAGTATTCCCATCCGCGAGTAAGTTGTGGGATTTCGAAGTCGAGTAGCTATCGAAGTCTGACAAGGACATCCAGCCTGAGAGGGAGGTCACAGAGGAAGTGCTTCTGATAATAAAAAGGAGAGAAAGGTCTCTCTGGAACAACCCTGTTAGTAAAACGAAATCAATTGGCGTGGAAGATTCTACTGGGTTTACTGATACGATGACAAGGATCGCCACAAGCTTCTCCGACGCTAAGAAACAAGTTGTTAAGGATGTTCTGCGTTCCTATGAAGGAAGGGTGATTGGGTCATCTTCCTCTATTGGCTTGCTTGCTTCGCCTACTGTGCCGCGAGAAGGGTTACTCCTGAATCTGGGGATGCTGTCGTTGCCCCTTTTGACATCCATTCGGCTGATTTCGAGGGAACAACTGCTTCTGAGGGAGATCCATTCCGTTCTGGCCCTCACCCAAATACTTCTGATCCAGCACTTGGATCAAAACGCGCTAGAGTCGGTTACTCAGTTGGGCAAGTGTTGACCCAGATATGTCCAAGAGGGGGGGAGGGGGTGAATTGGACACTTAGCAGATTTTAACATTTCTTTAAATTGTGCGGAATAATGAAAGCAGATTAAACAAAGTATAACACTGAGATACAGTAAATGTAAATGGGACAATGCAAGCAAGATTTATAGTGGTTCGGCCCCGCTTACATCCACTACCTAACCTCCTCAATTAGGATTTATTCAAACTCCACTATGGACCTTCTTATGGGTGTGAGAGGACCAATTTTCTACTTACAGGTAAGAGATAACCTATTCTCAACTTACTGGTGTGAGAAAACCGTTTACAACTTTGAGCAACACTTACTTTGACTCAGTGACTTACCCGTCACTACAATATGATTACAAAATGAGATATGATTCCCTTTACTCAGAATCAAAGTGATCCTGACAACGCATTGGATTGAACCTTCTGTTGCCACAGATTCAGCGAAATATGTATGATAAAGTTTACGCTGAAAACAAGTTCAAATAGCTTTTGTCTTCATTAATGGGTTTTTGAAATAATGAAGAAGAAGATCGATCAACCCAAAAGACTTGAAGTTTTTCTTTCAATAGATTATAAGATCAAGCACAAGTGAAGAAGACTAACTTTCAAAAAGTGTTTTGGCATAAACAAAAATTATCAATATGTTTTGAATGAATATCAGTTTCATATTTTATTAGTTCATTTTTTTTTGCTCTAACGCAGCACGTATATATAGGAATAACAGAGGCACAATGGACTTGGTAATTTTGGCGCTCTAAGTTATTTCAAATATAACGTTAACATTCTTTTCAGAAATGGATTGATTCGGCTTAATGCATATTACGACGATAGCACCTGAATCATTTGATCATTTCATGAAAGAGGAATGTTCTGACAAAGTTTTAGAATGTTTTAAAAAATTCTTAAAAGTTGTTGTACGATTCTGAAAAGTTCTGAAAAGTATTCGTATGTTTCCGAAAAAGGTTAATAGAAATGACAATAATGTCAGAACAGCAAAAATATCTTTTATGATATTTTGTTCCTTTGAGGGCGCTCATAGAGCATCAGCGTCCTACTAAACAATGAAGTGAGAGCAGTACTAAGTAGTAAGCGTCCTGACTTGTTTTGAAAATTAAACGACTTAAAGCATAAGGGCACTACTTCGCAGTAAGCGTCCTGCTTTGTTTTAAAACGCAAAACATATGAGGGCACTACTAAAGAGTAAGCGTCCTGACCTATTAAAAGCAGTTTTAAAATAATGTTTAAGCGTGCTGACAGACGGTGAGCGTCCTGAAAGTTATTTAAGTTGATTTTAAACCTGAAGACGCTCCTACACAAATAACGTCCTAGAAATTTATTCAACTTATAACTTATCAGCGTCCTTAGAGATAGAAATCACTTAAAGATAAAAGAAAATCTTTCAACGAGCTGAAACTAAGTCAGCGTCGTAACATTCTCAAAGGTTGATAAGTGAAAGGTCACTACTAACAAGTAAGCGTCCTTATTAATCAGATCAATTCAACCTTGAGCGTCCTAACATTTTATCAACGCCCTAACTTATAAAGTTCAGGAGGGCGCTGCTAAAACATTAGCGTCCTGAAAGACTTTATAAAAGTTTTGGTTTCTCGAATATAACGCGATAAAACATAAAATAACCAGATTAAATACATGGAACCAATCGATTAAAACATGCAGGCATGCATATTGCTAAATCACATGGCATAGAAGGTCCTACAACCTATCATAATCTAATCATACAAATAAACATCTTCAAATGATCATGGTCTTCAAGAAGATCTTTTAATACGTTTGCCATGCATCATTGAATCTTTGATACCTTTAAGTAAGATTAGATATGCCATATCTGCAATAATATCATGAACAGAATATAGTTTTGTAATCATCAAAATCTTTCGTATTATCTCGTAAGTGACATGAAGATAATTGGTTCAACAATCTCCCCCTTTTTGATGATTTCAAACACATTACTGTAGGCTTTGAAGCAAACTAATAAAGTGATGTATGTATGCATGAGATGCACTACTAATGTTCCTTGTTTCATATGATATGAGTGTATTAGCAAGGAATGTAAATAAACTATCACTAAGACTCCCCCTTAGTATTATACTCCCCATAAGTTTATGATGCTTCAGTGATAGTACTTTCTCCCCCTTTTGAAATATCAAAAAGAGTAAAGTAACATGAAATATATCTCCCCCATATGAAGGTAAGCATCAAAGTGCTACAGATCGATTTCAGAGAATAGTCCAAGTTCTCTGCGAATATGAACAAACTGGTCTTTGGTAGGGCTTTAGTGAATATGTTAGCCAGTTGTTCTTTGGTTCCAATATGAGATAATATGACTTCTCTGTTTTGCACATGATCCCAGAAAAAGTGATGTCTTATGTTTAGTTCGGGAGTGCAATATAGGATTTTTAGATATATTAATAGCACTAGTATTATCACATAAAGTTTTAGTACATTGAATAAATATTTGATAATCCTGAAGTTGTTGTTTCATATAAAGAACTTGAGAACATCAACTTTCAGCTGCAACATATTCTGTTTCAGCTGTGGATAGTGCCACAGAATGTTGTTTCTTGCAGAACCAAGAAATCAGAGAATTTCCAAGAAAGTGACAAAATTCGGAGGTACTTTTTTTATCAGTTAGACTGCCAACATAGTCGGAGTCTACATAACTTATGAGATCAAAAGTAGTACCTTTGGAATACCAAATTCCTAAATTTATTGTGCCATTTATGTATTTGAATATTGGTTTGACACATTTTAAATGAGATTCTTTTGGTCCAGATTGAAATCTTGCACATAGATAGACACTGAACATAATGTCAGGTCGACTTTCTGTTAGGTACAAAAGACTTATAATCATGCTTTTATAAAGTTTTGAATCAATTGATTTACCTTTTTCATCCTTATCTAATTTGATTGCAGAAGTACAAGGAGTGTCAATCGATTTCAAATTGTGCATTTGAAACTTTTTAACTATTTTCTTAGCATACTTTGATTGGCTTAAGAAGGTGCCTTTCGACATTTGTTTAATTTGTAAGCTGAGAAAGTATGTAAGTTCTCCCATCATACTCATTTCAAATTCCTTCTGCATTAATTTTGAAAACTCATCGCATAGTTCTTTGTTTGATGCACCAAAAATGATATCGTTCACATCTATTTGAACAATAAGCATATTATCATTGTGGTGTTTGACAAACAAAGTTGGATCAAGTTTTCCTTTTTGAAACTTATGATCTAAAAGAAATGAACTCGGTCGATCATACCAAACTCTTGGAACTTGTCTCAATCCATATAAGGCTTTGTGGAGTTTGAACACATATTCCGGGTCTTGAGCATCCTCAAATCCTGGAGGTTGCTTCACATATACCTCTTCATTGATGTAACCATTTAGAAAAGAACTCTTTACATCCATTTGGTATAAGGAAAAATCCTTGTAACAAGTGTAAGCAAGTAACATTCTTATTGCCTCTAGTCTTGCTACTGGGGCAAAAGCTTCTTCGAAGTCTATGCCTTTTTCTAGGTTGTACCCTTGTACAACCAGTCTAACCTTATTGCGGACAATGATGCCTTGTTCATTCTTTTTGTTCCTAAAGATCCATTTGGTTCCTATAACCGATTGATGAAAAGGTCTAAGAACTAATTCCCATACTTTGTTGTGCACAACGTGTCCTAGTTCTTCTTGCATAGCAAGAATCCAGTTTTCATCTTTCAGTGCATCTTCCATTTTAATTGGTTCAAATTGTGATACAAAAGCAACAAGCTCTTGATATTTTTGAATTGAGGCTCTAGTGGATACACCTTTTCTTGGATCTCCTAAAATTTGATCTTGGAAAAGACCTTGAAGTAGTCTAGAGTTTTTAGAAGATTCTAGAAATGGTTCAGGTTCAAGATCTATAACCTTGGTTGTCTTAGGTTTATCGTCATCAAAATTTAATTGCTTAAATTTATCCTCAAGACTTTTCTTATTAACACTTTCATCAAAGTTTACATGAATTGATTCTTCTACAGTTTGATTTGATTTGTTGAAGACTTTGTAGGCTTTACTATGAGAAGAATATCCTAAGAATATTCCTATGTCAGATTTAGGTTCAAACTTGTCTAGATTGACTTTATCATTTAGAATAAAACATTTACATCTGAATACTCGAAAGTAACTGATGGTGGGTGCTCTACCCTTCCATAGTTCATTTGGAGTTTTATTCAAATCTTTTCTAATCAGAACTCGATTCATCACATAACAGACAATGTTTATAGCTTCACCCCAAAAATGATTTGTAGTGTTATACTCATTGAGCATTGTTCTACACATCTCCTGCAGAGTTCTGTTCTTTCTTTCAACTACATCATTTTGTTGTTGTGTCCTAGAGGCTGATAGATGGTGAGTGTAACCTTGATTGTTACAAAATTCATTGATTTTTTTATTGACAAATTCACCACCCCTATCACTCCTAATTATGTTAGATTTGTACCATTTTTCATTTTTGACTCTTTTACAAAATTTTATAAATCTTTCACAAGCATCAAATTTATGAGCTAATAGAAACACCCATATAAATCGAGTAAAGTCATCAACAATCACAAACACATATGATTTACCACCTAAGCTGTGGGTTTTGGTTGGTCCAAAAATATCCATGTGAATCAGTTCGAGACCTCTAGAGGTTGATTGATGCTTCTTGCTCTTAAATGATGATTTGGTGTGTTTGCCAAGTTGACATGGTTCACAAACCTTGTCATTTGAGTAAGTTCCTTTCAGAATTTTTGTGGCCAGATCATGTTTAACAATCTTAGATATGTTGTCCATATTAATATGAGCTAATCTCCTATGCCATAGCCATGCATAATGACCAGAGATAGCACTTAAACATGTTACATTTTGTTTCTTCATGTCATTGAAGTTTGTGCAATACACATTCTAAATTCTAGATGGCATGAATGCAACAGTTTTATCAGCATGCTTGACAATACACCTATTTGCCTCAAATGAAATGTCATAACCCTTGTCACATAATTGACTTATGCTCAAGAGATTACGCTTCAACCCTTTAACATAAAGTACATCAGATATGGATAGAGAATCGTTACCAATAGTTCCAATGTCTTCAATATCACCTTTGCTATCGTCTCCGAAGGTGACCTGTCCTCCTTTCTTCTTTTCAAGGCTCAGGAAGTTAGATCTATCTCCAGACATGTGCTTGGAACAGTCTCCGTCTAGATACCATACATCTTCATTTTTGCACATCTACACAACATAAAATATTTTTGACTTTGGTAACCAAGCTTGTTTGGGTCCATGCATGTTAGCATCAGTAAAAACAAAATTTTCAATCCATGCATATTTTCTTTTCTTTCTACATAAGACATTGCATCTGAGTATTGTATGACCTTCCTTATGACATTTGTTGCATTTTGGTCTCTTGGTTAGTACAGAGTCGTACTCCTTTTGTTTAGACCCATGAGTGTAGCGTAGTCCAGTCTTGTTGAATGCACATTTTTGTGATCCTAACATCATGTCAAATATCTTTTGACTATTTGTGAGTTTAATCACTGTGCAATGCAAGTCTTTCTTTTCTTTTCTAAGAGTTTCATTTTCATTTTTCATTTTTCAGTTTCCCAACAACTTTTTTAAGTTGTTCATTATCTGGAGATAGTCTGTCTAGCTTTTCTTGTTGGAATTCAATTTCCTCAAGAGCTTTTTCAAGACTATGCTTAAGTTTTTCATTCTTCCTAATCTCTTTACTAAGTTTTGACTTAAGCTCCTGAATATAAATGTTGAACTCATGTGATTTTTCAGTAGGTTCAGTTTTTACCTCTGTGCTTGCCATTAAGCATAATGCAGCCGTGTGATTTGAATCCACTTCATCTTCGCTTGAGCTTTAATCATGCCATGTGGCTTTGAGAACTTTCTTGTCTTTTCTGTAAGAGCTGGTGTTCTTTTTATATTTTATGGGGCATTCACTCTTTATATGACCTGGTTTGTTACAACCGTAACATGTTTACTCTATAGGTTTAGACTCGGGTTTCTTTCCTTTGTGAAACCTTGAGTAAGAGTTATTCTTCCTCTTTCTCCTTAGTAACTTATTGAACTTTCTGGATAACATAGCCATGTCATCTTTTGAGTCTGAATCATTTTCAGAACCAGTTTCAGCATTGAGGGCAATTGATTTCTTTTCTTTTTCCTCAATCTTGACCAGACACATTGTCTTTTTTAGCTTCATTTCATGAACCATTAATGAACCACATAGTTCATTTAAAGTATATTCAGCCAGATTTTTGGCTTCTTCTATGGTTGTGGCCTTGGGTTCCCATGCTCTGGGTCAACCTCTTAGAAATTTTCTAACAATTTCTTCTTAGTCATAGATTTTTCCTAAGTTCTTCATCTCATTGATGTTTGTTGTAAACCGAGCAATAGCTTCAACTATCGAATCAGTTTCTTTCATCCTATAGGTTTCATATTTTTTAACTAACAGTTGGAGCTTTGCCTTTTTAACTTGCAAAGTTCCTTCGTGGGTGACCTCTAACTTGTACCAGATTTCCTTAGCGGTTTCACACGCACTAACTCTATTGAACTCTTCGACTGATAAACTACAAAACAAAATGTTTACAGCTTGGTTATTCAATAGTTATCTTTTATTTTCTTTAGCACTCCATTCGTTTATATCCTTTGGGACAGTAGCACCATCAACTACTTTAGTAGGCGTTGGACAGTCGTGTGTCACAACATCCCACATCTCTAGATCTTGGGTTTTAAGGTAATACCTAATCTTAGTTTTTCAGTGTGAATAGTTTTCTCCCTTGAACAGCGGTGGTCGGTTGGTGGAGTTTCCTTCACCTGAGAGATAAGTGCTTTTTTCGTTTTGTCCTGCCATACTCAATCAAAGATGGTTAGATACTTTGATGGTTAACCTGCTTTGATACCGATTGTTGGCCCAAATATGTCTAAGAGCCAGGGGGGATGAATTGGACACTTAGCAGATTTTAACCTTTCTTTAAATTGTGCGGAATAATGAAAGCAGATTAAGTAAAGTATTGCAATGAGATACAGGAAATGTAAATGGGACAATGCAAGAAAGGTTTATAGTGGTTCGGCCGCGTCTAGATCCACTACCTAACCTCCTCAGTTAGGATTTTTTCAAACTCCACTATGGACCTTCTTACGGGTGAAGATCAAATCAGAACACTTTCTCAGCTTACGGGTGTGAGAGGACCGTTTCTCTACTTACATGTGAGAGAGAACCTATTCTCAACTTACTGGTGTGAGAAGACCGCTTACAACTTTGAGCAACACTTGCTCTGACTCAATGACTTACCCATCACTACAATATGATTACGAAATGAGATATGATTCCCTTTACTCATAATCAAAGTGATACTTACAACACTTTGAATTGAACCTTCTGTTGCCACAGATTCAGCGAAATATGTATGATGAAGTTTATGTTGAAAACAGGTTCAAATAGCTTTTTTCTTCGTTAATGGGTTTTTGAAATAATGAAGAAGAAGATCGATCAACCCAGAAGACTTGAAGTTTTTCTTTCAATAGATTATAAGATCAAGCACAAGTGAAAGAAGACTAACTTTCAAAAAGTGTTTTGGCGTAAACAAAAATTGTCAATACGTTTTGAATGAATATCAGTTTCGTATTTCATTAGTTCATTTTTTTTGGGTCTAAGGCAGCACGTATATATAGGAATAAAGAGGCGCAATGGACTTGGTAATTTTGGCGCTCTAAATTACTTCTAATATAACGTTAACATTCTTTCCAGAAATGGATTGATTCAGCTTAATACATATTGCGGCGATCGCACCTGAATCATTTGATCCTTTTATGAAAGATGAATGTTTTGACAAAGTTTTAGAATGTTTTAAAAAGTTATGAAAAGTTGTTGTATGATTATGAAAATTTCTAAAAAGTATTCATACGTTTCTGAAAAAGGTTAACAAAAATGACAGTAATGTCAGAACAACAAAAATATATTTTATGTCGTTTTGTTTTAAAACGCAAAACATATAAGGGCACTACTCAAGAGTAAGTGTCCTAACCTATTAAAAGCAGTTTTAAAACAATGTTTAAGTGCGCCTGAAAGTTATTTAAGTTGATTTTAAAGATTAGGGCGCTCCTACACAAGTAGCGTCCTGATAAGTCATTCAACTTATAACTTATTAGCGTCCTTAAAGATAGAAATCACTTAAAGATAAAAGAAAATCTTTCAACGAGCTGAAACTAAGTCAGCGTCCTAACATTCTCAAAGGTTGATAAGCGCAAGGTCACTACTAACAAGTAAGCGTCCTTACTAATCAGATCAATTCAACCTTGAGCGTCCTAACATTTTATCAGCGTCCTGACTTATCAAGTCCAGGAGGGCGCTACTAAATTATTAGCGTCCTGAAAGACTTTATAAAAGCGTTTTGATTTCTTAATTAAAATACGATAAAACATAAAGTAACCGGATTAAATACATGCAACCAATCGATTAAAACATGCAGGCATGCATATTGCTAAATCACATGGCATAGAAGGTCCTACAACCTATCATAATCTAATCATACAAATAAACATCTTCAAACGATCATGGTCTTCAAGAAGATCTTTTAATACGTTCGCCATACATCATTGAATCTTTGATACCTTCAAGTAAGATTATGTGCCATATGTGTAGTAATATCATGAACAAAATGTAGTTTTGTAATCATCAAAATCTTTCGTAATAGGGACATATTCTCGTAAGGGACATGAGGATAATTGGTTTAACAACAAGGATAGTTTCCACCTTGCTAGTTATCATGTCAGGTGTCCGTGAGACTTTCCTAAGAAAACGACCACGTTGGGGTCAGCTGACAACCTCAAAACGTGCGTTACTAATGTCGTAGAGGTACTTCATTGCAGATTTCATCCCATATTCTTTTTTTTCTTGAATCTTGTCTAGTATCTGAACTAATTCTTGGCTCGTTGTTCTCATTCTTTTCTTTTCTTTTTTGTATGCGTTGTGCAGGTTGTTGTGATCGCCTTGGTTGCCTTCCAGCAAGTTCAATAGCTAATCTCCCAAGTTCAAGGGGACTATTCTTTGAATGACGCCAAGATTGCCAAGCTGACGACCAAGGTGGCTGGCTATGAAAAAGAGCTGGATGTTAAGGCAGAGAAATGAGTGGCCCTTCTAGATCGGAAGAGGGCAGATATTGGAGTCTTAAAGGCCAATCTCAACTTACGTTCTACTGAGCTTGACGAGACGCGTGTCGAGTTGGAGCCGGTTGAAGGCGAGATTATGGCTGACAATAGTTCCCCTGCCGACTTGGATGCTCGATATAAAAGGGCCATTTTTGACACCCTTTTCGAAGTAGGTGAATTTTACAAAGGTCGCATCGATCCGCAGGAGTTCTTCCATCATAAGAAGGTGCTGGAGCCGAGAAGGCTAGGGATGATGCCAAACTCAAAGCTAAGAGCCAGGCCATGCCATTCGCGCTCTATGCTCCATCGATGAAGAAGGACAAGGCCTCGTCATCAGAGAGATCAAAGGCCCTTGGTGGAGAAAAAGAGGCAATGGCAGGACAAAGCTCGACCGACAAGTAGCCTCGGGCACCACCCACAGCTAATGAGCCCTCGTCGTTGGCCAAAGAGAAGGATCAATAGCTGGGGTTTCTTGTATGGCCCGAAGGGAATTCAATGACGACTTCTGGTTGGGAAAATACTCATTCTTAGAAATCTGGGAAAGAGGTTGTTCGTCCCTCCTGACTTATTTTCTTTATCACATTTGTGGGTGTTCCTGCCATTGATTTTTGTATTTGCCCTTTCTTCCCTTCTTTTTTTTCTGTTGTTGTGGTTTTACTTGTTGTTGACCCAGGTATTTCCAAGAGGGGGTGAATTAAACACTTACACAATTAAAATTATTGCAAAGGCAACTAAACAACTGTGAAAATGTAAATAGAATCAACACAGTCGATTTAGAGTCATTCGGCTACTTGCCTACATCCACTACCTAACCTCTTCAGTTAGGATTTGAAACCTCTTCACTAAGGGATTTTCTTACCGGTGAGAACTAAACCGTTACACCTTTTCTCAACTTCCGAGTGTGAGAAAAATTGTTACAATGCTTAACTTGCAGGCTTAAGACCAACCTAAACCTCTCGACTTACAGGCTAGAAAACTACCTATACCTCTCAATTTACAGGCTAGAGAACTACTTCTCTCAGCTTCCACATGTGAGACTAACCTATACCTCTCAACTTACTGGCTTGAGAACAACCACTTGGTAAAACACAATTGATGTTTGATACTCAGTAGTTTGTATAACTATTGTTACAACTCGATACAGTTTACAAGATATGAAATACAGTACAAATGTATCTTATGAACTATCTCTCAAATTTCTCGTTCAGCAAGAATGATATACGAATAAAACAATGCTGAAAATTTAAGTAGAAAATAGTTCAATATCCTTCAAATAGATTTTCAAAGAAAGATAAATATTAAACTCAGTATGAAAATCTTTTGAATAAGCTAAGCTTCAAAGAAAATACTTTGAAAACTAAAACAATTTAAGCTTTGAAATCAAATTGAAAAATTCGACCAATTTTCAAAAGTATTTGCTCAATAAAATTTTTCGTTTGTTTTGAGTCTAAGTGTTGGTATAGATAGACTCAGTAGGGTAAAGTTGTTGATTGTTTGAATTTGAAATCCAAAAGGAACATTTACTCACAACAGCTAGAATCTTTCACGAAAATGGCAACTGCAATTTTCACGAACATTCTGGTTTTTCTTAGATTGCATGAATAAGGAATGTTTCAAGAAACATGATTCATGCATCAGAGGAAATCTTTGACATATATGAAAAAGGTTTTGTGCATAAAACAGTTCTGAAAAGTAATCTGAAAAAGTGTAAGTATCAGAACCATGACAGTGTTGAAATAAGTCAATTAACATCTTGATGCATAATATCAACTTTGTCGTTTTGTTCCTTTGAGGGCGCTCATGAACCATAAGCGTCCTACTAAACTGTGAAGTGAGGGCACTACTTAATTGTAAGCGTCCTGACTTACTTGGTGATTAAAACGACTAAACTTCATGAAGGTGCTAATGCACAATTAGCATCCTACCTTGTTTTAAAATATTTAAAGTCACGAGGGCGCTACTATTGAGTAAGCGTCCTGATATTTCAAAAATAATTTAAAACAACTAAAAAACATAAGGGCGCTACTAAAAGATGAGCGTCCTAATATTTTAACTTGTAAAAACAATTAGTTCGCTGAAGGACGATCAGCGTCCTGAAATATTAAAACATTAAAAACTCATAAATTAATCAGCAAGCTAATATTGAATCAGCCTCCTGACAAGTTCACAGGTTGACTTAAATGAGACCGCTACTGAGAAAGTAAGGACATTATCGGTGTTCTAATAATTCATCAACGTTCTAACCTACCAAGTCCAAGAGGGCGCTACTGAGACATTAGCGACCTGATTGAACACATAAAAACTAATTTTTGAAATTAACTTAAACTTTCACAATTTGATAAATACGATTAAAAATTTGATCAAATCAAACTCTTAAAATAATTGAGATTTTAATCATTTGAAATACCTTTAAAACATATCGATCAAAACATGCAATTGATTAAATCTTGTTGTGAGCTCTGTTCTTTGATCTTGATTTTTGATAGATTTGAAACACTTAACAAGATCATTAGATTACACAAAGTTAAGTTATTTGGAATCATCAAAACATTCTTATCATTGGGTTCCTTGAGATAACACTTGTAATTTTTTTGGAATGTTTATGATATTGATATGTTTTTTGCATGTTGTTGGTCTTCTTCCTTTTCGTGTTCCAACTCCCTTTTATCTAAGTTTTTATTACCTGTTGCAACAGTCAACCTCATTGTGTGGGACCAATGCCAAAGTGGATCGGGTGAGACCATGTCATTTTGCATCCGACCTGTCAAGTAAAGTCGTCGTGATCGCGAGTTTGTGAGTTCGATCTTTGAGTCATGTCTAACTTGGTTGTGGTGTATCCTTGTGACCTTTGAGAGGCACATCATCTGGAAACTAACGCCTGGGTGGGGGGCGTTGTCTTTTAGCATTTGGGATTGACCCCGATCGTTGTCAGACCATGCTCGAGTCAGGTAAACTATAAGGACAGAGATTTGCGTATATCGCTTAGCATGATTTGGCGCTTAGGCATTTGACCGACAATATGGATTCCTAGGTGCTTTTATTTGTTTCCATTACTCCTTAGGGCGTTAGGGAGGTGCGAATTGTGCTTCCCCATTAATTTCCTTCAGTATGTTGAATGCACTTGTTCAACGCTGGCATTTAACCTCCATGCTCCCGGATTATTGCAAGCTTTTAATGCGCATGTTTTACCAAGGTGGCACTTATCGTGAATATTTGTATCGCAAGTGCACGACAATCAAGTAATAATATAGTCTCAAGGTGAGTTGGGTTATCGTCCTCTGGGAAAGTGAATTCTACAATTAAAAATGCCCAAAACTACAATAATTTTGATTTTATTTAGGTGGTAAAAATGTGATGATTTAATGTGATGGAATTTAAAATGAACAAATTAAAACTAATTAAAGAAAATTGAATAAAAATGGGAGAAAATCAATGAATAAAATTCCTAGAGATTGATTTCACTATATTTATTTTATGGTTTCAAAAGATTGTATTAATGAATTAAATTTTGGGTTTATAAATCATGAATCTTTAATCATCCAAATCCCTCTTCCAAGTGGTGCTTTGAATATCTACCCTTAAACTATCAACTCCCTTTCCTGAGCATAAGTAAATAGATCAAGAATACTTTAAATTCTATAATTGATTTTAATGGATTTCAAAGAGGTTCATGGGTCTCCAGACTCGATATTACTACTCTAGATTGTAATTTCTTAGATCCGATTCAATACGACCTCTCCCGAGTGTAAGATATTGAATCTAAAATCAATCAAAGAGTGATCAGCAATTCGAAGGCATTAAGCATTGATAATTGCAAATAAATCCGAAACTTTGATAAAAAACACATAAACAACATTTATCCCACAAAACCAAACATAGATCAACCAATCTCTAGATTAAACAATTAGTTCATATTCGTATTCAAAGATACAAGATAGAGATCTAAAAAAGAAATCATGGAAACAAGCTAGAATAAAAGAGAAAAACATGTTACGGTGTTGCATTTTGGACTTTAATGACGGATGGGCCAAGTATTTACATTTAGCTGAGTTTGCATACAACAACAGCTACCAAACTAGTATCGGCATGGCACCATACGAGGCTCTCTATGGTCAGCCTTGCAGATCTCCGGTATGCTGGTTAGATATGGCAGATAGACCGCAGTTAGGCCCTGAACTAGTTCAAGAGACTTCTGAGAAGATCACACTAGTAAAGGAACGACTTCGTGTTGCACAAAGTCGACAGAAGAGTTATCCTGACAAGTGGAGACAGCATCTAGAATTTGATAAGGGGGACTTTGTTTTTCTAAAAGTTCAGCCCACAAGAGCTGTCAAACGCTTTGGGATCAAAGGAAAGCTCTCCCCGCAGTATATCGGTCCACTTCAGATCATTGAACGTATTGGCAAACTTGCTTATCGTCTGTCCCTTCCATCGTTCAGGCCTAAGGTTCATGACGTTTTTCAAGTATCTATGCTTCGCAAGTATCGTCTTGATCCTTCGCATATCATCCCTTTAGTCGAGGTTCAGGTTGAGGAAGGAAATAAGTATCAAGAGAGAGCGATAAAGATTTTGGATAAAAACACTCAAGAACTAAGGCGACGTAGCATACCACTTGTGAAGGTGCTCTGGGATCACCACGGCGTAGAGGAAGCAACATGAGAACTAGAAGCAACAATTAAACAGAAATACCCTGAATTGTTTTCTAGTACCAACTGATGATGTGATATATTGTACTATTCTCACTTATCAATAAAATGATGAAACTTTGTTTACACCTATCTTAATACATTGTTTCACTTGAATAACTACGCAGATGTCTCAAACTAATATCAATGGATATAGTGATGCACAAACGCAGTGGCCTCCTTGGCAACCTGTGGCTACTTCTCAAGAAGCAGAGTCAAGTCACAACTACCTTGCATCACCACACAGACAGCGATCCTTATCGCCAGAGCGTGCATGGCTTTTTCGTAACAATCTCGTGCACTCATCTTGGCAGAACCTTCTACCAAAATTGTCAGGCGGCCGTATTCGAGCAACAACACAAAAAAGTATTCCACCGCTCAACCTACCTCCCCTCAAACGATGTAACCAGCGCCCTCCACCTCCATCTGTTATGCAAAGGTTGGAATCTTCAGAGGACGAGTCCGATTACATTTGCTCTCCATGGTTTTATGATGATGAGGATTCCACTGGCCACAGTGCTATTCAGGGACCATACAAGCACTACCCTGAACTCACAAGAGATGACGCCAGCAGTAAATCTCAAGCAGATAACCATCATAACTACTTGAATTGATTTCGAGGGCAAAATCCCTTTAAGGGGGTAGAGTGTAATACCCTGTATTTCACAAAAAAAAAATTCATTTGGTACGGGCACATGCCCGGACGTTCAGGCGCCAATTTTCCTATATAAGGAAGCCCCTCCTCCTTATTTTTCTCACACCAAATCACCTTCTGTAGTGATTTTTCCTCCTCTTTTCACTCATTCTGAGTTCTTGTATGTTTGAGACTCTTTGTTCGAGACTCTCGGTGCGATACAACGAAGTTCTGTCCGGAGGAAAGCGCCAAATCTGAAAAAGAAGAAGTTCTTATCTGAAGGTGGGGAACGAAACATAGGTTTGCGTGTTTTATAACTTTTATTAAAGTTTACATTCAGTTATTATTATATCTACTGTTCATTTATACTGCATTATGTCATATAATGTTTATACTGTCGCACTTATGCCTATATATTTGGAATTCATGTATTACACTGTTATAATGTCGGATTTGTGGTCAATCTGGCTCAACTAGACTCGGTCTTGTCCTCAGTAACTTTAAATAGTGAACGGGAGGCAATTGGTATTTAAGCAGACCTTGTGTCTCGCCTCTCAACTGGGGACTGATCTAGTTGGTCTTATTGAAAGCTATCAGCTTATACAAGTAATACTGGATGTCCTAACCTTGCACGTCGTGATACCAACTCTGATAAGGATAACCAGATGTTGCCAAAGTCAGTCTAAATGTCAAGAAAAGACCAGACCAGCAGACTAGACCAGTTCATGCATTGGCATCATACATATCACCACCTAGGGACGTATGTGGTTTATGACTCATAGAATAGTTAGGACCATTGCTCGCTATTCATTATATTTCTCTGGAGAGGGACGTACAATGAGAACCCGGCTACACCTGGGGAGGGACATCAGTACGTGAATCCAGAGCATCGTTCCTGAGGAGGGACGTACAATGAGAACCTGGCTACGCCTAGGGAAGGACATTTGTACGTGAACTCAGGCGATGTACGTTCATCAAACCATTACGAGACGGTGTTATGCATACATACATATTGATTGATTATGATGCTCTCTTGTGTATTTAAGATATTTGATATTGAAGTATGTTTTATTAATTGTTATACTCACGAACTATTTTACCCACTGAGCGCGTTAAGCTCATTCCATTATCATCCAATCTTTCACAGGAAATTAGGGTGGACTGGGTGCAGGTTTATGGGGCCCACATTTTGTACCCTTTGTATTATTTATTATGGATTTGGGGGAGTATGTTCCTTTGACCATTTTATGTACAAAAATATTCTGAATTAAATGAAATCAAACTTGTACTGTATATTATATTTCCGTTGCGCACTCTGTTATTACCATTGTTATTATTCCAAATGCGCGCCCCGTCCGCGAGTGTACCGCTGGTTTAGGCGCGTCCGGGCGGGGTTTGATATATATATATATATATATTCTTCAAGTGATCATGGTCTTCAGATGGATCTTGACAACACGTTCACCATGCATTATTGATTCTTCGAAACTTTCATGTAGGATTAAATGTGTCATGCCTAAAATATTATCATAAGCAGAATGTAGTTTGTAACCATCAAAATATCGTTCATTCAAGGAACATACTCTGGTAAGGGACATAAGGATAATTGGTTCAATATTACCATTGTTGTTCTTCTTTTCATATATATATATATGAGAAGTCTTCTATTTGTGGAGAAAATTAACAGTATTTATAGGCACACAATTACAATTGACCTCAACACCTTATGCTCTTTTTTGAGGTATGTCTCTGTTAATGCTCATAAAAAGAACAATGTATACATATATATATATATATATATATATGGAATGTATGATTTACATACATATTGTATCAATCTTCAAGCAATCAATGTGAATTAGTGTTTGATTAGTATGTTGTAAATTTTTTATTTTCACTTCCTTCACGTCAAAGTAAAAAATACTAAGACTTACTCAAACTTTATTTGTTAAAAAATAAGTTATACCACAAAAAAACTAGAAAATTTTTTTTCTTTTTCAAAAAAAAAACCAATACCTACCCACATGAACTAATTTAATCTTAAGCAGTGAACTCTTGTAATTTTTTTTAAATGAGCCTTTGTTTTTATTTCTATTACAACACAAAACCTATCACATAATATAATTATTACAAAATCTAATTCTTCCATTTATTTAATTTTCAAATGCATCATATTTTCTTTAATCAATTAAATGTTTTATTCCTTTAAAAAAATTGACATTATTAATAAAGAAAAATATATAAATATATCAATTTAAATCTTCTCACGGAAATAAAGTAGAAGACTTATTCTTCTACTATTCATACATAATGTTCTTACTTCTTAAATATAATAAAAACAAAACTATCTCCGAACTATTTTCTTAGAAATTAAAATTTTCTCTTCTTGCTTCTTTTTTCTTTTTTCTACAATGCGCATTGCACTAGACCGAACCACAATTAAACCAATACCTCAATAATCCTTTGGAATGTAATCGGTCGCCTTGTCATAAGAATTGTTTTATATAACGAAGAAAAACATAAATTTTCTAACTATGTATTAAATATTTTTTGAAATGTTATTAGAGACTTAAGACTTTCAATAATTACTACAAATGTATCACATATGTATGATATCTTCTAAAATAATGAAAAACTTCTTCTTATGCATGTAATTATTTGTACATATTAAACCCCCTTCATATTATTTATAAAATCACACACTATGCACTAAATAAAACTAAAATAAAACCTTAAATAAAAATTCAAATAGTATACAATTTCTACATAAATACAAACTTACAATAATTTAAGATAATTAATACTATAAAACAAAACAAAAATGTTTACACCTTCTGTAAGGCTAAATTTTTTTTTTCCATCTCATTATATTACTTATTCATTCACCACATATATTAAATAACAAAGTTATACATAAAATACTCTTTGAAACTTCACAATATCAATATTAATTATTACAATAAACCAAATTTCGACTCTCCAAAAAAATTTAAAACTTAATAAACAAATTGTTGTTATAAACTTCTATTTCATTAAGAGACAAATTACAAAGTAATAAAAATGTACTTTACAACATTCTTAATAACTAAAATTTCAGGTAACATATATACTATCCATTAGCTGCAAAATAAACTTTAACATACAAAAACATCAATTTCAAAAATTAACACAGACAATATCATTAATATAAAAAAAAAATTAGTAACTCAATATAATTTCTAAATATATAATGTTCTAACATATATAATATATTTTTATTTACAAGAATTTTTTTTAATGTCTAGCCTCTACAAATAACTATGATTTATTTTTACCATATAACCATTATTGTCAAATCTAAAAAATTAACCTTTTAAATCTAATATCTTTTTGTATAACTTTAATACTAAATTATTTACTTCTTTCGTCAAACCTGTCACATCATAAATCTTAATTTCTTTAATAGTTCACTAAGTAATTTATTTAAAACTAATCCACTTAGTTGTTCTTCAAAAAAAAAAAAAAAAACAGCTCATTTCAATGAGATAAAGATACAATCATTTAAAAACCCAAGAAAAACACCATTCCTGATATAAACAACTGAATAATATTAATAAACATACATCTTATAGCTTTATAAGCTTATGCATTGTACAAAGTTATAGTTGGTCCACGTTTACACTTTTTACAACATTAATAAACACACTTGTCACAACTAATGTCTTCTCTCATCCATGTAGAATACATATAATTTTATAATTTTATCTAATAAAAATATAGGATTTTAGCTGATATAGGCTTGTAGGTTGTTCTTACGGGATTTTGACTTGATTGCCCTTAAAAAAAAAAAAAAAATTCACAAATGCCATCAAAATCTAAATAATGACTGGTTTGCCCTAGTTTGATAATTTAAAGTCCAGTCAGCCAACACATTGGTGCCACGTGGACTTAGGGACGCTGAATAGGCTAAAAAATTTTTTTGGTATAGAAGGCGTCTTTTTAAAAGACGTCGTTAATAAAACAATTTTCGTTTTGTTTTATAGAAGGCATCTTCTAGGAAGACGCCTTAAATTAAACATTTTTTTTTCTCAAAAGACGCCTTCTATAAATAAATAAATAAATTGTTTAATGCCATACAAATTTTTTTTTGTACTTGTGTCAATCAATTCAGCGGGACCATGGTGTTTTTTCTTACCGAACCACTTTTAGCGCATCCCAATACCCTCCCACGATCCCTCGGAGGCGACCGAACCCCATTCCCATGCCCGGTTGAATTTTTGGACCCCCATCCGAAATTCAAGTTATTAAAAAAAAATGAAGCTTTTAGTAAACTGTTCGGCCTCACCGAAGCCAAACCACGTTTATTTTTTTACCCGACCACTTTCAGCGCGTCCCACTATCCTCCCACGATCCCCTGGAGGCGACGGAACCCCATTCTCATGCCTGGTTGAATTTTTGGACCCCCATCCATAATTCAAATTTAAATGAAAAACCAGAGCTTTTAGCAAATTGTTCGGCCTCACCGAAGCCAAACCACATGGTTTTTTTTTACCCGACCACTTTCAGCGCATCCCAATACCCTCCCACGATCCCTCGGAGGCGACGGAACCCCATTCCCATGCCCAGTTGAATTTTTGGACTCCCATCCGGAATTCAAGTTTAAATGAAAAACTGAAGCTTTTAGTAAACGTTTCGGCCTCACCGAAGCCAAACCACGTGGTTTTTTTTTTACCCGACCACTTTCAGCGCGTCCCACTATCCTCCCACAATCCCCCGGAGGCGACAGAACCCCATTCTCATGCCTGGTTGAATTTTTGGACCCCCATCCAGAATTCAAATTTAAATGAAAAACCGAAGCTTTTAGTAAATTGTTCGGCCTCACTGAAGCCAAACCACGTGGTTTTTTTTACCCGACCACTTTCACCGCGTCCCACTATCCTCCCACGATCCCTTGGAGGCGACAGAACCCTATTCTCTTGCCTGGTTGAATTTTTGGACCCCTATTCAGAATTCAAATTTAAATGAAAAACCGAAGCTTTTAGTAAATTGTTCGGCCTCGCCGAAGCCAAACCACGTGGTTTTTTTACCTAACCACTTTCAGCGCGTCCCAATACCCTCCCACGATCCCCTGGAGGCGAACGGAACCCTATTCCCATGCCCGGTTGAATTTTTGGACCCCCACCCGGAATTCAAGTTTAAATGAAAAACCGAAGCTTTTAGTAAACTGTTCGGCGTCACCGAAGCCAAACCACGTGGTTTTTTTTTACCTTACCACTTCTAGCACGTCCCAATATCCTCCCACAATCCCCCGGAGGTGACGGAACCCCATTCCCATGCCCGGTTGAATTTTTGGACCCCCATCCGGGATTCAAGTTTAAATGAAAAACTGGAGCTTTTAGTAAATGTTTCGGCCTCACCGAAGCCAAACCACGTGGTTTTCTTTTACCCGACCACTTTCAGCGCGTCCCACTATCCTCCCCCGATCCCCCGGAGGTGACGGAACCCCATTCTCATGCTCGGTTGAATTTTTGGATCCCCATCCAAAATTCAAGTTTAAATGAAAAACCGAAGCTTTTAGTAAATTGTTCGGCCTCACCGAAGCCAAACCACATGGTTTTTTTTTACCCGACCACTTTCAACGCGTCCTACTATCCTCCCATGATCCCCCGGAGGCGACGGAATCCCATTCCCATGCCCGGATGAATTTTTGGACCCCCATCCGGAATTCAAGTTTAAATGAAAAACCGAAGCTTTTAGTAAACTGTTCGGCCTCACTGAAGCCAAACCACGTGGTTTTTTTTTACCCGACCACTTTCAGCGCGTCCCAATACCCTCCCACGATCCCCCGGAGGCGACAGAACCCCGTTCCCATGCCCGGTTGAATGTTTGGACCACCATCCGGAATTCAAGTTTAAATGAAACTACAACATTATCAAAACATATACAAGGTAATTATATTTAAAAAAAAATTCAAAACATATACAAGGTAATTATATTTTAAAAAATTTACTAAATTGAAATAGCAAGTATAAATACATGTTAACTACAACATTATCAAAACATATACAAAAACAGTAAAACAAGCTTTCAATATGTGCCACATATTGGCCATTTACGTCGTTTGTTGCGCCGTAAGTGATCTCTTGTATAGTGCTGCAAAGGCACCTGAACAACTCGCTCGACATGTGGTGCTGGATCATCGTCATCGGGCATAGCTGATATGCGCTCATCCTCACGATCGTTCTTGTCACGTTCATCATGCGCCTCAATAGTCGTATCTGTTATAAATGCACCTCCCAAGCATTGCCCTCGCTCTCGCCCTCGCCTTGGCATTCTTTTTCGTATACCTATCCAATTTCCCTCTTCACCCAACGTTGGATTGTCCTCGAATGAAGTAACTGTCGGATCAATCTAAATATTTGGTATTGCATCGCCAAAGGTGGAAGGATCCCGCTGCAATGGTGACGTGTGGACATTCGTGAATGAATCCACTCGACTGGAAGGAGTGATGAGACTCTGATGGTATGCTGACGATGGTCCTTCTGTTGTGTCCCTCCTATCCATGTAATCAACATGCACCGTTTGTAGCGTAGTCATTGAAATCCCCTTAATGTCCGTCAGTACAGTCATATCATTAACCTGACTGCGCAAATTAATTTGGGCCATGTTGCGAACTAAAATAAATTAAAAATGTCATACGTTAGCCAAAATAACTACAACTTAGCTTAGTAATATGTGAAAACGTGAATTACAAAATGTACTATCTTACCAAGAAATCGATAGTTGCACCACTTTCAGTCATATACCTCCAGGTTATTGATCTATACCAAATCATGTATGGGTCATTGTACTCCATATGTGACGAAGCATTATTTTCACCAACTGCCAAGTTTTCAGCACGACGCTCCCATTCATCAACATAATATCTGAGCTTTTGAATCCAATCACTGTCACATTGGCTCCTCATATCACACTTGTGAAGGTCAACACTTGTGTCGCATGGCTCCGGAATCATTTGTCTCATGTCAAATTGACGCAACACTCGATCTGGCCGATGTAACTTAACTATGGCGAAACAAATTAGTGGAGAAACAGTGTGCCAAATGTGTCGCCCATGCTTGCAATAATCTGGCAAGGCATTAATCAAATCATCGGTGTATGGAGTCCACCTGACCTGTACATGCACCCCTAACGTCAAAACTGAAAAACCATGCAAAACCAAAATTAAGCAATACATATATGTAAATTGTTTGGAATATTGTGCCTCTTCAAAACCTTTAGTGTCCAAGGTCTCTTTATATTTATTCAACACATGCGTTGGACCTCTTTCTTTATCAATGCATGTCTCCACCTGCAAATATTAACGACAAATTAATAAATGTTAACAGTGAATGTTGAAAAGGAAGAGACAAGGTGACTTAAGTAAAAAATTACTCATTTACCTATATGCCAATGGTGGTGGTGGTAACAGATGTGCATTTGGACCAGCATGATCCTCGCGACGAACGTTGCATCTCCGTGGAGCCAAAAATGGAAATCTATCTCATGCCCATAATTGTACTAGGACTAGTGTTCCTAAAACACCTCGTTTGTCATAATCAACCGCACGACACATCTGACGATATAGCCATGCTAACACTGCACTGCCCCACGCGTATGTACCAGCCACATCGAAGTCCGCAAGAAGAGGCAGAACACATAGGTGTACAAGATTGTTTGACTGGTCTGACAACAACCCACCTCCAATCAGCTGCAAAATATAAGCTCTTGCATACTGTTGTATTTGAATTTCTGTCGCTTCTTCAGGTAAGTTTGAAACTCTTTCTCCAAGGGTGACTAGACTCAATCATCCCCCGCGTCTTTCTTTCCCCACTGGCATGAACCTGAGCAACTCAGCGTATAAATCCCCTTATTCAAAGTTGGTCGATCCCGTCACTGGTAGACCATCGACCCGCAACCCCAATTGCACCTCGACATCTTGGAGTGTAATAGTCGCCTTTCCGACTGTAAGGTGGAAGGTATGGGTCTCTTGACGCCAACGCTCAATGAAGGTCATAATTAAGTGCCAGTCCAACTGAATAAATCCAACACGTGCTACCCGATAAAAACCAGCTCGCTGCAAGTATGGAATAATGCGTGCGTCAAGTGGAAGTGTGTAATGGACCACGGCCTCCCTACATCAGTAATGCAACTCTTGCACTGGCTGCAAAAGAAAAAAATTATATTGTCAATGAAAGACTTTATTCAAAAGGAATTAAATATCAAAATAAAATGTGAGTACCTCTCCATCCCAGATGGGACCAGATTGATGACGGGCCTGCAACGACAGTACAGATGGATCTAAAGGGCCTGGATCCATCTAACCTAGATGAAATAACATTACATTTGATTAGCACATATTAGCATCAAAGATGATAAAATATTAGAAAAAGATCAAAATGAGACAATAAAACACTATATAATCATCGGTCGAAAACACTACAACTGCATGCGATAATCATTAAAACAATAGCGCATACATGACAAAGTCTATCCAAAAGTGTCATATTACATTGCAAAAGATACAGGAGACTGAAAAAGTAGAAAACATGAAAATATGTGGGCAAACAATAGCTTATGCAGCCCCATCACGGAGGGTTGGACAACTCCGCCTGTTGTGGCCTTCCTGTCCACAATATCCACATCTAATCTTAGACGAGGGTTCCCTTATATCCATCTCATTTCTTATGGGCGACGACCTCAGTCGACCAGATTTGTGAACATGATCAGAATCAGGTATCACCGTATACGGAATAGTACACTGTGGCCAATAAGATTCGGGCGGAATGGGATGAAACTGAGGTTCATAACACTTGGAGTAGTGATCGAGGAGGTACCAATGATCAATGTATTGGTCACAATTGATCGAAGCATAATGACACGCTGTTTTTAAGTGTGAACAAGGAATCCCATAACATTGCAATTTGCCACTGCTGCAAAGATGATCTTTTAGTCGAACGACCTGCTTGTTTCCCCCTTTGTTCATGCAGGCATCCTGTATACCGGTAACAACCTCAAATGTCTCAAGCTGTCGACTGATCAACGTAACAGTGTGGTTCCCTGCCTTAAGCCCCCAATTTCTCATTTTCTCTACAGCATACTTTGTGAAAACTTCTCCTTTACTAATTGTTTCGTCTATTTCTTGTCGTCTAACGATGAACCACGCAACACATCTATAAAACGTCAACTGCACCAATGCTGTGACCTGATAAAATCGAGCCCCCTTCAATACTCCATTGAAACACTCTAAAGACAAAAAGAGGGAAAAAATCAATCTGTAATTGCGCAAATTTTTTGTAAAGTAGACAATAAAAATAAATAGCTCAGACAATTTAAAGAAGTAAATGCATAAACTAACCAGCCACATTGGTAGTCATCCAACCATACCGCACCCCACCATCGTAAGCCATTGTCCACCTTTCTCTAGGAAGGGTAATGGGATTAAACCATCTTGTGCAACCCTCTTTCTGGTACACTAGTTCTTTCATTAGTGCCTCAAACTTACCTGGTGGTGTTGTGACCCTGCTGCCTTGGTCAAATCTCTTAACTTCTCGTTATGGAACTTATCATTGAAATTACTACCCACATGCCTCAAACAAAACCTATGATATGCCTCAGGCTCGGTCCAACAATTCTCTACTTTTTTAACAACATTCAATATGCTAGGGTGACGATCACTGACAAGGCAAATGCCTTCTCTGTTTGTCACGCTATAACGAAGCTTCCTTAAAAACCATGCTCAGTTGTCAGTATTTTCTTGATGAACAATAGCAAATGTGAGAGGGAATATGTGACTGACTGCATCGATTCTCGTGGCGATGAGCAACTTACCGCGGTATTTTCCATATAAGTGTGTACCATCTATTTGTATGATAGGCCTACAATGCTTAAAACCCTCAATTGAGGGACCAAAAGCCCAAAAAGAATGATGAAACGTGGCAGTCCCATTGTTTTCAGGTTCGTAGTGATCTACAAATGCGTGCGAACCTGGATTACTAGCATTCAATGCATCCATCCACTTTGGGAGTAGGTTATAGGATCCCTCCCAATCACCATATATCTTTTTCATCACCTTCTTTTTTGCACGCCACACTTTTCTATAATGCACATCATATTTGTAATTATTTTTAATTACTTGATGTAACGCCGACACAGAAGTAGAAGGATCTCGCTTTACAATATCAAGTATATCGCGATATATTAGCTTTAAATCCAATTGTCTATGATTTTGCAACATTTGGGCAAAAATACATGTGTGTGGGAATGGACATTTTGTGATCTCAAACAATCCCGATTTCTTGCGTTTAGAAGCCCTTAGCCTCCACTTACAACCATCTTTCTCATACACCTAATTGACCAAAATTTGGGTTCTGAATCGACCACGACATATTCTTGTTGCTTGGCTATGCAACATCATTTTACTCTATGTTGCAAGTCTTCCTTACTAGGAAATGTGAGTCTTTTGCAAAGATCTTGTGACTCGTTCCACCCCATAGATATGTCATCATGGTTGTCTGATAATGGGGTCATAGCTTCATGATTAAGTTCCATGAAATTCGGTGATGGAGCCTAAAAACTTGCTATGGTAAGATGTGGTGTATCCCCCATACTACGCAACTCAGTGTCTTGTAACTCGGTTTCTTCAATGCTTACGTCATTGCCATCTTCTCATAGTGGCGATGCATACATAGACCCATTGTCACACCCCACCCGGACGCGCCTAAACCGGCGGTACACTCTCGGACGGGGCGCGCATTTGGAACAATAATAATGGTAGCAACAGAGTGCGCAGCGGATATACAGTACACACAGTACAAATCTGATTTCATTTAATTCAGAATACTTTTGTACATAGAATGGTCAAGGGAACATACTCCCAAAATCCCCTATGAATCATACAAAGGGTACAAAATGTGGGCCCTATAACCTACACCCAGTCTACCCTAATTTCTTGTGAAAGATTGGATAATAATGGAGTGAGCTTAACGCGCTCAGTGGGTAAATAGTGCATGAGTATAACAATTAATAAAGCATACTTAAATATCAAATATCTTAAATACACATGCGCCTGAACGTTCTGTCATGCACCTGAACGTTCGGGCATGCATTGCGCCTGAACGTTCTGGCATGCATTGCGCCTGAACGTTCTGGCATGCGCTTGAACGTTCTGGCGTTGCCCAAATAGTAAATTTATTTTTTATTTTTGTGAAATACAAGGTATTACACTCTACCCCCCTTAAAGGGATTTCACCCTCGAAATCAAGTCAAGTAGTGATGAGGGTTATCTGCTTGAGAAGTAGGCACAGGTTGCTAAGGAGGCCACTGTATGTGTGCATCACTATATCCATTGATATTAGTTTCAGACATCTGCGTAGTTATTGAAGTGAAACAATGTATCAAGATAGGTGTAAACAATGTTTCATCCTGTGATTGATAAGTAAAAATAATACAATGTTTCACATCATCAGTTGGTACTAGAAAACAATTCAGGGTATTTCTGTTTAATTGTTGCTTCTAGTTCTCATGTTGCTTCCTCTATGCCGTGGTGATCCCAGAGTACTTTCACAAGTGGTATGCTACGTCGTCGTAGTTCTTGAGTTTTTCTATCTAAAATCTGTATCGCTCTCTTTTGATACTTATTTCCTTCCTCAACCCGAACCTCGACTAAAGGGATGATATGCGAAGGATCAGGACGATACTTGCGAAGCATAGATACGTGAAAGACGTCATGAACCTTAGGCATGGACGATGGAAGGGACAGACGATAAGCAAGTTTGCCAATACGTTCAATGATCTAAAATGGACCGATATATCGCGGGGAGAGCTTGCCTTTGATCCCAAAGCGTTTGACACCTCTTGTGGGCTGGACTTGCAGAAAAACAAAGTCCCCCTTATCAAATTCTAGAGGTTGTCTCCGCTTGTCAGCATAGCTCTTCTGTCGACTTTGTGCAACACGAAGTCATTCCTATACTAGTGTGATCTTCTCAGAAGTCTCTTGAACTAGTTCAGGGCCTAACTGCAGTCGATGTGCCATATCTAACCAGCATAGCGGAGATCTGCAAGGCTGACCATAGAGAGCCTCGTATGGTGCCATGCCGATACTAGTTTGGTAGTTGTTGTTGTATGCAAACTCAGCTAAATGTAAATACTTGGCCCATCCGTCATTAAAGTCCAAAATGCAACACCGTAATATGTCTTCTAAGATTTGGATAAGCCGCTCTGACTGCCCATCAGTCTGAGGGTGGAAGGCTGTGCTCATAGTGATCTTAGAACCCATTCTACTCTGGAAGCTTTTCCAAAAGTTTGATGTGAATCGAGGGTCTCGAATCAGAGACGATCGTGAGTGGTATCCCATGAAGGCGTACGATATCTCTTTCATATAGTTCTGCAAGTTTGGCGGGATTATCCGTGAACTTTATTGGCAAGAAGTGTGTAGACTTTGTAAGTTTATCAATGATAACCCATATAACATCTTGCCCTTTATTGTTGCGAGGTAAGGACGTGACAAAATCCATTGCGATGTTCTCCCATTTCCATTCTCCAATAGGTAACGGCTGGAGAAGTCCAGAGGGAAGTCTTCGTTCTGCCTTAACTTTCTGGCAAACGAGACATCGAGCGACGAAATATGTAATTGCCTTCTTCATTCCAGAAAACCAGAATTGTCGCTTGACATCCTTGTACATCTTGTCACCCCCAGGATGCATAGCGTACCTCGAACAGTGCATCTCAGTAAGCACTTCTTTACGAACCTCAGGATCGTTAAGTAGGCAGAGACGTTTTTTATAGAAAATGGTTCCGTCTCCATAGACCGACCAATGAGGAAGGTCCTGGCCTCTGAGTAGAAGTTCTCGTTTCTCCATTAACATAGGGTCATTGGCTTGAGCGGCTGAAATCTTTCGAACGAGCTCAGAGTTGGCTGATAATTGAGAGAGTCGTGGTCTTGGTCCTTCTACGTTCAGCTGTAGGCTAAAGTTCTCCAACGCTGTAGCCGACTTTCCCATTTCGTAGTTAAGAGTGCAAGCAACATAAGATTTTCTACTCAGGGCATCGGCCACAACATTAGCCTTTCTGGGATGGTACTGCAGTTGAAAGTCATAATCTTTCAAGAATTCCAACCATCGTCTTTGGCGGAGGTTTAGGTCTCTCTGAGTGTATATGTACTTAAGACTCTTGTGATCCGAGAAAACCTCAAACCGTTCACCGTATAGGTAATGATGCCATAACTTCAGTGCAAATACGATAGCTGCAAGTTCCAAGTCATGCGTTTGGTAATTACCCTCATGAATCTTCAATTGTCTGGATGCATATGAAACCACTTGGCCTTCTCGCATTAGCACGGCACCTAAGCCTTGGAGAGAGGCGTCGGTGTATAATGAAAATCCAATTGCATTTCTTGGAGTGATAAGTACAAGTGCTGTCGTGAGGCGTTTCTTCAATTCTTGAAATGATGCTTCACAGGCGGGATTCCAGATAAATCGCACATCTTTTCGAGTGAGCTTGGTCATAGGTTCGGCAATCTTGGAGAAGTACTTGATGAAGCGTCTGTAATAGCCAGCCAAACCAAGAAAACTTCTAATCTGAGTAACAGTGGTAGGCTGCTTCCAGTTTAAAACTGCTTCAACCTTAGAAGGATCTACCTCAATGTCATTGCCTGAAACCACATGGCCTAGGAATTGAACTCTCTTTGTCCAAAATTTGCACTTACTCAACTTGGCATACAGTTGGTGGCTTCTCAAGGTCTGGAGGACTATCTTCAAATGTATTTTATGGTCTTCCTCGGTTGAGGAATATATCAAGATGTCGTCCACAAAAACCACCACAAATCGGTCTAAGTATAACCTGAATATGCGATTCATCAAATCCATGAATGCAGCAGGTGCATTTGTTAGACCGAATGGCATAACTAAGAACTCGTAATGACCGTACCGAGTTCTGAACGTCGTCTTGGTGATGTCTGACTCTCGGATCCGAAGTTGGTGATAACCGGACAAAAATCAATCTTAGAGAAGTATTTGGCATCTCTAAGTTGGTCGAACAAGTCATCGATCCTGGGCAATGGATATCTGTTCTTGATGGTGACGTTATTCAACTTGCGATAATCGATGCAAAGTCGTAACAAACCATCCTTTTTGGGAACAAACAGAACTGGAGCGCCCCAGGGTGATGAACTCTTTCGGATGAAGCCATTACTCTCTAATTCCTTAAGTTGTTTGTCTAATTCGACCAGTTCGACATTTGACATTCTGTATGGTGGAATTGAGATAGGCCCTGCCCCAGGTATGAGGTTGATCTCAAAATTGAATTCCCTAACTGGAGGTAGACCAGGAAGGTCATTAAGAAAAACTGTTGGGAATTCATATATGACTGGAACATCATGTACTTCGAGAGGGTATAGTACGGGTGAGTTGTTTTCATTGCCAAGGGATAGAGCTCGAAGTTGAGCCTTGAGAAGGGCAACTGTTGATTTGTGTATCCATTGCCTCGTTCCCTGAAGCTTGACCAACTCTCCTGTAGGCAAGGTTAACTGAACTTGCTTCTTCATACATTCGATCTTTGCATTCAGTGGTGTTAACCAGTCCATGCAAAGGATGATGTCGAAGTCTTCAAAATCCATCACAAAAAGATCGGCATATATTATATGTTCTGACATTCGAAGCTCACATCGAGAACACTGCAAATTCACGTCAGTACCAGATCCGAACGGTGATGTGACATGGAGTGTGATGGTTATGGGTTCAGGATGCAGGCCTAAATGTCTTACCAATGCCGACGATATAAAAGAATTCGTAGCACCTGAATCAAATAAAACATGCACCATTGTATTGAACAAAGGAAAGGTACCTTCGACTACATTGTTGTCGGGTAGGGGATAATGAGCGATGGCAAATGCTCGGCCCTGATTCCGTTGACCCTGGTTCTATCGGGGGTGGGCATTAGTAGCAGGTGGTTCATGTTGGAGCGGAACAACGGGAATAGGTTGCTGAAGGTGCGGACAGGCATATCTTACATGGCCCTTCTGGCCGCAGTTGAAACAAGTCGGCCTGTACTGCTGATTGTTTTGCTGGGCGTTCTGATTATTCTGCTGGCCTAGCTGATTGTAGTGTCGACCACCACCTCTGCCATTGTCGTTTCTACGGCCACCTCTTCCATAACGACCTCCACGGCCATGATTTCGGAAACCCTGATGGTGAGGGTTAGAAGGTTCAGCCGCAGGTGTTGTGGCCTCATTCTGCGAAATCGGGGCTGGGAGGGCTGGGTTTGGATTGTAGTAGGGCTTCTTCTTGTTGCCCTGTTGCAAGCCTTGTGGGGAAAGCGTTGCAGGCCGTTTGCCCTTATTCATTCGTTGTTCTCGTAAGATAGTCTCCTGTTCAAAGCTCATGGCCCTGTCAACAACCTCCTTGTAAATTTTGAGATCCAAGATCGACAAGGCGTGTCGAATGTCATGGCGAAGACCATTTGAAAATTATAAAATTTCTCAGTCTTATCTCGCTCCGTTGAGATGGTGGAGGGAGAGTAGACTGATAATTCTTTAAATTTTCCAGCATATTCTCTGACGGTCATGGTGCCCTGATATAACTTAGCAAATTCCTGGTGCTTCTGCTTTGTCACCGCGCTGGGAAAATACTCATCAATAAACATTGACTCAAACTGTTGCCAAGTCATATCTGCGATGTTGACCCTTGGGTCTTCTTTCACTGTGATCCACCATGTGTTTGCTGCACCAACAAGTTGGTAGGTTGCTAGTAAAATTTTGCGAGTCTCATCGACTCTCATTGCATCAAGAGCCTTCTTTGACTCATTCAGCCACTTTTGCACCTCATCAGCCTCAATGGTGCCAGGAAAAGTAAGAGGGTGTAGCAGCTTGTATTTAGTAATCTGATCGGTTGAGCTTCCGATCCAAACTTTATAGGTGCTTGAACCGTGGTAACCTGACTGGTCGCGGTCTCACAAACGGCCGTGTGAACAGTGACTTTTATTGCTTCAATAAACCCGGCGAAGAAGGTTTCCATGCTCGAAGGCATGGCAAAAGGTGTTGGTGGGGGTGGTATCGCCTGCCCAGATGTAGTGGCAGTGTTGGGTGTGGTCGGTGCTGTTGTCTGAGGCGGCGGTTCCTGAATCTCAGGAGGTGCCTCCACTATGGGACGAACAGTACGTGGCCTTCCTCTCTTCCTGGTTTGCATTTTCTCACTGGCAAGGAAAAAATAAAACCAAGATTAAGAAACTGTAGCCAAGTATAATGTTATAGTATGCTCAGCAACAATTTCAAGAGTACTGCAATATTAAAATCACCTATTTTTCGAAGTATAGTGTAAGGTTTTTGTTGAGGAATCAAAGAATCTTATATATCTCGTATGTTTGGCCATGGTGTAAAAACAAGGTTAGAATGTGTATATAATAAGTAGAAAACTTTGCAAGTATTTAAAATGATTTGGTTCTGGTTTTTGTGAACATATAGATGTTGCATTAAAAATCCATACGAGTCATAAGAATTCTAAGATTTGCCTCGGTAAATGTCCTGATCTAACGTTCTATCGTAATCTTATGTATTCAGACGCTTACTCTTAGTCTTTTCGATTATTATCCAAGTTCATGTGTCCCATACCACATGAATTTAGTAATAAGGGTGTCAACCAAGTTAAGTTGTATGAACACGGTCTCTGAAAACATTGGCTGAATAAAAGTTCACTAATAGTATCGTCCAAATTTACTCGTCCCATACCGTGTAAACTTAGTGATAATATTAGTAATACAACTTTCTCCAAATGTTTCTTTTCACATTTTATTTAGTATCCTCCAATTTTGTTGTGTCCCATACCACTCCAAAGTTAGTGATACAAAAGAAAGAATGGTTGTAAGTCGGCCCACCAAAGATAGTCTTTAAACAAAACAACTTCATTCATATATATCAAAGAAAAGTTTACAATGCCAGTAATTAATTGTGACTTTCTCGCCTACTACCGCTCCTTCGAGATCTACTGCTACGTACAGAACGACTACTAACAGAAGGTTGAGAGTTTGCACGCTCTGCGTCGGAGTTTTGCAAGCAGGTTAATATATTATTGTGGCTCTCTCTCAGTTCAGCAATAGTGGATGCCATTTCATCTAACCGTTCAAGTAGGTTAGTCGGTTGTCCCATTGGTGGTTGATGGGTCGTTTGTCCCGTAGGTGAAGGGTGGGCCATAGACATTGGGGGAAAGTATTGGTTCATAGGTGGAAGGTAGTTGTTTTGATTGTGCGGGGATCCCCTAACTGGAACCCCTTGGATATTTGGATTTGTTTGTGGTGAAAAAGTTTGAAACAATGGGCTTATTGGGATGTTTTGTCCTCCAAGATTTGGTGGCGCCCAATATTGTTGTGGTTGGTTCACAACAACTTGTGGAACTGGCTGATACTGTACCGTAGGAGTTTGAAGTCTTTGGTATGAAGTGGTGCCTTGAGTGGGCACGTTCCAAGTTGGTGGATTTGCTGGCGTACCTTGTCTATCATGACTTTGTGTAGGTTGATTTAGTGTGGCATATAACTCTTCGTCAGTGAGTGGTCGATCGGTTGGCTCACTATTCGAGGCTGGGTCTGATGTAGGATTTGGATTTGAATCATTATTTAGGCCTTCTCTGACGGGCAGTTTGCGTCGACATTTGCGAAGGCAACGCCCATGCTTGTCTCTCATTCTTTCGGCATTTCTTATTGTCGTGCCGAATACCTCTTCGTCAGTTACCCCTCCACTTGTGCCATATTTCTTGAAGATAGAGGTTGTTGTAACTGGTTCAGTGATCAGCTTCGACGTTCCATCTAAAGTGTCGCCGTTTGCCTCGTATAGTATCCTCATAATCAAGACGCCATGGCCGAGGAATTCTTTTCTCAAAGGGTTTTGTATCACCTTCAACATTTGTTGGATAATAATGTGAGGTAGGGAGACCGTAATTTTCTTCTCTATGCAGTATAACATAAGAAGTTGAGCCCTTGACATAGTGCCTATAGTCCCCCTTTCTGGCAAGATGTTGTCATATACAATCTTTCCGAGGCCGGCAAGAGATGGTTTAAGATGATTGTTTGGGAGGTTGGTGTACGTTGATTGAGTGTATGGCTCTTTGGCGAGGGAATTCAACAATTGTTCATTAGATTCTGCGATCTCTGCAACTGTCTGGGGTTCATGTGGATCAATAATCCTCTCCTCAATCAGAATCTCCAAAAGTCGAGCAATAATCTCGATGTTGATAGGAATTTTCGTTCCCATGACTGTTGTCTCCAAAATAGGGCTGATCTCATCTCCGTGAAGTCCCACGCAATTCATGGCTTCATAGAAGGATCTCACCAAGTTGTAAGAGACTTGACCCTCGACTTTGGTTATATTTAACCAATCCAGTGTTGCGAGTTTGTCTTGAAGGATTGGGCGGAGGCGGAGATCTCTATTGTCGATGCTCCTCATAGTCATAACCTCTCTTTTGGACAATTCCGTTAGTCTAGTGGGAATTGGTTCCCTGCTAGTGGAAGTGGCTCCTTCCCTTAAAGGCCATTTTTTTTGCTGAAAGGAAAATAAATTTGTGAAAGACACAAAATATATTCCTAACATTTTTAAGATTTATGCCTTGTCCACTAGACATTATTTTCTAGTTTTCTTTTGATGTTTATGCCATCATAAAAATTTCTTCATTAGTAATCTGATGTATATATGTCGTATTCACATATAAATGTATAGACATATTTAATCATAACTATACATATAGTTTCCATAAATCAACTATTTGAAATTAAACTATATAAAAATCATATATAGTTGTCTTAGATATATAGTTAATACAATTCTTAACTATATATATAATTCATATATATAGTTCTAGATATATAATTTTTTTTTTTATATATATATACATATCTCATATACACTAAGGTATATAGATATATATTCAATCATAACTACACATATAGTTTCTAATAAATCATGACTATATGTATATTTAAAGCAAACTATATAGAAATCATATAGTTTTCTAGATATATATTTAATATAAAGCTCAACTATATATAATTGACATATGTATATATAGTTCTAGAGATATATATATATCTAATAAAAATTTTCATTCAAAATTTTAATTATCAACATGGTATATATATATCTCCTATATGCATAGATATATAGATATATATATTTAATCATAACAATATATATAGTTTTTCATTAATCATAACTATATATATTTTTAAACTATATAAACTATATAGTTCTCTTAGATATATATTTAATACAAATCTTAACTATATATAATTCATATATATATAGTTCTAAAGATATACATATCTAATGAAAATTTTCTTCCCCTAATTTGGTGGACTTGGGCGGGCCGTGGACCGTACGGCTCTGATACCATTAAATGTCACACCCCGCCCGAACGCGCCTAAACCGGCGGTACACTCTCGGACGGGGCGCGCATTTGGAACAATAATAATGGTAGCAACAGAGTGCGCAGCGGAAATACAGTACACACAGTACAAATCTGATTTCATTTAATTCAGAATACTTTTGTACATAAAATGGTCAAGGGAACATACTCCCAAAATCTCCAATGAATCATACAAAGGGTACAAAATGTGGGCCCCATAACCTGCACCCAGTCCACCCTAATTTCTTGTGAAAGATTGGATAATAATAGAGTGAGCTTAACGCGCTCAGTGGGTAAATAGTGCATGAGTATAATAATTAATAAAGCATACTTCAATATCAAATATCTTAAATACACATGTGAGCATCATAATCAATCAATATGTATGTATGCATGACACCGTCTCGTAATGGTTTGATGAACGTACATCGCCTGAGTTCATGTACAGGAACGATGCTCTGGATTCACGTACTGATGTCCCTCTCCGGGTGTAGCCGGGTTCTCATGTACGTCCCTCTCTAGAGAAATGTAATGAATAGCGAGCAATGCTCCTAACTATTCTATGAGTCATAAACCATATACGTCCCTAGGTGGTGATATGTATGATGCCAATGTATGAACTGGTCTGGTCTTTTTCTTGATTTCTTGACATTTATACTGACTTTGGCAAAGTCCGGTGATCCTTATCAGGGTCGGTATCACGACGTGCAAGATTAGGACATTCAGTATTACTGTATAAGCTGATAGCTTTTAATAAGACCAACTAGATCAGTCCCCAGTTGAGAGGTGAGACACAAGGTCTGCTAAAATACCAATCACCTAGAGCAGCCCGCTGCCTCCCGTTCACTATTTAAAATTATTGAGGACAAGACCGAGTCTAGTTGAGTCAGATTGACCACAAATCCGATATTATAACAGTGTGATACATGAATTCCAAATATACAGGCATAAGTGCAGCAGTATAAATAGTATATGACATAATGCAGCGTAAATGAACAGTAGACATAATAATAATTGAATGTAAACTTTAATAAAAGTTATGAAACACGCAAACCTATGTTTCGTTCCCCACCTTTAGATAAAAACTTCTTCTTTTAAATCTGACGCTTTCCTTCGGACAGAACTTCGTTGCACCGCTTTCAGATCTGGCGATTTCCTCCGGACAGAACTTTGTTGCACCGCACCGCACCGAGAGTCTCGGACAGAGAGTCTCAGAAACTAAAAACTTAGAATGCGTGGAAAGGAGAAGAAAATCACCAGAGAAGGTGATTTGGTGTGAGGAATGAGAAATGAGGAGGGTTCCTTATATAGAGATTTTTTGCGCCTGAACATTCGGGCATGCGCCTGAACATTCGGGCATGCGCCTGAACATTCGGGCATGCGCCTGAACATTCGGGCATGCGCCTGAACATTCTGTCATGCGCTTGAACGTTCGGGCATGCATTGCGCCTAAACGTTCTGGCATGCATTGCGCCTGAACATTCTGGCATGCGCCTGAACGTTCTGGCGTTGCCCAAATAGTATATTTATTTATTTATTTATTTATTTATTTATTTATATATTTATTTATTTATTTATTTGTGAAATATAGGGTATTACACCCATCATGTTCAATTACCCTCAACAAAGTACCACGCATATCAACAAAATTAGACATCTCATGTCCATCATCATCATCACTGTTTTCATCACTGTCTTCATCGAGGTGGGCATTGTCGTCTTCATAATTGAATTCATCATCAGAAAAACATACATTGGAAGGACTAGCATCTTCCGAATCATGGGTCATGTATTTGATTGTAGCATCAATAGGTGAAGTTGTACACGGACCAATGTTCTCCATTGATCTCTGTGCACTATGACCGCCAAAATTCATGTGGCTTCGGCGACTCCCTGTTTGACGACCTTGGGTTTGTTTTCCACCAACAACTTCTACATACACCTCCATATTATTAGAAGGTGGAAGCTCTTGCAACATGAAAAAAATATCCCTTAGCGCTTGCTCAGTTCTAATCGGAACCACCGTATAATTGAAATCCTTATCGCCAAAAAATAAAGGATATCTATAGGTGATATTGATCGTTGCACAAATTGAAATTCCTAGTGCACCTCGAATAACCCCTTCAAATTCTTCAAGACCAATGCCTAATCGGACTCTCAGAACCCCGACTGGTGGTCTATCGTATGATGCACCTCGCGAACCGTGTACTACAGAACCACCACTATAGCATATTATAGAAACAAACCTATCTGTCATCTGGACATAATAAGCAAAATACAATCGTCATTCCTTCAAACAAAATATGAAATAAAAGCCTATGATTTCAACAAAGTAACAATTAAAAAGAAATGTAATTAACCTTTGACCTTCTCGAACATTGAATAATATAATCACGGACCACTTGAAGCGAAAGTCAAGGAGGCAAAATCTTTTCTGAAACAAAAATAAGCTCCACAAATAATTATATAAGTCCAAATTCAAGCCACTGGCTTCTTTAATATTGATTATTGATTATATATAAATGTTCTCTTTTCATTAATCTAATGATATTAACAACTAGGAAATTAACTAAAGAAGATTTATTTATAACAACAACAACCACAGGAAAATTGACAAGTTTTTGAAGAGAAGCTCAAAGAGATATAATATTGAAAATGAAAATTGACAAAACTAATCTGTCATGACTTATGAGTTGACCAATTCAGTTGATTGTTTATTTCATTTCTGTTTGGAGCTGTAACTGATAATTCAAGTATCTTTAGACTTGTTGTCACAACCTTAATTTACATTCTTTGTTGTTTCCATTGATTTTGCATATTCTTCTAGTGCAAATTTTTTTTTCTTTATTTTATTTTATTTTATAACATTGGGTTGAATTTTTTGATATTTTGATCTCCTAGTACAAATTAAATGTAAATAAATTGATTTTTTGGTGGCATAGTTTTAGCTCCCTCAATCGAGCATCTATATGCATTGTTGATCTACTAGGCATCATTTTCAAATTATTTTTTGGCACCATAGTTTTAGCTCTTAATCAATTATTAAACACACTATATTTTTCTACACTCGTCAAGCGTTCTTCTTGTTGATAAAATTCTGTTAATTACAAAACTCTATCTTTGTTTGAACTATACTTTAACAAGGATATCATTTGATTCTTGAGTCTTTGCATATTTCACTTTCCCTGAAGTGTCATTTTGGCTCAAACACTCCAAATCTATGATAGAATTTATTCCTAATAGTTTCCTCTATGAAAGCATTCTATGATTTTGATTTAATAACACTAAATAAAAATTTTCTCCTGGTACTCTCTGTACTGATTTAATAACACTAATTTGTTGATTATGATGCACAATTTTTTTAATTGAACTCATCAAGTTTTGTTTTAATTAAATCCATTTGGGGTATATAAAGCAAAACCAAGAAAATTGCACTATAATATTTATACTTTACACAAATGAAAGTTTAAAGCAAAACCAAGATAAACTATCATAAAAATTAATATTCAATTTGAAAACATCTCTCTCAGGGTATTTGAACAATTTAACTTCGTAATTTAAAATTTATTTTTATGTTTTGATATAATTACATCAAAACTTATTTTTAACGTGACCAATATCAAATAAAATAATCTAAATAACAAATCAAATTATTATATACCTGATTCTCACCGGAGAGGTCTTCGCAATGCTGCCTACTTTGACGTCGACACCAAACGTCTACAATATACGTGAGAAATAAAATCAAATTAGTCATTTGATCCAAATAATTTATACAACTCATCAAAACAAAAATATTGTTCATAAGTTACAAAAACCATAAAATATATCAAAAACAAACCTACCCAATCAAATAAAATAATTTGATGGAAGTGTTGTAACAAGCTAGGGAATGGCGTCGCTCGCAAGAAGAAAGCGAGAGGGCCGACACAGCGAGGAGGGAGAGAGAGAGGCTTCCGACGATGGTGACGGCGACGGCGATGGAGGAAGGAGTTGCAGAGAGAGAGAGGGAATGGAGTCGAGAGGGAGGGAGAGCACGAGCAGAGAGAGAGACGGAATGGCGTCGCTCGCGAGAGGCTTCTGCCGACAGCGACGACAACGGCCACGGCCACGGCAACTGTGTCGGCGACGGCGACACTACGGCGATGGAGGAAGAAATTGCAAAGAGAAATTTGAGTGTGGGGTAGGTTGGAGAAGGTGGGGTCGCGAGGGTATTTGGTGCGTTAGGTTTAGCGAAAGCGTCTTTTAAAAAGATGCTCACTTAAAAAAAATTATTTTTTTGTATAGAAGGCGTCTTTTGAAAAAACGCCTTCCATACAAAAAAAAAATTAGTGGAAGGCGTCTTGTGAAAAGACTCCTTAACTTTTGCCTCCAGCTCCCCAGTCCACGTGGCGCCAATGTGGCGGCTGACTGGGCTTTAAATTGTCAAACTATGATAAACCGGTCATTATTTAGATTTTGATGGCATTTGTGAAATTTTTTTATTTTTTGAGGGCAATCAAGTCAAAAGCCCTTGTTCTTACCTAGATTTTGTACAATATTAACCACCATACACGTGACACACACCATCTTCCCTCATCCTACCCCTCATACCATGAAAATGTTTTGTAATGTTGTGATTATTATTTTTGTACTTTTCCTAACGCAACCCTTCATCTTATGCAAACACTTTATGATTTTATTGTATCTTATAACCAGGGCCGGTCCTAACTATTTGGGGGCTCAGGGTGAAGTACATAAAATGGGGTATATTTTTTATATTAATAATGTAATACCGCACAAAAAAAAAATTGTTCGGGCGCCATTTTTTCTATATAAACAACCCCTCCCCCTCCTCATTTCTTACACCAAAATCACTTCTCCTTGTGATTTTCCTTCTCTTTTTCACTCATTTTGAGTTTTTGTCTTTTGAGACTCTCTTTCCGAGACTCTCTGTGCAGTGCAACGCAGTTCTGCCCGGGGGATGGCGCCAATTCTAAAAGGAGTTTTTATCAGAAAGTGAGGAACGAAACATAGGTTTGCGTGTCTTATAACTTTTATTAAAGTTCACATTCATTTATCATCATGTCTACTATTCATTTACACTGCATTATTGCGTATAATGTTTATGTTGTCATACTTATGCCTAAATATTTGGAGTTCATGTATTACACTGTTGCTATGTCAGATTATTGGTCAATCTGACTCAACCAGACTCAGTCTTGTCCTCAATAACTTTAAATAGTGAACGGGAGGCAGCGTGCGGCTCTAGGCGATTGGTATTTAAGCAGACCTCGTGTCTCACTTCTCAACTGGAGACTGATCTGATTGGTCTTATTTGAAAGCTATCAGCTTATACAAGTAATACTGAATGTCCTAACCTTGCACGTAATGATACCGACCCTGATAAGGATCACCAGACGTTGCCAAATCCTGTCTAAATGTTAAGTAAAGACCAGATCAGTTCATGCATTGGCATCATCCATATCACCACCTAGGAACGTATGTGGTTTATGATTCATAGAATAGCCAGAAGCAATGCTCGCTATTCATTATATTTCTCTAGAGAGGGACGTACAATGAGAACCTGGCTATTCATGGGGAGGGACATCTGTACGTGAATCCAGAGCGTCGTTCCTGAGGAGGGACGTAGAATGAAAACTCGGCTACGCCTGGGGAGGGACATCTGTACGTGAACTCAGGCGATGTACAATCATCAAACCAATACGATACGGTGTCATGCATACATACATGTTGAATTGATTATGATGATCTGATGTGTATTTAAGATATTTGATTATGAAGTTTGCTTTATTAATTGTTATATTCACGAACTATTTTACCCACTGAACGTGTAGCTCACCCCGTTGTTATACAATTTTTCACTGGAGATTAGGGTGGACTGGGTACAGGTTTTTGGGCCCACATTTTGTACCCTTTGTATTATTCATTGGGGATTTTGGGAGAATGTTCCCTTAACTATTTCATGTACAAATATATTCTGAAATTAATCAAATCAGACTTGTACTTAATCATGCTTCCGCGTACTCTGTATATCGTTATAATGCATTTGCGCCCCGTTCGTGAGTGTCCCGCGGGTTTAGGCGCCTCCAGGCGGGATGTGACATTTAATGGTATCAGAGCGTAAGGTCCACGACCCGCCAAAGTCCACCAAGTTAGGGGAAGAAATTATTTATTAGATATATATATCTCTAGAAATATATATATATATATATATATATATATATATATGAATTATATATAGTTGAGACTATATTAAATATATATCTAGAAAACTATATAGTGTTTATGTAGTGTAGATTTAAATATACATAGTTATAATTTATGAAAACTATATATATAGTTATGATTAAATATATATATATATATATCCATATATCTATGAATATATAAGATATATATATCATATTGCTAATGGAAGAAAATTGGATTAAATGATGCCATAAACATCAAGAGAAAAATAGAAAATATTTTCCAACGGACAAAGCATAAATCTTAAAAATGTTAGAAATATATTTTGTGTCTTTCACAAGTTTATTTTCCTTTCAGCAAAATAATGGCCTCAAGTGAAGGAACGACTTCCTGTAGTAGGGAACCAATTCCCACCAGACTCAGGGAATTGTTCAAAAGGGAGGTTACGACTATGAGGAGTATCACCAATAGAGATCTCCGCTTCCTTCCGATCCTTCACGAAAAACTCGCAACACTAGGGTGGTTGAACATAACAAAAGTAGAGGGTTACGTCTCTTACAACTTGATGAAATCCTTCTACGAATCCATGAATTGCGTAGGACTTCAAGAAGATGGGATCAGCCCTGTTTTGGAGACAACAGTCAGGGGAACAAAGATTCCTATCTACGTCAGAATTATTGCACGACTTATGGAGATTCCGATTGAAGATAGAATCATTAATCCACACGAACCCCAGACAGTTGAAGAGATCACGAAGTCCAATGAACAGTTGTTCAATTCCCTCGCCAGAAAGCCGTACACCCACCTCCCAAACAATCCCCTTAAACCATTTCTTGTCAGCCTTGGAAAGATCGTATTCGGCAGCATCTTGTCAGAAAAGGGGACTAGAGGCACTATGTCAAGGGCTCAACTTCTTGTGCTATACTGCATAGAGAAGAAAATTAAGGTCTCCCTACCTCACATCACCATCCAACAAATGTTGCGGGTGATTCAAAACCCTTTAAGAAAGGAACTCCTCGGCTATGGAGTCTTGATTATGAGGATGCTATACGAGGCAAACGTCAACACTTTTGATGAGTCTTCGAAGCAGATCACTGAGCCTGTTACAGCATCCTCTATCTTCAAGACATTTGTCACAAGTGGAGGGGTAACTGACGAGAAAGTATTCGGCACGACTTAGGAAATGGCGAAAGAATTAGAGACAAAAATGGACGTTGTCACCGAAAAAGTCGGCGCAAGATTCCTGTTAGGGAGGTACCAAACAACGAGCCAAACCAGAACCCTACGTCAAACCCAGCCCCGAATAATGATCCAACCGATCACCTATTCTCTGAGGAAGATTTATTTGCCAACCTAAATCAACCTCAACCAAATCAGGATAGACAAAGAGTTCCAGCAAATCCACCTTCCTGGAACATGTCAACTCAAGGCAACACTACGTACCAAAGGTTTCCAATTCCAGAGGTACCGTATTGGCCAGTTCCATAAGTTCCTGTGAACCAACAACAACAGAATTGTGCGGCACCAAATTTTGGAAGATAGGACATCCCAATAAGCCCATTGTTTCAAGACTTTTCAACCCAAGCATATCCAAATGTCCAAGGGGTTCTAGTTAGGGAATTCCTGTACAATCAAAACAACTACCCCTCACCTATGAGTCAACCGTACGGCCAAGACAGTCGACCCATCAACCATCGATGGGGCAATCGACTAACCCATTCGAGCAATTAAATGTGATCGTAGCTAGTATTGCTCGGATGGAAGATACTCAAAATTCTTTGTTAATACGTATGCAAAATGTCGAAGAACAACTAGCAAATTCTCAACCTTCTTCTAGTAGTCTTTCTGTACCTAGCAGGAAGTCTAATAGGAGCTGTAGTAGGCGGGAAAATCACGAGTAATTACTGGCATTGTAAATTTTTTTCTATATATGAATGAAAATGTTTTGTTTAAGACTATCTTTGGTGAGCCGACATACAACCATTCTTTCTTTTGTATCACTACCTTTGGAGTGGTATGGGACACAACAAAATTGGAGGATACTAAATAAAATGTGGAAGTAAGAAAACCTACGACCTTTTATGAAAAGAAATGTTTGGAGAAAGTTGCATTACTAACATTATCACTAAGTTTACACGGTATGGGACGAGTAAACTTGGACGATACTATTAGTGAACTACTATTCAGCCGATGTTTTATAGAGACCGTGTTCATACAAATTAACTTGGTTGACACCCTTATTACCAAATTCATGTGGTATGGGACACACGAATTTTGGATAATAGTCGAAAAGGCTAAGCGAAAGTGTTTGAATACATAAGATTGCGATAGAACTCTAGATCAGGATGTTTACCTAGGCAAATCTTAGAATTTTTATGACTTGTATGGATTTTCAATGAAATATATATGTATATTCACAAAAAGCAGAACCAAAACATTTGAAATACTTGCAAAGTTTTATACTTATTATATAAACATTCTAACCTTGTTTTACACCATGGCCAAACATACGAGGCACATAAGATTCTTTGATTCCTCAACAAAAACCTTACACTATACTTAGAAAAATATGTGGTTTTTTATATTGCAGTACTCTCGAAATTGTTGCTGAGAATACCATAAAATGATACTTGGCTACAGTTCCTAAATAATGATTTTATTTTCTCCTTGCCAATGAGAAAATGCAAACCAGGAAGAGAGGAAGGCCACGTACTGTTCGTCCAGCAGACGAGGCACCTCCTGAGATTCAGAACCAGGAACCGTCGCCTCCGACGACGGCGCAGGCCACACCCAACACTGCCACTAAGTCTGGGCAGGCAGTGCCACCCCAACCCACACCCTTTTACCATGCCTTCGAGTATGGAAGTCTTTTTCGCCGAATTAATTGAGGCGATGAAAGTAACTGTTCAAACCGCCGTTCGTGAGACCGCGACCAATCAGGTTGTCACTGGCCAGGCACCTGTGAGATCTGGGTCGGAGACTCAAACCGACTAGATTACGAAGTACAAGAGGTTACAACCTCTTATTTTTGCTGACACCATTGATGCTGAAGAGGTGCAGAAATGGCTGGATGAGTCAAAGAAGGCTCTCGATGCAATGGGAGTCGATGAGACTCGAAGGATTCCACTTGCGACCTACCAACTTATTGGTGGAGCAAATACATGGTGGATAACAGTAAATGAGGACCCAAGGGTCAACACTGCGGACATGACTTTGCAACAGTTCGAGCCATTGTTTATTGATGAGTACTTCTCCGGCGCTGTGAAGAGGCAGAAGCGCCAAGAATTTGTCAAACTATACCAAGGCAGCATGACAGTCAAGGAGTATGCTTGCAAGTTTAAAGAATTATCAGTCTACTCTTTCTCCACCATCTCAACGGAGCAAGATAAGATCGAGAAATTTTACAATGGCCTTCGTTTCGACATTCGACAAGCCTTGTTGATCTCAAGATTTACAAGGAGGTCGTTGACAAGGCCATGAGCTTTGACCAGGAGAAGATTGTGCAGGAACAGAGACTGGATAAGGGAAAACGGCCTGTAACGTTTTCCCAACAGGGATCGCAGCAGGGCAACAAGAAGAAGCCCTACTATAATCAAAATTTAGCCCTCCCAGCCCCTGTTCAGAAGAATGAGGCCACGACACCTACGGCTGAACAATCTAACCCTGGCCATCAGGGTTTTCGCAATCATGGCCGATGAGGTCGTAATGGCAGGGGTGGTCATCGAAACGGCAATGGCAGAGGTGGTGGTCAGCACCACAATCAGCATGGCCAACAGAACCATCCGTAGCAAAGGCTGACGTGCCACAACTGCGGCTAGCAGGGCCATGTCAAAAATGTTTGTCCGCACCTTCAGCAACCTGTTCCCGTTGTTCCAATCCAACAAGCACCACCTGCTGTTAATGCCCAACCCAGACAAAACCAACAAAACTAGGGGCAACGGAACCACGGCAGAGCATTTGACATCGCTCAACAACCCCCAGACAACAATGTAGTCGAAGGTACATTTCCCTTGTTCAATACAATGGTGCATGTCTTGTTCGATTCGGGTGCTACGCATTCTTTTATATTGTCTGCACTGGTAAGACATTTAGGGTTGCATCCTGAACCCACAGAAATCACAATTCATGTCACATCACATTTAAGATCTAGTACTGACATGAACTTGCAGTGTTCTCGATGTGAGCTTCGAATGGCAGAACAGATAATACATGCAGATCTTTTTGTGATGGACATTGAAGACTTTGACATCATCCTCGGCATGGACTGGCTCGCACCACTGAATGCAAAGATCGATTGTATGAAGAAGTAAGTTCGGTTAACCTTGCCCACGGGAGAGTTTGTCAACATTCAGGGAACAAGGAAATGGATACACAACTCGACTGTTAAACTTCTCAAGGCACAACTTCGAGCTTTATCCCTTGGTGATGAAAATGAATCACCAGCACTGTACCCTCTAGAAGTACACAATGTCCCGGTAATATCTGAATTCCCAATAGTTTTTCTAAATGACCTTCTTGGTCTATCTCCAGTTAGGGAATTCAATTTTGAAATCAACCTCATACCTGGGACCGGGCCTATCTCAATTCCACCATACAGAATGTCAAATGTCAAGTTGGTCGAATTGGACAAACAACTGAAGGAATTAGAGAGTAATGGCTTCATCAGAAAAAGTTCATCACCCTGGGGCGCTCTACTTCTGTTTGTTCGCAAAAAGGATGGTTCGTTACGACTTTGCATCGACTATCGCAAGCTAAATTACGTCACCATTAAGAACAGATACCAGTTGCCCAGGATCAATGACTTGTTCGACCAACTTAGAGATGTCAAATACTTCTCTAAGTTTGATTTACGATCCGGTTATCACCAACTCCGGATCCGAGAGTCGGACATTACCAAGACGACATTCAGAACTCGGTACGGTCACTACGAGTTCTTGGTCATGCCGTTCGGTCTAACAAATGCACCTACTACATTCATGGATTTGATGAGCCGCATCTTTAGGTTATACTTAGACTATTTTGTGGTGATTTTTGTGGATGATATCTTGATATACTCCTCAACCGAGGAAGGCCATAAAATACATCTGAAGATAGTCCTCCAGACCTTGAGAAGCCACCAGTTGTATGCAAAATTGAGTAAGTGCGAATTTTGGGCGAAGCGAGTTCAATTCCTAGGCCATGTGGTTTCAGGCAATGGCATTGTGGTAGATCATTCTAAGGTTGAAACGGTTTTAAATTGGAAACAGCCTACCACTGTTACTCAGATTAGGAGTTTTCTTGGTTTGGCTGGCTATTACAGACGCTTCATCAAGGACTTCTCAAAGATTGTTGAACCTATAGCAAAGCTCACTCAGAAAGACGTGAGATTCATCTGGAATCCCGCCTGTGAAACATCATTTCAGGAATTGAAGAAGCGCCTCAGGACATCACCAATACTAACCACTCCAAGAAATGCACTTGGATTTTTACTGTACACCGACGCCTCTCTCCAAGGCTTAGGTGTCGTACTAATGTAAGAAGGCCAAGTTGTTGAATATGCCTCGAGGCAACTGAAGATTCATGAGGGTAATTACCCAACACATGACTTGGAACTTGCAGCTGTCGTATTTGCATTGAAGTTATGGAGTCATTACCTGTACGGTGAACGGTTTGAGGTCTTCTCGGATCACAAGACTTTGAAATACATCTACACCCAGAGACCTAAACCTCTGCCAAAGACGATGGTTAAAATTCTTAAAAGATTATGACTTTCAACTCCAGTACCATCTCGGTTAGGCCAATGTTGTGGTTGATGCCCTGAGTAAAAAATCTTATGTTGCTTGCACTCTTAGCTTCGAAACGGGGAAGTTGGTACAGAGATGGGGAACTTTAACCTACAACTGATCGAAGAGGGAGCAAGATCACGACTTTCTCAATTATCAGCCAACTCTGAGCTAGTTCGAAAGATTTCAGCAGCTCAAGCCAACGACCCTATGTTAATGGAGAAACGAGAACTTCTACTCAGCGGACAGGACCTTCCTCACTGGTCGGTCTTTGAAGACGGGGCCGTTTTTTATAAAAAAACGTCTCTGTCTACCGAACGATCCTGAGGTTCGGAAAGAAGTGCTCACTGAGATGCACTGTTCGAGGTTCGCTATGCATCCTGAGGGTGACAAGATGTACAAGGATTTCAAGCGACAATTCTGGTTTTCTGGAATGAAGAAGGCGATTGCATAATTCGTTGCTTGATGTCTCGTTTGCTAGCAAGTTAAGGCAGAACGAAGACTTCCTTCTGGACTTCTCAAGCCGTTACCTATGGGAGAATGGAAGTGGGAGAACATCGCAGTGGATTTTGTTACGGCCATACCTCGAAATAATAAAGGGCAAGATGTTATATGGGTTATCATTGACAGACTTACAAAGTCTGCACACTTCTTGCCAATAAAGTTCACGGATAACCCCGCCAAGCTTGCCAAACTATATGAAAGAGAGATCGTACACCTCCATGGCATACCACTCACAATCGTCTCTGATCGAGACCCTCGATTCACATCAAAGTTTTGGCAAAGCTTCCTGAGTAGAATGAGCTCTAAGATCATCATGAGCACAGTCTTTCACCCTCAGACTGATGGGCAGTCAGAGCGGCTTATCCAAATCTTGGAAGACATGTTACGGTGTTGCATTTTAGACTTTAATGATGGATGGGCAAAGTACTTAAATTTAGCTGAGTTTGCATACAACAACAGCTACCAAACTAGTATCGGCATGGCACCGTACGAGGCTCTCTATGGTCGCCCTTTCAGATCTTCGGTATGCTGGTTAGATATGGCAGATCGACCGCAATTGGGCCCTGAACTAGTTCAAGAGACTTCTGAGAAGATCACACTAGTAAAAGAACGACTTCGTGTTGCACAAAGTCAACAGAAGAGCTATGCTGACAAGTGGAGGCAGCCTCTAGAATTTGATAAGAGGGACTTGGTTTTTCTAAAAGTTCAGCCCACAAGAGGTGTCAAATGCTTTGGGATCAAAGGAAAGCTCTCCCCACGGTATATCGGTCCATCTCAGATCATTGAACGTATTGGCAAACTTGCTTATCGTCTGCCCCTTCTATTGTCCATGTCTAAGGTTCATGACATTTTTCACGTATCCATGCTTCGAAAGTATCATCCTGATCCTTCGCATATCATCCTTCTAGTCGAAGTTCGGGTTGAGGAAGGAAATAAGTATCAGGAGAGAGTGATACAGATTTTGGATAGAAATACTCAAGAACTAAGGCGACGTAGCATACCACTTGTGAAAGTGCTCTGGGATCACCACAGAGTAGAGGAAGCAACAATTAAACAGAAATACACTGAATTATTTTCTAGTACTAACTGATGATGTAATACATTGTACTATTTTCACTTATCAATAAAATGATGGAACTTTGTTTACAAATATCTAATACATCATTTCACTTAAATGACTATGCAGATGTCTGAAAATAATATCAATGGATATAGTGATGCACACACGCAGTGGCCTCCTTGGCAACCTGTGGCGACTCCTCCAGAATCTGAGTCAAGTCACAACAACTTTTCATTACCAACTCCATCGCCACACAGACAACGATCCTTATCACCAGAGCGTGTATGGCTTTTTCGTAACAATTTTGCCCAAAACAATCTCGTGCCTTCATCTTGGCAGGATCTTCTACTGAAATTGCCAGGCGGCCGGATTCGAGCAACACCACGAAAAGGCATCGCGTCGCTCAACCTACCTCCCCTTAAACGATGCAATCAGCGCCCTACACCACCATCTGTTAAGCAAATGTTGGAATCTTCTGAGGACGAATCCGACTCCATTTGTTCTCCATGGTTTCATGATGTTGAGGATTCCACCGGCCGCAATGCCATTCAGGGCCCATACAGGCACTACCCTGAACTAGCACGCGATGACGACGGTAGTGAATCTCACGCCAATAGCCATCATGACTACTTGAACTGATTTTGAGGGCGGAATCCTTTTAAGGGGGGTAGAGTGTAATACCCTAGGTTTGGACAAAAAAAAAAAAAAATTGTTCGAGCGCCATTTTTTCTATATAAACAACCCCTCCCCCTCCTCATTTCTCACACCAAAATCACTTCTCCTTGTGATTTTCCTTTTCTTTTTCACTCATTTTGAGTTTTTGTCTTTTGAGACTCTTTGTGCGGTGCAACGCGGTTCTGCCCGAGGGAAAGCACCAATTCTAAAAGTAGTTTTTATCCGGAGGTAGGGAACGAAACATAGGTTTGCGTGTCTTATAACTTTTATTAAAGTTTGCATTCGTTTATCATCATGTCTACTATTCATTTACACTGTATTATTGCGTATAATGTTTATACTGTCATACTTATGCATGTATATTTGGAGTTCATGTATTACACTATTGCTATACCGGATTAGTGGTCAATCTGACTCAACCAGACTCAGTCTTGTCCTCAGTAACTTTAAATAGTGAACGGGAGGCAGCGTTCTGCTCTAGGCGATTGGTATTTAAGCAGACCTTGTGTCTCACCTCTCAACTGGAGACTGATCTGGTTGGTCTTATTTAAAAGCTATCAGCTTATACAAGTAATATTGAATGTCCTAACCTTGCACGTAGTGATACCGACCCTGATAAGGATCACCAGACGTTGCCAAATCTTGTCTAAATGTTAAGTAAAGACCAGACCAGTTCATGCATTGGCATCATACATATCACCACTTAAGGACGTATGTGGTTTATAATTCATAGAATAGCTAGAAGCAATGCTCGCTATTCATTATATTTCTCTGGAGATGGACGTACAATGAGAACCTGGCTATTCCTGGGGAGGGACATCTGTACGTGAATCCAGAGCGTCGTTCCTGAAGAGGGACGTACAATGAGAACCCGGCTACTCCTGGGGAGGGACATCTGTACGTGAACTCAGGCGATGTACAATCATCAAACCAATACGAGACGGTGTCATGCATACATACATGTTGAATTGATTATGATGCTCTGATGTGTATTTAAGATATTTGATTATAAAGTTTGTTTTATTAATTGTTATATTCACGAACTATTTTACCCACTGAGCGTGTAGCTTACCCCGTTGTTATACAATTTTTCACAGGAGATTAGGGTGGACTGGGTGCAGGTTTTTGGGCCCACATTTTGTACCATTTGTATTATTCATTGGGGATTTTGGGAGAATGTTCTCTTAACTATTTCATATATAAATATATTTTAAAATTAATGAAATCAAACTTGTACTTAATCGTGCTTCCGCGGACTTTGTATATCGTTATAATGCATTCGCGCCCTGTCCGTGAGTGTCCCGCCGGTTTAGACGCATCCGGACGGGGTGTGACAAATAAATATTTTTTTATAAATGTTGTGAATACATTTAAAGTTACAAAATTAATACAATAAAATTTTAAAATCAATACAAATAGAAAATTATTTTAAATTTTACACAAATATCAAATAGTAATAAGTTTAGGCCCCAATAATTTAATTCAAAAATAATATTAAAATAAATAAATATAATATATTTGTGCTTCTATACTATGTATAATAAAAATACTTGAAAACTTTCCACGATGAAACCTTTCTCTACCTATAATACCCTTTAAAAGTTTATCTTATTTTTATTTTTGAAAAACTAATTTTATTGTTAATGGGGTTAAAATAGTAAATTTGACAATTAACTAATTTTCAGTTTTTTCTTACACATTACGTTTTAGGCATTTTTTTAATTTTTTCTTCAATTTACTTTTTTATGTTCTAAGTTTTACTCCTAATTGCCCGTATCCATATTTTGAATGATTTTAGTTATTTTGATCATATTAAAAGACAAAAAATATCTATTATTTCTTGTAATTTTTTTTTTTTTTGTTGAAAATCATGTTCGCACTTGTACAAACACTACATATATTCAACTAACAAGCTTATTTACTTGAAATGACAACTTATTTACTTGAAATGAGAATAAATCACACTTAAATTTTTAACTAACAAGCTTTTAATGCAATGGCACTTATTACGGAGTGGTATGCCAAAAAATAATTTTGGGAGGTGGGAGACTAACAAGCTTTTAATGCAGTTATCATGGGCTGTATGGTGCTTTAGGCCTCTTGTATATAGATGTTTATATATAACATTGATATAATTTTGGGGGCCAGGACAGCCCTGCCCCAGGGCCGGACCTGCTTATGACACATATATAAGCTTTTAACTTATGTCAACTTATAAATTCTCTGCACCTCGATTGTAAACAATAATAATAACCATACATGTCATAAATAATAGTATTACTGCATTCTTATCACAATCAACAATTTAAATGACTATAAATATGTTGAAGTTATTTCAAACGAAATAAACTCAATTCTTGAGTTATGAAACTTCTCCCTTCTCGTTTCCTCTTTCTTTCCTTCAAATAACAAAGGAGTACTTTAGGTAAAAATCAACAAGTTCATTTTATATTCTTTATTTTTTTTAGTCTATTTTCCTTTCGTACAGCTATACAACTAATACTTACCAATGTTTTCTTAGCCTTTCATATTTATAAATAAAAATGCCAAGACAATTTAAAGCAATTAAAGATATTCATCCTGACACAAAATCTTAGACTACTAATGTCATAGTAGCCAAAAAACTACTGCTAATAACATTTCATTCAACTTCAACCAAGTTCCAAAAAATGATCCTCATCAACGTACAAGCAAGTGCTCATTTATTCAATTTTATTAAACCATCTATACTATTTCATCGGCCCAATGACATGATTACCCTTCAAAAAAAAAAAAATTTCACAAATGTCATCCACATACAAATAATGACCCATTTGCCATACTTTACTGTTCATTACACAGTCAGCACGCCAAACAAGCGCCACGTCGGTGCGAAGGTGGCATTTTTTTTTAAGTGAAGGGAATGCGTCTTTTGAAAAGACGCCTTCCCTTCAAAAAAAAATTTTTACAAGTGCAGGGGAAGGCGTCTTTTGAAAAGACGCATTCCCTTCAAATTTTTTTTTTTTTTGAAACAAAAGGCGTCTTTTGAAAAGACGCCTTCTGTTTCATTTTTTTTTTCATTTCTCCCCCTCCCCAATGGCACAATTGCAAAAGAAACTTATATTTACCAGGGGTCTTTTCATTTCTATCTTTACTAGTATGATTAAAACCACCTGCATCTAGATTTATTCATAAATTCCATTTTGTTCTTTTTGCTATTTTTTTCTGAATGTTCTTCTATTAAAAGTTGCTTTAATTACCACCTGCCCGGATCCACCACCAAACCCTACAAATCCGAGCACAGGTCACTAATTACCACCATTCGAAAACGATCAGTTTAGATAATCAATGATTCAATCTCTGATGAAATGAAGATTGAAGAAGCAGCAACACCACCAAAAAAGTAGAATAGAATCTTTGTAAAGCTAAAACCAGCTTTCTTTCTTTCCAGAATCCAGATTTTTTTGCTTAAAAATTCCACCAAACAAAATTAAAGAAAGAAAGAAAGAAAATCTGATTACTGCATTTCGGAAGATCTAGTTCAGATCATAACATGAAGCTTAGCTCAATAATTATTATGATTGCATTTACACACGCATCCCTCCTCTTCTCCGTTAATGCCAGTTTTCTTCTTCTTTTCTCCTCTTAAAAATATATATTTTTATTCATTTTCTTTTAATGTTTTTTTTTAAAAGTACTTTCCCAATTTGGTGACCAAACTAGTCTTCTTCGATAGGAAGGATAGAAATGAAATCTAGATGCAGGTGGTTTTAATCATACTAGTAAAGATAGAAATGAAAATACGCCTGGTAAATATAAGTTTCTTTTGCAATTGTGCCATTGGGGAGGGGGAGAAATGAAAAAAAAAATTGAAACAGAAGGCGTCTTTTCAAAAGACGCCTTCTGTTTCAAAAAAAAAAAAAATTTGAAGGGAATGCGTCTTTTGAAAAGACGCCTTCCCTTGCATTTGTAAAAAAAAAAAATTTGAAGGGAAGGCGTCTTTTGAAAAGAAAAGACGCCTTCCCTTCACTTAAAAAAAAATGCCACCTCCGCACCGACGTGGCGCTTGTTTGGCGCGCTGACTGTGTAATGAACAGTAAAGTATGGCAAATGGGTCACTATTTGTATGTCGATGGCATTTGTAAAATTTTTTTTTTTTTGAAGGGTAATCATGTCATTGGGCCCCTATTTCATCTCTCTTATTATTAAAATTCATTTATCTAATATAAACCTATGTTTATTCAATTACATAATTTTCTAATATATTATTTTCACATGTTCATATTACACTTGATAGGTGCTATGCAAATCAAAGCAAGCTAAATTGAATGATGACAACTAAAACATATCTTGCTACTGCTTCCAGCTTAGCTCCACCATCAGCCGACAATATTATAGATATTAATATTGTCAAAAATTCAGTTCATCATGTCAGTTTATTAAATGATTGAATACTTTTTCTCTTTATATATAATTATTATTTCTTACTAACACCTATATATTTAATATAACAATCTGAATTTTGGGTCAAAACAACAATTTCTGCAAAATATATGAACCAAAAGTTATGGTACATGTCCTACAATAATTGCAATAAATTTACAAGTGTCGAATACCAAGATACATTCACGCATACAATGCAAAAAAAAAAAAAAAAAAAAAACAATAGTTGTACCGAGGTAACTTAATTTACCTCTACCTATATATTTTTCCCTTGATTTTGAATTTCATATAATTAATATTTAATGTTTTTCCCTTCGTATACTCATTTTATAATAATTCATTTAATAAAAAATATACGTTATTGAAGATGTCAAATGGAAGTAGAATTAGAAAGCAGTACAAATTCAATAACTGGTATTTTATTCGGTATGCATGTTGAACCCTTAGTATTATATACGTCACAACAACTTATGGAGCATACTTCAGAAGTAAACATTTAATATATTTCTTACCTACGTTTTCTTATTTCTTATATATACCTCTAAATAGATTTCAATTAAAAATATCTTTTTTTTCTTTTCCTAGGAAATTTAAACATTGACTCAACAAAAATCATTTGCAGCAATGAGCCATTTATTCTATACATTAAAGCTGCTAATTGAGACAAAACAACAATCGGTCCAGTCAGGTTTTTTATAATATCATACTTTAAGATAAATAAATAGGCTTGTTCATCAACTCTCAGTACTCCTACACCAGAAACACATAGTGACGGTACTCCATAAAACACCTAATATATTGACGAAGAACTTATATATAAAAACTATGACTGAAAAGTTTCCTTTTCACATTTTTGTAAAACAAAGCTCTGCCTTTTAACTTTATTTACAAATATCTTAAACTTAAGTTTTATTTTGTCTACTTTATGTACAAAGTATAGAACCATAAATAAAAATTTCCACTTTTTTTTTTCTATTTGTCTCCTTAATTCATATTACTTTCATTTACAAATTTCCAATTTACATATTTATTTAATACATAACTTATGCATCTTACTAAAATACATTCATTTCCAGGTCACAACTCGAATTCGCAAAGAGATTAATGGATTTAGCAATAATAGATCCACTCATCAAAGTATTAACAAAACACATGCGTAAATATGGAATGGAATCTCAGATTGTAGATAATGAAGGTAGATCACTTATGGAATTTGATGAACAATGCTCCCTACAATGAACACTACACTAGATCGAAGTAGAAACCAACACCTTAATGATCCTTTGGAATATAATTGGTCACCCTGTCATTAGAATTATCTTTTATAACGAAGCAAAACATAAATTTCCTAACTATGTATTAAATACTTTTTGAAATTTTATTAGAGACTTAGAGCCTCCAATAATTACTATAAATGTATCATATATGCATGATATCTTCTAATATGCATGATAAACAAAAAAAAATGTCTAAACCTCCTTTAAGGCTAATAATTTCCGTTTCTCATCTCATTATATTACTTATTCATTACGACACATATATTAGATAACAAAGTTATACATAAAATACTATTTGAAACTTCAAATTACCAATATTAATTATTACAATAAACAAAATTTCGACTCTCCAATTTTTTTTTAAAGTTAATAAACAAATTATTGTTATAATTTTCTATTACAATAAGAAACAAATTACAAACTAATAAAAATGTACTTTAAAAAATTCCTATTAACTAAAATTTCAACTAACACATATACTATCCATCAACTACAAAATAAACTTCAACATACAAAATATTAATTTCAAAAATTAACACAGACAATATAACATATATTTATTTACAAGAAACATCTTAACTATATTCCCAATACCTTACCACTCATAATTTACTTAATCTAATTGCAAATTAAAGTAAAAATCACTATCAAAGCACTTAAGGTAAATATTTCATTACCTACTTATTTCGTGCCAACGACCCATGACTAGTTTTAAGTATCAAATTGTAGTTAATTACGATTCAACAGAAACATGCACTCCAAAAACTTGTTACAGGTCAAAGACTTTTTTATTAAAAATAAAAATAAAAATTGTTGAAATTTAAGCATTCTGACACATGATTTTTGCTGCCCCCATCACGAACATGCACTCCAAAAATGATAGTTATCATATATGATGTTATTTGTATTGCCCCAACTGAGAAGCAATTTCGCAGTGGCTCAGTGTTAAGTCTTAGATCAAATAGAAACATGTAATATAATATTAAGTCTTAGATCAAATGTTTCAATTACAGCTGACAGATCCATGCCCGAGTCAAAGCAATAACGCTTTGGACAACCGACAATATTCGCCTGAAACCCTCCAAGCATTGCGTTTAAGCAACAAGTATGCTACGCATCAGTTGACTGCTGCTTGCTCTGCTCATGAAGCCATAAAAGAAGCACTTGAATCCAGTAATTAGACAACTTATTGCAGATACTATGAATACACATGATTTCTAAACTTCTCCACTAAATTGCAATTCCATCTGATTCTTGAAGTTTTTGGAGAACATACAGCATTCAATCTTCTTTATCTCAGGGTTTCATTTTCACAACAAATGAATCAAGAACTGAAACCTTTAAAAAAAAAAAATTAAAAAAGAACAAAAAAAAAAAAAAACAAAAGAAAAACAAAAGATCGAACATGAGCCTACTACAGGATGAGTCTGAAGACACAGGCAGTACCATGAAAGTCGATGAAGTTGCGTTCAGCTTCCATTGCTTGTATATAAATGGCTTCTCTGGGTTCCTTGCTTACTCCACTCTGCATTGCATACTCCAATGCCATCTCATAATCCACCTGCATCATCCATCCACATGAAAAGGTAAAGAAAGATCTAACACACAATTATGCCCAACCTGAACAACTACTGCTGACAACCAAATTCAGATGGAAAGATCATAAAAACTTGAAGCAAATTCTATTGGAAATTTTTTTTCTACTTAAATAAAATAAAATAAAAAGTCCGTGGGGCCTACCTGTTCAACATACTTAGCAAGTTTTTCCTGTAGTATCTCTTTTGTAATAGCACGTGCTGAAACTTGCTTTAGCAGCTCAGCATCCTTGTCCTCATAGCGCCTCCTCTTTGACTCATGTAGATTTGCCATTTCTTCCAAGACACCATATATGGCACCAACAGCATCGGGCAAGTACCTTGGGATTAACAGAAAATAGTTTTACACTTGCACACCATACCAAAGAAAGTCAAATTGAAGGAAACCAAAGCAAATTTACATTGATGAACATGATCATCAAATCAGGATGGATTTTAAAGAAAGATTTCAGAAAACAAACTACTGTTGGCCAGCTTCAAGTCTCCCACATGTGCATAATGCTAAATCACTCCTACCTAGATAATTCAACAACTAATACTGAAACAAACCATTCCTTATCTGGTGAACAAGCATAAGCACAAGTGTTTACCTTTTCAAATTCCTCTTCCTCTCCTGCTGTTCCCGAGCCTGAATTCTCTTCACAATTTTGGATTTTAGCTGAACGCAGCATTGCTGAATGGAGACCTGAAAACTATGTGGTTTGCTCATAAATAGTTTCTCATCACATTAATCGAGATTCCTTTTTTTTTTTTTAAAGACACATTAATCGAGATATTGATGAGTAAACCCACTCACCTTGACAGCAGAAACAATCTCACTTATATCGTCTCCAATGTATTCCTTTCCAGTCCCTTTGAAAGGTATTTTAGTACTCACTATGCTCACAAACACCCCAATCTTCTCTTGTGTCTGGTTGATCTTGTAACTACTCCAACTGGTTAAAATGCTCAAAAGAGATTATCTGCAATTAAAACTTTATAGTGCGGCTTCCCAAAAAAATTGGGACTGCTAAGTTACATGATAAAGAGGTCCAAGAATACATGGTTTATATTTCTTACTTGATCCTCTTCATGGCAGTCCTTGTGACAACATCAGCACCTTGTTCAAAGAGAAGTGGAATACGATTTGCAAACCGGAAAATATTCAGGCCCTACAGTTCAACCAATATGGGAAATTGAAAAGGAAAAAGGCCCACTAAAAAGGTGAGAAAAAAATCAATCATTGCAACAGTAACAACAAAGATTTCACAGTTCTCCAATTTATTATTTAGATTACAGAGAACTTTTGGCAGAACAACAATGACAGTGACTGAACTAAGTCATTCTCCTACAGGGTCAAGTTCATAATGCCACTTTCTACTTTGAGCCAAGCAAGTTTCTTGGCTTCCACTATTTTGTTTGTCCACATTTTAAAAAATTTAATTTAATTTATGTTATTTTCTTTATTTTTGTTAGGTAAAAACAAATTAAGAAGGATATGGATATGTTGTTAAATAAACAAAACAAAAACACCAAAATATAACGTGGTTCGGCTCTGTGGCCTACGTCCACGGGAGAAGGGAGGAGAGTATTTCTTATTCATCTTGTCTCAATGTGAGAGCATGTATAAATAGATATACAGGGTTGTATACTTTACAAACTTAGTAGATGATATAAATGGCAACTTCAAAAACACTCTTTCTTGTACATGGTAACACAATCCCATAGATTGCTCTCTTCTCCGCAACACTCCCCCTCAAGCTGATGAGTAAAGGTTTACCATTCCCAGCTTGGACACATTTGTTTGAAATACAGAATGGCTTAACCCTTTAGTGAGCACATCCGCGAGCTGATTATTGGTAGACACATATGGAGTACAGATCAACCCACTATCAAGCTTCTCTTTAATGACGTGTCTATCAATATCTATATGCTTGGTTCGATCATGTTGAACTGGGTTGTGGGCAATGCTGATGGCAGACTTATTATCACAATAGAGCCGCATAGGGTCGTCCCAACGTATCTTCAAGTCTCCCAAAATTATCTGCAACCATAATAGCTCATACACCCCTTGTGCCATTGCTCGAAATTCTGCTTCCGCACTAGATCTTGCCACTACATTCTGCTTTTCACTTCGCCACATCACCAAGTTTCCACCAAGAAATGTATAATATCTTATAGTTGATCTTTTGTCAACTACTGAACCAGCATAATCTGCATCTGTATATGCTTCCAGAACCACTCCTGTGTGTCGTTTAAATAAGATGCCCTGTCCTGGAGTCCCCTTAAGATACTGTAAGACACGGTTAGCTGCTTGCAAATGAATATCTCTAGGGTTATGCATAAACTGACTAATTACACTTACTGCATATGCAATATTCGATCTCGTGTGAGAAAGATAGATGAGTCTTCCTACTAGTCTTTAATACATCTCCTTATTAACAGTAGGTGTTTCTTCAGCTTCTCCAAGTTTGTGATTTGGATCAATAGGTGTGGTTACTGGTTTGCATGCTAACTTCCCTGTCACTTTAAGAAGATCTGTAATGTACTTCTGTTGAGAAATAAAGATCCCTTGTTTGGAGTGTGCCACTTCAATTCCAAGAAAGTACTTTAATCTTCCTAAATCCTTAATCTCGAATTCTTTGGCCAAACACTATTTCAGGCTCTGTTTCTCATGTTCATCGTTTCCTGTCATAATGATGTCATCTACATGTACCAAAAGCGCAGTGACTCCCCTTGAAGCTGAGTGTTTAATGAATAAGGTATGATCCCCTTGGCTCTGCTTGTACCCCATTTCTTTCATTACTTTGGCGAAGCAGCCAAACCATGCTCTTGGAGACTGTTTAAGTCCATACAGGGCCTTTTCCAGTTTGCATACTTTACCAATGGTTAGCCTATTTTCAAATCCAGGATGGACTTCCATATAGATTTCTTCTTCCAGATCTTCGTGAAGAAATGCATTTTGCATGTCAAATTGTTGCAAGTCCCAGTCGTAGTTGGCTGCCAAAGAGAGTAGTAATTGGACAATATTCATTTTGGGAACTGATGCAAATGTCTCCAAATAGTCCACACCGTATGTCTGAGTGTACCCTTTCGCTACCAATCTTGCCTTGTATCTCTCCAGTGACCCATTTGCTCTGTATTTAATTGTATAAACCTATTTGCATCCCACAGGTTTCTTTCTAACAGGCAGATCAGCCAACTCCCATGTTGTATTTTTCTCCAAGGCTTCCATTTCCACATTCATAGCTTGTTTCCAATTTGTATCAGATAAAGCCTCGGATAATGATGTAGGAGTCTGGATATTGTTCAGGCTGGTAAGGAAACTCTTATGGGTTGGTGAAAACTTCTCAAAGCATACAACATGAGATAGTGGATATAAGGGATGTTTAGTGCATTCCCTTGTTCCCTTTCTAATGGCAATGGGAAGATCACTGTCAAGTTCAGAGGCTAAAAGATCATTGTTAGTTTCAGGAACTAATAAAATTTGTAAGGAGGGTTCAGGATTTGTTACCTCATTTTCAGGAATTGGTTCAGATTCTTGAACTTGCATCGGTTCAGGAGCTGCAGCTTTCTTCCTTGAGTACATTGGTCCAGTCATCCGATTCTTAGGTTCATCATTGGGTACAGAGGGTGTAGGAGATTCAAGTTTGGTTTGTTGGAGGTTAAAAGGGTCAAAGAGATCAAAAGAGTTATCAAGGCAGTTCCGATCCTTGTCTTCCATGATGACACTTTCCCCCTGAGGAGGAACGGAAAAATAGGGCTCAGGTTCACAGAAAGTGACATCGACAGAGACACAAAATTTCTTTGATGGCGGATGATAGCATTTATATCCCTTTTGAATGGAAGAATATCCTACAAAGACACTCTTGAGAGCTCTGGGGTCTAACTTCCCCCTGTTAGGTTGGTGAACATGAACAAATGATACACACCCAAATATCTTAGGTATAAGATTATCGGAGATTTTGATCTTAGGGTAAATTAACAGAACTTTTCCATAGGACTTTTGAAACCAAGGGTTCAGGATGGTATGCGGTTAATAAGGTGTGTCGCAGTAAGGACAGCTTCCCCCCAATAGGACTTAGGCATATTATTCTTAAATAAAAAGCCTCGGGTTGTATCAAGTAGGTGGCCGTTTTTTCTTTCAGCAACTCCATTTTGTTGTGGGGTGCGAATACAGGAGGATTCATGAAGGATCCCCTCGTTTTTGAAATAATTGGTCAAGGTTTGAGTAAAATAGTCTCTTGCATTGTCAGATCGAAATCTCTTGATTTTTGCACCAAACTGGGTGTGTATCATGTTATGGAAGGTAGGAAGAACAAAGCTCACATCGGATTTTTGTTTCAGTAAGAATATCCACAAGACTCTAATATAGTCATCAATGAAAGACACAAACCAACGCGCTCCAGAAACATTAGGTATTGGAGAGGGACCCCAAATATCACCATGAATGAGATCAAAAGGGTTTGAACTTCTTTCATTACTAAGTGGAAAAGATATATGCTTGTGTTTTGCTAGAGACTTAAACAAAAAAGGATACACGATTTTAAGGGTTCGAAAAGAAGGATGACTAAGGCGGCGATGATGAAGCCATAACTTTTCTTTATTAGAAAACTTGTGCTCGGAGAAAAATGAAGTGTTACTCTTGATAGGATGTACTGGTGTCTCAAGGTAATACAGCCCGTCTAGTTCCTTAGCACGTCCAATCATCGTCCCCAAGTCCTGATCCTGAAATGCACAGTAAGTAGGGAAGAAGGTTACATTACAACTCAAATCATGGGTCAGTTTTTGAATAGAGATAAGATTAGTAGATAGTTTAGGAACATAAAGAACATTTCTGAGTGTAAGGGTGGAGCTGATGTGAACATCACCTATACCAGCAACTGTGGTTAAGGATCCATCTGTTGTGGCTATTTTTCGACTACTAGGACAGGGGTTGTAGGTATGAAATATTGGGGGAATTGGTCATGTGATCAGTAGCACCAAAATCTATAACCCAAAAATTAGCTAAAGACTTATTCGAGACTTTAAATCCAATAGAAATAGGAAAGTTACCTAAATGGGCCAATGAGCAGGTACCTGAGGGTTTGTCCAGTGTGTCAAGCAAAGATTTCAATCTTTCAATGTCGTCTTGATTAAATCCTACTGGCACCGGGGAGTCTGTAACTGTGCGTTCAGTAGACAGATGTGCTTGTCTACTGGTCTTCTGCTGTCCTCCTTTGTAGCCCCATTCTTTACTGGAAGTTGAAGGCTTGCCATGAAATTTCCAACACCTCTCCCTGGTATGTCTAGCCTTCTGACAATAAGTACACCATAGATTGTCCCTATTGTCTCGATTTGGGACCTTTGATGATTCAGCTCGCGGAGTGTTTGTCTTCTGATCATTTCCCCTATTGGCAACCATAGCTGAGCCTTCCATCTTCTGAGGTGTGAGCATAACACTTCTTTTACTTTCTTCAATCCGGCTAACAGAGATAGTCTCATTCAGAGTTAGCAACTCTCTGTTGAGAGTCTGAACTCTAACTTGATGAAACTCTGCATTAAGTCCAGCCAAGAAGTCACAGACCCGATCCTTCTCAATGTAGTTTTTTACACTTACAACATCTGCAGGGCATTTAGTCTCAAGACACCTATAATGGTCAAGTTTCTGCCAGAGATTCTGCAATACATTGGCATATTCTGTGACCGTCATGTTGCCTTGTTTTGTTGTTCCAACTTTCACTTTGATCTCATACACTTGGGCTGCATCATGGGCCTTAGAGTATGTCTGATGAACGACATCTCAAATGTCTTTGGCGGTAGTCAGAAACATGCATGTATCACTAATATTTGGCGTCATTGAATTCCATAGCCACGCCATTATAGAAGCATCTTCGTTATCCCACGCTATAAACTTAGGATCTCCAGGCGTAGGTCCACTGCCCAAAAGATGACTCAATTTCCCTTTGCCCTTTAAAAAAGTATGCACCAGCTGAGACCACTTCAAATAATTCTTTCCATCAAGTTCTGTATGCTGCCTGAATGTTTGGTAGTTCCCCTTTCTCCGTTTTGTCAACTGCTTCTTCAGTCTGCACCGTTTCGGAAGTAACCGACATTTTTCTTTTTTTTTAGGTTACAAACTCAAAAAAAAAAAAAAAAAGAATAGAAGAAGAATGGCGTTACAGATAAAGGCTGAAGATGAGATGTTGCAGGAAGAAGAAGACGAAGATGAAGATGGCGACAGATGAAAACGCAGTATGGCACAGCGAAAAACGCAGCAGCAGACCAACGACGATGACGATCAGGGTTTCTTCGAGCAACACGAACGACAAGGATGATGCAACGATGGTGATGAACAGTCGCACGAACCAAAGCGACGAACCAGAGAGATGGGTAGCACAAACCAGAGCAACAATGGTGAGATGCGAACCAATCGCACGAACCAGAGCAACGATGGTGAGATGGTGTGCAACAACGTCGATGAAAACACATGGTTCCGACAAGATGATATAAGTTGGACACAGCGATGACGATGAAGACCAACCACAAAGATTCGGTGATGAAGGCCGTCACAGAAGATTTCGACGATGAAGGCCGAAAAACGTATTCCCAGTTGTACGAGCCTAAAGCTCTGATACCATGTTGTAAAATAAACAAAACAAAAACACAAAAATATAACGTGGTTCAGCTCTATGGCCTATGTCCACGGGAGAAGAGAGGAGAGTATTTCTTATTCATCTTGTCTCAATGTGAGAACATGCATAAATAGATATACAGGGTTGTATACTTTACAAACTTAGTAGATGATATAAATGGCAACTTCTAAAACACTCTTTCTTGTACATGGTAATAAAATCCCATATATTGCTTTCTTCTCCACAATAGGATATAACCACGTATGGTTATTACAAACAATTTGGCTATAAATATGGTGTTTCCTACATTGTTGTCTGCACCTACCATTAAAAACTTTAAAGAGCATTGAGAAGAGATGAAAATTATACAAGTAATCAAAAAAACTTAGAGAATCAGCCATCATGAGAAAGAAATAGCATTTACCTGCTTAACATCCTTCCCACCCAAGCTAATGCCAGCTTCCACAATGAAAGGATGGCCTTCGAATACCTGAGGACTGTATCATAGAGGAATGTCTAAAAATAATTGTGTTTGTCAATCATGTCATCAAGCTTACAATTATACAAGTATACTTTTTTTTTTTTTATAAGAAGGAAGATATATGACTCAAAAAGCAATGCAACAACGTAGATATCATAAGAAGTAACCTTCCCGAATAAGTCGCAACCATGTCCGGATGAAGCTCCTTTATGATTCCAAGGCGTAGATTGTATTCCCCTGCAAGACTTAGACACTGGAAAAAAGGTAATAAGTAGAATTTCAAACCACATTCAGCATAAGCAATCCAAAAGTTTAATAAAATATATGAATTACTAATAAAAAAACAAACTAAACAAAAATGGAAGCAACAAAGAATGACAGAAGATAACACAGAGTAAAAATTAACTTACGTCACCACTAGGGTCATCAAATTTAGCTTGACGAAACAACTGATGAATACGGACAATTTGCTGAGATGTTAGAGATTTAACAGCCATTTTTGGACTAAATTCAGGACCCATTTCCCCTATAAAACAGAATAGAAGTGGTTAATTCATATTTCAGAAACTTAATTAAAGAACTCTTTTGAAGCGGAAAAAAAAAAAATACAACACTTGGTTAGATATTTCTGCAGAAAACAAATCTCAATGATTTTTTCTCAGCACCTTAAGAACCCATACGTGACCAGCAGAAAAATGCCAAACTTCTTTTATAGACAAGTAACATCAGAACTTTTATGTAAATTGGAAGAAAGAATAAAGGTTATTAAAAATTGATGTGCGGGATATAAAGATTTTACTATTTTCAATAAGATGCTAGAAACCTTGTACTCTGAGCGTTCTCAAGTAAATCTTAGAAACTGAGATTTGATAGCCAGCTCTTTCATTCAATTCTAGCAATATCCACAAACTATAGCAATATAAAAGGGGAATACCACAAATACTGGTGCACATGGAAACTACAGATAAGTATATAACAAGCTAAAGGGCCCAAGCAGCCTGGAAGTCAAGTGTATAAAGACACGTCCTGTGGCAAAAACATTCATCACAGATCACTTCTTTATCCATAAAAAAGAAAAAGAAAAAACAAAAACCAAAGTCTGTGAAAGTGTAAATTGAATGGTACGCGGTGGCTTGCTTACACTTGCTGTTTCATTGGGATTCACCAAATCTTTCTTTGTCCATATTAGAATAATCTCAGTTCTTCCATATGCATCTCATATAACTCCGATATTTGATGCACCATTTTCTTCCAATGGTCAAGTTTTTTGGACAACTGTCTGCATATTTAGGAGTTTCGGGTGATAAATAATAGGAGTTACACGATATTGTTATCAGCATAAAAAACACAATCTATTTCTAGGACAGTCCCCAACAAAAATAAAATATAAGCCGTTTCATCATAAGAACTACTTTTTAGATGCAATCTAATGATACACAATGCTGCACATTTTCTTTTTGATGAAAAGGTGGAGTTGTTAAACATCAGTTTTATATCTATTTCTTTGGTAGGTTTCCTCTTATCCCTTTGGATTCTTAAAGCTTCACTTGCAAAACAGAATTGTTGCATCAGAGGTGCTGAAAGCTGCAAATCTGACAAACAGGGAAACCCTGAATCAATATGTGAAGGTCCTTGGACAAATGTCAACTATATCCTTTGTTTTTAACACATAAATGTCAACTATATGGGTTCTTTTTAACTTCTAAATGTCAACCATAACAACTTAACTTTTCTCAATAAGAAATAAGTGGAGTTATATTGGAAAACTCGATTAAAGTTACACAATGAATTAAAAAAGTACTTGCATTATAAATAGGATAGATATACGTATAAATGTACAGAGCATATATTGAAATGCAACCATGACTTACAAGAGCAAATTTGTCCTTCATTAATCTTATAATTGATATTGAAATGTACGTATGTATGTATGCATGTAGAGACCCACACCTGGATGTGGAGACCCACGTACATACATACATACACCATTTAGAATGATTCGGGACATTTCTCATCATCCATTTGTCATTTGTCATCTATAGTTGATTAACTACATTTGTCTCTGTTTCATCCTTCTCATATTCCTTAATCAATCTTCATTGAGTACTACAGAGTACTTTGAGTGCCACAAGTGACGTGGTAACATTCTTGATCAGATTATTTTGTTTGAATGTAAATATATATTCCCTTAAATAGACTTAAAAGAAAAAAAATGTTTCCCGGCCCAACACCACAAATTGGAAATAAGTCATCATAAGCCTATAACCTCAATGAAAATACTTGTTGCTTTAGAGTTTAAGATTAGGCATCAAAGTGTCTTTAATGACACCCACGGTGTCACCTTTGTCTTGTAAATTACGTGAGAGTCAAAATAAATTCACCCCAAGAAGTTGTCCTCAAGGCTTAGGATTGAGATTCCATGAAAAATAGAGATTGAGATTCCGTGCCGAATAGGGATTGAGATGTTTGAGAAGTTGTCCATGCATCCCAAGATCATAAACGAAAAAAGGCTGAAACATTATTCTGATTTTGTTGATATGTGATTAATATTATTGCAATAACTTTTCAAAAGTGGGGAGGTTATATGCAAGGGCAATTGTTAGGATTTGTCAAGCTACATTTGATGCACTTGGATAGTGTTTTAAATAATACGTGCATTTTCTCTCATTCATGGAATGGTAAGAATAACCTAACCCCAATTAGAAACAAAACGAGAAATAAACACATCTAAAAATGCTATTAGATACGCCAGTAACAAGAGTGAACTATTAATGGTAACAATAGAAGAAATGAGAAACCTATAACAATTTTTTTTTTTATTTTGACAGAAAACATATATTGTATTATATATAAGATGACTGTGGGTACAGCCTATGAATGTTTTCAGATGATGAGTTATCAACTGAAAACAGGATACACAAAATTTTCAAACCTAATACGAATATGAATACAAATAATTAAGAAAATATAACTACTTGTAATATAAGTTTTTATGTAACTAGAAAATTTAGTCCTAGTTTAAAAAATAAAAATAAAAATAAAAAATAAAAGAAAATTTAGCCCTTGATAGAGCAAATAATTTCATGTAGCTGGAAAAAGGCTTTACTAAGTTGGGTTGAGTTGTATTTCTTTTGCAAATTTGTCCATTAAAACTTTCAATGGATTATGTTCATTGCACCAACATCAATAAACTGTTTTAAATGGTATTGACCTATTCTACCAAACATAATTGAATAAAATGCTATTAGTTTAGATTTTTTATCAACTGAGATATGGTTACATCACCTATAAATATGGGTGGTGTCATTGGAATAGGCATCTAAAGTTAATGGAGCATTTTTTTTTTTTTCTTTTAAGAGTTCTTATGAGCTTTTTTGCATGTGTATTGAGACTTGAGAGTGTTTGCCTTATCAATAGAGCACCTTTTCCTTGAGTGGTAAAAAAATTTAGAACAGTGAGTATTTTTGTTTGGGCATAAGGTCCATATCAATCTAAGTTAGAGCCACACCAATCAAACATGCAAAAAGAGGTCAGTAAATGCTGATCCCACTAGATTAGGTGCTGCTCATGACACTACCCCCCAAGCTGTGTTCCCCTTACCCACTGAGCCAATGTGCCAAGGGGGTTGAAATACATAGTTGGGGGGGCGTATGGAAATGCACATCCCACAGAGGAGTCGGTCTCATTGAAAGAAGCAACACCAAAAGGTCAAATGGGAGTTCAAGGTCAATGCCTAAAGTAATGCCTCACAATCAAAGACCTATGCTACTCACCAGAGGCTTGATGCAAGAAAAGTGAACTTTGAAAGAACACACAATGGAATAGAACACACTATTGACAAGCACTGGGAGAAGGAGATTAGGATGTTAAATGAAAGTCTTAACCAAATCAAAGAGCAAAAGTAGAGTGATCAGAGTACCACTAACTTTTGCCAGAAACATATGGAGTCATCCTTTACCATGGACTTCATCTCAACTCCTCTCCGGATCAAGTTCATGTCTATATTCAAATTGGTGAGTTGCGCGATTCACCAAGTAGGAATTCAGGAGAGATGCTACATTGATTTTGGTAGCAGAGCTGAGGGGCTCGAGTGCAAAATAGCAAACCAGATAGGTAATTATCTGGTCTTAACTCTGTCTCAATTCTATAATCTGCAATTTTTTCTATGATAGAATTTCTTGACCACTATTGATTCATGGTTTTCACCACAATCTGGGTCTTTGTGTAAATTCTGTTCTAGCGGTTGATTTTATTCTTGATTACCTAAATCTGATTTGGAAAGATGTAAATATTCCAAAAGGGGATTATAATAAGCCTTCATTTTCCCTATGGTGTATTATACACTATTGTGAAAGTACATTACATTATTCAAGGAGCACATCATCACTTCAGTTCTCAAGGGCGTCTTAAATATAAACCTAAACACGAAATACACTAAAATTACCTAAATCTTTATGTTAAACTTTTAAAGCAACCAAAGGCTCCGATCCTTGAAAGTCCTTTTGAAATTTATGTGGTTTACAATAAAGAAACTTGGGCACCACCGCATACAAACCAATTTCCATGATCATACTCTTCAATGATGAATAACTTCAGGATGTAATACTCACCAATCAACCGCTCGGCATAAGATTTGCCTATGTTAACAAATTCATGCTGGAGAAACTGCAAAAGATTCAGCTTTGAAGTCTCTGCAATGAGGCGTTTAATAAGCAGCAGATCAACAGCAGAAGGATGATGCTTTGTCTCAAGGGGAACTAGAGGCATCATATCTGTTCTTCGTGCAAACCGTATGGTAACATTTTTGCTGCCGCAACAGAAGAGTCCCAAGAAAATAAGTTTAAGTAGCATTAGAAGAACTTGCCATGACAAATAAGTTCAAGAAATAAAACATAATATGACATACTGAGACAATTTTAAAAAGAAATCGTGCCCATAGGGTGAAAAAAAAATTGTTGTGCTAAAACAGTCTAAGAAACAAAACTTACTCTGCCACATCTGAGACAAATTTAAAAAGAAACTGTGCATATGGGGTTATTACAGCCATCTGACGCATATAGTGCAATATCTTTGACTGCAAACAACATAGGGAAAAATGAATCACATAATCAACCGCTGTAGTTCCGTACTTTTTTTAGGTCTAGAAGATTTGAACTTGAAGGACCAAACTGCTCAAATCGATAGTTAAAAATTTAAAGGCATTTGGTAAAAGGGGGACAAGGATCTTGCCCCTATAAAATAGAATTCTTAATTAAAAAACTTATTAATGCATTACAAGTAACATTTCATGCCATAAACTCATACAAATTCATTATAATAAGAAACAGGGAGAAATTCTAGCTACTATTGATAGGTTTGAAGTTCCATTGATTGCATGAACACTGTCATAAATTACTACTTACACGGTACGTCGTCCAGTTTCCCTCAATAACAACTTGAATTTCTGCTCCATGCCACCGTTCCTTGTTATCTCTCTTTTCATGTATATGTATATGCGGGATATTCCTGACGAGTAGAAAGAGAGCTGCATTTTATGTATCCATCAAACTTGAATAGGAAGGCTTAAACGAAAAAAACCTCTAATGAAATAAATGATTGCAATTTTTCAGATCATACCGGTGGATATCTATATCCAGCCTGCAAAATGAGACGTAATTTTGGTTCTTCATTGATGATGAAATCTCTATAGGAAGTCCAGTGCTCATTTTGGACCAAATCAATGCCTGCATAAAATCAAGGACAGTCAGACTCCTATTTAATTTTTGTGGCTATTAAATTAAACAACAGAACATCCCAACAAACAAGTTTAGAGATTACTACCAATGAATGTCTGCAAGTACTACCAGTGGTCGAATAAATACAGAAGAAGAATTAAGGCATCTTTTAAGCTCAATTACCAATTCAAATTAGCCAATCACCAATCCCCAAAATAAAGCATTGCCAAAAAAGGCATATTTATTCATAAGGAAAATTAAGCATTTAAAAAGGTTAGACATTTGCTTTACTGGCCTTAAGAGTACCACAAAGGAGCTAAGAGGAGATAACAAGTTGGCAAGCAATGTAACCAAGACTTACCATCTTTGCACCTAGACCAAACTTTCCACGAGTCTGTTTCAAGCCATACTTTGTGCCAGACAGAACTGCATGTAGATCAATAAAACTACATAAAAGAATGGTACAATTAAGTTACCACACCTAAATCTTGAAAAGCTCTTAATATAAGGTACAGTACAGCGATGTCAATAAGTCAAAATTTGGATCCAAAACCACAATGAACAAATAGAGCCAAATGGAATTGAAATCTGGCAAGCAACAGTAAACCTCGTCCAAACATATTTGGGATGTCATCATGTGGCATTCCTCTTCCATTGTCCTACATTAAGATAATGTACAAATGTCAAGCAGGTGTTCATCAATAAAAAGCATCAATTTTCATCCCAACCATGAAGTTATATTAAATTATTAATAGCAATAAGAAAGAGATAACACAAGTGGAACGTTTCCAAGAATGTATAAACACAATGATATTGTTAAATAGATTGGAATGGGGAGTGAATCACACCTTACAAGTGACCCTGAAAAATGAGGCCTCACCTCGACCCTTAATGCCCTTTGAAGCTGGAAGTTCTTTGACCTTCTTCCCAAGGGCAGCATTCTTTGCTTGGGTTTCTAGAAATCGAGCTTCCTTCGCAAGGCGTTTCTGTACAAAAGCTAGAAAATGAAGCTGATATGACAACAAAAGGAAAATGGGAATAAACTTCTAATGACTTAGACACTAGATATAATATTTTTTTCAGATGCTTCTAATATAGAACATGGCTACATCAGCCCATAACATTGATGTAGTCATTCAACCCCATAATAATTGATTTATATGGAAGCTTATGACATTAAACCCCAGAAATTTAAAAGACTCCCTTTGTGATAAGATACCTTCAGTTAAAAATAAAACACATATATTGTGTACAATACCCACCTCACGAGCTTTAGCAGACTCAAAATCATCGTAAAGCGCCTCATCTACACGTTCCCGATCAACAAGGCCAATCATAGAATTAAACTTGCTTTTACCAATCTCCTCACTATAACCAAAGCAAAAAAAAGGAAACGCGAGAAAAAATAAACAAAATTATTAACGCATGCATTCAACTGTAATGCTGCATGAGAAGCCTTTTGCCTACAAATTCCACACCTCATTACTTACATAGTTACTTCTATCACCGGGAGGTCAGAGATGGATTCTGCTGAATCGAGTGAATTCTCAACAAGCTCTCTCACAGTCGTGTAGAGACTTTTACCAGGCTACAAACACAAGCTCAAAAGCAAATCAAATTAAAATTAACAAGCGAGAAATCATTGAATTTTTCTCCAGAATGCAGCAAAAAATATACCGTGCTTCAAATATCATAATGAAACTCACATTATCAAATCCTGCAATGTTCTTGTTTTCGGCGAAAAATTCCGCCGGAGATTCTGTAACAGAAAATGATCCATCACCAAAACGAAACCAAAGTAATTAACAGACCGAAATTTCTAAGTAGGGAAAACTCACTCTGCTTTAGAACGCTTTCCTTCGATTTTTTCGGGGTCTTGGATCTGCCTTTCTTCGGTTCGGAAGGACTGTCACTACTACCTCCAGTTTCCATTAAAGATTATTCTTAAAGGCCAGAGAAAGAAGAATCAAGAGAGAAATGAAATGCGATTTCAGGAATGCATCGTATGGCAGGCCTTAAAATGTCTGAAAATTTAGTTAAAAGAGTGGGTGATTTCAGCAGTTTTAGGGTTTTGACCATTGGCGTTGCAGGAAGCTCGGTTATGGGGTTTTTACATGATTACCTTTCAAAAAAAGAATAATTGCATAAATGTCATCCCCTCAAAAATAATGTCACATTTATCACATTTTACTGTTCACTGCACAGTCATCGCACAGTCAGCGCGCCAAACAAGCGCCACGTCGGTGTCCAGGTGGCATTTTAAGGAAGGCGTCTTTTGAAAAGACGTCTTCCCTTAAAATAAAAAAAAAACTTGTAAGGGAAGGCGTCTTTTTGCAAAAATTTTTTTTAAGGTGAAGGGAAGGCGTCTTTTCAAAAGATGTCTTCCCTTCACAATTTTTTTTTTTAAGGTGAAGGGAAGACGTCTTTTCAAAAGACGCCTTCCGTTTACAATTTTTTTACAAGTGCAAGGGAAGGCGTCTTTTGAAAAGACGTCTTCCCTTAAACCCTACATATATACCCTACGTCCAGTTTTCCCATATGTTTTCATGCATTTTGGTTTCGTTTGGTGCCTTGACCATTTGTTTCCGTTTCAGGACCATTTGTTCTCCGTCGGTGCGTTGTCCGTCGATCGTGTTCTCCGGCCACTTCGTCACAGGTTAGTGGTTTCTTCGTCGTTAAGGCCTTGTTGATTGTTATTCTAGATCACGATAAACCAAGCATTACAGTTTTAGGGCACCTTTACTAATTTTTTGTTGAGAAGAGGTTCTCACGCTTGAAATGCTTTTGTGATGATTCATGAAATGAAGAGAGAAGGTAGATCTTGTACACGTTGCGTCTCTTTTACAAAAATTTCTCAGTAAAACAGAAATGTCGCTTCTGCGACTTCTAGAAATAATTTTTGTTGGAGAATGCTTGTGAGCTTAACAAACGTCTTCTTTTTGTAACACCCTCAAATTCATTGGTGTTTGAATGCTTGTTCTTAATGATTCTGAAAGTTGACTGGTAGGCGATGTTCGAAATGGGCTGGACATAAATAAAGGAACAATAGCTACAGTGGAGAGATGACTTTTCATGGTTTCAGTAGTTATCCTATTGTTTTAATGTTGTAATTAGTGGTCTAGGAAAGTTTTCATGAATAATTTCGTAAACTGAAAAATTCAATAGTTACATTCTTTTGCTATTTAAAATTGTTATTGTAAGGCAATTATGCAATTTCCTTATAAATTCCAATTTTATGTTTGATAGTTCTTTAGTTTAATTTTTACAATTGTTGCTCGAGTTTATGGATTGTTTTGAGAGAGTTTCCTAACTACAAATTTTGTGATTTTTGGGAAAGAACTGAATATATATGCAATAAATATCATTACATTCACTAGTTAGATGGAGTGATGATTTAGATTCTTTAATCTGTAAAATCTCAATGATTTTAAAAGGTGAACTCAAAATTTCTTACTTGGTTGGCTTTTTAATTTTAATTTTTTGATCCTTGAGGTGATGATTACTCTTGCTCATCCTAATTTATAGTGATTCTAATGTGGTAATTTCATAGTTGTTCTATTTGTTTTCCTATAGTTGTCAAGGCAATGTCTATCTGCTGTTTGGGCTTTTTATTGTGATTGGCACCTAGGTGACTGCATAGGTAGGTAGTGTAACCTGGCAGACTAGCAGTTTCCTTGACTATCAAATAATTTATTATAAGAGAAAACAATGAAGTTGTCCAAATGAACCAACTTGAAGCAAGTTGCTCCATTTGGTCATAATCACTCGTCATTATCAAAGAGGGGTAATTCTTATTTATCCTACCAAACGAAGTAGCTGTAAGGTATCAGGTTAATACTCTCTAGTCATTCATGTTTCTAGTGAAACTAGCACCCAAGGAACCTTTTCTCCTATGAAGATCATAAACTGTTGTATTAGATGTTAATTCTCGTCTCACAAGTTATAATGCAGTGAGTCAGTTTTCATCCACCCACTGTTAAGGAAATGCTAGGCTGCGTTTGGTTTGTGATTAGGACATTGTTTTCTTCATCAGAAAATCTTAAAACGAGGAAAACAGATTTGGTTAGTTATATCTGAAAATAGTTTTAAACAACCTGTTTACTAAGGTGCAGGGAGGTATAATTGATTGGTCAATTTGGATGAAAATTTTACTGATTATCTATATGAATTTTAGTACCTAGATGACTCAAAAAGTTGATGAGTTCAATTAAAACATATGTGCATCATATTCAACAAATTAGCCTTATTACATTTCCTTTTAATTGTTACTTTGTTGAAGTCATAGGCTTTAATTTCATATTTTCTTTGAAATAATGACGATTGTATTTTGCTTATTCCCACACAGATGACAAATAGACTTGTTTCTATAATATGCTATAGTGGTGGTTCTGTAGTACATGATTCGCGAGGTGCATCATACGATAGACCGCCAGTAGGGCTTGTAAGAGTTCGATCAGGCATTGATTTTAAAGAATTTGAAGGGGTTATTCGAGGTAAACTACGGATTTCAACGTGTGCAACGATCAATATCACCTATAGATATCCTTTGCTTTTTGGCGAAAAGGATTTCAATTATACGGTTCTTCCGATTAGCAATGAGGAAGAGCTAAGGGATATTTTTTCCATGTTGCAAGAGGTCCCACCTCCTACTAATATGGAGGTGTATGTAGAAGTTGTTGGTGAGAATTCAACCCAAGGTCGTCAAACGGGTCATCGGCGAAGGCACATGAATTTTGACGGTCAGAGTGCACGAAGATCAATGGAGCACATTGGTCCGAGTATAGCTTCACCAATTGATGCTACATTCGATCACATGACCAATGATTCTGAGGATGGCAGCCCTTCAAATGTACATTTGTCTGATGATGATTTCAATTTTGAAGACGACGACAGTGATGAAAACAGCGATGAGGATGACGGACATGAGATGGATAATTTTGTTGATTTGCGTGGTCCTTTGTTGAGAGTAATTGAAAATGATGGGTCTATGTATGCATCGCCACTACGAGAAGATGGCAATGGCGTAAGCATTGAAGAAACAGAGTTACAAGACACTGAGTTGCATAGTATGAGTGATACACCACAACCTACCACAGCAAGTTTTGAGCCTCCATCACCGAATTTCATGGAGCTTAATCATGAAGCTATGACCCCATTATCAGACAATCATGATAACATATCGATGGGGTGGAACGAGTCACAAGATCTTTGCAAAGGACTTATATTTCCCTCAAAGGAAGACTTGCAACATAGAGTAAAACGATGTTGTATAGCCAAGCAACAAGAATATGTTGTGGTCGATTCAGAACCCAAATTTTGGTCAATTAGGTGTAAGAAATCGAAAGATGGTTGTCAGTGGAGGCTACGGGCTTCGAAACGCAAGAAATTGGGATTGTTTGAGATCACAAAATGCCCATTTCCACACACATGTATTTATGCCCAAATGTCGCAAGATCATAGACAATTGGATTTAAAGCTAATATATCATGAAATTTTTGATATTGTAAAGCGAGATCCTTCAACTTCTGTGTCGGCGCTACATCAAGTCATTAAAAATAATTACAAATACGATGTGCATTACAAAAAAGTGTGGCGTGCAAAAAAAAAGGTGATGGAAAAGATATTTGGTGATTGGGAGGGATCGTATAACCTACTCCCCAAATGGATGGATGCATTGAATGCTAGTAATGTAGGTTCGCACGCATTTGTAAATCACTACGAACCTGACAACAATGGGATAGCCATATTTCATCGTTCTTTTTGGGCTTTTGGTCCCTCAATTGAGGGTTTTAAGCATTGTAGGCCTATCATACAAATAGATGGTACACACCTATATGGAAAGTACCGCGGTAAGTTGCTCATCGCCACGGCAATCGATGCAGCCAGTCATATATTCCCTCTCGCATTTGCTATTGTTCATCAAGAAAATACTGACAACTGGGCATGGTTTCTAAGGAAGCTTCGTTATAGCGTGACTAACAGAGAAGGCATTTGCCTTGTCAGTGATCGTCACCCTGGCATATTGAATGCAGTTAAAAGAGTAGAGAATGGTTGGACCGAGCCGGAGGCATATCATAGGTTCTGTTTGAGGCATGTGGGTAGTAATTTCAATGATAAGTACCGTAACGAGAAGTTGAGAGATTTGGCTAAGGCAGCAGGGTCACAACACCAACCACGTAAGTTTGAGGCACTAATGAAAGAACTAGAGCACCAGAAAGAGGGTTGCACAAGATGGTTTAATCCCATTACCCTTCCTAGAGAGAGGTGGACAATGGCTTACGATGGTAGGGTGCGGTATGGTTGGATGACTACGAATGTCGCTGGTTAGTCTATGCATTTACTTATTTGAATTCTCTGAGCTATTTTTTTAATTGTCAATTACCGTCTGATTTGTTTCCTGTTTTTTTCCTTTATAGTGTTTCAATGGAGTATTGAAGGGGGCTCCATTTTATCCGGTCACAGCATTGGTTCAGTTGACGTTTTATAGATGTGTTCGGTGGTTTATCGTTAGACGACAAGAAATAGATGAAGCAATTACTAATGGAGAAGTTTTCACAAAGTATGCGGTTGAGAAAATGAAAAATTGGGGGCTTAAGGCAGGGAACCACACTGTTACAATGATCAATCGACAGCTTGAGACATTTGAGGTTGTTACCGGTATACAAGATGTCCGCATGAACAAAGGGGGAAACAAGCAGGTGGTTCGACTAAAAGATCGTTTCTGCAGCTGCAGCAAATGGCAATGTTATGGGATTCCTTGTTCACACGTCCAAGCAGCGTGTCGTTATGCTTCAATCAATTGTGACCAATACATTGATCATTGGTACCTCCTCCAGCATTACTCTAAGTGTTACGAATCTCAGTTCCATCCCATTCCGCACGAATCTTATTGGCCAGAATGTACTATTCCTTATACGGTGATACCTGATTCTGGTCATGTTCGCAAATCTGGTCGACCGAGGTCGTCGCGCTTAAGAAATGAGATGGATATAAGGGAACCCTCGTCTAAGATTAGATGTAGACAATGTGGACAAGAAGGCCACAACAGGCGGAGGTGTCCAACCCTCCGTGATGGGGCTGCATAAGCTATTGTTTGCCCACATATATTTCATGTTTTCTACTTTTTAAGTCTTATGTATCTTTTGCAATGTAATATGACACTGTGCGGGATAGACTTTGTCATGTACGATCTATTGTCTGATAATTATTCTCACATTTTTATCTTTTTCTAATATTTCTTTATTTACGTTTGATCCTAATATGTGGTAATTAAATGTAATGTTAGTTCATCTACGTTAGATGGATCCAGGACCTTTAGATCCATCAGTACTTTCGTTGCAGGCCCGTCATCGATCTGGTCCCATATGGGATGGAGAGGTACTTACGTATTATTTTGATATTTAATCCCTTTTGAAGAGAATCTTTGACTGACAACATAATAATTTATTTTTGCAGCCAGTGCCAGAGTTGCATTGTCGACGCAGGGAAGCCGTTGTCCACCGCACACTTCCGCTTGACCCGCGTATTATTCCATACTTGCAGCGCGCTGGTTTTTATGGGGTAGCACGTGTGGGATACATTCAGTTAGACTGGCACTTAATAACAGCCTTCATAGACCGTTGGCGTCAAGAGACTCATACCTTCCACCTTACTTGCGGAGAAGCGACTATTACACTCCAAGATGTGGAGGTCCAATTGGGCTTGCGTGTCGATGGTCTACCTGTGACGGGATCGACCAACCTTCTTTACGAAGAATTATGTGCTGAGTTGCTCGGGTTCATTCCAGTTGGGAAAGAACGACGCGGGGGACGATTGAGTTTAGTCACCCTTGGAGAAAGAGTTCCAAACTTACCCGAAGAAGCAACAGAAATTGAAATACAACAGTATGCACGAGCATATATTTTGCAGTTGATTGGAGGTGGGTTGTTGTCAGACCAGTCAAACAACCTTGTACACCTATGTGTTCTGCCTCTTCTTGCGGACTTCGATGTTGCTGGTACATACGCGTGGGGCAGTGCAGTGCTAGCATGGTTATATCGTCAAATGTGTCGTGCAGTTGATTATGATAAACGAGGTGTTTCAGGAGCACTGGTACTAATACAACTATGGGCATGGGATAGATTTCCTTTTTTGGCTCCACGAAGATGCAACATTCAACGCGAGGATCATGCAGGTCCAAATGCACATCTGTTGCCACCACCACCATTGGCATATAGGTAAATGAGTATTTTTTTACTTAAGTCCACACCGATCTTCCTTTTCAACATTTACTGTTAACGTTTATTAATTTGTCTTTACTATTTGCAGGTGGAGACACGCCTTAATAAAGAAAGAAGTCTCAACGCATGTATTGAATAAATATAGAGAGACGTTGGACACTAAAGGTTTTGAAGAGGTACAATATTCCAAACAATTTACATTAATGTTTTCCTTATATTTTTGCAATGTTTTCCAATTTTGACGTTAGGGGTCCATGTACAGGTAAGTTGGACTCCATACACCGATGATTTGATTGATGCCTTGCCAGAGTATTGCAAGCATGGCCGACACATATGGCACACTGTTTCTCCACTCATTTGCTTCGCCATTGTTGAATTACATCGGCCAGATCGAGTGTTACGTTAATTTGGCATGAGACAAACGATTCCGGAGCCATGTGACACAAGTATTGAGCTTCACAAGTGTGATATGAGAAGCCAATGTGACAGTAATTGGATTGAAAAGCACATATATTATGTGGATGAATGGCAGCGTCGTGTCGATAACTTGGCAGTTGGTGTAAATAATGATTCGGTGCCTATGGAGTACAATGACCCATATATGGTTTGGTTTCGATCAATCACTAGGAGGTATATGACTGAAAGTGGTGCGACAATCAATTTCTTGGTAAGAAAGTACATTATGCAATTCGCGTTTTCACTTATTGCTAACCTAAGTTGTAGTTATTTTCGCTAACGTATGACACTTTTAATTTATTTAGGTTTGCAACGTGGCTCAAATGCATTTGCGCAGTGAGGTGAATGATATGACTGTAGCGAGGGACATTAACCGGATATCAATGAATACGCTACAAAGTGTGCATGCTGATTACATGATTAGGAGGGACACAACAGAGGGACAATCCTCAGCATATCATCAGAGTCCCATCACTCCTTCCGGTCGTGCTGATTCATTCACAGATGTCCACACGTCACCATTGCGTCACGATCCATCCTCCTTTGGCGAAGAAATACCAGATGTTCATATCGACCCGACGGCTACTTCATTCGAGGACAATCCAACCTTGGGTGAAGAAGGACATTGGATAGGTAGACGACAAAGAATGCCAAGGCGAGGACGTGCTTTTATAGCAGATATGGCTATTCAGGCGCATGATGATCGTGAGGATGACCACATATCATCAGCTATGCCCGTTGACAATGATCCAGCACCATCTGTCGAGCAAGTTGTTCAGGTGCCTTTGCAGCAGTATAGAAGAGATCACTTACGGCGCAATAAACGACGTAAATGGCCAATATGTGGCACAGATTGACAACTTGTTTCTCATTTAAACTTGTATATGTTTTGATAATGTTGTACTCAGCATGTATGTAAACTTGCCCCTTCAATTCAATAAATTTTTTTTAACAAAATTACCTTGTACTCAACATGTATGCTTATGTTTTTGATTTAAACTTGAATTCGGGATGGGGGTCCAAAAATTCAACCGGACATGGGAATGGGATTCGGTCGACTCCGGGGGATCGGGGGAGGATAGTGGGACGTGCTGAAAGTGGTCTGGTGAAAAAAAACCAAGTGGTTTGGATTCGGTGAGGTCGAACAGTTTAGAAAAAGCTTATGTTTTTTATTTAAACTTGAATTCGGGATGGGGGTCCAAAAAATCAACCGGACATGGGAATGGGATTCGGTCGACTCCGGGGGATCGGGGGAGGATAGTGGGACGTGCTGAAAGTGGTCTGGTGAAAAAAAACCAAGTGGTTTGGATTCGGTGAGGTCGAACAGTTTAGAAAAGGCTTATGTTTTTTATTTAAACTTGAATTCGGGATGGGGGTCCAAAAAATCAACCGGACATGGGAATGGGATTCCGTCGACTCCGGGGGATCGGGGGAGGATAGTGGGACGTGCTGAAAGTGGTCTGGTGAAAAAAAACCAAGTGGTTTGGATTCGGTGAGGTCAAACAGTTTAGTATTAACTTTGAATAAAACTTTGATTTTTCATTCATTTAAAAAAAAAAAATTATGAAGGGAAGGCGTCTTTTCAAAAGACGCCTTCCCTTCGGTTAAAAAAAAATAGCGTTGAAGAGAAGGCGTCTTTTTTCAGCTAAAAAAAAAACTAAAAAAAACTTTGAAGGGAAGGCGTCTTTTGAAAAGACGCCTTCCCTTCGGTTAAAAAAAAATAGCGTTGAAGAGAAGGCGTCTTTTCAAAAGACGCCTTCTCTTCAGCTAAAAAAAAACTTTGAAGGGAAGGCGTCTTTTGAAAAGACGCCTTCCCTTCACCTTAAAAAAATTCCACCTCCGCGCCGACGTGGCGCGCTGACTGTGCGATGACTGTGCAGTGAACAGTAAAATGTGGCAAATGTGACATTATTTTTGAGGGGATGGCATTTGTGCAATTATTCTTTTTTTGAAGGGTAATCATGTAAAAACCCCGCTCGGTTAGGTTTATTATCGAGGCGTGGTTCGGACCTGTATTGAAGTCGATACTGCTCTCATTTCCAACAGTCACAAACTTTGCTGATGAGTGAAATTGGACGGTAAAGATGGAGTTGTGTGAGATATGTGAAACGCACCACCTACTTCTAACAACATAAAGCGGGCTTTTGACCTAATTGTCCTTAAAAAATAAAAAAATTTCACAAATACCATTAAAACGTAAATATTGATTTTTTTGCCCTACTTTCACTATTCACCTCCCAGTCTTATAATAATGAGAGGTTTGGTTCAACTCAAACACTAATAGAAATTAGGGTTTGCTTCAAATACTAACTTCATAATAAAATGACATAAACGTCCACGAATAGGACGAGCCAAATAATCAACAAATCTCCACCTTTGGCGAGATCGCCTAAACAAACCAATCACCAATCTCATCTCCAAATGCGCCCGAAAGCGCTCAGGTTCTAATGACATTGATCAAGTTCAAACAATGCTCAAACTTGATCGCTGGTACAGTCTTGGTCAACATGTCTGCAGGATTATCTTTTGTATGGATCTTCATCAATGAAGTTTCACCATCCTCGATAACCTCTCGAACAAAATGAAAACGGACATCAATGTGTTTTGTTCTTGCATGATGCACCTGGTTCTTTGCCAAATGAATAACACTCTGACGCCGACACACAAGCGCCACGTAGGCAGTGGAGTTTTTTTGTAAAAAAAAATTGTTTTAAGGGAAGGTGTCTTGTTTTAAAAATGAATGCGTCTTTTAAAAAGACGCCTTCACTAAACCTAACCCCACAAATACCCCACCTGTGACCCCTCTCTCTGACTACCTTACCCCACACTCTCTCCTCTCTCTGAAACTCCTTCGACCGTCGCCGTCGTATCGCCGTCGTATCGCCGTCGCCGTAGCCATGTCGTTGCAGTCGCAGTCGTCGGCAGCCTCTCGCTCTCTTCTTACGAGCGACGCCATTCAGTGCAAGATATGCTCGTGTCGTCTCCATTCTCGACGCCATTCCCTCTCTCTCTCTGCAACTCCTTCCTCCGTGTCGTCGTCGTCGTCAGAAACCTCTATCTCACCCTCCTCGCTGTGTCGGCTCTCGTTGTCTCCTTCGAGCGACTGCTTGTGCTATCCCTCCATCTCAACGTTATTCCCTCTCTCTCTGCAACTCCTTCCTCCATCGACGGTTCTCTCTCCTTCCTCACTGTGTCGACCTTTCGCTTTCTTCTTCCGAGCGGCGCCATTCCCTAGCGTGTCACAACACTTCCATCAAATTATTTTATTTGATTGGGTAGTTTTTTTTTAAATATATTTTATGGTTTTTGTAACTTATGAAAAATATTTATGTTTTGATGAGTTGTATAAATTATTTGGATCAAATGACTAATTTAATTTTATTTCTAACGGATATTGTAGACGTTTGGTGTCGACGTCAAAATAGGCAGCATTGCGAAGACCTCTCTAGTGAGAATCAGGTATATAATAATTTGATTTGTTATTTAGATTATTTTATTAGTAATTAGTCACGTTAAAAATAAGTTTTGCGCTAATTATATCAAAACATAAAAATAAATTTTAAATTATGAAGTTAAATTGTTCAAATACCTCGATAGAGATGTTTTTTAAATTGAATATTAATTTTTATAATAGTTTTTCTTGGTTTTGCTTTAAATTTTTATTTGTGTAAAGTTTAAATATTATAGTCAATTTTCTTGGTTTGCTTTATATACCCCAAATGGATTTAATTAAAACAAAACTTGATGAGTTCAATTAAAAAAATTGTGCATCATAATCAACAAATTAGTGTTATTAAATCAATACAGAGAGTATCAGGAGAAAATTTTCATTTAGTGTTATTAAATTAAAATCATAGAATGGTTTCATAGAGGAAACTATTAGAAATAAATTATATCATAAATTTAATAACACTTCAGGGAAAGTGAAATATGCAAAGACTCGAGAATCAAATGATGCCTAGTAGATCAACAATGCATATAGATGCCCGATTGAGAGAGCTAAAACTATGCCACCAAAAAATCAATTTATTTATATTTAATTTGTACTAGGAGATCAAAATATCAAAAACTTCAACCCAATTTTATATAATACCACGTAAAAAAAAAGAAAAAGAGATTTGCAAGTCTAAAGATACTTAAATTATCAATTACAGCTCCAAACAGAAATAAAATAAGCAATCAACCGAATTGCTCAACTCAGAAGTCACGAATTTTATCATTTTCAATATTATATCTCTTTGAGCTTCTCTTCAAAAAGAAAAAGTTGTCAATTTTTCTGTGGTTGTTGTTGTTATAAATAAATATTCTTTTGTTAATTTCCTAGTTGTTAATATCATTACATTAATGAAAAGAGAACATTTACATATAATCAATAAAGTCTATTTTAAGAAGTCAGTGGCTTGAATTTGGACTTATATAATTAATTGTGGCGTTTTTTTTTGTTTCAGAAAAGATTTTGCCTCCTTGACTAATTCGCCTTAAGTGGTCCGTGATTATACTGTTCAATCTTCGGGAAGGTCAAATGTTAATTACATTTCTTTTTAATTGTTACTTTGTTGAAATCATAGGCTTTTATTTCATATTTTGTTTGAAGGAATGACGATTGTATTTTGCTTATTATGTCCAGATGACAGATAGGTTTGTTTCTATAATATGCTACAGTGGTGGTTCTGTAGTACATGGTTCGCGAGGTGCATCATACGATAGACCGTTAGTCGGGCTTCTAAGAGCCCGATTAGGCATTGGTCTTGAAGAATTTGAAGGGGTTATTCGAGGTGCACTAGGGATTTCAATGTGTGCAACGATCAATATCACCTATAGATATCCTTTGTTATTTGGCGATAAGGATTTCAACTATACAGTGGTTCCAATTAGCATTGAGCAAGGGCTAAGGGATATTTTTTCCATGTTGCAAGAGCTCCCACCTCCTAATAATATGGAGGTGTATGTAGAAGTTGTTGGTGGAAATCCAACCCAAGGTCGTCAAACGGGTCGTCGCCGAAGCCACATGAATTTTGGCGGTCATAGTGCACGGAGATCAATGGAGAACATTGGTCAGAGTACAGCTTCACCTATTGATGCTACAATCGATCACATGACCAATGATTCTGAAGATGCTAGCCCTTCCAATATACATTTGTCTGATGATGAATTCAATTATGAAGACGACAATGCCCACCTCAACGAAGACAGTGATGAAAACAATGATGACGATGATGGACATGAGATGTCTAATTTTGTTGATATGCGTGGTATTTTGTTGAGAGTAATTGAAAATGATGGGTCTATGTATGCATCGCCACTACGAGAAGATGGCAATGGCGTAAGCATTGAAGAAACCTAGTTACAAGACACTGAGTTGCATAGTATGGGTGATACACCACAACCTACCATAACAAGTTTTGAGACTCCAACACCGAATTTCATGGAACTTAATCATGAAGCTATGACCCCATTATCAGACAACCATGATAACATATCTATCGGGTGGAACGAGTCACAAGTTCTTTGCAAAGGACTTAGATTTCCCTCAAAGGAAGACTTGCAACATAGAGTAAAACGATGTTGTATAGCCAAGCAACAAGAATATGTCGTGGTCGATTCAGAACCCAAGTTTTGGTCAATTAGGTGTAAGAAATGGAAAGATGGTTGTCAGTGGAGGCTAAGGGCTTCGAAACGCAAGAAATCGGGATTGTTTGAGATCACAAAATGTCCATTCCCACACACATGTATTTTTGCCCAAATGTCACAAGATCATAGACAATTGGATTTAAAGCTAATATATCGCGATATATTTGATATTGCAAAGCGAGATCCTTCTACTTCTGTGTCGGTGCTACATCAAGTAATTAAAAATAATTACAAATATGATGTGCATTACAGAAAAGTGTGGCGTGCAAAAAAAAAGGTGATGGAAAAGATATTTGGTGATTGGGAGGGATCGTATAACCTACTCCCAAAGTGGATGGATGCATTGAATGCTAGTAATCCAGGTTCGCACGCATTTGTAGATCACTACGAACCTGAAAACAATGGGACTGCCACGTTTCATCGTTCTTTTTGGGCTTTTGGTCCCTCAATTGAGGGTTTTAAGCATTGTAGGCCTATCATACAAATAGATGGTACACACTTATATGGAAAATACCGCGGTAAGTTGCTCATCGCCATGGGAATCGATGCAGTCAGTCACATATTCCCTCTCACATTTGCTATTGTTCATTAAGAAAATATTGACAACTGAGCATGGTTTCTAAGGAAGCTTCGTTATAGCGTGACAAACAGAGAAGGCATTTGCCTTGTCAGTGATCGTCACCCTGGCATATTGAATGTTGTTAAAAAAGTAGAGAATGGTTGGACCGAGCCTGAGGCATATCATAGGTTTTGTTTGAGGCATGTGGGTAGTAATTTCAATGATAAGTTCCATAACGAGAAGTTAAGAGATTTGACCAAGGCAGCAGGGTCACAACACCACCAGGTAAGTGTGAGGCAATCCCATTAGCCTTCCTAGAGAGAGGTGGACAATGGCTTACGATGGTGGGGTGCAGTATGGTTGGATGACTACCAATGTGGTTGGTTAGTCTATGCATTTACTTCTTTGAATTCTCTGAGCTTTTTATTTTTATTGTCTACTTTACTCATATTTTGTGCAATTACCGTCTCATTTTTTTCCTAATTTTTTCTTTAGAGTGTTTTAATGGAGTATTGAAGGGGGCTCGATTTTATCCGGTCACAACATTGGTGCAGTTGACGTTTTATAGATGTGTTGCGTGGTTCATCGTTAGACGACAAGAAATAGACGAAGCAATTAGTAAAGGAAAAGTTTTCACAAAGTATGTTGTAGAGAAAATGAGAAATTGGGGGCTTAAGGCAGGGAACCACACTGTTACATTGATCAATCGACAACTTTAGACATTTTGAGGTTGTTACAGGTATACAGGATGCCCGCATGAACAAAGGGGGAAACAAGCAGGTCGTTCGACTAAAAGATCGTTTCTGCAGCTGTGGCAAATGGCAATGTTATGGGATTCCTTGTTCACACGTCCAAGCAGCGTGTCGTTATGCTTCGATCAATTGTGACCAATACATTGATCATTGGTACCTCCTCGAGCATTACTCCAATTGTTATGAACCTCAGTTTCATCCCATTTCGCACGAATCTTATTGGCCACAATGTACTATTTCGTATACGGTGATACCTGATTCTGATCATGTTTGCAAATCTGGTCGACCGAGGTCGTCGCGCATAAGAAATGAGATGGATATAAAGGAACTCTCGTCTAAGATTAGATGTGGACATTGTGGACAAGAAGGCCACAACAAGCGGAGTTGTCCAACCCTCCGTGATGGGGCTGCATAAGCTATTGTTTGCCCACATATATTTCATGTTTTCTACTTTTTCAGTCTCATGAATCTTTTGCAATGTAATATAACACTTTTGGATAGACTTTGTCATGTACGAGCTATTGCATTAATGATTATCGCATGCAGTTGTAGTGTTCTGTATTATTAATGATTGTCTCATTTAGATCTTTTTCTAATATTTCTTCATCTAGGTTTGATGCTAATATGTGCTAATTATGGCCGTAATGTTATTTCATCTAGGTTAGATGGATCCAGGACCTTTGGATCCATCAGTACTTTCGTTGCAGGCCCATCATCGATCTGGTCCCATCTGGGAAGGAGAGGTACTCACATTTTATTTTGATATTTAATTCCTTTTGAATAAAATCTTTCATTGACAATAGAAATATTTTTTTTCGCAGCCAGTGCAAGAGTTGCATTGCCGACGTAGGGAGGCCGTGGTCCATCGCACACTTCCACTTGACCCATGTATTATTCCATACTTGCAGCGAGCTGGTTTTTATGGGGTAGAACGTGTTGGATTCATTCAGTTGGACTAGCACTTAATTACGGCCTTCATTGAGCGTTGGCGTCAAGAGACCCATACCTTCTACCTTACAGTCGGAGAGGCGACTATTACACTCTAAGATGTCGAGGTGCAATTGGGGTTGCGGGTCGATGGTCTACCAGTGACGGGATCGACCAACCTTGAATATGGGGATTTATGCCCTGAGTTGCTCGGTTCATGCCAGTGAGGAAAGAAAGACGCGGGGGACGATTGAGTCTAGTCACCCTTGGAGAAAGAGTTTCAAACTTACCCGAAAAAGCAACGGAAATTCAAATACAACAGTATGCACGAGCATATATTTTGCAGCTGATTGAAAGTGGGTTGTTGTCAGACCAGTCAAACAATCTTGTACACCTATGTGTTCTGCCTCTTCTTGCGGACTTCGATGTGGCTGGTACATACGCGTGGGGCAGTGCAGTGTTAGCATGGTTATATCGTCAAATGTGTCGTGCATTTGATTATGACAAACGAGGTGTTTTAGGAGCACTGATCCTAGTACAATTATGGGCATGTGATAGATTTCCATTTTTGGCTCCACAGAGATGCAACATTCAACGCGAGGATCATGCAGGTCCAAATGCACATCTGTTGCCACCACCACCATTGGCATATAGGTAAATGAGTAATTTTTTACTTAACTCCACCCGTCTCTTCCTTTTCAACATTCACTGTTAACATTTATTAATTTGTCCTTAATATTTGCAGGTGGAGACACGCCTTGATAAAGAAAGAGGTCCCAACGCATGTGTTGAATAAATATAAAGAGACATTGGACACTAAAGGTTTTGAAAAGGTACAATATTCCAAACAATTTACATACATGTATTGCTTAATTTTTTGCATGAATTTTCAGTTTTGACGATAGGGGTCCATGTACAGGTCAGGTGGACTCCATACACTGATGATTTGATTGATGCCTTGCCAGATTATTGCAAGCATAGGCGAGACATTTGGCACATTGTTTCTCCACTCATTTGTTTCGCCATAGTTGAGTTACATCGGCCAGATCGAGTGTTACGTCAATTTGGCATGAGACAAGTGATTCCGGAGCCATGCGACACAAATGTTGACCTTCACAAGTGTGATATGAGGAGCCAATGTGATAGTGATTGGATTCAAAAGCACAGATGTTGTGTTGATGAATGGGAGCATCGTGCTGATAACTTGGCAGTTGGTGAAAATAATGCTTCGTCACATATGGAGTACAATTACCCATACATGAGTTGGTATAGATCAATAACCCGGAGGTATATGACTGAAAGTGGTGCAACTATCGATTTCTTGGTAAGATAGTACATTATGCAATTCACGTTTTCACTTATTACTAAGCTAAGTTGTAGTTATTTTGGCTAACGTACGACATTTTTAATTTATTTAGGTTCGCAACGTGGCTCAAATTAATTTGCGCAGTGAGGTTAATGATATGACTGTACTGACAGACATTAAGAGGATTTCAATGACTACGCTACAAACGGTGCATGTTGATTACATGGTTAGGAGGGACACAACAAAAGAACAATCGTCAGCATACCATCAGAGTCCCATCACTCCTTCCAGTCGAGTGGATTCATTCACGAATGTTCACACGTCACCATTGCAGCAGGATCCTTCCCCTTTTGGCGATGCAATACCATATGTTGATATTGACCCTGCGGCTACTTCATTCGAGGACAATCCAACGTTGGGTGAAGAGGGAAATTGGATAGGTAGACGAAAAAGAATGCCAAGGCGAGGGCGAGAGCGAGGGCAATGTTTGGGAGGTGCATTTATAGCAGATACGGCTATTGAGGCGCATGACGATCGTGAGGATGAGCACATATCAGCTATGCCCGTTGACGATTATCCAACACCACATGTCGAGCCAGTTGTTCAGGTGCCTTTGCAACACTATACAAGGGATCACTTACGGTGCAATAAACGACGTAAATGGCCAATATGTGGCACAAATTGACAACTTCTTTTACTATTTTTGTATATGTTTTGATAATGTTGTACTCAACATGTATGTATACTTGCTACTTCAATTCAATAATTTTTTTAAACAGAATTACCTTGTATATGTTTTGATAGCTTTGATTTTTCTTAATAACATGAATTCGGGATGGGGGTCCAAAAATTCAACCAGACATGGGAACGAGATTCCGTCGCCTCCGGGGGATGGTGGGAGGATAGTGAGACGCATTGAAAGTGGTCGGGTAAACAAAAACCACGTGGTTTGGCTTCGGTGAGGCCGAACAATTTAGTAAAAGCTTATGCTTTTCATTTAAACTTGAATTCGGGATGGGGTCCAAAAATTCAACCGGACATGGGAATGAGATTCCGTTGCCTCCGAGGGATGGTGGGAGGATAGTGGGACGTGCTGAAAGTGGTCGGGAAAAAAAGACCCCGTGGTTTGGCTTCGGTGAGGCCGAATAGTTTACTAAAAGCTTGTGTTTTTCATTTAAACTTAAATTCGGGATAGGGGTCCAAAAATTCAACCGGACATGGGAATGGGATTCCGTCGCTTCCGGGGGATGGTGGGAGGATAGTGGGACGCGCTGAAAGTGGTCGGGTAAAAAAAAACCACGTGGTTTGGCTTCGTTGAGGCCGAACAGTTTACTAAAAGCTTATGTTTTTCATTTAAACTTGAATTCGGGATGAAGGTCCAAAAATTCAACCGGACATGGGAATGAGATTTCGTCGCCTCTGGGGGATGGTGGGAGGATAGTGGGACGCGCTGAAAGTGGTCGGGTAAAAAAAACCCCGTGGTTTGCCTTCGGTGAGGCCAGACAGTTTAGTAAAAGCTTATGTTTTTCATTTAAACTTGAATTCTGGATGGGGGTCCAAAAATTCAACCGGACATGGGAATGAGATTTCATCGCCTCCCGGGGATGGTGGGAGGATAGTGGGACGCGCTGAAAGTGGTCGGGTTAAAAAAACCTCGTGGTTTGGCTTCGGTGAAGCCGAACAGTTTACTAAAAGCTTTGATTTTTCTTAATAACTTGAATTCGGGATGGGGGTCAAAAAATTCAACCGGACATGGGAATGGGATTCCGTCACCTCCAGGGGATCGTGGGAGGATAGTGAGACGCGCTGAAAGTGGTACTTGATTGACACAAGTACAAAAAAAAATTGAAAAAAAAATCTGTATGTCTTCCCTTAAAAAAAAAATTTGTAAAGGGAAGGCGTCTTTCTTCCGTTAAAAAAAAATATCAAAACTTTTTAAAGGGAAAGCTTCTTTTGAAAAAATGTCTTCCCTGTAAAAAAAATTACAACGGAAGGCGTTTTTTTTCAAAAGACGCCTTCTTAACATCTCCAGCTCCCCCACCCGCGTGGAGCTTGTGTGTCGGCTGACTGGGTGTTGAATAGTGAAAGTAGGGCAAATGAGTCAATATTTACGTTTTGATGGAATTTGGGAAATTTGTTTATTTTTTAAGGGCAATCAGGTCAAAAGCCCAACATAAAGCTGGGTTTTCACTTTTCAGGCAATAATACTAGTTTTGTTCGGCACGTGTTTAATTGGTAAAGGAATAACGAAGTATGGTGGTCAATTATTTTTAAACATTTTTTTTTTTAAATGTTAGGTCTTGTTTGGTATCAAATTTAAATTCAATTTTTTGTATTTAAAAATAAAAAAATATAAAAAAACAAAGGATAAGTGTTTGATTGAACAAAATCTTAAAGTGATTCCTTTGATAAAAATTTTAAAAGTAGCCCATTTACTAGAAATAATAAAAAGTTGTTTTCTAAAAACTTTCTGGATCTTCAACCAAACGCGCAGTAACACCCCCCACTTTTTTCTACTGTAGAAACTAATTTAACAACTTGAAAATCCTTCACGTGTAATTTTAATAAGTGGTAAAAGCCCTCTCAAAGAAAGATATAGACCCTCATAATGGGATGGTCCTAAGGAAAGGACCATCCCCATGGGGGGCCGGCCCCGGGGCCCCCTCAGTTTCACTCCGCCGACCCCCTCGCTCTTTTCGCCCTACTTCGACCTTTTTGCGTTGTCCTGCGTCTCTGCACACTTCAAGAAGTTAAAGGAAAGCACTACGCCATTACAAGTGTGTTAAGGTGGGAAATGAAGGCTAGGTTTGTATTTCTTACCTGTTTAATACTGAATTACATACCATCATGCATTATATTTGTTACCATTCTTTATTTCTTGCATGAGGCTATTTATAAAAAAAAATGAAAATATTATTGAGTGTTATGCCATTACGCTGGCCCCGATAGAATGACACTGTCACTGGAACTCATGAGACCTCTCAGTTGTTGGTTATTACTGGTGCCTCGGATCACAGGTTGCGAGTGAATGGTGTCTGGCCTGTGATGCCATGTGACCAAGTTTCATTCATATCATTGTTTGATTGTATTGTTGTGGCATAACTGTTTGATGATTGTTGTTCTATATTCATTATTATGCATGTAAGACTTGTTTACCCTACTTGATCTCACTGAGTTGTTGAGCTCATCCTGTTGCTAATATTTCCAGAGAATTAAGATGGGTCATGATGGATTTATTCCAAGGGTTATGGCCAAACTCAATCTATGTAGGGACTTTTGTGTATGTACTCTCCCCAGGTCCTGATAGATCGGTCTGATGATGGTGGCAATGGTTTCAGGCTTCTAGATGCCTCTTTTTTACTACTCCTCTTTTGTTATTTTAGTACTTTTGTAGGGGTTCGCCCTTGTTACCTTTTTGGTTGTCTTTTGATATAAGGAATGTAATAATGAACAAACTTTATATGTTCAATATAACCATATTTTCCTTAAAAGTTTGTATTTGTATTATTGTTAATGTGGACCACTATGCTTCTGTATGTGCGACTCTGATCGAGTGGAGTGAGCACTCGACACCCTAACTGTTGCACCTCGCTCTGGATCTATGGGGCGGGGTGTGACAGTTAATATGGTATCATAGCATGGTCTTGGACATTTGGATTGGGTGCCAGCCAGGTGGGGCCGGCCTCCTTGTTGCTTTTAAGCAACCTCCCACCCTTCCCATATTTTTCTATAAATAGAGAGGGAGAAAGAAGTTTTCTTCATTCACCCTTCTCACTTATCTTGTATTTCTTTCTTCTTAGCTATTTCTTTCTAAGTTTTATCTTCAAAAAATAACTCGATGGAGCGAAGACCAAAGAAGTTTAGGAAGAATGTTGAAGGGGAAAGTTTTTAGCCTCCTTGATTTCGATCTTTCCCTTCAATTCCAGTTCAGACGAGAAGACTGGTAATTTTACCTGATGAATACTACCCTATGCTCCATGACAAACTTGCACCCTTAGGTTGGACACCAATCATCAATCCTGAAAGGTACATTTTTTGGTCTTCTGTTGTCTCATTTTACGAAAATTTGACGGTAAAAAACCAAAATACTTTCACCATCACTACAAAGGTAAATGGTGTTGATATCACCCTTACATTTGCACTATTGTCAGAAATTTTAGAAATCCCTGAGAGGGGACCACTCTATGATATTTACACATTCATAGGGAGGTTAAATGCGGTCCCAAACTCTCTAGATATGTTTAGGTGTCTTACTTCTCAGATTTATTACATGGTCACTAGGATTAAGACCAAAGAAATTAAAGAGCAGTATAATCCTCTCATTCAAGTGATCAAGCCAAATATTTTGCCCCAACCTGGAAAAAGATCTACTACCACTCACCCTCAATGTTTTTTGGCATACTGTTTGATAAAGGAAATTCATGTGAATCTTCCTTATATCATTTTGCGTCACATGGCACATTGCACTCGGGAACAAACTTGTCTTCCATATGGAGCACTATTAAACAAAGTGTTCCGTCGTTTCAGAGTTTTTCCTAGCCTAACCGAGATAACATCTCCCTTGTATGGTGACATCACCGTAAGTGTGTTGAACTCAAGTGGACCCAAGGGAAGTCGTGCCGTTAAGATACGAAGAAGTGTGCCAACTGAGTGGGAAGATTTTGCTGATCTATCGGAAGACACTTCTCCAGAAGGTCTTGAGGATTTTAACCTGGATTTTTCTAATATTTCGGAAGAGGAAGCAGACCCTCTTACGGAAGAATACATTTCTCCATCCACAACACAAGAAACCAATATTGTTACTCAACAACAACTTGTGGATCAAATGAAAGAAATGATGCTAGCAACCGAGGAGCGAATGATGAAAAACATAAGAGACCAATTTGAAGTACAAAATCCCAGTCTTGAAGAACAAAATCGTAGCCTCGAAGAACAAAATCGCAACCTCAAAGAACAAAAATAGGTTATCGACTCACTGCTTAAGTGGCGTGAAGAATGCTACGCTGCATTACCAAGGATCGCTCCTCCGATTTCAGGTGAGAGAGAATTTGGACAGTCGTTCCAACATGCACAAGATTTGTCGGTGAATCTTAACCTCAACATTGGGGCCGCCCAGTTTCCTAACCCAACATTTGCTGGGCAAGTTATGGAAACTCCTTTATACTCTCCCAGCATGGAACAGTCAGTATCTCAATTCTCCTCTGAAAATTTTTATTTTGATCTTGCGCCTCCTCAATAGTTTTTTTCTCAATGAAACTGAAGTTTTAAATTTTCGTATTTAATTGTTAGGCAAATCTTGCAGTAGCTTAATGTAGCTTTATAGTAAATTGAAGTATTTTGAAGGTAATTTAGATATCCTTGTAGCAGTTGAAATAGTTTGTAAAACTTTGTAAAAAAAGAACTTCATGTCGAATTTTCAGCTCATGATATACTCAACATTATATGATGTTGTGTGCTAGACTATATGTGGTAGGCCCACTAGTCTAGTGAATTTTTTCACTATTAATGGGTTTGACGTGGTATGGGACACAACAAACTCACACAAATATTGACGAAAACGCGAGATGAGGTAACCTACGGACTTGCTGTGTAGCAGCTTATAGCGAAAGTCCGACTTACCATTAGTATCGTCAAGTTCACATGGTATAGCACGTGAGAACTTGAAAGAAAATAATGGTAGACAATTTTTCACAGGAACCTGCAAAAGATCACGCACAGATCCCCTTAATTGGACCACGTCTCTTATCACCAAATTCATGCAGAATGGGACATACAAATTTGGACAATAATAAGAATCGTCAAGTCTTGGTGATAGGTGAGCATAGTATAAACAAGTGCAAAAGAATTACGACATATATTTGTAGGTGACAACACGAGGAAAAGGTCGAGGAAATATCTGTGGCATGTATTGATGTTCAACAATATGCCATTCTCACAAATACACAAGAAATTGTTTAAAGTGTTTTAAAAACGCAAATACTGCTATAATAGTCTTTGAAAACATTAAAAATCACACAGTGCTCTAAGGCCCCTCATTTTCCCTATTACCTTGCCTAGAAAACTAGGAGGGTAAAACCCATGACATGTCACTTAAGAACTATGCATATGCACTGCATAGCAAACAATCCTCCTGTCCTCCTCAGAACTTATATCACACATTCTGTGCTAACATCAAGTAAATCTGCAGACAATGCCGGTACAAACAAGAAGTCAGCACGACCCTAGCTCCTCTCGACAAGCGTCTGTGTTTATGCAGCCGCAGAGGATGCTGGATCTGAACCTACTCCCCCTACATCAGAACAAGCGATGGACAACAACGGTAATGCCTCGACAGTCGAACAAACTGTTGCAGCTTCTTCCAATGGAGTAGCAACACCATTTAGCATGGAGCAATTTTTTCAAGGCTTTACTGAATACATAAAGGCGTCAATAAGAGGTTCAGTCCAGAGCGTTGCTAATCATCAAACTGCGGTCCCCCAGCCGCAAGTGGAACCGGCTAAGCAAAAGATGGATCATATGACCAATCAAATTACAAAGTATAAATGACTACAACCCATCACTTTTGATGGAAAGCCTAACTCCGACGAAGCCTACAAGTGGCTCGAAGAAACACGAAAGGCGCTCGAGGCAATGAGAGCGTAAGAAGAAAGAAATATTTCTCTTGCTGTCTACCAGTTAGTTGGAAATGTCAACTCCTGGTAGAAAACAATTAAGGAAGACCCTGTTGCGATAAATTCACTTTCGCAAGTGTACGAATAGTCAAGTTATAATAAATCCGAGGTGAGACGGGTTATCGTATCCACAGGGATTATTTACCTCACCAATTACCGTTTTCATTAATTTCTAACTTTATCTAGTAATCAAACTATAGAGATTTAAATGAATTAAAAATCAAATGTAACTAATCAACTTCACCTAACCTTTCAGTTATGTAATTTAGACGTGTCCAATATCAAATCAATTTCTTAGTCTATAAGTCAAAATCCTCTCGTCTCTAATTCTCTCTCTCAAGTGTCGAATTAGAACGTATCATTAAAAACATGATTCGATTTCTCAATAAAACCCTAATTCCTAACAACCCATTAAACTCCGTGATTTTCTTACAACTTCATGAAACTTTGTAAACCTCTCAATTCTACAACAATTTCATGTCATAATCCCGTTTTTCCAACCTAGAAAACTCTCTCTTGAGTGCTGCCTTCCAAGTCTAGAATCATTCGATTTGTGGCCAAGAAACCGAAAGCATTAAGAATATGGACTAATAAACTATGAAAATTTCATTGATAATAAATAAAATCTAATATTAAACCATAATATTCAAGTTAGGATCTGTATCCTCTCTAGAACAATGGATTAGTTCATACTTTGAATGATCAAAACACAAAACATGCAGAAAACTCTAAAGTAAACATAAATAGCAAACTAGAAATATTAGAACTTGAATCTTCCTCCGTGCTTCCAAACCCAAATCTTCGCGTTCCTTCACTCCTCGCTGTCTTGTTCTATTCTACAGTGTGTTCTCTTCGAAAAGCCCTAAAATTTGATATATTATATGACCCCCGTTGTCCATCTGAAATCAAAATTAGAAAGTCTAAAAAATCCCAATTCGCAACTTAGGGATGTCCAGCATCGCGACGCTATGACAAGTATTTCCAGCACCGCGACACTGTGTTAAATTTTTCCTGCGCCGGGGCGCCCATAGCCTCACTTTTCACTAGTTCCGGTGCCACGGGCAGCGTCGCGGCGCCCAAAACCTCAACTGTTGTGCCTGAGTCATGAACTTAGCCCATTTTTGCCTCTTTTTTGCTTGGGCTTTTCATTTTTCTTCTTTTGCCACTTCTTGTACATGTTCTTCTCATCCAAATCCATGACTAATGTATCCAAACACCTACAAGACAAAGCAGATTAAATTAATAACTCACTCAAATGTAAGTTAAATCAAATTTATTAACTAATCAACTAAAATAATGCATAAAAACCAAATTAATCCTAAACTAACAAATATATTAAAACTAACATAAACCTATCAAACTAATGCATGAATTGTCCTAAAATACTCCTAAAACATGCTCTAAAACCTAGCTAAACATGCAACTATCAGACCCTCAAGTAAATGCCAGTACCATGGCATGACAACAATTTGAAGCTGAATTCATCAATGAGTATTTTCCAAGTGTTGTCAAGAGAAAGAAAAGACAGGAATTTGTAAGACTTTTTCAAGGAAGTATGACAGTCCAGAAATACGCGGCGAAGTTCTCAGAACTTTTAGTTTTCTCTCTCTCTACCATCACCACCGAGAGGGTTGTAAGCTGAAAAGTTTTTCAATGGATTGAGGGCCGACATTAGGCAGACCCTTGCCTCGTTGGAGCTTGATAACTTTAGAAAATTGGTGAATATGGCTATAAATTATGAGCAGGAGAAGTTTGAGCAGGAACAGAGGCTCAACTGGGGAAAATGAGTCGTTGGGCCAGTACAATAGTCTGGTAAGAAGAGACCTTACCAGCCAAATCAAAACGCTTACCCCAACATGGGCAACCCCCAAAACTCTCGGTTCCAGTTCACTTCACTTGCTCCAGCACAACAAAGTTTTCAAAGGAACCTTCGAAATCACCAAAATCAAACAAGCCAAAAAAATGGAAATAACCAGTGATTTCCACCACCTCCTCTAAATCAACAACCACACGATCGAGATTGTGTGTGTTACAAGTGTGGCCAGGTAGGTCACATTCGACAAAATTGTCCTCTCCTAGCCCCTAGCCAACCCAAGGCCCCAGCTGCACCAGTTCAGCAAGCAGCCCCGTTAGCTCCACCACTACTCAGATAACAACAAGGCCCTAGGCAGCAAGAACATGCCTATGCAGTTGTTGAACGAACGATGCCGAAAAATAACGTAGTGGAAGGTACCTTTGTTTTTCTTAACATGTTAGTACATGTCTTGTTCGATTCAGGTTCTACACATTCTTTTTTTGCTACCCAAGTAGTCAAGAAATTAGGACTACAACCAAAGGCTACTCCCGTTACAATTCATGTATCCAAGCCAATAGGACCGGGTACAGAAGTAAATCAAATATGTTCCAATTGTGAACTTACAATATTGGATCATCAGTTGGTAGCGAACCTCCTAGTAATGGATTTCTCTGATTTTGATATTATCTTGGGTATGGACTAGTTAACACATTAAATACATGCACAAATAGATTGTCAGAAGAAGCAAGTTCAATTGACATTGCCTAATGGTGATAACCTGAAAATCCAAAGGGTCTGTGGACACGCTCATCATTCTACCGTGTCCCTTATAATATCTCATATGAAAGCTCTTTCAATACTTGATCAGGATGAAGAAAGTATAGTGTCCAGTCATCCTCCCAGCTTGAAAGGTATTCCAATTGTTTGTGAATATCCAAGGGTATTCTTAGACGAGCTGTAAAGCCTGTACCTTAGGATGATATCATTTTGACCCGTAGAATACCCGTATACGTATGCATATACATATTTGATGTTCGACTCATGTTGGTTTGAGTGTCTTTGCATGCTTTTAAGTTTTTTAACGTGTGCATAACATTCGGAATGATCGAAGACTCGTTTGACGTCAAAACATGTTGAAGCCGGTGTTTTGGATCAGTGGAGCTCGCTCTATGGATGAAGAAATTTTTGTCACCGATTACATCAATGGCTTGATCTCCTAGATCCGTGGTCTGATTGAGCTGAGTCTTTTCTGATAGATATTCATTATGAACGGTGAAGATCTTGATCAGAGTTGTCTACTGTGAGATATAAGACTCCAAACACTGTTTCTAGAATTTGTGGATTTTCTTGCGCAGTTTTGATCAAACGGATGGATCTCACATGCCCACCGTTGGATTGAGCTTAACCTTTACCAAAAGGTTGGTAACGGAATCATAAATATTTTGAACGGTTAAGATATTAAATTGGGGAGTCGTTTGCAAGAAATTGATTATCTACGTGCAAGTAATTGCAACAGGAAACTGTTTATTTTATTTAAGTGTATTTTTTTTCATGTGGGCCCAAAATCTTCTATAAAAGCAACCAACACTTAGATTTCGGCTCCCTTGCTCATTTTTCACTTAGAAAATAGGGAAAAGAGCTTGGAGAATAGGAAAAGAAGGCGATAGGAGAAAAGAGAAAGGAAGCTAGGGTTTTGGGTGATTCTTACCCAAATTTCCTCCTAAGGTAATCATTTTTTCTCATTTTTTTCCATTAATCTCTTTCTTTCATGTATGCAAACTTTCTTTTGACCTAGGGTTTTCTATGAATCTTGGATTTGTAGGGTTCTTGACCTAAGGTTTGCATGTTTAAGCAATTTTATGCTTGTAAATGGTTTTAGTGGCTTCCTTGACTTAGAACAACACCTAAGATGTGTTTCCACACTTGAATCCCAAAATTTAAGGGTGGTGGTGGAAGAACACATTTAGGAGTTAGGTCTTGCATGTCATATATGTTTGATTAGAGGCTATTAGGAACCCATTGATGGTAAAACCCCCAATTTCTAGTAAGAAATTGGTAGGGTTATGTGTATTGACCTAAACCTAAGTTTTGGACTTAGGGTTTTCCATTAGGCTAGCATGTGATATATGTTGAATAGATGGATAAATATGGATGTTGGGTAGTCCAATTTACTGATTTTGATTAGTAGAAAACCTAGGTGTAGTGTAATTTTGGCCTAGGCCATGTGATTTGGAAATTTGCCATGAATTAGGGGATTTGCCCAAATTTGGGGATTTTGACCTAAGTAATGTCAATTGATGAAATTGACATGAAATTAGTCTAATTAACCCTATTTAAGATTGAATGCATTGTATATTGTTGGTTGGAATCAACCTATTGCATTCAATTGGGTTAATTGTGGTTAATTGGATATTAAATGATTGAATTGAGCAATATGGATTAGCTCATGAGTATGACCATTCTAGAATCTAAATTGGCTATGGAATTGAGTTTAAACATGGTTGTTTGGCACACTTTTGGACTCATTTTAGTGTTGTATAAACCATGTCATATGTAGGGATTCTGGTTGATCTTAGTAACCCAAATAGGCCGATTGGGGATTGAGGTACATTGGGGTGATTTGTGGCATTCTAGTGCTTTCTTGTGGTTGGAATTGGATTGGCTAGGTCTAGCCAATCAAGTTGTGAGTGTTTCCTTACTTGTCGATTTTTATATGTGGCATTGTAGTATAAAGTGATTTAAATGCTTATTGAACGTAGTATGCATGATTTAATGATTCATGAAATGTATTTGAGCATAGTCCAGTTGGGTTAGCAATTGAGTAGTCTTGCATCTCCTAAGCATGAGATTCTTATGGAATTCCATAGGCCGAACGGGGATGCTCAATTGTGGACCTTGCAGAGGGTTCCAATGGTAGGTGCAGACGAGATCTCCTTAGGGATTGTATCCCGGTGACATGCCCGATCCATGAAATTCCTATTAGATACGGGTAAGAGGTCGATTAGGCTATGGGTGTCGCGCACTCAGGCTTTTGGATTGACACTTACTTAGTAGGTGTTTAGGATTGCATGTGCATGTATAGAAAATGATATGCATTGTCTAGATTATGACACGATGCATTATATTGGCAAGTATGAAATCTTGTATATCACATGATACTTAAACTGTTTTAATGATCTTGTAATGTTTTATTTAAATGCATATTGTGGCGACCCCGCACCACCAACCCCGCAAGGAATGGCGTGCGGAATGCCAGAGCGGGAAGCCCGGTGTAGGCATCTCCAACCACTCCTCAACCCCGTGAGGTGGTTGAGACCCTACGAGCCTTATCTCAAACAACGACATAATATAAAAAGGTACTAAACAAAACTACCAGCCGTATTAATCATCCAAGACAAGAGATAATCCATAAAAATGAACCATAATCCCTACAGTCTATCAAAATGGACATACACGTAAAGTCCAAAACTATGGGTACAAAAAAACCGTCATATGCCCACATGGTCTATCTAACAAATCTCAACTCACCTATACTACAATGTGGTAAGTGTTATAATTACATAGTCCAAAATATAATACATCATAATTTAAAACACAGTTTAATCAAAACGTCTCTCAACTCACATCAAGGCCTTGTATTCTCTCGCCGGTAAGGCCCTCAAGATATGACTACTCTTTTGCCCGTATTCGGGACAGAAAGACCTGAAAGAGGAAAATGAGGGTAAGCCAATGGTGCCCAGTGAATAGAATTCAAATATGCTATCTATACTCATCAATAAATATCATGTATGCATGTCAATGTGTAGCATGATTAAAAGCTCATAACATATAGATATCAAGCATTTATAATAAGTTCGATGCAAGTAAAAGCCTATCAATTTGGATCCACATTCCACATGCATTGAGGTTACTAGTGCACGTCTATTTCACCGTACCGTTCTCATCCCCAAATATTTCCTTTTTAAAACCCTCCAATGACAAGGTTAAGTCTCCCTATTAGCCAGATAGATGGGCCCAACCAAAGTCATAAGGTTTTCTCAAATCAATGCATCATTCAAAACATTAGAACACATTCATGCTTTCAACATACAATATATATATAAGTGATATAATGACATAAAATATATAATCATAAATGAAGTCTACTCACAACCAAGTCTCGCGAGAAAATCTAACCACACACAGACACCAAACCGAATCAACCCGATCAAGGTCCTGAAACATTCATCAATATCCAACCATACATCAATTTCTATGCTCAATCACATAGACATTACACGTCAACCCTAAATCAGCTCACATATAGACAATAGGCCTAAATCCCATCATTCAACTCAAATCACATGACTTAGGCCTCTAATGCATAGTTCTCATTCAAAAACCATTCAATTAATCAAAAATACTGATTTTCAATTCCTTAGGCATAAACATGCTCAAATTGGGTCATTTTATCACAAGTAGGCCTAACCCATGATATGGTCACAACCACCAAATCAGTAGCATAATCAACCCTAATCATGCTTAATTAGACATAAATTGCATCAATTCAATGATTCTAGGCCAAAAGCATCAAAAGCCCTAAAATATGAAAATTTTCATACTTAGGCCATATTGCCGATTTACACTAGGTCACCATGTTCAGCCATGTATATCACTGATTTTGCATCATGGGTTCATCAACAATGGCAACTAGGTCAACATAGTTGACATGCAAGCTATTTTGAAAGGTCTAAGTTCATATTCTAAATTTAGGTCTAATACAAATAACTCTACCAATTTTTCATTTAATATTCTGTTCAGATGTATCAAGCTACCAACAGAAATATGTAATCACAAAATCAACCGTACTGATTGAAGTATGTTAAGAATCAAACCTTCTGTCCAAAAATCAGCTCAATCTAACGGTGGACCGCAGAGACAACACTCTTTGATGAACAAGTCTCTAATCAAGCAATTTCTCCTTTCCTGCTGCAAATACTTGAACTTAGATAACTATATCACACAAAATACTTTACCCACCAACATCTCAACCATTCATAATGCAGAAAGATCAGTTTTGAACCACCTTCTCAAATATCATATCCATCCAACGGTAGATTTAGGAGATCTGACAGTTTGATCTAAACTGCGCGAGATATCCAGACTTTCCGACCAGCTTTGCTTGGGAGGTTATATCTTTCAAACGAAAACTCCAATCAAGATCTCCACCGACCTGAATGTTCTCATTTATCTTTTTATTCAAGCAATCCTAACCCATATCAATTCATGGTTTAATGGCCCATGCATAAATAATAACACATGCATTATACTTTAATTTAACATGACCCATATATAATTTATAATGCACATATTTATATACATTATCAAGCATCAAATATCCAAACATTAAACAACTATCAAACAAACACCAAAAATATTAAGGCAAACACATAGAGTTTGGGCAAAATGCAATTGGGTAATGGGCTAAATCAAATAATTTTCGGGGCGTCACACATATATATGTTGCCACTTGTAGAGAACATTCACTGAGTTTGTTGTAGCTCACCCCTCATCCTTATCATTTGAGGTTCGAATAGGAAAGGGAAGGAGAAAGCTTAGCTGTGGAGCATTTCCCTGTATTTTGTTGATGTAAGTGTTTTAGTATTTTCCACATTTTGATAATTTGTACTGTATAATACCTAATGCTTATACTTAACACTTAGATGAGTTGTATTTATGGTTAAGTATGATTTTGTATATTTTGGACATTATGGACTTAGGAAATTTTTTTATGGTTGTCATTTTTGGGAATGTATTCTTATACTGATGATCTTGTTTATGTCCATGTGTTTGATGTTGTTTATTGAGATTATGTGTGTGTTAGATGAGGCTTATGAGACGCTGTGTATATCGAGGGAGGATATACCCGAGGTTCAGCACCGGTCATGACGTCACAAATAGTGGGTCGTGACACGAGCTTCCAAGACTCCCTCTTCCTCGAGAATTTGTCTTTGAAATTAAGTTGATTCATGGTACGGAACCTGTCTACATTCCACCCTATCGTATGCCTAATGTAGAATTAGTTGAACTGGATAAACAGTTAAAGGAATTGGAAAAGCTGGCATTTATAAGAAAAAACATGTCACAATGGGGTGGTCCAGTTCCTTTTGTCAAGAAAAAGGACAGTTCACTTCGACTCTACATCGACTATAGAAAGCTGAACAAAGTCACTATTAAGAACAGATGCCCGTTACCTCGAATAGAAGATCTGTTCGATCTTAAGGGGAGCAAGATTCTTTTCAAAAATTGACCTTCCCTTAAGGTATCACCAACTCTAAGTTAAGGAAAAAAAATCCCAAAAAATAGCTTTTCGAACCAGATATGGTCATTACGAATTCACTGTAATGTCATCTGGCCTATTAAATGCACCTGCGACGTTCATGGATTTAATGAACTGCATTTTCAAACCATGCCTGAATCGTTTTGTAGTTGTATTTGTCGACGACATATCGATATACTCTCCCACAAAGGAACTTCATGAGAAACATTTGCGAACTGTACTTAGTACCCTTCAGCAGCGTGAGTTGTATGCTAAGTTCAGCAAGTGTGAATTCTAGATGACTAAGGTTAAGTTCTTCGGTCATGTCGTGTCCTATGATGGCATCGAAGTAGATCTAGCCAAGGTAGAAGCGGTACTTAGTTGGAAACAACCGACTAATGTCACAGGAATTAGGAGCTCCTCAGATTAGCCAAATATTACAGACTGTTCATCAAGGATTTTCCCGAAAGGACACGCGTTTTATTGGGAGTGATGAAGCCTGTGAATCAGCCTTTCAAGAACTCAAGAAAAGGCTGACTTCAGCACCTGTTCTAACCACTCCAAAGGATGGGATTGGCTTCACACTGTACACGGATTAGGGGTGTTAATGGATTGGTTCAAACCGCGAAATCGAACCGAATCGATGTGTTTGGTTTGGTTTGGTTTTTTAATAAGTTCGATTTGGTTTAGGTTTGAGAAAAGTGTAAACCGATAGGTTTGGTTCGGATTGCGGTTTGAGACCTTAAAAATCGATTTAAACCGAACGGAACCGATTCTAAAATTATAACTATTAATATTTATTTTTAATGTCTATGATTTTTTTATGATATAAACATTATTATTAAAAAATTATATAATCATCTTTATATAGTAAATATAGTTTTCAAGTTTTTTAAATATGCATTAAAAAGGTTAAAATTACCTTATATACATACATATATAATTGATTATTTTAATTTATTTAATGTATGTACATGTAAAACTTCAAACCGATCAATCCAAACCGAACCAAACCGATTATGTTAGGTTCGGTTTGGTAATTCTAAATAAACCAATTAAGCTAAACTAAACCAAAATCGATTATATTTGGTTTGGTTTAGGTTTGAACATTAAACCGATCCAAACCGAACCGTCGACACCCCAACACGGATGCATCACTTCAAGGACTTGGAGCTGTGTTTATGCAAAAAGATCGTGTCGTGGCCTATGCCTCTTGGCAGTTGAAAATTCATGAGGTCAATTATCCAACTCATGATTTAGAACTCGCAACAGTAGTGTTTGCCTTAAAATTTTGGCAACATTACTTGTATGAAGAACTATTTGAAGTCTTCTCCGACCACAAAAGTTTTCAGTATATTTATACTCAGAAAGACTAAAATCTTCGACAATGGCAATGGCTCGAGTTCATCAAAGACTATGACTTTGCACTTAAATACCATCCGGGCAAAGCCAATGTAGTGGCTGATGCCCTTAGCAGAAAGTCATATGTCTCAACCTGTACGGTAAATTTTGAAATGGGCAAGCTGTCATACGAGCTGGAAAGGTATAACTTGCAGCTCCGGAATGATGGACACGTAGTTAGACTTGCCTAGTTCACTACCCATTCTGACCTCATTAAAAGAATAGTCCCTGCACAAGCCAAGGACGATGAGCTTATAAAGATGAAAGAGCTCATTTAGCATAACCAAGCTCCGCATCAATGGTCTCTTACTTCTGATGGTGTGATATTATATAAAAGGCGATTGTGTGTAGCTCAGGACCCAGAACTTAGGCGGGACCTGATGAATGAGTGCCACAAATCTAGGTTTTCTATGCATTCATGAGGAGACAAAATGTATAAGGACATGAAAAGGCAATTTTGGTTTAGTGGAATGAAAAAGGCCATAACAGAATTGGTGGCCAAGTGCCTTACTTGTCAACAAGTAAAAGTTGATCGCAGACTCCCCTCTGGTTTGTTACAACCACTTCCTATAAGGGAATGGAAATGGGATAATATTACCATGGATTTTGTGTTTGCGTTACCCAAAAATGTCAAGGGTCAGGACATCATTTGGGTAATTGTGGAGCGGTTAACCAAAACTGCACATTTTATACCAGTTAGACTTACAGATACTCCAGCCAAGTTAGCCGAAATCTATGAACGAGAGATCATCAGATTGCATGGGATCCCTTTCACCATTGTCTATAATCGAGACTCTAGATTCACATCCAAATTCTGGCAAAGCTTTCACGCCAGGCTAGGTACAACGATTCTTATGGGTACTGCCTTTCATCCCTAGACAGATGGACAGTCTGAGCGGCTTATATAAATTATGGAAGACATGCTACGCTGCTGTGCCCTAGATTTTAACGACAGATGGACAAAGTACCTGCATTTAGCAGAGTTCGCATATAATAATAGTTATCAGACAAGCATTAAGATGGCTCCGTATGAAGCACTATACAGACGACCATGTAGATCACTTTTGTGTTGGGTAGATATGTCTGATCGATTATAGCTTGGTCCCGATCTCATCCGAGAAACCACTGAGAAAATAAAGCTTGTTAAAGAATGACTTCGTACTGCCCTAAGCAGATGCAAAAATTATGCAGACAAGCGACAAAAATCTCTAGAATTTCAAGTTGGTGACTCGATTTTGTTAAAACTCCAACTATTTAAAAGTGTGAAAAGATTTGGAGTCAAAGGAAAGCTGTCTCCAAGGTTTATCAGACCATTTCCAATTATTGATCGAATCGGCAAATCTACGTACCCTCTGTTTTTACCCCAATCCATGTCCAAGGTACACAACATTTTTCATGTATCCATGCTCAGGAACTATCTTCACGATCCTTCACACATCATACCATCCTTTGAAGTTGAAATCGAGGAAGGAAATAAGTATAAAAAGTATCATGTGCAAATCTTGGACAAAAAGATACAAGACTTGAGAAACAAGAGCATTCCGTTAGTAAAAATCCTCTAGACCCATCACGGAAAAGTAGAAGCAACGTGGGAATTGGAATGAGAAATCAAGCAAAAATACCTTCACTTGCTTGTATAACACCTGCATGTTTATGTATTAATAAAATACTTCCTGTTGTTATTCTATGCTCCTGGGTTTCTTGTTTTGTTTTTGGCACAGATGTCTGATGATTCAACAAGTTACAGTTCTGAACCATTTGAACGTAGCGATAATTCAAATCAGGATACAAATATGAATATGGAAGGAGATGATGGCATGAGCTCAATCCCTTCAGAATGGAGTCCTTCCACTGACTATTACTCCCAGTATACATCCCCTACGAGGTCACAATCTGCTGAAATGCCACGAGTCCAAACCTCAATACACAATCCAACAAGATAATTTCCAGCACGTTTTGGGATATCCGGCCCAGAAGATGAAAACATTATAGGTATGCGTCAAACAAGTTTGTGAGTTCGCCAGACTGCTCGAAAATCAGTACGACAACCATTGCCCTATTTCCAAAACAATCTGGTCTAATTGGCAAACTCGGCAATCACCAGCTCAGTCAGGCAGGCGTGTTAGGCCATCGTCTCAATGACTGGGTTTTCTCCCACAACCGCCACGACAAATCCCAACGCCACCTTCTCTTCCTGAATTATCATATTAGGACAGAATGGAGTCTGATTCAAACAATTCTCCTACCCCAGCTTATTTTGGAGATTTTATTGCTCAGAGTGCAGTATGCGGGCCCAACAACTCGCGCGGCTAACGTGATACTAGATCTCCAAGCCGAGCAGACAATAATACGAACATTGAGATCATCGACATTTCAGATGATAAATAGTAAGTATTTTAATTACATGTCGAAAAACACCCTACCTTATTTAAATTCCAAGGACAAATTTCGTTTAAGGAGGGTAGGCTGTAACAACCCCACTTTTTTATACTATAGAAACTAATTCAACAACTTGAAAACCCTCAACGTGTAATTTTAATAAGTGGTAAAAGCCCCACTCAAAGAAAGATATAGACCCCCATAGAGGGATGGTGGGGCCGGTCCAAGGGGCCACCCTATAAATAGGGGTGGCCCCCTCAGTTTCACTGCGTTGATCCCCTCGCTCTCTTTGGCCTCCTTTGACCTTTTGCGTTATCCTGCGTCCCTGCACACTTCAAGAAGTTAAAAGAAAGCGTTATGCCACTACAAGATGTGTTAAGGTGGGGAATAAAGCTAGGTTTGCATTTCTTACCTATTTAATATTGAATTACATAACATCATGCATCATATCTGTTACCATGCTTTACTTCATGCATGAGGCTATCTATAAAAAAAAAATTGAAAATATTATTGGGTGTTATGCCATTACGTTGGCCCCGGTAGAGTGACACTGTCACTAGTTATATTATTGGGTGCCATGCCATTACGTTGGCCCCGACAGGATGACACTTTCACTGGTTAGCACTGGAACTCATGAGACCTCTCAGTTGCAAGTTATTACTGGTGCCTTAGATCACAGGTTGCGAGTGAATGGTGCCTGGCCTGTGATGTCGTATGACCAGGTTTCATTCATATCATTGCTTGATTGTATTGTTGTGGCATAACTGTTTGATGATTGTTGTTTTGTATTCATTATTATGCATGCAAGACTTGTTTACCCTGCTTGATCTTACTGAGCTGTTGAGCTCACCTCGTTGCTAATCTTTCTAGGAAATTAAGATGGGTTAAGATGAATTTATTCCGGGGGTTATGGCCAAACACAGTCTATGTAGGGACTTTTGTGTATGTACTCTCCCCAAGTCATGTCAGATCGGTCTGATGATGGTGGCAATGGTTCCAGGATTCTAGATGCCTCTTTTTGACTACTCATTTTTTGTTATTTTGGTACTTTTGTAGGGGTTTGCCCTTGTTACCTTTTTGGTTGTCTTTTGATGAAAGGAATGTAATAATTAACCAAATTTATATGTTCAATATAACGGTATTTTCTAAAAGTTTGTATTTGTATTATTGTTAATGTGGGCCACTATATTTTTGTATGTGCGACTCTGATCGAGTAAAGTGAGCACTAGACACCCTAACTGTTGCACCTCGCTCTGGATCAATGGGGCGGGGTGTGACACACTGCCTTAGAGATTTGGTCCTCTAGCTATTAGTATCTAGCGCAGAGGTTTGTAGTTTTTAAAATTAGCATTTGGGTCCTCAAACAATCAACCAGTCACCCGCAAATCAAATCACAGGGTGTCAAAGAGTGCGTTTGACCATTTTGTCTTTCTCCCAATTTAGTAATCACTTGAGTGCTCGGTAAGGAAAAAAACCGCTGCAAAACAAGTACAACATACCTGTGACGCCCCGAAAATTATTTCATCTAGCCCATTACCCAATTGTATTTTGCCCAAACTCTATGTGTTTGCCTTGATATGTTTGGTGTTTGTTTAATGGTTGTTTAATGTTTGTATATTTGATGCTTGATAATGTATATAAATATGTGCATTATAAATTGTATATGGGTTATGTTAAATTAAAATATAATGCATGTGTTTTTATTTATACATGGGCACATTAAACTATGAATTGATATGGGTTAGGATTGGACATTTAAAAATACATGGAAGCATAAGATTGGTTAAAGTACATGTGGTTGGTATAGGTAGTATGAGACCAACACATGTCAAGTTGGTGCATGAGAATGGACAAGAGTCTCATGCCCCATTTCTCTTTTCCAACACATGTCAAGTTGGTGCATGAGAATGAACAAGTGTCCCATGCCCCATTTCTCTTCTCCAACACAAGTCAAGTTGGTGCATGAGAGGGGACAAGTGTCCCATGCCCTACTTCTCTTCTCCAAGTAAGTCCTAGAGAATGAGATGAGTGGTGGCAAAGGAAAAAAGAAGATAAAGGAAAGAAGAAGAGAAAGAAAGAGGAAGTTGCTTTGAGGAAAGTTTCAGCAACGTTTTCATCAAAGGGTTAGATCTTGCGGATATATGGTCAGATTGAGGTCAAACTTTGTCAGCAAGTTTTTATCTTATGGTTATTCATTCTGGTCGGTGGAGATCTTGATTGGAGTTTTCATTTGAGAGATATAACTTCCCAAACAAAGCTGGTCGAAAAGTCTGAATTTCTCGCGCAGTTTAGATCAAACTAATAGATCTCCTAAACCTACCGTTGGATGGATATGATATTTTAGAAGGTGGTTCACAACTGATCTTTCTGCATTATGAACGGTGGAGATGTTGATGGTCAAGTAGTTTGTGTGATATAGTCATCTGAGTTCAAGTATTTGCAGCAGGAAAGAAGAAATCGTCTGATTTGAGATACGTTCATCAAAGAGGCTTATCTTTTCGGTCCACTGTTGGATTGAGCTGAGTTTTGGACAGAAGGTTTGCTTCTTAACATACTTCAATCTGTACGGTTGATTTTGTGATTAACTATTTGTGTTTACAGCTTGATACATCTGAAAAGAATATTAAATGAAAAGTTTGTAGGGTTGTTTGTATTAGACCTAAATTTAGAATATGAACTTAGACCTTTCCAAATAGCTTTCATGTCAACTATGTTGACCTAGTTGCCATTGTTGATGAACCCATAATGCAAAATCAGTGATATACATGGCTGAACATGGTGACCTAGTGTAAATCGGCAATATGGCCTAAGTATGGAAAATTTCATATTTTAGGGCTTTTGATGCTTTTAGCCTAGAATCATTGAATTGATGCAATGATATTTATTGATGAGTATTGATAGCATAATTGAATTCTATTCACTGGTCACCGTTGGCTCACCCTCATTTTTCTTTTTCAGGTCCTTCTGTCCCGAATAAGGGCAAATGAGTAGTCATATCTTGAGGGCCTTGCCAGCGAGAGAATCCAAGGCCTCGATGTGAGTTGAGAGGCATTTTGATTGAACTGTGTTTTAAATTATGATGTATTATATTTTGGACTATGTAATTATAACACTTACCACATTGTAGTATGAGTGAGTTGGGACTTGTTAGATAGACCATGTGGGCATATGACAGTTTTTTTTGTACCCATAGTTTTGGACTTTATGTGTATGTCAATCTTGATGGACTGTAGGGATTATGGTTTTATTTATGGTTCATTTTTATGGATTATCTCTTGTCTTGGATGATTAATACGGTTGGTAGTTTTGTTTAGTACCTTTTTATATTATGTCGTTGTTTGGGATAAGACTCGTAGGGTCTTAACCACCTCACGGGGGTTGAGGAGTGGTTGGAGATGCCTACGCCGGGCGTCCCGCCCCGGCCTTTCGCACGCCATTCCTTGCGAGGTTGGTGGTCAGGGGTGCGGGGCCGCCACAATACCGACCTTGTTCGTCAAAATTAACCAATTACTGATTCGTATGAAACGATTTATAACACTACGAAAATGGAACTTTCGACCGATCGGTAAGAAAATGTTCTACGGCTCCGGACCTTACCGATATTGTTCGTTAGCAATTACCTTCTTACCCCCAAAAACATTGTAAACTATTCATTACTGATCTTGTTCATCAAACTTAGCTTCTTACCGATTGGAAAGAATGGAGGCAACGGTTATCAACGGTAACAAAATGGACCTTTTAACTGATCGATAAGGAAATTCTCGAAAGCACATACAGACTAATCGATCATCTAAAGGACATACAAACCGATTTGTGACCAAGTGGTAGCCTAAGTGAACCCTCTGACTGATCGATAACCAAAGTGAACACAATTACCATAATCCAATTGATCGGTGATCCAAAGTTGACCTTCTGACCAATATGTATCGTAAATGCACGAACCGATTGGTAACCATTTACCAAAATTATCAGATCGATCCGTAAAGTTTGGAACTTTTGACCGTTCATTTAAAAAATGCTTGAAGATATTCCTATCGACCAATCGGTAGGAGAACAACTATATCAGTAAAGTAAAGGCCCTACTGACCAATCAGTGTCGAAATGGAACTTCTGACTGATCGGTTAATAAGCGCATGAATATGAAAACAAAATAGATATCCTTATGACCAATCGGTTACCATAAGGGACCATTCGGTTACCACAAGTGACCGACCGGTAAAACAAAATTAAATAATATTGAAATACAAATTTATAAATATTTCATAAGCTTTTTTCGTAATGTCATTGTAGTCTTTCCTCGACAAGAACTTTTAGTAAAAGATTTTGTTGAAATGAAAACGGTGAGTATATAAGTAGTTCAAGTTCAAATCATGCTAGGAGAATGCAAATTTCAATAACCATACATTATCCACAAACTTGATGTCTACAGGAGGAAGGAAGGTAAAAAATCGGTACATCTTGAAATTTAAAAACTACATCACATTTTGTCCTTCTTGAAAGTGGAGAAGACGAGGGCTCCATGCAAATGGTGCAATCTAAATTTCAAGGTCACTTAAAGATACAGAGATGTCAGTGTTGATGTTCTTCTATTGCCTTTTCTCATAGCCTAATTTATGTAATGGCAAAACATTCTACAATCTAAAGCAAGCTTGGCAATGCTTGGTGAAATCCACCACTTGAAGCCCTAGTTTCGTCAATCTTCAAAGTATATACAATAGGTGACAAATTCCCCTCAATTCCCAAATTAAAACAAAAGATGTTTACAACAAATTTAGTCACTGCAAATGAAAGAAGAGGCAAAATTTGTTGTAGCATATGCCAGAAGACGGTCTTCTCCACTTCTGTTTTAACTCTTTCATTGACAATCCAATTAATTGTACTATTCACACGCTACCCCACCGTTTACAAAAATGAACAATGTAATATCAAAAAAATTTAACAACAAACCAAAGAATGCAGACTATGTACTTGAAAAAGAACTTACCAAAGTCTCATTGTTAGAGGAAGATAAAGTGTAGTAGTAGCCAACCAGTGGCTATAGACAATGAAAATGGAGATGACGTGTAGTAGGAGCCAAGTTATGGTGATAAATGATGTTGAATTAGAGGTGAAAGAGAGAGCTCAAACAACCATCATGCAGAGTTCAGGATCTATATTAAACACATTTACCCTCATTTCTCTCAATTCCTTCAATCCTAACCATGAAGATGAAGATGAAGTGTGGTAGCAGAAAAGTTGTGATGAGAGATGATAATAAATTAAAAGAGAAGGTGAGAGCACAAATAGCCATCATGTAGAGTTCAAGATCTACATTAAACACATTTGTTGGCCCAGATTTTGGTTCAAGAGGGGGGGTGAATTGGACTATGTTGGTTTTTCGCAAAACCTTAAACGACAATTAATGTCAAGATAAAATTAAAATCAAAACAAAACAAAGTGCAATGATAGAAAGATGGACACGTCAATTTATACTAGTTCGACACCAACCACCTACGTCCACTACTTAATCTCCCTGATTAGGATTTTCCAAACTCACTTACTTGATTCAACTTACGGGTGTGAATCAAATCGTTACAACTTGATCCAATTTGCGGGTGCGGATCTTACCTAACTTAATCCAACTTACAGGTGTGGATCCTACCGATCTTTGATGCAACTTATGGTGTGAATCAAACCGTTACAAAATATAGTGTTGGCGAAGGTGTGTCGGAGAAAGGGGTAAATTGGATACTTAGACAAATTAAAAATTAATACAATGGCATATAATAAAGTGCGGAAACAAATGGAATAGATATAGCAGATTTACGGTGGTTCGGCTATGTGCCTACCTCCACTACCTAACCTCCTCAATTAGGATTTGAAACACTCCACCAACAGATCTTCTTACGGGTGAAGACCAAACCGTTACAACCTCTCACCTTCTCGACTTGCAGGCTAGGGAACTACCTATCTTAACTTACGGGCTTGAGACTAACCTAAGTTTCTTGATTTACAGGCTAAAAAACTACCTAACTTTCTCAACTTACAGGTTTGAGCAAGCCACTATCTTGGAAACAAGATAAAGTGAAATTAGTAGTTGATAGAACTACTTTTACAACACTTGATACAGTTATAAGAAATACGAAATGAAGTACAACTGTATCCTATGAACTATCTCTAGAATTTCTCCTTCAACAAGTAATGATATGAGGTTTAAAACAATGTTGAAAATTTGAGTGAAACAGTTCTCTTTTCTTCAAACAAATTTTCAATGGAATGGATAAAATGTAAGCTCAATATGAAAATCTTTTGAATGAAACTTGTTTCAAAGACAACACTTTGAAAAACAATTTAACTATGAAAAGCGATTTGAAAATTCGACTAACTTTCAAAAGTAATGGCTCGAGAATTTTCGGTGGTCTTATTTTGAATCTAAGTACTGATATATATAAACTTAGTTGAAATGGAGTGGTTGAGTATTTCATTTGAATTCCAAATATGAATGTTTGCTTACAACGACTTTAATCTTCCATGAAAATGGGAAGTCTGGTTTCTTACGAAATAGTTCTGATACAGTTTAGATAGCATGAATAAAGAAAGTCTTTTTGAACACGGTTCATGCACCTGAACTGTCAGCAAATAAGTTGACAGTTGTTTTTTCAGAATTTATGTCGGTGTTGGATTAGCGGCCTAATGTTCAATCGACGTCCTGGCGCATAATACCAACAACTGTTATTTTGTTCCTTGAGGATGCTCATGCAATGTGAGCTTCCTACTGAACTGTGAAGTGAGGGCTATTTGAACGTAAGCGTCCAGACTTACTAAAGACATTTTGAACCGTAAGGGCGCTATTAGAACATAAGCGTCCTGACTTACTTAGACATTTTAAAACTATAAAAACGATAAGTACGCTACTGATCAATTAGCGTCCTGCTGAGTTACATAGTTGGTCATTGTGAGGGCGCTATTCACACGTTAGCGTCTTGATACAGAAAATATTTAAGATCAATTAGCGTGTTGATATTCAATCAACGTCTTGATAAGTTCATTTGGTTGAATCAATGTGGGCGCTACTCAAGATGTGTAACACCCCGTAGTTTTAATTAAATACATACGTTGAATTACGAGTATATCAAGATGTATAATACATGTATTTTCTTCGTAAGAGGCAAATATATGTGTGTATGAAAATACATGCTATATTTAAGGGGTATTAGTAAATAAATAAAATTATTGAATGAATAATATAAATTCAATAAGGTGAATGGGGTTGGTTAATTAAATATGTGGATTGTAGTATGATTTAATGAATTAAATTAAGATGGGGTAGTTGGTTTCTTAAATTGTATGGGGAGCATGAGATCAAAATAGTTATACTTATCTCATTTCTAATCTCTCTCTTATCTCCAACGTGAGAAAGGAAGCCGAGAAGGAGGAGGAGACAGGGCAAGATTTTTATCAAATTGGGATCCACAGTAACTGTTTTTTACTCTATTTCTTCGTGAAATTAATATCTAAGCTAGATGTAACGTTTCTCTCAGAGTAATTTTTGCTACGAGAGTCGTTTTGCGGTGTTTTTGAAATTGGGGTTTTGACCTGACTTGAATGAAAATTTGCTCGAAAAGTTGAAAAACGCTCTCTAGACTGTAGAAGCCATGAATATATGGTTAGATTTTATTTATTTGTTCATTTGAAGTTTTATGGCTGTTGGAAGTTAGAGTTGATATTGGAGACCTTTTGAATCATATTAAAACCCGATGAAACTCCAGTTTAAGGCTATAAAATGGTATAATGGACTGTTATGAGTCCATCGATACTAATTTCATGATTTTTGGAGACCGTTTGACAATTTTAATAAAATTATACATGTTTCCAATAAACAGTGTCGTGAACAGTACTGTAATTTCCAGTGAATAAAATATAACTGGAATCTAGTGAAACTCCAGTTTGAGACCATAGAATCGTAGATAACTGAATTTTGGACGTTTCGATATCGAGATTGTGATTTTTGGATATGATTTGATATTTTTAGTAACTAAATATATGATTTTGGCGAGTAAAATTGACTTTCATGACCTCCGTGAACGTGTATAACCTTAGTAAAATACCTGTTGAAGGTAGTAGAATGGTAGTAGGACTGATTTTACACGTGTCGATGTGGACATAATAATTTTAGGAATGTTCTATATTTTCAATAAAACTGATATATGTTCTAGTAGAAAAATAAAATTGAGAACTAATGAAAATATGAATTGAAATATATTTTCACTGTTCTTTCTTGTGGAAATATCTAAATTGACCACAGAAACGAGATAGTAGCGTCTTCAACTGCTTATGAGTCCTAAGTTGAGCTGGAACCTAAATTCATGGAATGTGTATAACATTTTTCAGGTTGCTAAAGTAAGAATTAGTGGTGAACAAGCAAGACTTGGATAAAATGAAATGTATTTGAATGCATAATACAAGTAAGTATAGTTAAGTGAAATAGATTCGAATTATACATGAATTGCAAATGTTTATTGGTGTGTTAGTGAGTTTGAATGGTGTTTAGTTGATTTTAAATGATTAAATATGGCTTGAATTTCATATGTGCAGTGTTTGAAATTGGGAAATTGATGTATCGGTGACTTATCTTGAGAGCACATTGGTGCTGGAAATTAGATGATGCAGTTGTAATTAGTGACGATCATTTCTGCTGGATATTAGTGGGTACATTGACTTAGACCTGTTGTGTAACCACTGTGAGTATATTTTCTTGATTTTGATTCTTGTATGAAATTTTATTTATATGAAATGTTTAAATGTAAGCATACTATGTATATAAATGTATTATGTTTTATTGATCATTCATAAATGGTTTTGACATTGAAGTATGCTAGACGTACAAAGACAGATCGCATATGATGTCATTTCGTTAGGAATTAGACCCGGATGGGTATTATGCGTAACCTCATTGTCAGTAGGCATGTCCTAACAAGGATTTTAGATCCTTGAAATGACTATGAATTGAGTAACGTGAGGTCCGAGCGTAGGCTCTTTATCGATGCATAATAAGGAGTTTGTTCCCGCTCCATTACGAGAAAGAGGGAGATTGTGATTTTAGTTGAAAATGATGCATTGTTTTCTTGAAAAATCAAGAAATTTATGTTGTTGACATGTATGATATATTTGTTGAATAATGCATGTGTGTTTCATAAATATTTTGAATGACTTTAAATGCCATGTTTCCCTAAATGCATATGATTGTCATATCAAGAGATATATTCACTGAGTTTGTTGATTGCTCACTCCATTTTCTCCAATATTTCAGGTACAGAATCAAAGGGAAAAGGAAAGACTAGAGAGTGACTGACACGTGACCCACAATCGCCTATGTTTATGTATGTATGCGTGGAGGAAATGAGTTATATTTTTTTATTTTGATATGTTTAAATATCACATTACTATGTATATACTATCATCTAGGTGGGTTGTGTGAGAATATGAATTATAATGGAACATTTTGGTTATACAATGCTTGTGATGATGGAATGAGATGATCATATATATCTATCATGTGAGAATTTGATTTGTGGAATGAATGAGATGATTATATATATATATATATATATTGGATTTGATTTGTCGTATATCAGGTTTGAGTGGTCTATTTTATGGGGAGATGCTGTCAATTTTTTTTGAGATTTGTGTAATTCTGTTGAGGTTGGTAATGTATTATATATTGTATACATGGTATGTACAGTGTATAGTACACTGTGTCGACCATGAAGTCAACCTACGTCAGGGGCGTCGTGACAAGATGTAAGCGTCCTAATGGATAAGTGCATTTTCAACCTAGAACTATATCAATGTCATAATGTGTCATCAGCATCCTGACTTACCAAGTACAAGAGGGCACTGCTGAGACACTAACATCCTGATTGATGCATCAACGTCCTAACGGACACTTAAAATAATTTTGACATTTTTCATCATTTTAAAACTCAATAAAAACAGTATTAAACACTTGGTGTTTTGAATTAAATCAAACATTAAAGTCATTGAGTGATCGATAAAGAAATACCTCAAAATCAAATCGATTAAGCCATGCAATTATGCATATATTGTAAATCTTGTTGGGAGTTATTTGAGCGAAAGTTTTACATTTTAATAGCTCAAAACTCGGAGCCTTGATCTTGATTAATCAATCGTTTTGAAAGCTCAATTCTTTAATTTTTGATTCCTGATAATTCTGAAACACTTAACAAGATCATTAGATACTCAATTGAGTGATTTGGAATCATCGAAACATTCACATCATGGGGTTCCTTGAGATAACATATAGAACTCCTATGTGGAGTCTTCCCCAATATGCATCCAAGCCAATGTACATTCAAACTTACAAAAGTGTGAAATTGAAGCGTACATGTTTGAATTAATACCTTCCAAGTGTGTACAACCAAAAGATATAAATTGACGCACAAGCTTAAGTAAAGGAAGATACACCTTGGGTTTTGATTGTAAGAAGATGAAGATGAAGATGAAGTACACAATTAAAAACCTTTTCTCGATCACTTGAAATCTCTTGACAAGAATAATCTTCTAGAAAATGAAGATATGAAGTGCTGTAGATTTCTTCTAAGTGATGTAGAAATACAAGTCCCTCAACTTGGAAAGTTTGTTGAAAATGATTGATAAACTTGAAGAACTTTGAAGTTTTTCTTCTCAAATGAACACTTGAAAACTTTTGAACTTTGTTCAAAATCACTTGTTGAAAACTTGATTTCCTCTCGAAAAGGTGGAGAACAAAATGATGCACAATGTTTCAGAGTCTTTCCAAAAGTTGCTCTCAATGACCTAAGGATCATATTTATTGAAAAATATGTTGAAAAAGTAGGAACCACGTTTCTCAAAGTGGAACCACGTTTCTGTTCAGACTTGCCAAGAAAACAACTCTTTGTTTTCTCGAGGAAATGTAATGCCCTGTACCCCAGGTTGACATCATCTTGAGATGTAAGATACTGATATATATGTATTTATACGTGTATGACTCATAGAAACCCACATATTTTTTTGGTTTGGAATTCCCTAAGCTTAGAAGCCAAATGGACCTGATTCAGTAACGTTCCAGTTGCCCGTAGCTTAAGAATTAAAAAGGCCAAATTGACTATGACCTTGAGATGTGTGCCCCATATAGCGACGCGGACCTCACGGTTGCTTTCGGAAAGTGTTGTACAAAAAAATTCATATAAGGTAGGTCTTGCTTTGATTTCGGAATGGCCGAGAGCGGAACATCAAAAAATTTTAAATATACATATATATATATGGAGAGGAAGAATTTTCACTCATCGATTATATCAATTGTTTGATCTCCTAGATCTGTGGTCCGATTGAGCTGAAATTTTGGAAGATTATTCTTCTCTAATAGATCTTCATTTTTTACGGTGAAGATCTTGATCAGAGTTGTCTACTGTCATGTATAAGATTCCAAATACTACTGCTCAGATTTACGGATTTTCTTGTACACTTTTGATCAAATGATTGGATCTCACATTCCCACCGTTAGATTGAATTTAAATTTTATCAAAAGGTTTGTAACTGACTCATAACAATCGTGATCGGTTAAGATTTTAAATTGGTGGGTCGTTTACAAGAAATTGATTATCTAAGTGCAAGTAATTGCAGCAGGGAAACTAATTTTTTTATTTAAATGTGTTTTTTTTAGTATGAGCCAAACTTGCAACTTAGCTCAAGAATCTTCTAAGGTAAGCATGTTTTACCATTCTTCTTCCTAAAAATCTCTTTAGCTTATGAATTTGAGCTTCATATTTTTTATCTAAGTAATGGTACGATCCATGGTTTAAAAATGTTTCAAACATAGGGTTTGGTTGCATGAGCTCTTTTGAGCTTGTTAATGGTAGAAATGGCTTCCTTTGACCTAGAACAACATCTATGAAGTGTTTTCCACATTCAAATCTCGGATTTGAAGGGGTGGTGGAAGAACACTTGTTGGATATAGACCTTGCATGTTTGATATGTGTGTTTGGATGTTGTTGAAAACCCATTAATGGTGAAACCCCCAATTTCTAGCAAGAAATTAGTGGGGTTGTTTGTATTTGATCTAAATCTAGTTTATGGACTAAGGGTTTTCCAATTGATTTGCATGTCAACTATGTTGATTAAATGGGTCATTGTGCATGAATGATGGTTTAAAATACTGATTTTGCATGTTGGAAAACCTAGGTGTAGTGCAAATTTGGCAAAGGCCATGATTTGGGGCTTTGTCGAAATTTGAGGCTTTTGGCCTAAACTAAGTCAATTAATTAAATTGACGTGAGATTAGTCTAAATTGACGCAATTTATGTTTGAATGCATTGTATTTTTGATGGTTGGATCATGGGAATCAACCTTAGGCATTCCTTTGAGTTGTATGAGATCTAATTAGGTGTATAATAGTTTGATTGAGCTATATGAGTTAGCTCATTGGTACAACCATTTTAGAGTCTATGTTGGCTAGTGAATTGGGGCTTAATCATGGTTAATAGGCATGTAATTGGACTAATTTTAATGATGAATGAACCTATGGTATGTGCAGAGTTTGTGATTGATTCATTTGTCCCCAATTGTGTTAATTGAGGGTTGAAGTGCCTAGTATTGGTTGAATTTGGATTGGCTAAGTCTAGCTAATCAATAGTGAGTGTTTCTTTACGTTTGGTTTCTATATGTGACATTGTATTATATAAAATGTTTGAATTGATATATATGTGTTATGCATGATTTAATGATTCATGAAATGAATTTGAGCATAGTTTAGTTGGGTTAGCAATTGGGTGGATTTCCTAGTATGGAGTTTTGGATAATTCCATTGAGCTGGATGGTAATCCCTAGTTGTGGACCTTGCAGAGGATTTTTACGGATTGTGTATGTTAGGATCGCCTAGGCATGGTACTTATCTTCGTGGCCTGATCCTATGGTTCATACAATCCCAGAAATCTTAATAGAAGTTCAATCGGGCAATGGGTGTGGCGCACTCAGGCTCTTGTATTGCTTCTAACTCAGGAGGTGTCTAGGATTACATATAACATGTTTGAAAAATGAAATGCATTGTCTTGAATATTGACATGATGCATTATGTTTAGCTTGTATATGATCTTGTATATCACCATGTTATTGAAATCGCTTTGATGAGCTTTTACGATGTTTTATATAAATGTATGTATATTGGCAATTGTAGAAAACATTCACTGAGCTTGTTGTAGCTTACCCTTCATTCTTATCATTTCAGGTTCTGATAGGAAGGGGAAAGGGAAGGCCTAGCTGCGTAGAGCTTTCTAAGTTTTTGTGATGTAGGTGTTTTGCACATTTTTGCATTTTGGTATTATGTACATAATAACACCTAGTGTATTATACTTAACACATAAATGGGATGTAATTTGCATATTAGGTATGGTTTGTATATTTTGGACTTTAAAATTTTATATTTGCCCATTTTTGGAGAATGTAATTATATTGATGTTTAATTATGTCTATCTTTATGTTTAGATGAATGCTAGTTTGGGATTATGTGTTTATTAGGTTGTTTAGATGAGGTTGACAGGATGCCGGGTGTATCGAGGGATGATATATCTGGGGGTCCGTGCCGGTTATGATGTCACTCGTCGTGGGTCGTGACAGGAACCGTGATTCTTTCAAAGGAAACACGTTTTTGTTTAAATTTCCAAAAATTGCCAAAAAGTAAAAAATGCATTTCTGTATACATTCTAGAAACATGATTTTTTGGGTTTCTGGAGGAAACACATTTCCTTCCATGAAACGTCTCTCTGTATGACTCGGTGAAAAATTCACTTAGTTCAAATAGGAAGCGTGTTTCTCATATGGGAAACACGTTTCTGTATTTACAGAAACTGTGAAACCTATTTTTCTTTGAAATTTCGATCAAATAAGTTTTCTTGATCAAACAAGTTTAAAGACACTTGACAACACTAAATTTAATCAAATTGAAGAATGAGCAAGTGTTAAACTTATTTTGATGAAAAGTCAAACTTTTTACTGAATGAAAAATTGGTTTGACTTTCAAATGTAGTTGACTTTTTCAAAGCAAAAGATTAAATACAATTAGTTCAATCTTCAAAACAATAGAAATAAAGTGATTTTTTGATCAAAACATAAATCAAGATAACTTTGATCAAACAGGTAAAAAGTTGACTTTCGATCAAAACAATTGACTTGGCAAAAACATGAATGATTTTGAAATATGATGCATGCATAGACTTTGTCTGACACAAGTAGAAAGTATTCTACAGCCTTATGGAATCTAAGCAACTACATTACATTGATGTGATCTTGATCATCCGATTGCTTTGATTCATTTCAAGTTTTGACTTTGACTTTTTGGTTGACTTTATAAATATGATTATTTAAGTACTGAAACACCTTAGTCAAAGTGGTTAGTATGCAAACAATGTTGTTTGTAATCATCAAAACATACAAGGGTGAAGGCCAATGAGTCAACAACCTCCCCCTTTTTATGATTTTAAACAAACTCGCTATTGGCCTGATTGAAACAATGAGCATAATAATCCAAATGAATATGCTCAATCATGAGATGTATTCACAATATAAAATCCAACATATCATGTTCATAAAAGAAGTGATACCAATTTAATAATGTCATGATACTCATAAAGAATCATAGCAAGTCATGATCATGAAGAAACAAAGTATCATATATATGTATCAGCATCAAAGTACTGAATGGATATACATGTATGTCAAAATGAAATGCAAAACCTATACATGTATAATCTGGACAAGAATACACAAAGTTTACAAAACTGCACAACTCTCCCCCTGAGTGTGTTCACTCACTCTCTATCCATCTCCCCCTATCTCTAAACATTCTCCCCCTTTTGAATCATCAAAAAGACGGCAAGGCATGTGGACAACTGGAGTGGAGGGTGATAGTTGCATATTTAGACATGTTTTAGGAGTGTTTTATAGTTGTTTTAGGATGATTTATACATTAGTTTAGTGTGTTTATGTTAGTTTTAATGCATTTGATAGTTTAGGAATAAATTGGTTTTCATGCATTATTTTGGTTCAATAAGTTATAATTTGATTTATTATATGTTTGAGTGTGTTTTTTATTTGATTTGTTTTATTTTGTAGGTATTTAGATGTGTTAGTCATGGTTTTGGATGATAAAAACATGTTCTAGAAGTTGCCAAGGAGAAGCATGAAGAACCCAAGTCAGAAAGGAGGCAAAAATTGGCTAAGTCCACAAAATAGTACAACTTTCAACGTTCTGGGCTCTGCAGTGCCAGGAAACGGCATCGCAGCGCCATGGTGGTGAACAAAGAGAGAGGATAAGAGCGTTCTAGGCACTGCGGCGCCGCTACTGTTCACAGACTTGCATTTTTAGCAATTTTTACACATTTTCTAATTTCAATTTTGGACTACTTGGGGGCTTATACTATATCAAAATTTAGGGTTTTTCGAAGAACGACATCGGGGAAGTGAAGGGAGACGGCTGGAGCGAAGTGGAGAAGAAGATCGACATTGAAGGCCATTGAAAATCTCTACAACACTCAAGTTTGCTTTTTTTTTTTTGTCCTGATTCATGTTTAAACCATTATTGATTGTTTTCATCTATTTAGTTATGAACTAAACCTCGTTTCTAGAGGCGTAGATTGATCCAAACTTGAGATTATGTCTTAGATTTTATTGTTTATTTATTCTTAATAAAAATTCTTAGTTTATTTATATTTTTCTGTACGTAATGCTTTTGATCCCCTAATCAAGGATTGACTGATCCTAGACTCGAGGTAGATGCTTCACAAGAGGGTACCTTTGGTTGGAATATGGAGAGTAAAGCCTAGGTTATCGTGAGACTCACAAGGAGATCGAGACCCTTTGAAGTCGTTAGGTGGAAATCATAGAACTTAGTAAGTTATTGTTGTCTTTGGTTTTCATCAAAAGAGTTATGCCAAAGTAATAAGAATATGCTCTAATCAATGCTCCAAAAGAGGGGATTAGAAAGGTTAGGATTTTTGACTTATAGGCTAAGGAACTGATTTAATAATAATATATTTATGTAGACATAGTTGAGAGTGAGGTGACATCGAACCTCTAGACCAGTCCATCACTGTTTTCCTATCCGATTTACATTGCTTGTTAGTTAGTATTTAATTGTTTTAATTGCTATTTTAATCACTCTATCATTCGATTTTAATTGTCTAGATAAAGTTAGGGTTGAAACATGATAGCTAGTGTCGTAATTATCCCTGAGGACGATACCCGATATTTTATCAGACTTTATTATAACTTGGCACCGTACACTTGCGGTTTTCAAGTAACAAAGGGAAGCTGAGCGGTTGACTCTAGATCAAATGGACGTGGGTCAACGTAGTTTGGATCAGAAACAAGAACTGTCGCCGCTGAAGAAGTCGATGATTGGACTACTGGTGTAGACCTCCCGGAATGATCCAAAAGGGTCGTACCTCCGGATGGAATGATGTCGTCCTTGTCAAGAGGTGGAGAAGGAGATCGAGAAATGTTGGATGGCACAACTGGAACTATAGCTAAGGTGATCGAGGACGGAACGGTTGCGAGAGTCGCATCTCGAGGAGCTGGTGATGAACCTGATGGTCTTAGAGTTGGTGATGATGGACCAGCCTGGTCATCTCGTGAAAAAAAAGCCCTCTAAGAGTCGGTGATGTCGTCCCCATCAAGATGTGGAGAAAGAGCTCGAGAAATGTTAGACGACACAACTGGAACTATAGCTAAAGAGATCAAGGACAGAGCGGTCGCGGGAGTCGCATCTCGAGGAGCTGGTGATGAACCTGATGGTCTTAGAGTTGGTGATGATGGACCAACCTAGTCATCTCGTGAAAAAAAAGTCCTCTAAGAGTCGGTGATGTCGTCCCCGTCAAGATGTGGAGAAAGAGCTCGAGAAATGTTAGACGACACAACTGGAACTATAGCTAAGGAGATAAAGGACAGAGCGGTCGCGAGAGTCGCATATCGAGGAGCTGGTGATGAACCTGACTGTTAGGACCCCTTCACAAACCCCTAGCATCCTGACCGACACAAAAACCTAACATCTTATCACCCATAGGACAATTAAATCCTTGTTAAGCCTCAATCGAGACTCCGACAGAATCTCTTCTATAAATAGGACATCTAACACAAATCCATTTCACCTGATAAACCATCCAACACATATATATAAATCCACATCCATCAAAATCCAAACTAAACATCATCTAACAGTATCCATCTATCATCTGACTATCATATACATCCACACAATTCAATTTCTATGTGTTGGGTGTTATATACATACATGTACATAACCAAAATACCAAAATACATGTATACAACTATCTCATCAAACTTACGTCAAAATAAAATTCCTCTGGCAAGGCACTACTTTCTCACTGATAAGCTATTCCCTTGCCCTTGTCTACTGTTAAAGGACCTGAAAAAAATGGGAATATAGTGAGTCAACGATGCCCAGTGAAATATAATTCATATATATCATTATCTATACATCTACATCATCAAGAATGCATGAGCATGTTAAGCCAATCAATATGCAGTATATACATCTCATAGTAACATCCAATATATAATGCAAACCAATGCCATATGCAACACACATATTTCAGCCTTATTCAAGTATGTGACGACCTTTCCCAAGATAGATATGAATACATATTGTCAATAGGTACTAGGTTTATAGCTTAAAGTCACATTCTAACCTTACTTGAATAAGTCAGCTAGATGTACTAATGGACTAGTTCTTTGTACTATTCAGTACTTACCAACTAGTGTTCTAAAGAAGAAATGTAAGTCGTACTCTAATTCCAAGTAAACATCCCTCTTTTCGAACATAATTAGCTTTCCTCACAAACCGTACTAGAACACGTCACACACTGAATAGATTCCTACATAAACCTTTAAATCTAAATAAAATCACTAGACCCGATTATTCTTGTAGGGAGTAAACTCAACCTACTCGATTATATCCACAGGTCTAGCTCCAATAGATTTATTAGTCTTATATAGCAAATCTCTGCCTTTTCTTCATGCCACAATCAAATATGCACATGTACAAGCATTCACATATAAATATTATGTTGATATAAATGAAAATATAATGAAATTCTACTCACAACTAATGCTAGAATAGTGTCCACACCACCATTTCACTCCACACTCCTATTCAAACTTGCACATATCATTTCATTTCATTTTAACATCTCTCTCTTTTATTTCTTATTTCACAGAATCTCTAACTTTCCAATTCAATCCCATAATTATATTTGAGTCTCCCAGTCCTGTGATGGTCAGTCTAAATAATTTCTACCACCCTCTAAAATATTTTCAAAGTGAAAGGCAATAGAAATAACCTTTTTAACCTTATTTCTACAAGTCTCCAAGTCCAACATATTTACTGAAACAATTCAATTGCATACTAAAAATACCAATCGATATCCAAAAATCATGATCTTGGTATCGAAACGTCCGAAATTCAGTCCTTTACGATCTTGGTATCAAACTGGAATTTCACCGGAGTTTGACATGGTTCCAAAGGCCCCCAGTGTCAAATTTGGCTTCCGACAGCTATACCGGCACCAATATTACATATGAACGCAAACAAACTACATATTCGCGATCTACGCGACTATAGAAGTGATAATATATAATTTTTACGTGTTTATATTCAAAGTGGGTCAAAATTCCATTTTTGAAAACACTACAAAACACCTCCTATAGCAAAAATTAAACCGCTAGGAACGTCACACACAGCTTAAATATCACTTTTGCAACGAAAAGAAGAGAAAATGGCTTACCGGCATATCAAATCAGGCCGAAAAAACCGTCGTGAAACCCTTTCTCTCTTCTTTTTCTTTCTTCTTGGCTTTCTTTCTCTGAACGTTTTTTTTTTCTTTTGGACGACAAGACCAGCAAGTAAAATGAATTTCATCTCATTTTATGTTCCCGTGCTTTGCATGCCATCTACTAAACAACTCCCCCCATATAATTTAAATTAAATTAATATCATTCAACTTCCATCTAACATTTATTCAATTTTATTGTTTAGATTACAACAAATTTTAATTGGCGTTTAGATAAGATTAAGGTGAAACAATTTTAATATTTAACATAGAAATTCAATAACAAATCTTTGTGGGAACAATACTCTATTCATCACTTTATTCCTTGTTAACGGTATTGTGCACTTGCAATAATTTTACGCAACAGTGCACCACCAACTCTGTGTACATCCTCCTTAGGCTGATCGGTCGAAAGTGGTCTGACATATCGCGATCCTTCGCAAGGAACGAGATCAAAGGTGTGAACCCATATCTGAATGTGTCGCATCCATTTGTATCCTATGGAGCAAATAGTAGACTCTGCAATGGAGTTTCTCTGAGTTGAAATGACTACAAAGGTGAAACCTGAAAGATCGATCCCTACTCTGAGGGCGAGTCTAGTAACGATGGCTCCATAGGGAATTGGTATGGACGTATGCCGAGTCCTGACTGTTCACTGAAAATCGCAAGTGTACGATGACAAATAGTAATAATAACCGATGAAGAGGGATTGTTTACCTCAACAATTACCGTTTTCACTAATTTCTAACTTTATCTAGCGATCAATTTGTAGAGTTTCAATTAATTACAAATCAAATAAAAAAAATTAAGATGAACGAACTATGAGAAATGTCTAGAGAATCAACTTCCCCTAACCTTCAATTATGTAATTTAGATATGCTTATTATCAAATCAATTTCCTAATCTATAAGTCAAAACCCTTACGTCTCTAATTCCCTCTCTTGAGTGTCGAATTAGAACGTATTGTCAAGAACAAGGTTCGACCTCTCGATAAAACCTAAATTTTAAACAACCCATTAAACTCTGTGATTTTCCTACAACTTCATGAAACTTTGTAAACCTCTCGATTCTACAATATTTTCATGTCATAATCCCCCTTTTCTAACCTAGAAAACCCTCTCTCAAGTGCCGCCTTCCAAGTCTAAACTCATTCGATTTGTGATTAAGAAACCGAAAACATTAAGCATATGAAATCATGAATAAATTATAGACATTTCATTGATAATAAAATAAACGTTCAAGTCATTCAACTCCGTATTACTCTTATTGAAGATCTCATAATGAAGAGTTGGATTTAACGGTTATGAGAAAAGAGAAATATACAAAGTATTTAAAGTATATCTTTCTCTAATCGTTATTGCTCAAAATGTTTTTCAAAACCATGCATATATCATTTTCATATGTTTTCTAAATCTGCATGTTTTGATGTCTTAACTATATTTCAAAAAATTAAATACTATATATTTAATTTGAAATATACCGAGTTTTTATTCGCATTTATCGAATATTTTATCGCGAGTCAAAACTGTTTTCAAAGAGTCTTTTAGGAAGTTAATGAAATAGCAGCACTCTCCTGAACTTGTTGAGTCAGGATGCTAATAGGTTATTAGGACGCTGATAACGCTCAAGGTTGAAATGAACTGATTAATCAGGACGCTTACTTGTATAGTAGCGGTCTTATAAATTAGTCAACTTTTGAAGTTGTCAGGAAGCTAACTCAGCATCAGCTCACTGAAAGATCTTTTAAAAGTTCTTCAAAGAATATTTCTTTGAGGACGCTGATGGTTATAAGTTGATTAAACTATCATGACGTTTTTTGGATAGGAGCATCCTCGCCTTTGGAAATCAACTGAATAACTTTCAAGATGTTGATTGTCCTTCAGCGTATTTTTAAATGCCTTAACTTGTAGGACACTAACATAGTAGTAGCGCCCTCATGTTATGTTTTTATCTAGTAGGACACTCACGTAATGTAGCGCCCTCATGTTTTGTTTTATGTTTTAAAAGCAGGATGCTTACTCGGATAGTAGCGCCCTCATACACTTAATAGTTTTAAAACATAATAGGACGCTAATTGTGCATTAGCGCCCTCAAGGTTTAAGCCGCCTAAAATTATAAGTAAGTCAGGACGATTACGAGTTAGTAGCGCCCTCACTTAAGTGTTCAGCAGGACGCTTATACGTAGTAAGAGCCCTCAAGGAACAAAACGACAAAGTTGATATTATGCTTTAGGACACTGATTACGAAATCAGGACGCTAATTCAACTACCATCACTGTTCGAATGAGTACACTACGTCAGTTTGCTTTTTCAGAACATACACTTGCACAGAGTCCTTTTCAGACTTATCAAAGACCCTTTCTGATACATGAAAAAAGTTCTTTTAAAGCTTTCCTCTTTTATGAAATCTGAAAAAACCAGAATGTTAGTGAAAATCGTAGTTGCTATTTTCATATAACATTCTAGCCGTGTATGTGAAAACGTTCACATTATTTGAACTTCAAATGTCTAATAGTTATGTCTCACTAAGTCTATAAATACCAACACTTAGGACCAAACAACTTGCCAATCACTTTGTGTTGTGCCAATATTTTTGAAAGTTAGTCTGAGTCAAAATGAATTTCATTTTCAAATCTTTCAAAGTATTTTCACTGATACCTATACGATTTTCATATTGAGTTTCAAATATATTTCTATCTTTGAAAATATGTTTTTATATTGGTATCAACTCAAATTCTCAACACTGATTCACATTTGGTATCATTCTTGCTGATGATAGAATTTGAGAAATAGTTCAAGATATACAGTTGCACTTGATTTCATATTTTAAGTATTGTATTGAACTATGTCATTAGTAGCGTTAAACTACTGATCATTGAACCAGACGTTTTCATACTTATACTTTATATCTATTTTGAAAACTGTCTATCTTTGATTTACACCAGTCCTTAGTTTTATACGTCAATGTTTTATTGGTATTATATTGTTTTTGATGAAGCTCTGATTTTTATATCATATCATTCATGCTTTTCAAAACTGCACTTGAGCAATACCGAACATTGAAAGGTAAAGGACTGAAGGTGTATTTCAACTTAGCATTACCTACTTCACATTTCATATCTTTGTAATGTTATGTATTGTGCTCAATGTAAAGTGTTCTACTGCGTTAGAACCACCCAACATCTTAGTGTTGTAATGCTGGTGTGCTTCTGGATTGAAACAACCAGGACAAGTGAAGGTAGTTCACTTGATGATTTCAAGATTGAAATCATGTAGGTTATCTCTTAGCCTTTAAAAGAGAAAACGATTCATCCTCATCCAGTAAAAGGGTGGGTGTGTCCTTAACCTTAAAAAGGATAGGTTATCTCTCAGCCTTTAAAAGAGAAACCGATTCGTCCTCATCCCGTAAAAGGAGAGGTGCGTCCTCAACCTATAAGAGGATAGGTTATCTCTTAACCTATAAAAGAGAAATGGCCATTCCTTATCCCGCAAAAGGATCATGGTTCTTCCTTTTCAAGTAAAAGGAACATGGGTTTCTCCTCATCCCATAAAAAGGAAATATGGTTCTTCTTTCGGTGTCTTTGCATTTCACGTCTTAGGTGTCTTTGCATTTCACGTCTTAGGATATATGTCCTAGATCTCTATGCCACCTAGCTTTAACCTCTCAAGTATGATTATCCTTTCTTTTAATTTTTTTTTAATCATACTCTTCGACACATGACTCTATGTCATTTCTGCATTAATTGCAGACTTTGCTATCGATGCCCATTAGCTTGCTTTATACATTTCCCTCTCACTTCTCTTCCCAGCGCAAAATCGTTCCGCATTCATCTTCTTCATTTCATCTCCATTTTCATCTCTCTAATGGTGTCCAAAGCTCTTGAGTCTAGGAAAAGAGCTAGAATGGAATCATCTTTCACTTCTAGTGACTTTTCTCTATTGGCTTCTTCATCAGATGGATTTGATGAAGAACCCTCTTGAGAAATTGCTCCCGAGGAAAACCATGCATCTCCAGTTCGTGCTGAAGAACCTCTGCCACCGCTTCCTGCTACAGCGTCTGTTGAGGAACAATTTGCCAAACTTAGTGATTCCTTATCCTCCAGCTTTCATGTTGTTCTGGACATGCTTAACGAGCACAAGAACCGACTGAAAGAGCTTGAAGCCAAGGCAAAACATCAGAGAGATCTGATGATGGCACTATTTGAGGAAAATGCAGAATCCCGAGCGATAATTAAAAAGGTTGTTCATGTGAGCACTACCATTCCCATGGCTCGTAGCACCAATAGCCTTCGTGGATGTCCTTGTCCTCGCTTTCGCTTTGAAGATTCTGGTGTAGAATCTTCTAGGAATGTCTTGAAACCTCTCTGCAAGCCCCGTCAACCCAAACAAATTTTTTAAAATTTTGGTTAATCCATCTTTTGGATTGTTGTTAAAACACTTCTACAATACTCCTTTTGATGTATAAACTGAATCTCTTAAAGTGTATGTATATACTCTGTTCTTTTCCCCTGCTTCTCTTTCACAATGAGTTCTGCACATCTCACTACCTTGTTGCTTGCTTGCTTGCTTGTGTTTAGCTATCTTTCTATCTCTCATTTATATTTTAATGTTTTACTATATTTGAATGACTGATCTATTTGAATTTGTGTGAATGTTATATTTCATATTCATATGCTGCACACACTAATCACAATTTACTTGATTCATGCTCTGATATGCCTACTTCCATATTTGTAAAATTCTCGAATATTTTTGTTGCATATCTATGTTGCTTTCATGAACATGATTATCTGTCATCACTAATGTTGTCTTGTTCATATTTCCAAATAAACTGCATCTTGATAAAATTTTATTACGACTAATGCAATTATCAGTTTATTGGTGACATCTTTCTTGACTGGTCACATCTATCTTGAATATCAAATATGCATATCTGTGACTGTCTGATAAATATCATGATTAGACCTATTTTGTATCTTATACCATATCATGATTATTTATACTCATTTTGAACTTGTACTAGAGAGAGATTTAAGAGAGGGCTTTTCGGACTTTTTGCTAAGGGATATATCAATTCATTTTTAGGGTTTTTGGAAAGATCTGAGACTTTAACTTAGGGTTTGTATCTTGAAAAGGAGAATTAGAAGAGAATAGATTAGGTTAGGGTTTTGAAGGAGAGGCAAGTGAAGGATTGAAGAATAAGAAGAGTCGCAGGTTCGAGACAAGAAGAAAAATGAGAGTCCACCATTGACAAAGGGGGTTCTTCATTTATCTTCGAATCTTACTTTGTTTCCATGTTTTCTTCTTTAACTCTTTCTCTTGTATCTATGGATTTGATTATGAACTAAATAGATAATCTAGAGATTTGATTTAGCTTTGTTGGATCTTGTGATTGAGTCATTGTTTGTGTGTTTTTGAGAAATCTTTTGGGTTTATTTATGATTCTCCATGCTTAATGCTTCCAAATTGCTGATCACTCTTTGAATGAACTTAGATTTGGTTTCTATCACTCGAGAGAGGGGATATCGAATTGGAGCAAGGGATTTGTAACCTAGGGTAGAGTAATGAGTAGAGAGACCTACAAAACCTTTTGAAATCCATTAAAATGAATCATAGAACCTAAGGCATTCTTAATCTAAAGGTTTATCACTCGAGAGAGGAAATTGATAGATTGAGAGTAGATATTTAAGCTATCACTCGAGAGAGGGGTTTGAATGAAAAAGGATTCAAGATTTATAAATTCCAAAAATTCATTCATTAACACAATTATTAAAAATCATGAGAGACAACATAGTGAGATCTAAACTCTAGAACTATAAATCCATTGATTTCTCTCCAATTTCAATTTATCTTGTTTGTTTTTATTTGCCTTTGTTTAATTTGCATTTTATCATTTAATTCACTCCACTTTTATCACCTAGATAAAACCACTAATCATTGTAGAATTGGGAATTAAGATTAGTAAAATTACCTTCTCTGTGGATACGATGACTCACTCACCATGGGTATTATAACTTGATAATTCGTACACTTGCGAATTTTAAATTTTCACTATCACCAAACACCTACAAAACAAAGCAAAGCAAGTTAAGAACACACTCAAATATAAATTAAATCAAATTATAAACTAATGAACTAAAATAATGCATAAAAACCAAATTAATCCTAAACTAACAAATGAATTAAAACTAACATAAACCTATCAAACTAATGCATGATATGTCCTAAAACACACTTAAAACATACTCTAAAATCTATCTAAATATACAATATCACTGACCATATGGTGGAATATGATATGAGAGAAGCGAATCTTGGTGCAATTCTGAATGCACTAGAGAATGAAGGTGTCGTTCGTCTTAACAAGCGAACGAGTGTTGTACCTCGAAAGGATGACTCTCGTGATGATATTATGGTAAATGTTATACTTAAGAGGAAAGATGTTATTAGAAACATCTCTCGACCCGTCTCCCTATACTATCCCAGAAATACGTCCTATAGTCCCAAGTCGACTATAGTCGTGGAAGCTGCTGAACTGATCATTAAGGAAGAGAGGGGCGGGACGATCAGAACAAAGTTGTAACATCTCCTCAAAGATCTCAGGTGAGACATCGATATCAATCCCAAAGCTGGTGGTCCGATAGAGGAGAGTGTGGTCAGGAACACGAGCAAGTTCTGAATAAAAGACTCGGACAAGCTCAGGATAAATACTATTGCTAAAGGATCAGAAAGTATCCCACCCAAGCTCCCTAAATAAAGGGCGCATGGGCATGTCTATGAGCTGAAAATCATCAAAGTTGGCGCGAATGCTAGATGATATGACTCGAGTAGAAAAGGGTCAGGCTACAGGTTCTAAAGTGAGAGGCCTGGATGAACAAGAAGCGGCGGTGCCACTAAAACTGGATCGCGAAGGGGGATTCGGGTGGTGATGGTGTGGCGATGGATGATGGAGAGGCTGGATATGTGGGAGGTGATGGAGGAGTGGCTCTAGGTCGCCTAATAAGTCTGAAAGGAGTGGGGTTAGAGGATTCCCCACGCTCAAGTCTCCTCTTGCGAGGATGAGAAACTTTTTTGTTCTAGGCATTTTGTCAAACACCTAGAGGGCAAGATTTTTCAACTAAAGGTTTTTAAATGATTCAGACATGAAATTGGATGTGGTAAGGTGCTAAATGGAGATGGGAATGCGCAGAGGGATTTGAGACGAAGAAATGGAGTATTAGAATGTGAAAATTGGTTTGACAAAGAGGATTTTACGAGTGTTTGAAAATTCGAAGAAAGGTGGGATTTTGATTCAAATTTAATTCGAATAGGAGGTGTTTGGGTTGGATTCGATGTAAAAACACTAGATTTAGGTTGGGGAACAATTTGGAAATGATTTGGATGAAGAAAATTTGATAGAAACGAGTTAGGATGGAAAGGAACGAGATAGAAATGAGGAGAGAACGTGTTTGGTTTGATAGAAATGCTCTCGGGTTGTTGTTTAATCGCAGCCCAGAAGAAAGGAAACGTGTTTCTGCTGTTCTTCCGACAGAAACACCCAACGCACACGGAAACGCGTTTCTGATTTTCCAAGAAATTGCACATTTTCTAAATATTTAGCATTTTACTCCAAATTTTAATTTTAATCTTTTCACCAATGATGATCAATTGACGTAAACTTGTTTTTCATCGTCAATGGTCGTGAATTAGGCACCTCATGCCAAATTCATGTCACACATATGCAAATCAGTCCAAATAGTAGTAAGTTAAGCACATGTGAAATCATATCAATATTATGCGTAATTTTTATGCTTTTCATGAAGACAATACCATCACATTATCATGAATATCAATATAAACATAGGATGATTTGTTACCATTATGATTATGTGTGAAATCAAATAAATTTATATAAATAAGCATGTTGATTGACACAAACTTTAGACGCATGGACTACTTTGGTTAGGACTTTTATGGATGTAGTTTGTTTTAGATATTTTTGTTTAGGATTTTCTGATGTATGCACATAGACTTTTTGTTTAGGATTTTTGTCTATGTGATGATCATGTGCTTGTTTGTTCTGATAGTGTGTTTGATGTATGGATGGTTTTATCATTGGTGAACATAACTTAATATAATTATCTTGTAGCATCAATGAATGACTTTGCTTCTTTGAACTTTAATGTGTACATTTCTTTTTTCATCTAGTATTTTTTAGCATGATACACCTAAATCTTTATATATCTTCTCATGCTAGGGATTGAAATTGAATGCAATATGTATGGTCTTCATATGCCTATTTTCCGAGTTAAACATACTACCCATTTTAAGAAACAATAGGCCTGTATTTTCAAAATTTCTCTTTATGAATGTCTATATATCTATGACCTTGATGCACTTTTGAGCAGTGTATTTTAAAAATCAAAATGGTTCAAGGCCATGACTCTCTCTCATTATCTTCACAACCATTTTACATACTACATACATTGATGCCCGCCTTTTGGCATTGATGTAAACACATGCATAGCTAGGTCTGCATCATATTTTATCTTTAATTTGCCTATGTTATCTTATTCATATATGATCATGTTTGCACTAGACTTTATAAAATCTCTTTATGTGCATGATTCATATATAAGTGTGATTCAATGATCTATGCTTCATGTTTAATATTCCAAAAATGAATCACTTAGAACTTTTCTTATAGGCCATGTGCACAATTTCATACTTTTACATATGCCTACCACCTTAAAAAATAATTGCCTATGCTCATCTCAATTATCTTGTGGCATTACCTTTTAATATACATTTGAATTTGATGCATGGTTTAACTCTCATCATTTCTGCATCAAATGCTTTGAAGTTAGCTTTCTAATGAATGCCTTGAGCTTTATAATCATATTTTGCATCTCATTAGAATTATGTTATTTAAGCCATGCTTTAATTGAGATTATCTTTGCATAGTTTATGGAAGCTAGTATGTGCTACTGCGTAGTTGATGACTATATGATGTAGCATATATTTATTTTAGGCTTTGCTCCACAATTACAATCTTGCTTATGCCTAATATCATGAGAATGAATTGCTTGTGCTTCAACTCTTTAGGAATTCATCTTTGTTTGGCAATTTCTCTCATGTATTCATGTTTGCCTGTCTTGGTAATGTCCGACTCTCAGATCCAGAGTTGGTGATAACCAGATCGTAAATCAATCTTAGAGAAGTATTTGGCATCTCTAAGTTGGTCGAACAAGTCATCGATCTTGGGCAATACAATGCACCATTGTATTGAACAAGGGAAAAGTACCTTCGACTACATTGTTGTCTAGGAGAGGTTGTTAAGCGATGGCAAATGCTCTGCCCTGGTTCCGTTGCCCTTGATTTTGCTGGTTTTGCCTGGGTTGGGCATTAACAGCAGATGGTGCTTGTTGGACTGGAACAACGGGAATAGGGTGTTGAAGATGCGGACAGGCATTTCTGACATGGCCCTGTTGGCCGCAGCTGTAACACGTCAGCCTCTGCTGCTGATGGTTCTGTTGGCCACGCTGATTGTGGTGCTGACCACCACCTCTGCCATTGTCGTTTCAACGGCCACCCCTGCCATTACGGCCACCTCGGCCATGATTGCGAAAAACCCTGATGGCAGGGTTAGATTGTTCAGACGCAGGTGTCGTGGCCTCATTTTTCTGAACAAGGGCTGGGAGGGCTGGGTTTTGATTATAGTAAGGCTTCTTGTTGTTGCCCTGCTGTTAGCCCTGTTGGGAAAACGTTGCAGGTCGTTTTCCCTTATTCAGTCTTTGCTCCTGCGCAATCTTCTCTTGCTTAAAGCTCATGGCCTTGTCAACGACCTCCTTGTAAATCTTGAGATCCAAGATCGACAAGGCTTGTCGAATGTCAGGACGAAGGCCATTGTAGAATTTCTCGGTCTTGTCTTGCTCCATTGTGATGGTGGAGAGAGAGTAAACCGGTAATTCTTTAAACTTGCCAGCATACTCCCTGACGGTCATGCTGTCTTGGTATAGCTTGGCAAACTTCTGGCACTTTTGCCTCTTCATAGCGCCAAGGAAGTACTTATCAATAAACAATGACTCGAACTGTTGCCAAGTCATATCCGCGGTGTTGACCCTTGGGTCCTCTTATACTGTTATCCACCATGTATTTGCTCCACCAATAAGTTGGTAGGTCGCAAGTGGAATCTTTCGAGTCTCATTGACTCCTATTGCATCGAGAGCCTTCTTTGACTCATCCAGCCATTTCTGCACCTCTTCAGCATCAATGGTGCCATCAAAAGTAAGAGGTTGTAGCCTCTTGTACTTCGTAATCTGGTCGGTTTGAGTCTCCGACCCAGATCTCACAGGTGCCTGAACAGTGACAACCTGATTGGCCGCGGTCTCACGAACGACCGTCTGAATAGTTACTTTCATCACCTCGATAAATCCAGCGTAAAAGACTTTCATACTCGAAGTCATGGCAAAGTGTGACGCCCCGAAAATTATTTCATCTAGCCCATAACCTAATTGCATTTTTGCCCAAACTCTATGTGTTGTCTTGATATGTTTGGTGTTTGTTTGATGATTGTTTAATGTTTGTATAGTTGATGCTTGATAATGTATATAAATATATGTATCATAAATTGTATATGAGTCATGTTAAATTAAAGTATAATGCATATGTTATGATTTATGCATGGGCTCATTAAACCATGAATTGATATGGGTTAGGATTGATTGAATAAAAGGATAAATGAAATTGAAAATTTGGTGTATTAAATGGATTGGACATTTAAAATACATGTGGTTGGTATGGGTAGTATGAGACCAACACATGTGAAGGTTGGTGCATGAAAGTGGACAAGTGTCCAATGCCCACTTCTCTTCTTTAAGGAAGTGCTAGAATGAGTGGAGGGAATCAAGGAGAGAATCAAGGAGAGAATCAAGGAGGGAATCAAGGAAGTGCTAGAAAAAGGTGAGTGGAGAGAAAGAAAAGAAGAGAAAGGAAAGAAGAAGAGAAGGAAGGAGAGAGTTGCAGGAGGAAGATCCATGCGACGTCTCCATCAAAGAGGTGGATATTTGGAATATACGGTCAGATTGAGCTCAAATTTTATCAGCACGTTCGTAGCTTATGGTTCTTCATTCTGGTCGGTGGAGATCTTGATCAGAGGTTTCGTCTAAGAGATCTAACCTCTCAAACAAAGCTGATCGGAAAGTCTGGATTTCTCGCACCGTTTCGCTCAAACTTATAGATCTCCTAAATCTACCGTTAGATGGCTACCAAATTTGGATATGTGGTTTACAACTGATATTTATACATTATGAACGGTGCAGATCTTAATTAGAGGCTTTTTCTGAGAGATATAACCTCTCAAACGAAGCTGGTCGGAATTTCTGGGTTTCTCGTGCCGTTTCGGTCAAACTTGCAGATCTCCTCAATCTACCGTTGGATGGATATCAAATTTGGTTATGTCGTTTATAACAGATATTTATGTATTCTGAACGGTGGAGATGTTTATACGTTTAGTATTTTGTGTGATATAGCCATCTGAGTTTGGGTATTTGCAGCAAGAAAGGAGAAACTGTCTGATTAGATACTTGTTCATCAAAAATACATATCTTTTCGGTCCACCGTTGGATTGGGCTGATATTTGGACAGAAGGTTTGTTTCTTCACATACTTCAATATGTACGGTGGATTTTGTGATTAAATATTTCTATTGGTAGATTAATACATCTGAACAGAGTATTAAATGAAGAATTGGTAAGGTGCTTGTATTGGACCTAAATTTAGAATATGATCTTAAACATTTCCAAATAGCTTGCATGTCAACTATGTTGACCTAGTTGCCATTGTTGATGAACCCATGATGCAAAATCAGTAATATACATGGCTGAACATGGTGACCTAGTGTAAATCGACAATATGGCCTAAGTATGGAAAATTTCATATTTTAGGGCTTTTGATGCTTTTGGCCTAGAATCATTGAATTGATGCAACTTATGTTTAATTAAGCATGATTAGAGTTGATTATGCTACTGATTTGGTGGTTGTGACCATATCATGGGTTAGGCCTACTTGTGATCAAGTGACCAAATTTGGACATGTTTATGCCTAAGGAATTGAAAATCAGTATTTTTTATTAATAGAATGGTTTATGTATGAGAACTATGCATTAGAGGCCTAAGTCATGTGATTTGAGTTGAATGATGGGATTAGATGAGATTTAGGCCTATTGTTTATATGTGGGCTGATTTAGGGTTGATGTGTAATGTCTATGTGATTGAGCATAGAAATTGATGTATGTTTCAGGATCTTGATTGGGTTGATTCGGTTTGGTGGTCGTGTGTGGTTAAATACTCTCGCGAGGCTTGGTTGTGAGTAGACTTCATTTATGATTATATCTTTTATGTCATCATATCACTTATATATATTGTATCTTGAAAGCATGAATGCGTTCTAATGTTTTGAATGATGCATTGATTTGAGAAAACCTTATGACTTTGGTTGGACCCATCTATCTGGCTAATAGGGGGACTTAACCTTGTCATAAGAGGGTTTCAGGAAAGAAAATGATTGGGATCAACGGCACGGTGAAATAGACGTGTACTAGTAACCCAAATAAACATGATTGGGATCAACGGCACGGTGAAATAGACGTGTACTAGTAACCCAAGGCATGTGGAATGTGGATCCAAATTGATAAACTTTTACTTGCATCGAACTTATTATAAATGCTTGATATCTATATGTTATGAGCTTTTAATCATGCTACACATTGACATGCATACATGATATTTATTGATGAGTATTGATAACATATTTGAATTCTATTCACTGGGCATCGTTGGCTCACCCTCACTTTCCTCTTTCAGGTCCTTCTATCCCGAATAAGGGCAAAGGAGTAGTCATATCTTGAGGGCCTTGCCTGCGAGAGAATCCAAGGCCTCGATGTAAGTTGAGAGGCATTTTGATTGAATTGTGTTTAAATTATGAAGTACTATATTTTGGATTATGTAATTATAACACTTACCACATTGTAGTATGGGTGAGTTGGGACTTGTTAGATAGACTATGTGGGCATATGATGGTTTTATTTGTACCCACAATTTTGGACTTTATGAGTATATCAATTTTAATGGACTGTAGGGATTATGATTATTATTTATGGTTCATTTTTTTATGGATTATCTATTGTCTTGGATGATTAATACGGTGGGTAGTTTTGTTTAATACCTTTTGATATCATATTGTTGTTTGGGATAAGGCTTGTAGGGTCTCAACCACCTCACGGGAGTTGAGGAGTGGTCGGAGATGCCTACGCCGGGCGTCCCGCCCCGGCATTCCGCATGCCATTCCCTGCGGGGTTGGTGGTCCGGGGCGCGGGGTCGCCACACAAAGGGTGTGGGTTGGGGTGGCACAGCCTACCCAGACGTAATGGCAGTGTTGGGTGTGGCCTGTGTTGTCGTCGGAGGTGGCGGTTCCTGGTTCTAAATCTCAGGAGGTGCCTCCTCTGCTGGGCGGACAGTACGTGGCCTTCCTCTCTTCCTAGTTTGCATTTTCTCATTGGCAAGGAGAAAAAAAAACCATGATTTAGGAACTGTAGCCAAGTATAATGTTATGATATTCTCAGCAACAAGTTTGAGAGTACAGCAATATAAAAACCTCCTATTTTTCTAAGTATAGTGTAAGGTTTTTGTTAAGGAATCAAAGAATCTTATGTGTCTCGTATGTTTGGCCATGATGTAAAACAAGGTTAGAATGTTTATATAATAAGTATAAGACTTTGCAAGTATTTCAAATGTTTTGGTTCTGATTTTTCATTGAAAATCCATGCGAGTCATAAAAATTCTAAGATTTGCCTCGGTAAATATCCTAATCTAACGTTCTATCGTAATCTTATGTATTCAAACTCTTTTGCTTAGTCTTTTCGACTATTATCCAAATTCGTGTGTCCCATACCACATGAATTTGGTAATAAGGGTGTCAACGAAGTTAAGTTGTATGAACACGGTCTCTATAAAACATCGGTTGAATAGTAGTTTACTAATAGTATCGTCCAAGTTTACTCTTCCCATACCGTGTAAACTTAGTGATAATGTTAGTAATGCAACTTTCTCCAAACGTTTCTTTTCATACAAGGTCGTGGGTTTCCTTACTTCCACATTTTATTTAGTATCCTCCAATTTTGTTGTGTCCCATACCACTCCAAAGTTAGTGATACAAAAGAAAGGATGGTTGTAAGTCGGCCCACCAAAGATAGTCTTAAACAAAACATTTTCATTCATATATAAAAAAAATTTACAATGCCAGTAATCAATCATGATTTTCCTGTCTACTACCGCTTCTATTAGACCTCCTACTAGGTACAGAAAGACTACTAGGAGAAGGTTGAGAATTTGCTCGTTGTTCTTCGACGTTTTGCATACGTATTAACACGGCATTTTGAGTCTCTTCTATCCGAGCAATACTAGTTACGATCACATTTAACTGCTCGAATGGGTTAGTCGATTGCCCCATCGTTGGTTGATGGGTCGACTGTCCCATAGGTAGAGGGTAGGCCGTAGGCATTGGTGGAAAGTATTGGCCGTACGGTTGACTCATAGGTGCGAGGTAGATGTTTTGATTGTACGGGGATTCCCTAACTGGGATCCCTTGGACATTTGGATATGCTTGAGTTGAAAAGTCTTGAAACAATGGGCTCATTGGAATGTTCTGTCTTCCAAGATTTGGTGCTGCCCAATTCTGTTGTTGTTGGTTCACAGGAACTTGTGGAACTGGCTGATACGGTACCTCAGGAGTTGGAAACCTTTGGTACGTAGTGTTGCCTTGAGTTGGCATGTTCCAGGTGGGTGGATTTGGTGGAGCACTTTGTCTATCTGGATTTGGTTGAGGTTGATTTAGGTTGGCAAATAAATCTTCCTCAGAGAATAGGTGATCAGTTGGATCATTATTCGGGGCTGCGTTTAACGTAGGGTTCTGGTTTGGCTCGTTATTTGGTACCTCCCTAACAGGAATCTTGCGCCGACTTTTTCGATGACAACATCCATGTTCATCTCTAATTCTTTCGCCATTTCCTAAAGTCGCGCCGAATACTCCCTCGTCAGTTGCCCCTCCACTTGTGACATATGTCTTGAAGATAAAGGATGTTGTAACCGCCTCAGTGATCTACTTCGAAGACTCATCAAAAGTGTTGACGTTTGCCTCATATAGCACCCTCATGATCAAGACTCCGTAGTCGAGGAGTTCCTTTCTTAAAGGGTTTTGAATCACCCTTAACATTTGTTGGATGATGATGTGAGGTAAGGAGACCTTAATTTTCTTCTCTATGCAGTATAACACAAGAAGTTGAGCCCTTGACATAGTGCCTCTAGTCCCCCTTTCTGGTAAGATGTTGCCGAATGCGATCTTTCCAAGGCCGGCAAGAGATGGTTTAAGGAGATTGTTTGGGAAGTGGGTGTACGTCGATTGGGTGTATGGCACTTTGGCGAGGGAATTGAACAACTGTTCTTTGGACTCCGCGATCTTTGCAACTCTCTGGGGTTTGTGTGGATCAATGATTTTATCTTCAATCGAGATCTCCATAAGTCGTGCAATAATTTCAATGTTGATAGAAATATTTGTTCCCCTGACTGTTATCTCCAAAACAAGGCTGATCCCATCTTCTTGAAGTCCTATGCAATTCATGGTTTCGTAGAAGGATTTCATCAAGTTGTAAGAGACGTGACCCTCAACTTTTGTTATGTTCAACCACCCCAATGTTGCGAGTTTTTCGTGAAGGATCGGACGAAGGCGGAGATCTCTATTGTCGATACTCCTCATAATCATAACCTCCCTTTTGAACAATTCCTTGAGTCTTGTGGGAATTGGTTCCCTACTACCAGAAGTCGTTCTTTCGCTTAAGGCCATTATTTTGCTGAAAGGAAAATAAACTTTGTGAAAGACACAAAATATATTCCTAACATTTTTAAGATTTATGATTTGTTCGTTGGACAATATTTTCTATTTTTCTCTTGATGTTTATGCCATCATTTAATCCAAAAATTTTTACTAGCAATATGATATATATATATATATATATATATCTCATATATTCATAGATATATAGATACATATATATATATTTAATCATAACTATTTATATAGTTTTCATAAATCATAACTATATATATATTAATATAAACTATATAAAAACTATATAGTTTTCTAGATATATATTTAATCTAAATCTCAACTATATATAATTTATATATATATAGTTCTAAAGATATATATATCTAAAAAAAAATTCATCCAAATTTTCCATTAGCAATATGGTATATATATATATATCTCATATATACATAGATATATAGATATATATATTTAATCATAACTATATATATAGTTTTTCATAAATCATAACTATATATATTTAAATCTAAACTATATAAAAACTATATAGTTTTTTAGATATATATTTAATATAATCTCAACTATATATAATTCATATATATATATATATATAGTTCTAGAGATATATATATCTAATAAATAATTTCTTCCCCTAATTTGGTGGATTTGGGCGGGCCATGGACTGTACTCTCTGATACCATTAAATGTCACACCCCGCCCGGACGCTCCTAAACCGGCGGGACACTCACGGACGGGGCGCGAATACATTATAACAATATACAGAGTACGCGAAAGCATGATTAAGTACAAGTCTGATTTTATTAATTTCAGAATATATTTGTACATGAAATAGTTAAGGGAACATTCTCCCTAAATCTCCAATGAATAATACAAATGGTACAAAATGTGGGCCCCAAAACCTGTACCCAGTCCACCCTAACTTCCTGTGAAAATTGGATAACAACGGGATGAGCTACACGCTCAGTGGGTAAAATAGTTCGTGAATATAACAATTAATAAAGCAAACTTCATAATTAGATATCTTAAATACAAATCAGAGCATCAAAGTCAATCCAACATGTATGTATGCATGACACCGTCTTGTATTGGTTTGATGATTGTACATCGCCTGAGTTCACGTATAGATGTCCTTCCCCAGGAATAACCGAGTTCTCATTGTACGTCCATCCTCAGGAACGATGCTCTGGATTCACATACAGATGTCCCTCCCCGGGAGTAGTCAGGTTCTCATTGTACGTCCCTCTCCAGAGAAATATAATGAATAGCGAGCATTGCTTCTAACTATTTTATGGATCATGAACCACATACGTCCCTAGGTGGTGATATGTATGATGCCAATGCATGAACTGGTCCGGTCTTTACTTAACATTTAGGCAGGATTTGGCAACGTCTGGTGATTCTTATCAGGGTCGGTATCACTACGTGCAAGGTTAGGACATTCAATATTACTTGTATAAGCTGATAGCTTTCAAATAAGACCAACCAGATCAGTCTCCAGTTGAGAAGTGAGACACGAGGTCTGCTTAAATACTAATCGTCTAGAGCAGCACGCTGCCTCCCGTTCACTATTTAAAGTTATTGAGGACAAGACTGAGTCTGGTTGAGCCAGATTGACCACTAATCCGGCATAGCAACAGTGTAACACATGAACTCCAAATATACAGGCTTAAGTATCACAGTATAAACATTATACGCAATAATGCAGTGTAAATAAATAGTAGACATGATGATAAATGAATGTAAACTTTAATAAAAGTTATAAGACACGTAAACCTATGTTTCGTTCTCCACCTTCAGATAAAAACTCCTTTCAGAACTGGCGCCCGAACGTTCAGGTCGCCTGCCCGAACAATTTTTTTTTTTGTGTGCAAACCTAGGATAGTACATTTGTAACCTAGGGTAGAGTATCGAGTCGAGGGACCTACAAAACCCTTTTAAAATCCATTAAAATGAATCATAGAACCTAAGGCATTCTTGATTTAAAGGTTTGTCACTCGAGAGAGAGAATCGATAAATCGAGAGTAGACATTCAAGTTATCACTCGAGAGAGGAGTTTGAATGAAAAATGATTCAAGATTTATAAATTTTCGAAAATAATTCATTAACACAATTATTAGAGATCGTGAGAGACACTATAGTCAGATCTAAACTCTAGAACTATAAATCCATTGATTTCTCTCCAATTTCCATTGTTTTGTTTGATTTTGTTAATTTTACATCGTAGCAATCAAATCATCTCTTTATTATCACTTAGATAAAACCATTAATTATTGTAGAATGGGGCATTTTTAAAAGTAAAATTACATTCCTTATGCATACGATAACCCACTCACCATGGGTAATATAACTTGATAGTTGTACACTTGCGAATTTAAATTTACACCATTAAGTTTTTGGCGCAGTTGCTGGGAAAGGTTTCCATTTTGCTTTTATTAATACCAATTTGAAGTGATTTTGGTTTTAATTTAGGTATTTTTGTTTGTTTGTTATATGTTTAAAAAAAAATGTTCGTCTTTTTCTGATTTTTTCTTTTATTTGATTTTAGTGTTATTTGATTTTTCTTTTTATTGTTTCTTTTTGTAGAAATGACATACAATTATAGCCACTCCACTTTCCAAGATAATTTTGGGCGAGTGGACTCTGTTACAACATTGTTGACATCACTTTCCTACGTTCAACATCAACTGGAACACCTTCAACATCAAGTGGACAATATTAATGCCGCAAGAACTCAACATACTATGGACGGTATGGGAGCTGCAACCATGAGAGATTTTGGAATGGATTCAAGTATGGAACAAGTTCAATATGGTCAACATTGGGAATATAATTGTATGGGTGACCCTTACCCTCATCAATACCATTCGGGTATATATGACCATGAGAACTGCTCCTACAATGACTCATGGAATGAATTGCAACATCTACCGAGTATCTACAACCAAGTGGAGAAAAAATCACCTTTGGAGAAGGCGTTGAGTTCTTTCTTGAGTTGTAGAGTTCAAGAAGAGCCACTTACTTCAAACAACGAAAAAGAAGATGTTGAAGGGAAAAATTTTTGATGCCAAGACATGACACCACCACCACCAAGAGAGTTGACTATCCTTGAAGAAATACAAAGATATGAGGCCTTAAAAAGAGAAAAAATGAATACTCAACAAGTGGATGTGCTTGAGTGTGATAATCAAGAGGTGGCTATGGATATACAATCAGGTGAACCTATGATGCCATATGTTGAAGAAGAAGATGTTGAAAGGGAAATTTTTTTATGCCAAGACATGACACCACCTCCACCAAGGCAACTGACTATTACAGAAGAGATGCAACGTTATGAAGCCTTGAGAGGAGGATAAACGAGTACATATCTCCAACCAAATGTGATTGAACACGATAATCAAGTGGTGTTTATGGATGTGCTTGAGTGTGATGATCAAGAGGTGCCTATGGATATACAATCGGGTAATCTTATGATGCCATATGTTCAAGAGGTGCCTACCAAGGTGGAAGAGTGCTTGGATGTCAAGGAATATAATTTTGGTTTTGAGGATCCATTTGCTAAAGGGCTACAAGTTGAAGTTGTAGTGGTTAATGATCAAATCCATTTAGAGGTGTTTGAATGTCAATGCCTAAATGTTTGGAAAGCACCAACTGAATATTTCGATGACATTCTTCCGTTAAATGGGAGTGATGCTTCATCGAGCTTTGTGTTTCCACTGGCAAATCAATCATCTAAATTTTTGTGGGAGATGTACACGAGTCTGATGATTCTGTTATCAAATCTGAAAAATGAGGAAGGCGGGATGATGCTCGAAATAATAAGGAAACATACGCGATTCAAATAAGAAGAGAAAGTCTAGCTAAGGACTATAAAGAAGCACTTGTTAGGAGGCGACCCAACCCGTGTTTAGTTTTTTATGTTATGTTTTATTTTTAGTCATTGTAGTATAGATTTTGAATTTTTATTTTTCACTAATGATATTCATTTTTGTCCCTTCTCAGGTTTCAATTCAAGTTTGGGGGTTCTCATAGATGTCAACAGCAAGAGCCATTGTGGAGCGCTACACATATGGGCTAGGGGAGTCTCGTTACTTTTCCTTTTCTCTTGCTTTCATATGTGGATGTTTTTGCATTGAGGACAATGCATACTTTAAGTTTTGGGGGGGAGTTTGAGCTTTTTGGTGTCTTTAGTGAAAATTTGTGAAAAATTTAAATTTTTGAGTTTTGATCATGAATAAATCCAAATTCCCTTATGAACTTTGATTTGATTTGATCTTGTATGTATGATCTATGAAAATGTTAGCACTTGGTTTTGAACATGATCTGTGGAAAATCAGAAAGTACTCTTAAGTCTGTGTGTTTGATTTGTTTTTCCATGTTTATTGAAAATTTTTGTTGACTTCTGAGTATAAAATTATGATCATGAGTTTCACTCGAGAGAGGGGTTTGAATGAAAAAGGATTCAAGATTTATAAATTTCAGAAAATAATTCTTAACACAATTATTAGAGATCATGAGAGACAACATAGTGAGATCTAAACTCTAGAACTATAAATCCATTGATTTCTTTCCAATTTCCATTTGATTTGCATTGTTTTGTTTGATTTTGTTCATTTTACATCTTAGCAATCAAATCATCTCTTTGTTATCACCTAGATAAAACCATTAATTATTGTAGAATTGGGCATTTTTAATAGTAAAATTATCTTCCGTGTGGATACGATAACCCACTCACCATGGGTATTATAACTTGATTTTCGTATACTTGCTAATTTAAATAAATACGATCAACAATACCCTGTCAACCTTTAAGAATACACAATTCTCAAAACTTTCGTCAGCATGTCCTCATAAAATGGACATCTCATACATAAACCTGATCACATCAATCAATTCACATATATAAAACCATCCACATTTATATAATCATCACCATAATATTAACATATTACCACAATGTCTCTTATTTTCCATTTTCCATCCACAAGGTCATATTCATATCATCAGTCCACTCATCTAAGTAATAATACTTACATATGAGATTATAATTATACATTATCAAAAGTAAACAAGTTTAAAACACTCCATACATACATCACAAAAGAAGATCTAAAGAGCCCCTTACTCTTATCTCGCCTTTCACTTTCTTTTTATGTCTTTACCTGAAATATTAGAAAGGAGTGGTGAGCTATAACATGCTAAGTGAATATTTTCTATTATGACAATTATAGGCATTTATGTAAACATGTAATTTAAAGCATAAAAACACTTATCAAAACACTTATGCAACATTCAAATAACATATACATGCTCTATAACACCCCTGAAAATCATTTCATGTAGCCCATAACCCAATTGCATTTTTTCCAAACTCTATGTGTTTGGTGTTATTTGATGTTTGTTGTGTTGTGTTTATGTGTTAATTTCATGATAACTTTATGTGGGGTGCATCAAATGAACTTGGGGACATTAGAAATGAGTCTGGAACGCATTTTTACATAGAAAACGCCTGGCTATACGCAAAATTTCGATGTGTATTGAGCGCACAATGACGAAATGAAGTTTGAAAATTCTGGCCCAGAGTGAAGCGCGCTCCATGCCTGAAAAATCCAGTTTTTTGACAGATTTTTGTGTGTGGGCCCAATTTTGAGTGTTTAAGCAATGTACACCTAATTTTTGGTCATTTGCACGTTTTTGACTTGGAGAAGAAATGAAAAGGGTGGAGAGGAGATAAAGTGGAGAAAAGCTAGGGTTTTTGAGGTCCCTTGCTCAAATCTCACCCAAGGTGATATGATTTCCCATTTTTCTTCCGTTAGTCTTTTTCATTTGTGCAAATGAGTTGTATTTTGACCTAAGGAATGCTATGGGCTTTTAGTTAAGGGTGGTCCAAACCTAGGGCTCCTTTGCATGTATGTTTTTATGAACCCTAGTGTTGAATGGAAGCCATTAATACCATTTTCCCCAATTTCTCACTTGGATTTGGTGGAACACTTTGTAAATGGACCTACCCTTGGTTCATGGCTTTAGACATTTCCAAATAGCTTGCATGTCATCTATGTTAGGCTTATGGATGCTAGAAACTGATCCATGCATTTTGTTAGAGATTTTCATGGTGAAATCATAGGGTTTAGTACAAATGGCTCTTACTTGGTTCCTTGACAGAGTTGAGAACAAGCCTTGCATGTCAACTATGTTGACCTAGTGGCCATTGTTGATAAACCCATTATGCAAAATCAGTGATAAACATGGCTGAACATGGTGACCTAGTGTAAATCGGCAATATGGCCTAAGTATGAAAATTTTCATATTTTAGGGCTTTTGATGCTTTTGACCTAAAATCATTAAATTGATGCGATTTACGTCTAATTAAGCATGATTAGGGTTGATTATGCTACTGGTTAGGTGGTGGTGACCATGTCATGAGTTAGACCTACTTGTAACCAAATTCTCCAATTTGGGCATGTTTATGCCCAAGGATGGAAAATTAGTATTTTTGATGAATTGAGTAATTTATGAGTGGGAATTAGGCATTTGAGGCCTATGGCATGTATTTTTGTGTTGTATGTAGTAATTAGATGGGATTAGGCCTATTGGCCATATGCGGGCTGATTTAAGGTTAATGTACATGTCTATGTGGTTGAACATAAGAATTTGATATTTGTATGGGTGATGATGATTACTTTAGGATCTTGATTTTGGTTTATTCGGTTTGGTTATCGTGTGTGGTTAGATACTCTCGTGAGGCTTGGTTCTGAGTAGACTTTATTTATGTTTAAATCTTTTATGTCATCATATTACTTATATGTTTTATGTTGAAAGCATGAATGTGTTCTAATGGTTTGAATGATGCATTGATTTAAGAAAACCTTACAACCTTGGTTTGACTCATCTATTTGGCTAGTAGGGAGACTTAACCTTGTCATAGGAGGGTTTTAGAAAGTAAGTGTTTGGGGATGGGAACGGTACGGTAAAATAGACATGGACTAATAACCCCAAATGAATATGATTGGGGATAGAAACAACACGGTGAAATAGACGTGGACTAGTAACCCCAATGCATATGGAATGTGGAATCCAAATGACAGGTTTTTATTTGCATCAAATTTTATTATGAATGCTTGATATCTATATGTTATGAGCTTTAAATCATTCTACACATTGACATGCATACATGGTATTTTATTGATGAGTAATGATAGCACATATGAATTCTATTCACTGGGCACCGTTGGCTCATCTTCGTTTCCCTTTTTCAGGTCCTTCTGTTCAGGATAAGGGGAAGGGAGTAGTCATATCTTGAGGGCCTTGCCGGCTTAGAGTTTAAGGCCTCAACGTGAGTTAGGAGGCATTTCTTTTGTGAACTTTGTTTTAATTATGATGTAAACATATTTTGGACTATGTAATTATATCACTTATCACTTTTGTAGTATTTGGTGAGTTGAGACTTGTTAGATAGGCCATGAGGGTATATGGCGGTTGATTTTTTTTTTGTACATGTGGTTTTTAGATCTTTATGTGAAATGTCCATCTTGATGAACTGTTGGGATAGTGGATTATTTATGGATTTATCTTGTCTTCAATTATTATGGATGGTAGGATTGTTTTGGATAAGGCTAGTAGAGTCTCAACCACCTCACATGGGTTGAGGGGTAGTTGGAGATGCCTAGGCCAGGCGTCCCGCCCCGGCATTCCGCACGCCATTCCCTATGGGGTTGGTGGTCCAGGGTGTGGGGACGTCACATGCTCACAACATACTTTAACAAATCATGCAAGGTTTTCAAAAAAATCCACAATCTCCCCCCTTCAAAGCAATTGAGCAGGTCTAACCCTTTGTATGACCTTTACAAGGTAGCCAACCTTTAATTACTCAATTCAGAATTTAATTCAAGGATTGATAATCCTTGTTAGGACAACCCACTGCACAATGAGGTTACATATAACACTCACCTGGGACTAATTCTCAATGGAACGAACTTATGTTTGAGTCGCCTTTGCAAGTTTAACATGCTCCAATGCTAAAACATTTCATGAATTGCAATAAAATACAATGATCAATTCAATACATAACAGGCTTACATTCAAATCATTTTCTATCTACAATGTCATATAAAGAAACCAAAACAAAGGAAATACTCACAATGGTTTTTTCACTAACACTAACTCAAATGGACACCCCCACCAAAAGCAGGTCACTTGTGACCATTACATCAATCACCAAATGCCCAAATTCAGATTTTCAACTCTGGAGTTTTGCAATTCAAATTGTTTTTAATCACAATTATCCAGCAAAACATATTTAAATCAACTAAAACCTCCATTAATGGAGCTCTGAAGCCTCAGCTACTTCAACAACTGGGGTGGAACATTCTACCATTACAATACCTTAATTTTACAAGATTTCAAACCCAAATCACTTGCAGAATATAAAAAAAACACTTACCAATCAAAGAAACCCTCAGTCCTTACCTTGGATTTGATCTCCCAAGCTCTTTCATCTCGTTCCCTTTTCGTTCTTCTACTCATTTCCAGCTCTTTCTAGCTCAAATGAGTTGAAAATTGGCAAAAATCAAGTTTTAAAACCATAAACCGCCTCACCGCCATTTTAGAAAAACACTGTCAAACTGTGAGGAGCGCGCTTTGTCACGACGTCTCTGACGTAGTCTGACGTCATGACCGGCACAGCATACTATACACTGTACATACCCATATACAGTATATAATATACTATCAGCCTTCACGTACTCTCTTAAACCTTCCCAAAATGTACATAAATTTTTTTTTTTTACCTATACCACAAATCAAATTCCATAACCATTTCATTCATTCACACATCAAATTATCATTTCCTCATCCAATATAAATATATGCCCACACATCCCATCTAGATGATAATACATATATAATGTGTGATAAGTATACATATCAAAATAACAAAAATATAATCTATTTCCTCCAAGCATACATACACATACCAGACAAGTTCATTTTCCCTTCGAGTCAATACCTGAAATATTGGAGGAAATAGGGTGAGCAAACAACTGCTCAGTGAATATAGTTCTTGAGATGGCAATTATATACATTTATAGAAATATGACACTTAAAATCATTTCAAACACTTATTCAACACATGCATCATTCAATGAATATATTGTACATGTCAACATCATAAATTTCATGATTTTCAATAACATAATGCACAATCTCCCTCCTCCGCAAGGCAAGAGAGCGGGTCTAACCCTTGTATGGTCGTACAAGGTAGACACAACTTCTCATGACCCAATTCAATAACACCATGCACAATCTCCCTCCTCCGCAAGGCACGAGAGCGGGTCTAACCCTTGTATGGTCGTTACAAGGTAGCCACAACATCTCATTACCCAATTAACAGTCATTTCAAGGATCGCAACCCTTGCTAGGACAGACCTAACGAAATGACAATGAGGAATCGCAAAGCCTCATCATTACAAACTCCAATGCTAAAATCAGTTTGCATGATCCATAAAACTCAATGCCTTATATATAATATCACATGCGTACAATCAAACAGTTTATATGCGTACAATGCCATACAAGAACCAAATCAAGAAAACTATACTCACAGTGGTTACACGGGTTTTCTAATTCAACTGCTAAAATCGAGCAACAATAGGGCTTCCTCAAGAGCCTTTATCCATGCCCTTAAGCTCTCAATTTAAACACTGAAATGACCATAGATTATCATGAGAATCATCATTTACCATTTCGGTAGCTACTAAAATATCAACTCACTTTTTACAGTACTATTCACTTTTACTATTCACTTTTTACTATTTACCATACTATTCATTTTTACTATTCACTATTCACTATTCACCATTTACTATTCACTATTTATTTTTACTATTCACTATTCACCATTTACTATTTAATATTTACATTTACTATTTACCATTTATTTTTACTATTCATCCGAAAGATGTAAATTGTATTAAAATTGTCCAACGGCTCCAAAAATCATAAAATTGAATCTAACCACATATTCGGGTTTCTAACAGTCCAGGGAGCGTTTTTCTAGCTTCCTAGCGGGTTTTCATTCACGTTGGGGTCAAAACCCCAATTTGTCAAAACGCCGTAAAACGGCTCCTACAGTCAAAATTAGTCCGCTAGAATCGTTACATCTAGCTTAGATAGTAATTTCACGAAGTAAGGGAGTGAAAATCACTTACCGCGAGACCGAATTTGACGCGAATCCCTCCCCTTTTTCTTCTTCTCCTTCTTCCTTCTCGGTTCTTCCTCTTTCCTCTCTGCAACGGCCTTTCTGTTCTTCCTTTCTCTTTCTTTTTTTTTTCTTTCTTTCTTTAACTCATTTCCTTATCTCTCTTTTATTTTTATTTTTTTATTCTCATGGTGTACACGTTGGAATCAAACACTCTTTATTTTATTCTTTTGTTTTTTTTTCTTATTCATTCAACGTTAAGAGATTGGTTAACATGATAGTTGATATTTATATATAATATATACAAGTGATTCAATACACTTAGGCTCCCCTTACTAACCAACTCCTCCATCAAATTCCATTCAATTCAACTCATCTCATTCATATAAGTCATTTAATAATTCAATTTCAATCAACACCATTTAATAATTCACTTATTTCACATGTATTCATATATACACATGTATTACATCATACTATGCCTTAAGTCTTTAAATCATACTCCAATCCACATGTTTAATTAACCAATCACATAAATTAATCAATGTAATTCACATGTATCCTCTTCATTTCATAATTTTAGTTATTTACTAATCATACACGCGTATATTTAGCGCATACGTATCAACTACGTGTATTATCACGTGTATATTTAGCTCATACGTATAAAATATGTATTATACATCTCGATATACGCGTACTTCAACGTATGTATTTAATTAAATTTACGGGGTGTTACAATCTCCCCAACTTAAGAAATTTCGTCCTCGAAATTTAGAAAAGATGATTCCTCACGTGATACTCAATCCCAGAAAACTGCTCTTGCGTTTTATATGCCGCTTCCATGTTTGCTCTTCTTGATACGTGGTATCCTCCCCAACTTAGAGTTGAGTTACATCCATAACATAGATGGAATTCGAATGATTCCGGACACTTATCAACTGTGATCGTAGTACAAATCGGTAAGCCAATGGACCTATCCTATCAAGGATTTCTACTGGTCCAACAAATCGCGGTACGAGCTTTCTTGTTATTCTAAATCTCATTTGGCTTTTCTGTGGTAAGACCCTCAACAAAACTGAGTCAGCCACAATACATTTCAAGGTCGATATACAAACCTTGTGTATGTACTAATATCTTCTGGCACCAATAACAATAACTCCACACTTTCAATTCACAAGTTGGAGATCTATAAGGCTTATTATCAAACTTTTAGAGTGCCATCATTATGCTCTTATAATAGCTATTTATACACATACGGTTACACACATAAAATATTCCTTCCAACTTCCACCAAAATTCAAATATACTAGACCCGAGCATGCTCGCAAGCATCAAAGTCACTCTCTCAGTCTGTCAGCCAGTCTGAGAGTACATATCACACTGAGAAGGAGATGAGTATCAAAACGAGTCTGCATCATATATCAGATCTCGACAAAATCTTCGGATCTTAATCCGACATGACAAATATCTGAGTACTCCCATAAAATCTCCATATCACACACATATACAATCTGCTCAGTCTATCAAAAGAATTCTGGTGTTCATTGGAAGAATACGCAGACTTATCAGTCTACTAATGGTCATCCAGATGGTATCATATCTACCCATAACCCATAAGATACCATTTGAACCCCATCTTCATTTAACACAATCCATAATATTTCATACTAATATCATACTCGTCTCATCATAACTTTTTCTCTCTGAATATGAGTATCAATCAGTTGAACATGCATCCGAGCACAAATATCACCACGTGGAGTAATAGAGAGTACACTCACAAACAATCTCCATTTATGGCTAATTGATAGATACTACTCCGGTTTCAGCCTGTTTTCCTACTCAATGCCTCAACAACATATTGGCCTTTCCCAGGATAATAATTCAAATCCTTCGGGAATTCTTGCCACATTTAGTACCTCATATTCAGTTTCTTTCCGTTCAAATAATTACTTCAGACTCTTCAAATCTGAGATAGTGTGACCTTTTCATTATCGAGGCAATGCTCTCATCAATTCAAAATAACTACCAACAATTTTTTCTTCACTCTCAGGCTAGTTATTCTCGTGCACTACCAAATATTTGGAAACACAAGTAATTAACCTATCCTTTTGTGTCAATGTAAACTTCAGATCTGGACGTGATATTCATCAATCACAATTACTTCCAGATTCTGAACCTAGTAACAACATTTCATACTGTGAGAGCTTTCCTCATACACAACGGTCCACACAATTTATAACATTCATCTGGCTTAGTTTCGTGAGTGGAACAGATAACTTCAAGGATCTTTCCACACACGTTCTATAACATACATCTAATACCAGAAACTTCTAATTTCCATCATTAAAATCAGTTTTAACAGTACTATAATCACTTTGACCTGCCCAGTATCCTTAAAGATACTATTTCAATTAGTCACGTGATCCAAAAATTCTCTTCGTAATTATATTCAAAACTCACATTCACCGAGCTTGGCACTTAATCGGTGTTCTCTCAGTGACTACAAGTTAATTCCGAGGTGTTATTCATGCTCCTCTCATTTTCTTGGGACAATTTCATATATCATCATCAAAGACTATGTACATCAAGATATGGTTCATATACCCACTGCATCAATCCTATAACGTGATTGACACATAAATGAAGGTTATCAACATTTCATACTATCCATATCTTGTCTTACAACAGTCTGCATTACATCTTTTTCTCGAATTCTTAACTGATGGTGCCTAGAGCTCAAAATGATCTTAAAGAAAATTTGGCTTCATTTAGTTAATCGAATTCGACCATCTATCCCTGGTAGAGGTATTCATTCTTTCTTGTTATCATGCCCAGTTAACAGTAATTCATACTTAAACGTATTTCACTATACCTTCTTTCCATATTATCACAAAATGCTCTCCAAGGTGGCATATCAAGAATAATAAATCTTTTGCTCATTAACACATTTACCTACACCTTAAATTCTCACAATTTCTCAGGTACTCTTTATGAAGGAATGAAGATACATATTATACTGGCATCAGTTTTATATGCTATCAATCTTCTGTCTAGGTGGCAAGTTTAATAATTCATTAGAGAATACTCCAATATAGCAGCTCACCACAGGAATTTTAATCAACTGCATGCCTTATTACATTACTCTACATGGCTTTGTACTAGTCATATTCTCCATGTCCTCGTCAATACCTAGCTTATCTTAGAGAGACAATTTTGAGAATATAAATTTCTCGAGATTCAACATGAGAATTTTCCACTTATTCAGAATATTACTTCTTTTCGGAGAGACGGTCCAACTGGCATGAGAGGTAGCCAGCCAATCATATCCAACAAAGCATCTAATTCCAAAAACTTCATATTCTAAATCCTTACTTACTTGATGACCCTCATATTTATTCCACCTATTATTTGCTAACCATATCAAGATAGATTCTTTCTCCTGTAGGCATACTCACAATCAATGATGCATGATTATAACAAAAGATAATACAATTTGTCTACCATATCACCAGAGATAAAGGACCAGGTAGATCCAACAATACATCAGAATATCCACAATAACAAAATATTGATCATACCTGTTATCAATGTCATACTACCATCTGGCTTTGGTCTTGTATTTCCTTTAATTTATTCTCTAATATCTGGGGGAGTCACATTGATAAAACATATTGGGGCATTCCATATCGACTAACTGGAGACTAACACATCTCGTTTTTTTTTTTTAGATTGATAATCGACAATCATAGGTCGAGATACAATGTACGCAGTTTGTCACTTCTGCTCAGGTAATGGAAACCAATTCTGGTTTTCATAATTCGTTAACATCACTTTTCTTTTTCCATTTTTATTGGGTCCAGGTACGAACAAAATTAGAGTCACTAATACTGCCAAAATCTCAACCTTACTCAATGTTTAACTCATCTTGAATTTCATATTCTTGCCCCAACATTTCCTTACATTCCTTATTTCTCTTTTTACCTAACACTGGTGTTGATGACTCGGCTTCAAACGACGGTACAAGCTATCTTACTAGTATTGTTGGTGTTAATAATTTCACCACAGCATTGGCTAACCTAAAATCTATAGGTTGCCTCTCAACTTACGCATATAGTTATAACCCAACAATTCTCAAACCTGTCGTATAGGATACTGGAATTTATTCTAGATCCTTATCATTCTCAGAGTGATCATTTCAAAAATAAACTATACCAGTCTATTTAATTCATGTTTGTATTTCTGGTTAGGCATGTCACTACATTTTAACAAGATAACCTTTTTCATGCCTTAAATCCATTTCAGCATGATAATAGAAGCCATCATAAAATAGCTTCTTTAATTAATCTCATGCCTTAATCATATCAGGAGTCCTTAACCCACTTTTCTATAATTTCTTTTCATCAGTTAGCTTAACTTAGCTATTGTTCTTTATCATTTTCAGAGCCTTAATCATTCACTAAGATGGTCTCTAGTCAGAGTAGCACATTTTTTTCTATGTCTAATATCAGACTGCCAATTAAGATAGGAAAATCTCTTCTCCCGAAAGTTTCCATAACTTTCACATATCTTTTTCCATCTAGCTTATCATTGAGACCGTCTATTTATTTTATTTTGACTTCAGTCTCAACTATATATGTTTTTACAGAAGTACTCACACCATTAGCATCCACATTTGGAGCTATCACTGGTTCAAGCCTCTGTCTTTCTCACATTACAACTTTACCACAAGCTCATAAGCTGTGCATTTCGTTGTTGTTGGGTGGTTACTAGCCATATATAAGCTATATCGTTTATTATCACTGAATTACATCTAGTTCGTTTTCTTTCAGCCCTCTGATCCTTTCTTGATCAGCAATTTCCATTGTTAATCTTGACTATTCTTTTCCAAATCTAAAATTCACCGACACAGGTGATTCTCAGCCAAGATAACATATTGGATTAGGGTCAGTATAATAGGACTACTCATATATATACTCCTACAATCAATCATAATATCATACAGCTTTTAATCTTTAGGCTTTTAATCCTAAACTTGGCTCTGAAACCAATATTGTCACGACGTCTCTGACGTAGTCTGACGTCATGACCGGCACAGCATACTATACACTGTACATACCCATATACAGTATATAATATACTGTCAGCCTTCACGTACTCTCTTAAACCTTCCCAAAATGTACATAAATTTATTTTTTTTACCTATACCACAAATCAAATTCCATAACCATTTCATTCATTCACACATCAAATTATCATTTCCTCATCCAATATAAATATATGCCCACACATCCCATCTAGATGATATTACATATATAATGTGTGATAAGTATACATATCAAAATAACAAAAATATAATCTATTTCCTCCAAGCATACATACACATACCAGACAAGTTCATTTTCCCTTCGAGTCAATACCTGAAATATTGGAGGAAATAGGGTGAGCAAACAACTGCTCAGTGAATATAGTTCTTGAGATGGCAATTATATACATTTATAGAAATATGACACTTAAAATCATTTCAAACACTTATTCAACACATGCATCATTCAATGAATATATTGTACATGTCAACATCATAAATTTCATGATTTTCAATAACATAATGCACAATCTCCCTCCTCCGCAAGGCAAGAGAGCGGGTCTAACCCTTGTATGGTCGTACAAGGTAGACACAACTTCTCATGACCCAATTCAATAACACCATGCACAATCTCCCTCCTCCGCAAGGCACGAGAGCGGGTCTAACCCTTGTATGGTCGTTACAAGGTAGCCACAACATCTCATTACCCAATTAACAGTCATTTCAAGGATCGCAACCCTTGCTAGGACAGACCTAACGAAATGACAATGAGGAATCGCAAAGCCTCATCATTACAAACTCCAATGCTAAAATCAGTTTGCATGATCCATAAAACTCAATGCCTTATATATAATATCACATGCGTACAATCAAACAGTTTATATGCGTACAATGCCATACAAGAACCAAATCAAGAAAACTATACTCACAGTGGTTACACGGGTTTTCTAATTCAACTGCTAAAATCGAGCAACAATAGGGCTTCCTCAAGAGCCTTTATCCATGCCCTTAAGCTCTCAATTTAAACACTGAAATGACCATAGATTATCATGAGAATCATCATTTACCATTTCGGTAGCTACTAAAATATCAACTCACTTTTTACAGTACTATTCACTTTTACTATTCACTTTTTACTATTTACCATACTATTCATTTTTACTATTCACTATTCACTATTCACCATTTACTATTCACTATTTATTTTTACTATTCACTATTCACCATTTACTATTTAATATTTACATTTACTATTTACCATTTATTTTTACTATTCATCCGAAAGATGTAAATTGTATTAAAATTGTCCAACGGCTCCAAAAATCATAAAATTGAATCTAACCACATATTCGGGTTTCTAACAGTCCAGGGAGCGTTTTTCTAGCTTCCTAGCGGGTTTTCATTCACGTTGGGGTCAAAACCCCAATTTGTCAAAACGCCGTAAAACGGCTCCTACAGTCAAAATTAGTCCGCTAGAATCGTTACATCTAGCTTAGATAGTAATTTCACGAAGTAAGGGAGTGAAAATCACTTACCGCGAGACCGAATTTGACGCGAATCCCTCCCCTTTTTCTTCTTCTCCTTCTTCCTTCTCGGTTCTTCCTCTTTCCTCTCTGCAATGGCCTTTCTGTTCTTCCTTTCTCTTTCTTTTTTTTTCTTTCTTTCTTTAACTCATTTCCTTATCTCTCTTTTATTTTTATTTTTTTATTCTCATGGTGTACACGTTGGAATCAAACACTCTTTATTTTATTCTTTTGTTTTTTTTTCTTATTCATTCAACGTTAAGAGATTGGTTAACATGATAGTTGATATTTATATATAATATATACAAGTGATTCAATACACTTAGGCTCCCCTTACTAACCAACTCCTCCATCAAATTCCATTCAATTCAACTCATCTCATTCATATAAGTCATTTAATAATTCAATTTCAATCAACACCATTTAATAATTCACTTATTTCACATGTATTCATATATACACATGTATTACATCATACTATGCCTTAAGTCTTTAAATCATACTCCAATCCACATGTTTAATTAACCAATCACATAAATTAATCAATGTAATTCACATGTATCCTCTTCATTTCATAATTTTAGTTATTTACTAATCATACACGCGTATATTTAGCGCATACGTATCAACTACGTGTATTATCACGTGTATATTTAGCTCATACGTATAAAATATGTATTATACATCTCGATATACGCGTACTTCAACGTATGTATTTAATTAAATTTACGGGGTGTTACACGCTTCTCCTTCGCCCAGAAAATAGAATTTCACCAAAACCCATGAGGAGCACACTTCTCCCTTGACGTGAGCGTGCTTATTTGAAGTTTTTCAGAAACACTACTCTCGGATTTTTCACCATGAAAGCGCGTGTAACACCCCATAAATTTAATTAAATACATACGTTGACGTACACGTATATCGAGATGTATAATACACGTATTTTATATGTAGGAGCTCAATATACGCTTGATAATACACGTATTTTATACGTAGGAGCTAAATATACGTGTGTATGATTAGAAAATAAATGTATTAAATGAAGATGATACATATGGGATCATCTTATATGGGTGCTTACAAGTTAAAAATTGGAGTTGAATTATGTGGATTGAGTGTATAGAAGAAGAAGAGGAACAAAAATATTTACTGTTCATTTGCGGGTATTGTTCACCGAACAGTACCGTAAACAGTACGCAGAAGAGGAAAAAAAAGAAAAGAAAAGAAAATACTGTTCATAAGCGGGTACTATTCACGGAACAGTACCATAAACAGTACTTGCATGTAATAAAAAAAAAAAAACTAACGCAGTTGCATAAAGAGGCAGAGAGAAGAAGGAGAAGAAGAAAAATGGAGAATGCGAGATTCGGGCGAAATCGGGACTCGCGGTAAGTGATTTTCACTCCCTTTCTTCGTGAAATTACTATCTAAGCTAGATGTAAACTTTCTAGCGGAGTAGTTTTTACTGTGGGAGCCGTTTTACGGCGTTTTGACAAATTGGGGGTTTTGACCCAATGTGCATGAAAATCTGCTAGAAAGGTAGAAAAACACTTCTTATACGGTCGGGACTCCGAATATGTGGTTAGATTCCATTTTAGGAGTTTTGGAGACTGTTTGACAATTTTAATACAATTTACATGTTTCGAATGAATAGTGATGAATAGTACTATAAACAGTGACGTAAATAGTGATAGTGAACAGTGAATAGTAAATAGTAAATAGTGATGTGAACAGTGATGTGAACACTGATGTGCATCCAATGAAACTCCGGTTTGAGATCATAGAATCGTAGATAACTGAATTTCAGACGTTTCGATGCTAAGATTGTGATTTTTGGATATGATTTGATAGTTTTAGTTACTAAGTATATGGTGTCGTGAAAATATGATTTGGAAATCTATTTTCACTGTTCTTTCTTGTGAAAATATCTAGATTGACCACAGAAACGAGATAATAGTTTCTTCAACTGCTTATGAGTCCTAAATGGATTTATTCTTCGTGATTTGAAGTGAGTTGAGAAATTAAAGATGTACATAGATATGAATACATGAAATTGAATTATGGAGTGATTGTGACAGGTTAAATTAGTTGGATTTAACTTGGAGCTGGACTCGAAAGCGACGATGATTGGGTTTAAGTGGAACGTGTTGTACTGTGTGTATAGTTTCCTTGATTTGGTTCTTGTATGGCATTGTACGCATATAAAATGTTTGATTGTATGCATGTTATATTAATATATAATGCATTGAGTTTTATGGATCATGCAAACTGATTTTAGCACTTGGAGTTTGTAATGATGAGGTTTTGCGAGTCCTCATTGTCATTTCGTTAGGCATTAGACCCGGATAAGGTTTTGCGAGTCCTCATTGTCAGTAGGTCTGTCCTAACAAGGGTTGGGATCCTTGAAATGACTGTGACTTGGGTAATGAGAGGTTGTGGCTACCTTGTAACGGCCATACAAGGGTTAGACTCGCTCTCTTGCCTTGCAGAGGAGGGAGATTGTGCATTGTGTTATTGAACATCATGCAATTTATGTTGTTGACATGTACAATATATTCGTTGAATGATGCATGTGTTGAATAAGTGTTTGAAATGATTTTAAATGTCATATTTCTCTACATGTATATAAGTGCCATCTCAAGAACTATATTCACTGAGCTGTTGTTTGCTCACCCCATTTCCTCCAATATTTCAGGTATTGAGTCGAAGGGAAAAAGAAAAATCCGTGAGTGATAATCACGTAAGCCTTCGTCTGGTATGTGTATGTATGCTTGGAGGAAATAGATTATATTTTTGTTATTTTGATATGTATACTTATCACACATTATATATATATATATATATATATATATATATATATATATATATATATATATATATATATATATATATGTGTGTGTGTGTGTGTGTGTGTGTGTGTGTATTATCATCTAGATGGGATGTGTGGGCATAGATAGCTTAATATATTAGATGATGAAATGAAAATGTGATGTGTGAATGACTGGGATGATTATAGATATCTATATTGGATTTGATTTGTGGTATAGGAAAAAAATTTCTGTACATTTTGGAAAGGTTTGTGAGAGTACGTGAAGGCTTGTATTATATACTGTATATGGGTATGTACAGTGTATAGTATGCTGTGCCGGTCATGACGTCAGCCTACGTCAGGGGCGTCGTGAAAATATTGGTATCAGAGCCTAAGTTTAAAATTCGTAAAAAGATAAAAGCTTTATGATATTATGAAGGATCAGAAGGCTGAAAGAAAAAGAACTGGATGTAATCCAGTGATAATAAACTATATAACTGATATATGGCTAGTAACTATCCAATAACAACGAAATGCACAGCTTATGAGCTTGTGGCAAAGTTGTAATGTGAGAAAGACAGAGGCTTGAATCATTGATAGCTCCAGATGTGGGTGCCAATGGTGTGAGTATTCTGTAAAAACAGACTGAAGTCAAACTAAAATAAATTAACTTTCAGGAAAAGAAACTTTCCTATCGTAACTGGCAGTCTGATAGTAGACGTAGTAAAGAATTTGTTACTCTGCTTGGAGACCATCTTAGAGAATGATTAAGTCTCTGCTAATGATAAAGCACGTTAGCTAAGTTTCAGCTAACTGATGATAAGAGATTATAGAAAATTGGGTTAAGTACTCTGAGCTAATGTAGGCATGAGATTAATTAAAGAAGCTGTTGTATAAGGGCTTCTATCATCATGCTGACATTGATTTAAGGCGTGAACAAGTTAAAATGTCATGACATGCCTAACCATAAAAACAAACATGAATTAGACTGGTATAGTTTATTTTTGGAATGATCACGATATTCTGAGAATGATAAGGATCTAGAATAAGTTTTGGGATCCTATACGGCAGGTTTGATAATTGTTGGGTTATAAATATAGGCGCAAGTTGTGAGGCAGCCTATAACTTTTTGGTTAGCCAAAGCTGTGGTGAAATTGTTAACCCCAGCAATAGTGAGATAGCTTGCACTGCCGTTAGAAGCCGAGTTATCAACACCAGTGTTAGGAAAAAGGAGAAATAAATAATGTAAGAAAATGTTGGGGCAAGAATATGAAATTCAAGATAAGCGAAACATTGAGTAAGGTTGAGATTGTGGCAGTATTTGTGACTCTAATTTTTTTTAGTACCTAACCCAATGAGAATGGGAAAAAGGGAAGTGATGTTAACGAATTATGAAAACCAGAAGTGGTTTCCAGTTAGTCGATATGGAATGCCCCAATATGTTTTATCAATGTGACTCCACCAGATTGTAGAAAATACAAGACCAGATCCAAAGAGTAGTAAGACGGTGCTAACAAGTATGATCAACAATTTGTTATTGTGTATATTCTGATGTATTGTTGGATCTACCTGGTCCTTTATCTCTGGTGATATGGTAGACAAATTGTATTATCTGTTGTTATAAAACTGCATCATTGATTGTGAGTATGCCTACAGGAGAAAGAATCTACCTTGATATGGTTAGCAAAGATTATGTGGAATAAATATGAGGGTCATCAAGTAATTATGGACTTTCGAATAAAATTTTGGAAGTGGATGCTTTGTTGGGTATGATTGGCTGGTCACCTCTCATGCCAGGTGGACCGTCTCTCCGAAAAGAAGTAATATTCTGAATAAGTAGAAAATTCTCATTTTGACTCTCGAGAAATTTATACCCTCAAAATTTTCTATCTAAGATAAGCTAGTTATTGACGAGGACATGGAGAATATGGCTAGTACAAAACCATTTAGAGTAATGTAATAAGGCATGCAGTTGATTAACATTTCTGTGGTGAACTGGTATCTTGGAGTATTCTCTAATGAATTATTAAACTTGCCACCTGGACAGGAGATTGATAGCATATAAACTGATGCCAATATAATATGTATCTCCATTCCTTCATAAAGAGTACCTGAGAAATTGTGAGAATTTAAGGTGTAGGTAAATGTGTTAATGAGCAAAAGATTTATGATCCTTGATATGCCACCTTGAAGAGCATTTGTAATAAGATGGAAAGAAGGTATAGTGAAATATGTTTAAGTATGAATTATTGTTAACTGAGCAAGGTAACAACAACGAATGAATATCCTTTACCATGGATAGATGGTCGAATTCAATTAACTAAATAGTGTCAACTTTTCTTGAAGATCATTTTGATCTAGGCACCATCAGTTAAGACTTCGAGAAAATGATGTAATGCAGACTGTTGTAAGACAAGATATGGATATTATAAAAGTTTGGTAACCTTGATTAATGTGTCAATCACGTTTATAGGATTGATGCAGTGGGTATATGAACCATATCTTGATTATCACATAGTCTTCGATGAGGATATATGAAATTATCCCAAGAAAATGAGAGGAGCCTGAATAGCACCTCAGAATTATCTTGTAGTCACTAGGAGAGCACCGATTGATGAAGATGAGAATTTTTGAATCACGTGACTAGTTTAAATAATATCTTTAAGGATGCTGGGCAGGTCAAAGTGATCATAGAACTATTAAAAACTGATTTAAATGATGGAAATCAAACGTTCTCTGGTATTATTTGTATGTTATAGAAAGTGCGTGGAAAGATTCTTGAAGCTATCTGTTCCACTCACGAAACTAAATATGATGAATGTTATATAATGTGTGGACCGTTGTGCATGGGGAAGCTCTCACAGTATTAAATGTTATTACTATTTCCAGAACCTGGAAGTAATTGTGATTGATGAATATCACGTCCAGATCTGGGTTGTGCATTGATACAAAAGGATAGGTTAATTATTTGTGTCTCCAGATATTTGGTAGTGCACGAGAATAACTATCCTGAGAGTGAATAACACTTTGTTGCTAGTTATGTTGAAATGATGAGAGTCTTGCCTCTATAATAAAAAGATCACATTATCTTCAGATTTTAAGAGTCTGAAGTAAGTATTTGAACGAAAAGAAACTGAATATGAGGTACTAAATGTGGCAAGAATTCCTGAAGGATTTGATTTTATATTGAATTATTATCCTGGGAAAGGCCAATATGTGGTTGAGGCATTGAGCAGGAAACAGGCTGAAACTGGAGTAGTATCGATCAGTTAGCCATAAATGGAGGTGGTTCGTGAGTGAGAGTTACAGTTATGAGTGTACTCTCTATTACTCCATGTGTTGATATTTGTGCTCGGATGCATGTTCAGCTGATTGATACTCATAAGGATGAGACGAGTATGATATCAGTATGAAAGATTATGGAATTGGTAAGATGGATTGTATTAATTAAAGATGGGATTCAAATGGTATCTTATGGGTTATGGGTAGAAATGATACCATTTGGATAACCATTAGTGGACTGATAAGTCTGCGTATTCTTCCAATGAACACCAGAATTCTATTGATAGACTGAGCAGATTGTATATGTGTGAGATATGGAGATTTGTGGGAGTACTCAGATATTTGTCATGTCGGATTAAGCTTGTGTCGAGATCTGATATATGATGCAGACTCAATTTGGTAATCATCTCCTTCTCAGTGTGATATTGTATTCTCAGACTGGCTGACAGACTGAGAGAGTGACTTTGATGCTTGCAAGCATGCTCGGGTCTGGTATTTTGGTGGAAGTTGGAAGGAATATTTTATGTGTGTAAACGTATGTGTATAAATAGCTATTATAATAGTAAAATGATGGCACTCTACAGGTTTTATAGTAAGCCTTATAGATCTCCAACTTGTTTGACTTGAAAGTATGGAGTTATTGTGATTGGTGCCAAATGATAGTATTAAATGCACAGGGTTGGTATATAGGCCTTGAACTTTATTGTGGTTGACTCAATTTTGTTAAGGGTTTTACCACAGAAAGGCCAAATGAGATTTGGAATGAAAAGAAAGCTCACATTTGTTGGACCATTAGAGATCCTTGATGGGATAGGTCCATTGGCTTACCGATTTGCTCTACGGTCACAATTGATAAGTGTATTGATATGATTCCATATATGTTATGGATATAACTCAACTCTAAGTTGGGGAGAAGACTATGTAGTAAGAAGAGCAAACATGGGAGCGGAGATATACAATGCGGGAGCAGTTTTCTGGGATTGAGTATCACTTGAGGAGTCCTCGAGTCTAAATTTCGAGGACGAAATTCCTTAAGTTGGGGAGATTGTAACACCCCGTAAATTTAATTAAATACATACGTTGACTACACGTATATCAAGATGTATAATACACGTATTTTATATGTAGGAGCTCAATATATGCTTGATAATACACGTATTTTATACGTAGGAGCTAAATATACGTGTGTATGATTAGGAAATAAATGTATTAAATGAAGATGATACATATGAGATCATCTTATATGGGTGCTTACAAGTTAAAAGTTGGAGTTGAATTATGTGGATTGAGTGTATAGAAGAAGAAGAGGAACAAAAATATTTACTGTTCATTTGCGGGTATTGTTCACCGAACAGTACCGTAAACAGTACGCAGAAGAGGAAAAAAAAGAAAATAAAATAAAACACTGTTCATAAGCGGGTACTATTCACAAAACAGTACCATAAACAGTACTTGCATGTAATAAAAAAAAAAAACTAACGCAGTTGCATAAAGAGGCAGAGAGAAGAAGGAGAAGAAGAAAAAGGAAGAACGCGAGATTCGGGCGAAATCGGGACTCGCGGTAAGTGATTTTCACTCCCTTTCTTCGTGAAATTACTATTTAAGCTAGATGTAAACTTTCTAGCGGAGTAACTTTTACTGTGGGAGCCGTTTTACGGCGTTTTGACAAATTAGGGGTTTTGACCCAATGTACATAAAAATCCGCTAGAAAGGGTGAACAACACTTCTTATACGGTCGGGACTCCGAATATGTGGTTATATTCTATTTTAGGAGTTTTGGAGACCGTTTGACAATTTTAATACAATTTACATGTTTCGAATTAATAGTGATGAATAGTGACGTGAATAGTGAACAGTGAACAGTGAACAGTGTATTATATACTGTATATGGGTATGTACAGTGTATAGTACGCTGTGCCGGCCATGACGTCAGCCTACGTCAGGGGCGTCGTGACGGCGCGCTTCTCCCTTAGGAGCACACTTCTCACTGTTTCAACTTGAAAATTTCATTCTAAGTGTTATTCCAATTGTCCAATTATGGTCTTAGTATAACACCCTGTGCTTTTTATTATACACCTACGTTGACGGATACGTATATGTACGTGTATACATACGTAAGAGTTAAACGTATATGTGTATAAGCATACATAAATTAAGTATATTGTATTATTAAATATCATACTATCATTAGATTATAAGATGATATAAATGACCTTAATATTATAAAATATTATAAACTATTATAAGATATTATAAGAATATCTTATCTCCCTCATTCTCTTACTTATCTCATCCTCTCATCTCTCTCAAACGTGAAACATAAAAAATAAAAAAAAAAGAAGAAGAAACAGAGAAGGGAGAAACGAAAGAGATAAGGAAAAGAAAAAGAGGGGGAGAACGCACAATCTTCACAGAATCAGGACCTATGGTAACTATTTTCACTCTAGTTCTTCGTGAAATCAATATCTAAGCTAGATGCAACATTTCTTTTGGCGTAATTTTTGTTATGGGAGTCATTTTACGGAGTTTCTAAAAATTGGGGTTTCGACCCAACTCGAATGAAAATCCTCTAGGAAGGTTGAAAAACACTTCTTAGGTTGTAGGAACCTTAAATATAAGGTTAGATTGAATTTATTTGTTAGTTTGAAATTTTTATAAATATTGGAAGTTGATTTACTACTTGAAACCTTAGATTTGATATTGGAGACATTTGGAACTCCACTAAAACACGATGAAACTCCGGTTTGAGACTATAGAAAGATAGATCTACTAATCCAGACATTTTGATGTAAATATCATGATTTTTGGATATGATTTGATATTTTTAGTAACTAAATATATGATTTTGGTGAGTAAAATTGACTTGGGATGCCTCCGCGAGCATGTAAAATCTCAGTGAAATACCTGTTGAGGGTAGTAGAATGATAGAATGACTGATTTTACACGTGTCAATGTGAACAGAATAATTATAGGAATGTTTTATATTTTTAATAAAACTGATATATGTTTCTATGTGCTTATGTGAGTACTTTGGTGTTGAAATCTAGCTTAAATGATGCATTTTCATGGAAAAATAACTCCATTTCAGTTGTTGAACCAGCTGAGAAATTTGAGTGTTAATAATGGTGTTTTGGTGAGTTTAAATGGTGTTTAGTTGATTTTCATGATGATCTATGGCTTGAATTACCTAATTGCAGTGTTTGAATTTAGAGATTAAGTGCATGGATAAATGTTCTTGAGGAAGTAATTATAATGGACATTTGATGATGCAAGTAACCTTGATGCTTATTGTTGCTGGATTTAAAGTGTATATTGTCTTAGAAACCTCGTGTAACCACTGTGAGTGTAGTTTTCTTGATTTGGTTCTTGTATGACATTGTATATATATATATAATGTTTGATTGTATGCATGTTATATTTATATGTAATGCATTAAGTTTTTATTGATCATGCAAATTAATTTTTAGCATTTGGAGCTTATGATAATGTCATTTCGTTAGGGATTAGACCCGGATGAGGTTTTGCGAAACCTTATTGTCAGTAGGTCTGTCATAACAAGGGTTGCGATCCTTGAAATAACTGTGAATTGGGTAATGAGAGATTGTGGCTACCTTATAACGGTTATACAAGGGTTAGACCCGCTCTCTTGCCTTGAAGGAGGGAAATGGTAAATTTTTGATGAAACTGTACACTGGTTTATTGAATGAGCATAAACTGTATATTGTGTGCATGTATGTTATTTTGATGAATGTTGCATGTGTGCTTTTGAAATATTTTAATTTAAACGATTTGATATGCCATGTTTTTCTAAATGCATGCAATTGCCATGTCAAGAGCTATATTCACTGAGTTGTTGTTTGCTCACCCCATTTCCTTCACCATTTCAGGTACAGAATCAAAAGGGATAGGAAAATTTTTAGAGTGATCAGCACGTGACTAGGACATAACATTTGTTGATGTACGTATGCTTTGGAGGAAGTGGTTACTTATTTTATTTATTTTGATATGTATAAACTTATCACACATATTATATATGTATTACCATCTAGAGGGGTTATTTTGAAAAAATGAGATATCAATGGTTATTTTGGATTGTTAAGATATTTGGCGATGACATATATACTTGGACAATGAAATGTTTGATTAATGAATGACAATGGTGGTATTTTGGATTATGGTATACATGGATGGAATGGTTATATATGATGATTGAATGGTTGACATTGTGAATGATTATATATATACATATGATTTGATTTGTGGTATATCAGGTTTTGTGAAATGTCCATTTTATGGAGAAATGCCGCCGAAATTTTTAAGAAATTTAGAAAGAATTGTGAGACTATGTGAAGGCTGACAGTATATTATCTACTATATACTGGTATGTACAATGTATAGTATATTGTGCCGGTCAGACGTCAGGCTATGTCAGGGACGTCATGACACTTCGGGTATTAATAACCTATAATACACACACTTACACTATTCTAAGATCGTACACACATGTATATGGTTATAAATAAGACTGACAATATGTAGAAGTCAACTATTATGCTTGATTGTAATGTACGGGGTGTTACAAAGTAGCCACATGATTTTTGATTGATTTTCCTTAAAAAACCTTTTAAGTGTTCGATTTTCAATTTTCTCCGTGTTCGATTTCTCGATTACATGATTCTTCTTTTTATTGCTCATGATCAATAACATATTTTCATGATAAATGTTTTAAATGATCATATTGTACGGGGTGTTACAAAGTAGCCACATGATTTTTGATCGATTTTCCTTAAAAAACCTTTTAAGTGTTCGATTTTCAATTTTCTCCGTGTTCGGTTTCTCGATTACATGATTCTTCTTTTTATTGCTTTCGATCATGATCAATAACATATTTTCATGATAAATGTTTTAAATGATCATATTGTATGGGGTGTTACAAAGTAGCCACATGATTTTTGATCAATTTTCCTTAAAAAACCTTTTAAGTGTTCGATTTTCAATTTTCTCCGTGTTCAGTTTCTCGATTACATGATTCTTCTTTTTTATTGCTTTCGATCATGATCAATAACATATTTTCATGATAAATGTTTTAAATGATCATATTGCATGATTGCTGGCCCCGTTAAATGTCCAAAAAGGGGGGGGGGTGAATTGGACAAATTGCAAGTTATACCTTTCAATAACAAACACAAAGAAAATAACAAAAAATAACAATGATGAACAAAAGAACACAAAGAATTTATAGTTGTTCAACTCCTACCTACCTCCACTACCTAATCTCCTCGATTAGGTTTTTCTCAAACTCTACTAACTAATCCTCTTAACAGGTGAGGATTAAACCGTTACAGATTTTTCAACTTCCCGGGTGTGAGAACAATCATTACACAGTGAGCTAAACCAAGTTCTAGTGACTCCCTGTTACTACGCAATAATCAATACATATTTGAAGTGTTGATTCCCTTACTCAAAGTCAAAGTAACTAACTTATAGAGCAAATGAACCTCAGATGAATCTGTTAAGCGAATGGATAGAGTTTAAGCTCGGCTGACAATGAGGTTGTTTTTCTTGCCTTCGTTGGATTTTCAGAGATTTTAAAATCACAAGCGATAAATCCAAAAAGCTTTTGAATCGAAATATGTAACAATAATTCTATTATCTTTTCAAAGATAAAAATCGACCAAATTTCAAAGAGTTTTGAGCGTAGATTTCAAGTGTTGTATATTTTTTAGCAACGACTTTAAGTTGCATATATATAGAATGTGCTAGGGTTTCAATCTCCAAAAAACCCTAAAACTTTAATTTGAATTTCTAATGCAACGGATAAGTTTATTCACTTAAATGGAGTTAACAAAGACTTTGAAAATTTCTATCAAAATAACGTTTACATAAAAACAGCAAAGTCTCAAAAAGTTGATAGTTCGTAAAGGTGAGACAACTGCTTATGAGTGTCCTATAGCTCTTACAACGTCTTGCAAAGTTAATGTCTAAAAGACTCAACTTTCTTTTGAGCATCCTGAAGTAACAGTAACATCTTGAAGGAATGTCAACCCGAAAGTGAGTTGAACTCAGTCAGTTCAGGAAAAATGCTACTCTACTTGAGCGTCCTATTGGAACTTGCTCCTAAATTTTCTAAACATTGTGAGTGTCTTGTAGTGATAGGAGCGTCCTACAATGTAGAACGTTGTGAGCGTCCTGCTTGACACTAATAAAAACTCAACTGTTTTTCCATTTTGAACTCCACTAATCCCTGTCCCAATGAACTACTCTTCAATTCTACTTGTGTTCCCAGATTTATTTCTAAAAGCACATCTTTCCACTTACGAAACATCGAATATGATGTCTCCCAGTCACCAAAAATTTTCACAAAAGCTTTTCTTTTGGCCTGCCATAACCTTTTGCAGTGAACGTCATATCCAAATCTATTTTTCACCATCTGGTGCAAAGTAGCTACAAAAGTGGTTGGCTCCTGATGAACCACATTGAACACCGTTGCACGTATCAAGTTAGAATCGAGCTAGGGATGATCTTGTGATAATCTTTTATAAACACATGTCTGAGTTGCATGGTACTTAGTAACTTCAAAAAGACCATGCCACTTGCGTTTGCATGCACGTAACATTCATTTGGAACCATCACTTGCTTGCTTGTAACGCACAACCCAAGATTTCCTATCAGAGTCAATAACTACAAATTCTTGGTGGTGCTCAATACAATATCATTTCACTGTGTGTTGTAAGTCATCTTTAGAATTAAACCTTAGTCTTTTATACAATTTACTAGTGTTGTTTTGACTAGCCCCACTCTGCACCAAATGCTCATCAATTGTTACATTAACTGCATTGAAGTCTATATTGTAGTACATCGGAGTTGGTACCTCATACCCTGACATGGTTTCTACTCTTGTTCTTGGCTTCATAACAAGTGGATCTCCATCAATCATGTCATCAAATGAACCAGGTGGATCATAAGAAGCATCATGTGCCTCCAGCACTAGGGCATCATCCTCTTCATTCTCATCATCTGTGCCGAGTTCGTCCGTATCATTCTCGTTTGAAGGCTCAAATGGTTGAGATTGAGTGAAAACATTAGGTATAGTGCCACCACCAACCATTTTATCTCTTACATCACCATCTCATAGCATATCATGCCTCATCCTTATTGTGATATATTGGTTGGCTGTGATCACTCTGCAAGGCTGGTTGTAAACTATGATTTTCATTCGCGGTAATATGCTGAACAACCAAGTACATCTCTATGGTATTAGGAGGTGGAAATTGAGACACAACTTGCCACATGAATTGTATGCTCTGATCATTGAAAATTGGTAAGGGCTTGAAGAAATAAGTTTCACTTCCTAAGAAAAATGGGTAGCTATCCATCATACTTAACCGTAATGATCGATGGTCTATTGAAAGTGTCTCTCGTATAACATCTTCCAATTCGTTAATATTTGCTCCCCTTTTTACTATAATACTAGTAGAAGGCCCACAACTATAATCAACTTCGTTAGGTTCGTGTACCATTTCTCCATTCATGTAACATATGATGGAGATGATTCTGTCATCCATAATGTACCCTAAACATCCAGAAAATATGAAATTTAACAATAACAACTAAGGTAGCATTTGATGACTCTACTTTACTTCTATTTCAAAACCAACCTCTAATTGCAGTAAAGGTTTAAGCTTACTAAAATGAGCAAAGGTTTTTGCTTACTCTTGTAGAGGTGTTATACCTCAACTTAAATTAGAGGTTGAAAAAATTGAAAAAATTATCTAGACAATGAACCAATTAAAAAATTATACTTCTGCTTTTTTAGAAGTTGCAAATAGAGTTACCAAACTCCACTTAAGATAGAACCAATTAAAATAATTGAGAAATAACAAATTAACAAAGATGCTTCATAAATTTCAATCTTGGAACAATTAAAAAATTGGAATAAGGTTTTAATAAATATGATGATCTCAATAAGTGGGAAATCAAAATTTGTGGTTCAAGCATATACTGTTAATCACAACATATAGCTCAACTACCACTACCAAATACAACAACAAAGATTAAATAAAGATATTTAAAATTAACAAAAACCTAGAAAAATGGTCACTAATCTACTTTTCAAGTAAAAAAAACATGTAGCTCCATTACCAAAACCAAACACAACAACAATAAAGATTAAATTAAGATCTTTAAAATTAATGAAAACCTAAAAAAATTAGTCAAAAACAACATCAACATTAATTAAATAAGGATTAAGAAAAATCAACATAACCCTAAAAAAATCATTTACATTCAACTAAAAACGAGTTTGAATAGAATCAAACAGAAGATGTTGAATGACGGAGAGAGATGAGAAGATGCTGGAGAGAGAAACGATATCGAAGAGAGAGTCGAGGGGAGGGGTTCATGGGAGAGAGAGGGGGATTGCATTTTTTTTTAATTGTTGCGGAGGGCTTTTTTTACCCATCACGAAATGGCTCAAGGGTTAAAAAACCCTTGCGTGATTTCATTTGAATAATTTTTTTTTTCAGTGAAGAAGCGCCATCTACTGAAATATGAAAATTGCGCAAGGGTTAAAAACCCTTGCACAATTTCGTTTAACCCCTGTGTGTGTGTGTTTTTTTTTTGTGCATTGCAGCTTTTTTTAACCAAGTGTCGCTTCTTCAAAAGACGACATCAAACTTTTTTGTTTTTTATTTTTAAAAAAGGAACGACGCTTCTTCATTCAATATAAGAAAAAAATAACATTGTAGGCAAGTTTTGGACAGATTGGTGTCGACGTGGCGTCAAAGTGTCTAAAACTTATCTAAATATAAATATAATATTTTTTAATGCCTATTTTTAGATATAAGAAAAAAAAATTATGCCTACAATTGTAAAAAATCCCATCCATGAATTCAAAAGAGTTACTCACGTGGTAGTATTTCCCACAACCAATACGCGACATACATACATCTGACAAACACGGCACATTTTCTCATAACCAGGTTTCCTTCCAGATAACACAAACGCCATTTCTTATCCTCCTTCCAGCTCCAAATCCTACAACACTCGCTCCTTTCTACAGCATTCAAAATCTGTAATATTCGACTCTCGGAATCCCTAATTTCGCAAAAGAAAGAAAATGGCCGCAACAATATCATCTTCGATTCCATTCAATCTCCTCCAACAACAACCCCCAAGATCCTTCAAAATCCAAGCTCATCAATCCTCCAAACACTCCCTTGAGCTTCCCAAACCAGCTTCCATTCTTAATTCTCGTCATCGCTTCTCTGTTTCTCCTTTGTTCTTGAAGAACCCTAGAGAAAGGAGAAGAGTACTTGCTGTCGCCGAAGAGACTTCTGTATCCACTCAAGATCCCTCGTTGGAGTCCGCGAGGAAATTGTACGTCGGCAACATTCCCAGAACCGTTGATAATTCGGAACTTAAACGGATTTTCGATGAGCACGGAGCCGTTGAGAAATCTGAGGTATTAAGCTCCGCTGTTCTTTTTCTTGATGTGTTCTTTTGAATGTTCTGCATTTCCCTGTTTTCTTTACTGTTTAGAAGGACCTTCATCTTGGATTTCCCTGTAATAGATGTATTTTAATTACGGCAGTAGATTACAGGATAGATTCTTTATGTAATTGTATGAGCTGCTAAAGATTTTTAAATTGGTTACATTTGAAGCATGGTTCAAAAATTCTCCGAAATTCGGCGAACTTCTACGAAGTATTTCTCTTTTTTTTACCATCGAAGTGCGAAGTGGATGTAAAATAAAAATACAAAAATTCGCCTTTATAATTCGACAAAATTCGATAAACTTCAATAAAATTTTTATTTTTCAATTCAAAAATGCAAAAAATGGACAAAATTCGATAAAATTCAACAAAGTTCGATGAAATTCGACAAAGAAGTAAAAAATGTTATTTCATTAATAAAAGCAAAAAAAATATCAATAATTATGTATTATTTTTAACTTCATCAATCAATATAGCAATATAAATTTTAAAAAATAATTTAATAAGCTAACAAATTATGTAGTTTATGGGATATGCTTTACCAAAAAGAGAAGAAAAGAAGCAAAAAAAAAAAATAAATAAAGTTGAAATAAGATAAAAACTTCAAATTAATTAAAAAAGTTTCCAAAGCTATCTTCTTTTAATTAACTCTTATAAAACAAGATTAAAAAATAATACATTTAAATAATAAACTATTAAATTAAGCATGGTGGGATTCAAACTAACAAAGTATATGGTTGAGAAGCAAGCCACAAAAAAACTAATTATCAAAACAAAGAAAATAAATTAAGAGCAAAAACCACCATTTCAAATTCATCAACCCACTTAACAAGATTGATTTTGTTAGGTCACTTATTGGTAGTTTTATGAATTAAAAGTGTTTATTTATATTATTTTTTTAGCTTATACTACAATAAATCTATATATTTAAGCATATATAAAAAAAACTCTCTAAACTTCTCTAATTAGGAATTTTTTACAAAAATTCTCCATGTCAAATTAAAATTCTCTAAATTAATTTCAATTTTCAAGTGATCGAAGTCAAGTTGAAATCGAATTTTCGATCCTTGGATGTGCGGTAAACAATGTTAATGTAAAAACACATGTTTCAACCGATTATATTTATATTTTTATATGTGAAAAGTATCTATTTATGTTTGTTTTCATCATTTCTAATAGTAATTATGCATATTTTAACATCTATATAGAAATTCTTTAAACTTTTCTAAGTTGACGAATTTTTACAATAATTCTCCAAGACTTCTCGAACTTTCCCGAATTAATTCCGATTTTTAAGGGTCGAAGTGTCGGGCGAAATCGAAGTTTCGAACCTTGATTTGAAGTCCGTTTTGCATTTAAGACCATCTTATTTAAACTTGCCCCCCCTTGGAATAGGAATAGGTTTGAAGCTAAGAAAGTATATAAGCTAATGTGTAATAAGGCATTCAGTTCAGCTTTCAAGATTTTCTATGGATTGAAAGCATGCTTTTAGCTCATAGTAGGTTCTTTGATGCTTTTTATTATGTGCTTTAAACGCATTCCAGAAGTATAACATCTGCTTTATTGTTATTATATGCACGTATTGTTGTATTTATGGTTTTATTTTTTCTTTGGGCCAAATCTCCCACTAGTGAAATCATTGTTCACCAATTTAGGCTTGTAGAAATCATTCAAATACAAATCATGTAACTCGAATTAATTAAATTAGAAAGCGGAAACATTACCAAGATCGCCTCGAGGGTGCTCCACGTGTTTAGTGTTCTCCCGGTCACTGGGACCACAATGTCACGGGTTCCCAACGTGTTCAACAGTCCAAAAGCCCCACTCTCTACTCAATGAAAAATCTCTCAAATTTTTCTGTGTTTTACCATGTTCACATCCCCTTAATTTATTGGCATTCTAGAGAATCAAGGAGATTTGATTCTCTCCAACTTTTAGTTTATCTAAGATGTGGTGGAGATAGAATAACTACTAAGTAGTAGTTATCTCTTGGCTTAAGGTGATTGTTAAGGGGTTATTCAACTTAGATAAATCAAGATAATATTAATCCAAATACGATCAACACGATCATAATCTATTACCTTAAATTGCATGATCAAATTCCAACAAGGCTAATTGATCATAAATGGCAATATTAAAATTTACTCTTTTTGGAGAAAAATAATAATTATGTCAAATACATTAATTACCCCAATCTATTTAGTTGGATAAACTCAATGATCCACCTTTGGGCTTGACCATTGTTTATCTCTCTGAACATCAACACAATCCCTTTTTTTTATTATTTAAATCTGTTTGCGACTCAATTATTATTATGATTGTGTTTAGGTTTGTAAGCAAACCTGACCACTCAACCGACCAAACTTGACCATTATGGGTCGGCTTCGGTCGGTTTTACAACATAGGTCGGGTTGGTCAGATTATTTTTTACCTAAACCGACCTGGTCAGGTCGGGGGTCAGAGGTCAGTCCTCGGGTTTCATTAAAACCCAACCCGATAGACCTGACCCGACCAACTTAAAACTATTCTCCACTCCCCCTCTTTATTTTTATTTATTTATTTATTTCTCTAAAACCCAAACATGCCACACACCCCCCTCCCCCCTTCTCTCAAACCCTAAACGACACATGCCCCTTCCCCCCTTCTCTGTGTGCCCTTTCCCCCCTTCCAAACCCCCTTCCCCCCTTCCAAACCCCATTCCCTCCGCCTCCGCCTCCGCCTCCTCCGACACCACCACCACCTCTTCCGGTGCCACCACCAACTGCCATGGCGCCACCAAATCTAACCCATCCTCTCCCCCATCACTCACGACGAACAACAGTGCAATAGCAGTAGAGTCGCCGTCGTCGCAGCCGTTGCCATCGCCATCGCCATCGCCGACGCTGTCGCTTCTACCTCTCCTTTTGGTTTCTCTCCTGGTCTCCCCTCTACTCTCCCTTCCACTTTCCTTTTTCCTTCTTCTCCTCTCCCTTGTTTGCTCTCTCTATCGTCTTTGGAGCTCTCTTCGTGGTTGTTCATCTATTGATTATGTTGTTCCCAACTGTCTTCTCCTCGCCGCTCTTTCTCTCCTCCGCCTCTTTTCTTTCTTTCCACCTTACAACATTACCACCCGACCAGCTTGATCGACCCAACCCGACAATTGGTTGGTCGGGTTGGCCCTCCCTATGTATTAAGGTCGGATAGCATCGGGCCATAATTGATGCCACCCGACCTTGGTGGGTCAGGTGAGGTGTAGGGTCGAACCCGACCCGATTACAACCCTAATTGTATTGACTAAGCCACTTTGGTGAACATCAATCAATATAATTATAATAATATTGGTGTCTTGGATTATGATGATTCAATTTCCCCACATGAATAATAAATAACCATACATAAATCATGCTTTAATAATCATTATTAAGTTATACCATATGAAGCACAAGCATGAACATTGTAATCACAAATCAAATAAGCATAAACATATAAATATAAATTGAATGTCAAACAAAAACTGTGAAGTGCTCATAGCTACCATGTAAATAATACACACACACACACACATAAACAAAACACTTTTATATAATACTGGGTAGAATGTGGTCCGACTTCTATTGAGAAAAGTACCGTGTGGAACACAATATCTACTTCTTTTCTTGTATGTGGTTACTACTACTTTGTAGTACTAGATTAATATCAAGAAATGTAGATCATAACCATATTTGGAAATTAGGCGATTGTTGTGAACAACACATTTTTTTATGTGATTACCACAACTTTGTTGATAGACAATTTTGTCCAAGATCTTCATGAATCAAGTATTAAATAATTAAAACAAATAAGTCGTACCTATCATTTTTATTTTGAAACAGGTCTTTAACCTTTTTGTTGATTCGTTTTGTTGTTAGGGCAATGAAAATCCCAAAATGAAAACACCTTTTAAATTATTCTATGAAGGTTGGGACCAATCCATTAAAAACTACTTGGTGACGGTTGATCGTGAAATTATCGCAAGTGCACGATAGTCAAGTTATAATATAATCTGATGAAATCGGGTATCGTCCTCAAGGATAATTAGAACACTAGCTATCACGTTTTTGCCTTAATTTTATCTGGACAATCGAATTCGAATGATTGAGTAATTAAACAGTAATGAAAACAACTAATTATTAACTAACAAAGCAATGAAAACGACAGATTATCAATAGAGAAATAATCTAGAGAATCGATTTCACCTAACTATCAACTATGTTCTTTCCAATTATTTATCATTAATGTATTTACTTAGTTTATAAGCCAGAAATCCTAATGTTTCTAACACCATCTATCGAGTGCCGCGTTAGAGCATATTCATAGGAATTGATCTCGATCTATCGATAAAGGTCTAATTCCTACAAACTCACTAAGATCTATGATTTCTTTTAGTGACTTCAAAGGGCCTTGATCTCCTATCGGTCTCACGATAACCTAGGCTATATTTTCCTTGTTCCGATCTAAAGTACCCTCTGTTGAGTGCCGCACTCTAGAACTAAGATCATCCAATCCGTGATCAAGAGATTGAAAGCATTAACAATGGAGAAATATAAATAAACTATCACAAATTTATTAATAATAATTAAGACTTTAAACTAGAACATAGCATCAAAGTTAGGATCCATCTATCCTCTAGAAACGATGCTTTAGTTCATAACTAAAGACATAAAAACATAAAGTATGAAATTGAACATCAAACAGAACAAAGGAAAGATAAAACTAGAGTTTTGTAGAGATTTTGAATAGTCTATGATGTTCTTCTCCACTTCGCTCCAGCCGTCCAACCTTTCTTCTTCAAGATCCTTCTCTTGAAAAAAACCCTCCAAATTCATATATTGTGTCCCCAAAGTCGTGTCCAATTGGAATTTCCAAGTTGCCAAAAAAACCTTCAAAGTTGCTAAATTAGCAACATTTAAACACGGGGCGCCGCGGCGCCCAGAGGCTTCTTTTCCTGATCACCTTGGCACCGTGATGAGCGTCGCGACCCCGAGAGCACTGTTTGTGCGCAGTGTTGTGGACTTAGTCATTTTTCGCTCCTTTTGATTTCCTTCTTGTGGACTTAGCCAATTTTCTTGCACTTTTTGGCTTGGGTTCTTCACGACTCATCATCTAGGCCTCTTATATGTTGTGTTCATCATTCATACTCACTTCCATGCATCTAAATACCTACAAAACAAAACAAAACAAGTAATTAAAACACTCAAAACATAAATTGATCCAACATATAAATTAACAAACCGAAATAATGCATAAAAATCAATTTATTCCTCAAGTAGCAAATGAATCAAAACTAACATTAACACACTCAATTAATGCATAAATTATCCTAAAACAACTATAAAACACTCCTAAAACAACTATAAAACACTCCTAAAATATGTCTAAATATGCAACTATCAACGGTTCCATCAATCGTCAACCAAATGACTACTTTCTTTTCAAAAGGACAAAATTAACTTTATAATATTTGATAATTACATAAACTTATAAATTAATTAAAACCATAAATATAACATTGAGGATGGTACCCATAGTGTTGGTATGGAGCCTAGACACATGGTATTTGAGGAGGACCATACTTTGGACTTAATTCATTATTCCTCCAAATAATATTCATTTTCCAATCAAAACCATTCAAGAAAGTGATGAAAATCACCATGAATCTGATGAGCATATATCTCCCATGGAGACTAATATTAATACTATCCCAATGAAACCAACAATTTAATATGCCATTACAGAGATCACAAAGAGAAAGGAGATATGCTATATCAGATAAGTATGTAGTTTATTTATAGGAATGCAATTTTGATATAGGTGAAAAAAATGACCCAATGTCATTTTTTGAAGCCCAAGATAGCATTATGTTCCTAAATAGTTAGAAGCCATGAAAGTTGAGTTAAGCTCTATGTATAAAGATGAGGTCTGGGATCTAGTTGACTTACCTGAAGGAGTCAAACCCATTGGTTGCAAGTGGGTATTTAAAACTACAAGGAACTCTAAAGGTAAAGTTAAGATATAAGGCTAGATTAGCTACTAAGGGTGTAAAGAAACATTTTCTCCTGTGTCAAAGAAATACTCTTTCAGGATTATAATAACGTTGGTAGTTCATTTTAACCTAGAATTACATTAAGTGGATGTTACCATTGCATTTCTAAATTGTTCTTTCTTTGAAGATGTCTATATGGTTCAACTAGAAGGTTTTGAAACCGAAGGCAAGGAACATTTAGTTTGCAAGCTTAAGAAGTGTATTTATGGGTTAAAACAAGCTTCTCAGCAATGGTACTAAAAGTTTGATGAGGTAATAAGATCTTATGTTTCCGAAGAAAATAAAATTGATGGGTAATGTTATTTGAAAGTCAATTGGAGTAAATTTATTTTTTTGGTATTATATGTTGATGTACTATTCACTTGTAGTTATCTGCGAATGTTACATGAGACTAAACTGTTTTTATCTAAAAGTTTTGAGATGAAAGATCTTGGTGAAGCTTTTTTTGCCTTTGGCATAGAAAATCACTGAGATAGATCTCATGGACTTCTTGGATTGTCACAAAGAACCTACATTGATAGAGTTCTAAAACGTTTAACATGCAAAATTGTAAAAGTGGGAAGTGCACCCATTGTTAAGGGTCATAAATTTGGGAAATTCTATTGTTCGAGAAATAACCTGGAGTAGTAACAACTGAAAGACATTTGATATGCTTCAGTAGTTGGAAGTCTAATGTATGCTCAGGTTTTCATGCGGCCAAATATAACATTTGTTATCAGGCTGCTAGGCTGATATCATAGTCAACATGGTATGGATAATTGGAAAGTGGCAAAAAAAAAGTTCTAAGACATTTGCAACAAACTAAGGATTATATGTTCACATACAAGAAGACCGACACACTTGAAGTGGTGGGTTACAAGGATTTGGATTTTGCTGGTTGTTTGGATGGTAAGAAATCGACTTCAAGTTTCATTTTTCTAATGGCTGGAAGAGCGGTGTTGTGGAAAAGTATGAAATAGACTTTGACAACTTCATCCACTATGGAGACAGAGTTCATTGCTTGTTATGAGGCCACTTCTTAAGCACTTTGGCTATGGAATTTCATCTCAGGACTTCAAGTGGTTAATTTTATTTCACAATCACTGGTGATTTTCTGTGATAACTTTACGACAGTTATGTTTTCTAAGAACAACAAGATTTTGAGAAGGTTAAAGGATAATGACTTTAAATATCTTGTTGTTAGAGAGAGGATTTAGAACTAGTTATTGCTAGTGAAGCCAGTGTTTTCAAGGCGGACCTAGGTCACGCCTAGGCGTTTTAGGGAGAAAACGCCTAGGCGCAGTGCTAGGCAGGTGGTGAGGGTTTGTGTAAATATTTAAAAAGTTTAGGGGGATTTCTCTAATTTAAAAAAAAATCTTTAAAAGCGGAAACCCCCCCTTTCTACAGTAAACCCTTGAACCTCACTCTCCCCAAACCAATTCTTTCCATTGCTCCGACCAAGAAACAACGTCGAAATCTCCGGCGACCGTCAGCGACCCTCCGGCGACAGATATTTGCTCTCAACAATTTGTGGATATGATTTTAATTAATATGAAGTGTTTTTTTTTTATCATTTTATGAAAATTTAACATTCATTATAGAATATAGTTAGATATATATAGTTTTGCACATGAGGGACTTGTAAATAATTAATTAATTATCTGGGGACCTATAAATAATTTTTTTTTATCACCTAGGTTAGGTCTAGGCTTTGTCTAGGTTATGCCTCGCCTTGACAGGGCAAATCTCCTTTGTGCCTTGAAAACACCGAGTAAAGCACATTGGTATACGACAGATGATTGTTGATCTCATGACTAAGGGTTTGCTGCTTATTTTGTATAATGAGCATGGTGCTCATATGGGTCGAATTGACTCATTTGATATGCTTAATTAGTGGGAGTTATGGTGATGACTCAATTTCTGACACTTCGTATTTATGATCATATTTATTATTATTATTGGTGTACATGTGTATGGAAAATTTGATTTGTGTGTTAATTTTTAGATATGTGGTGTCCTTGTTTGAGACATGGTTGGAGCAAAGCATGACATAGTGACATACATTTTTGTTAAATAATAATAAAAGACACAAAGATGTAACGTGGTTCGGCTCTAAGGCCTACGTCCACGGGAGAAGAGAGGAAATATTTTCTTATTCTTGATGATGTCTTAATGGAGGGACACCATATATATAGACATACAGGGCTATGCACACATATAACTATAATTACAATTTTAGTAACTGCTAAATAAAACGATTACTAAAATTATCATCTTTCCTTAAAGGAAATAAACCTTAAAGGAAATAAATCCCACAGAATTATCATCTTTCCTTAAAGGAAATAAATCCTAAAAGTAAATAAACCTTAAAGGAAATAAATCCTTAAAGGAAATAAATCCCACAGATTTTGCTCTTCTCCACAACACTCTCCCTCAAGCTGGTGAATAAAGGTTTACTATTCTCAGCTTGGACACATTTGCTTGAAATGCAGTATGGTTTAACCCTTTAGTGAGCACATCGGCGAGCTGATTATTAGTAGACACATATGGAGTACAGATCAACCCACTATCAAGCTTCTCTTTAATAAAGTGTCTATCAATCTCTATATGCTTGGTTCGATCATGTTGAACTGGGTTATGGGCAATGCTAATTGCAGATTTATTGTCACAATAGAGTCTCATAGGGTCATCCCAGTGTATCTTCAAATCTGTCAAAATTATCTGCAACCATAATAACTCACAAACCCCTTGTGCCATTGCTCGAAATTCTGCTTCAGCACTAGATCTGGGCACTACATTCTGCTTTTTACTTCGCCATGTCACCAAATTCCCACCAAGAAACGTACAATATCCAGTAGTTGATATTCTGTCAACTACTGAACCAGCATAGTCTGAATCAGTATATGCTTCAAGAACCACTCTTGTGTGTCGTTTAAATAAGATGCCCTGTCCTGGAGTCCCTTTAAGATACTGTAAAACGCGATTAGCTGCTTGCAAATGAATATTTTTAGGGTTGTGCATGAACTGACTTATTACACTTACTGCATATGCAATATCAGGTCTTGTGTAAGAGAGATAGATGAGTCTTCCTACTAGTCTTTGATACATCTCCTTATTAATAGTCAACGCTTCTTCAGCTTCTCCAAGCTTGTGATTAAGATCAATAGGAGTATTCATTGGTTTGCATGCTAGCTTCCCTGTTTCTTTAAAAAGGTCTGTAATGTACTTCTGTTGAGAAATAAAGATTCCCTGTTTAGAGTATGCCACTTCAATCCCTAGGAAGTATTTCAATCTCCCTAGTTCCTTGATCTCAAATTCCTCGGTCAAACACTGCTTAAAATTTTGTCTCTCGTTCTCATTGTTTCTTGTCATGATGATGTCATCAACATACACTAATAGAGCTGTAACTCCCCCCTGAAGTCGAGTGCTTAATAAACAAAGTGTGATCTCCTTGGGTTTGTCTATATCCCATATTTGTTATTACTTTGGCAAACCGACCAAACCATGCCCTTGGAGATTGTTTAAGTCCATACATGGCCTTTTTCAATTTACACACTTTATCAGTGGTGCCAAATCCTGGAGGCACTTCCATATATATTTCTTCTTCTAAATCCCCATGTAAAAATGCATTCTTTACATCAAATTGTTGCAGATCCCAGTCATAATTAGCTGCCAATGACAAAAGAAGTCTCACAGTATTCATTTTTGCAACTGGAGCAAATGTCTCTTGATAGTCCACACCATATGTCTGAATATATCCTTTGGCTACTAATCTTGCCTTGTAGCGCTCTAGGGACCTATCTGCTTTGTATTTTACTGTATAAACCCATTTGCATCCCACAGGTTTCTTTTCTGCAGGCAAGTTTACCAACTCCCATGTTGTATTTTTCTCCAGGGCTTCCATTTCCACACTAATAGCTTGTTTCCAATTTGTATTAGATAAAGCCTCGGATAATGATGTAGGAGTCTGGATGTTGTTCAGGTTGGTAAGGAAACTCTTATGGGTTGGCGAGAACTTCTCGAAGGATACAACATGAGATAATGGATACAAGGGATGTTTAGTGCATTCCCCTGTGCCCTTTCTAATGGAAATGGGAAGATCATTGTCAGGTTCAGAGGCTAAAAGATCATTGTTAGTTTCAGGAACTAATGAAATTTGTAAGGAGGGTTCAGGATTTGTTACCTCATTTTTAGGGATTGGTTCAGATTCTTGAACTTGCATCGGTTCAGGAGCTGCAGCTTTCTTCCTTGAGTACATTTGTCCAGTCATCCGATCCTTAGGTTCGTCATTGGGTATAGAGGGTGTAGGAGATTCGGGTTTGGTTTGTTGGACGTTAAAGGGGCCAAAAGGATCAAAAGGGCTATCAAGGGAGTTTCGATCCTTATCTTCCATGATGACACTCTCCCCCGGAAGAGGAGGAGCGGAAAAATAGGGCTCAGGTTCACAAAAGTGACATCGGCAGAGACAAAGAATTTCTTTGATGGCGGATGATAGCATTTATATCCCTTTTGAGTGGAAGAGGATCCGACAAAAACACACTTGAGAGCTCTGGGGTCCAATTTTCCCCTGTTGGGTTGGTGAACATGGACAAATGATACACACCCAAATATCTTAGGTATAAGATTATTGGAGATTTTGAGCTTAGGGTAAAATTGACATAGCTTTTCCATAGGACTTTTGAAACCAAGGGTCTGGGATGGTAGGCGGTTAATAAGGTGTGTTGCAGTAAGGACAACTTCCCCCCTATAGGACTTAGGCATAGTATTCTGAAATAAAAAGGCTCGGGTTGTATCAAGCAGGTGGCAGTTTTTTCTTTCAACAACTCCATTTTGTTTTGGGGTGTGAACACAGGATGATTCATGAAGGATCCCTTCGTTTTGGAAGTAATTGGTCAATGTTTGATTAAAATAGTCTCTAGCATTGTCAGATCGAAATCTTTTGATTTTAGCATCAAACTGGGTGTGTATCATGTTATGGAAGGTAGGAAGAACAAAGCTCACATCGAATTTTTGTTACAGTAAGAATATCCACGAGACTCTAGTATAATCATCAATGAAGGACACAAACCATCGCATTCCAGAAACATTAGCTATTGGAGAGGGACCCCAAATATCACTATGAATGAGATCAAAAGGATCTGAACTTCTTTCATTACTAAGTGGAAAAGATATACGCTTGTGTTTCGCAAGTTCACACACTTCACAATGAAAATCTTCAACATTGAGAGACTTAAACAAAAAAGGAAACATGATTTTAAGGGTTCGAAAAGAAGGATGGCCAAGGCGGCGATGATGGAGCCATAGTTTTTCTTTATTGGAAAATTTGTGCTCGGAGAGAAATGAAGTGTTACTCTTGATAGGATGTACTGACGTCTCAAGGTAATACAACCCGTCCTGTTCCTTAGCATGTCCAATCATCGTCCCCAAGTCCTGGTCCTGAAATGCACAGTAAGTAGGGAAGAAGGTTACATTACAACTCAGATCATGGGTCAATTTTTTAATAGAGATAAGATTAGTAGATAGTTTAGGAACATGAAGAACATTTCTGAGTGTAAGGGTGGGGCTGATGTGAACATCACCTATACCAACAACTGTGGTTAAGGATCCATCAGCTGTGGCTATTTTCCGACTACTAGGACATGGGTTGTAGGTATGAAATATATTGGGGGAATTGGTCATGTGATCAGTAGCACCAGATTCTATAATCCAAGAGTTAGCAAAAGACTTATCCAAGACGTTAAATCCAATAGAAATAGGAAAGTTACCTGAATGGGCCAATGAACAGGTACCTGAGGGTTTGTCCAGTGTGCCAAGCAAAGATTTCAATATTTCAATGTCGCCTTGGCTGAATCTGTCTGGCACCGGGGAGTCTGCAACTGTTTGTTCAGTAGACAAATGTGCTTGTCCACTGGTCTTTTGCTGTCCTCCTTTGTAGCCCCATTCTTTACTGGAAGTTGAAGGCTTGCCATGAAGTTTCCAACACTTCTCCCTGGTATGTCTAGTCTTCTGACAATAAGTACACCATCGATTTGGGACCTTTGATGATTCAGCACGCGGAGTGTGTGTCTTCTGATCATTTCCCCGATTGGCAACCATAGCTGAGCCTTCCATCTTCTGAGGTGTGAGCATAACACTTCTTCTGCTTTCTTCAATCAGGATAACTGAGATAGTCTCATTCAGAGTTGGCAACTCTTTGCTGAGAGTTTGAACTCTCACTTGATCAAACTCTGCATTGAGTCTAGCCATGAAGTCATAGACCCGATCCTTCTCAATATAGTTCTTTAAAACTACAACATCTGCAGGGCATTTAGTCTCAATACACCTATAATGGTCAAGTTCTTGCCAGAGATTTTTCAATACATTGGCATATTCGGTGACTGTCATGTTGCCTTGTTTTGTTTTTCCAACTTTCACTTTGATCTCATACACTTGGGCTGCATCATGGGCCTTAGAGTATGTATGATGAACGGTATCCCAAATGTCTTTGGCGGTATTTAGAAACATGCATGTATCACTAATGTTTGGCGTCATTGAATTCCATAGCCACGCCATTATAAAAGCATCTTCGTAATCCCACGCTATAAACTTAGGATCTCCAGGTGTAGGTCCAGTGCCCAAAAGATGACTTAATTTCCCTTTGCCCTTCAGAAAAGTACGCACCAGCTGAGACCACTTCAAATAATTCTTTTCATCAAGTCTGTATGCTACCTGAATGTTTGGTAGTTCCCCTTTCTCCGTTTTGTCAACTGCTTCTTCAGTCTGCACCGTTTCGGAAGTAACTGACATTTTTTCTTTTTCCCTTTTTTTATTTTTTATAGGTTACAAACTCAAAAAAGAGAAAAAAAAGAAAAAAGAAGAAGAATATTAGATGAAGACGAAGAAGGCGATGCAAAGAGAAGACGATGAACAGTTGTGATGAAGAAGACGATGTTGCAGGAAGAAGAAGAACCAGATGCGATGAACAGGCGATGTTGGTTGTAAGACGAAGAAGACGAACCAGGAGCTGCAGATGGCGATGGAGATTAGAGAGATGCAGTGATGCACAAGAGAGATATGTGAGAGAGATGCACGAGAGACGACGAAGATCAGTAGCAACGTCAAAGATCAGTAATGGTGGGTTCGAGCAGCGGCGATTGAAACACAATAGCAATGGAGACGAAGGCGTCGACGACGATTAGGATATCGACAGTGCCGATGAGGAAGACGCAGTACTCGATGGTGATATAGTAGCAGTGATGAAGACGTACGCACCAATCAACAACACGAATAATGGCGATGATGGCCAATGAGGAAGGTTCCGGCAATGAAGGCCAAAATAAAACAATTTCGACGATGAAGGTCGGAAGAAAAGAAATTTTTTTTCAGTTGTACGAGCTTAAATCTCTGATACCATGTTAAATAATAATAAAAGACATAAAGATGTAACGTGGTTCGGCTCTAAGGCCTACGTCCACGGGAGAAGAGAGGAAATATTTTCTTATTCTTGATGATGTCTTAATGGAGGGACACCATATATATAGACATACAGGGCTATGCACACATATAACTATAATTACAATTTTAGTAACTGCTAAATAAAACGACTACTAAAATTATCATCTTTCCTTAAAGGAAATTAATCCTTAAAGGAAATAAATCCTTAAAGGAAGTGAATTCCACAGATTTTGCTCTTCTCCACAACAATTTTCTTTGGTAGGCTAATGCACATGCGTTATGGACATTTCTTTCCCCACTCTTGGATAAATTGTTTATCAATTTATAAAGGCCAAGTGGGAGGATATTAGGTAATGACTTTTGTTAAATGATAAAATATAAATTAATAAATTAAATAACACCATGTGGGAGAATCTTATATTTGTGGTTTTGTTTAATTTATAAGTTTATATAACCATCTAATGTCATAAGGTTATTTGGTTGATGGTTGATGGAATTGTCACCAAATAATTTCTAACGGATTGGTCCCAACCTTCTTAGAACAATTTAAAAGGTGTTCTCATTTTGGGATTTCCATCACCTTAACACCAAAAGGAATCTACGAGAAGGTTGGAGATCTCTTCCAAATCAAAATGATAGGTATGATTTATTTGTTTTAATTATTTAATACTTGATTCATGGATATCTTGGGTAACTTTTCTATCATGTGCTTGTAGCTTTAGGGCTGGCAATAGACTTTTGGTTTTGGAAAAGGTTTTGTTTAGTTTCTGGTATTTGAAAGAAAATAATAAAAGAACCTTGTTTTTTTTTTTTTTTTTCTCCATGGGAATGGACTTTAGCTATTTTATATTTGTTGATCTTCTCTTTTAATTATCTAGTGTTAGTTATTATTTTTAATGTAATATTGGAGATAATAATTGGGTTTTGTGCATTTTACTTCACATGCCAAGATTATATGCTGAATGCTCATGCTTTGGGCAAATGACGTTTCATGCTTATTCATATCATAAATAAAGAGTTATATGGACACTTCAATAGTCAATTGACTGCTTTGAGCAATTTGATTATAAGTAAATCAGTAATGCTATAGCTATTGAAAAAAAAGCATGAAGAATTTAGTGAATGATGCTATTATAGAGATTATGAATCTAGTATCAGCAATCACGTTGTGGGTTATAGATGCCGATACAAGTCAATCCATGTTCATTGACATTTTAAAGCTTTTTAAAGTAAAATTTCTAATTTGAAATTCTTTCATTCAAACATGTCAGTGACTGGCGATGCCTAACTTATTTATCCACATATGTTCTGCAAGTTAATTGTCAAAAATAGCAATTACTTCAATGGTTTCATTTGCAGGTTATGCATGATAAATATTCTGGAAGGAGTCGTCGTTTTGCATTTGTTACCATGAAAACAGTGGATGATGCAAATGCAGCAATTGAGAATCTGAATGGAACAGTAAGATTTTGTTTCTCCATTCAAATTACTTGGAACAACAAGATCGTTGTACTTGTTAAACTGTTGTAGATTTGTTTTATGTGGTCATCATATTATAAAAGATTAAGGAACTTAGTGGATCCATCTACATTTATTGAATGAAATAACAGGAAATTGGAGGCAGGGAAATGAAAGTTAACATCACAGAGAAACCTTTGCCATCTGTAGACTTGTCTCTCCTACAAGCAGAGGAATCCAAATTTATTGACAGTCCGTACAAGGTCTATGTGGGTAATCTTGCAAGGACAGTGACTACTGACACACTTCGCAAGTTCTTCTCTGAGAAGGGAAAGGTTCTTAGTGCAAAAGTTTCACGGATGCCTGGGACCTCTAAAACCAGTGGGTTTGGATTTGTTACATTTTCATCAGATGAAGATGTGGAAGCTGCTATTTCATCATTTAATAATGCTGTAAGTTTTTTTTTTTTTCAAAAAAAAAATCTTTATTCTCTATTCTTTTTTGATTCTCTTGTTCATTTTTCATGATGTTTGAACTGCTAACTGCATAATATAGATTTTTTCAGGAACTTGGATGCATTCTCTTTCTTGTCTATGTGCATTTAGTTTGCATGTTAATGTTAGTTGTCAAGGGAATGTTATGGTCTGATGTATACATGTTGATGCAATAAATCCGGACCTAACGATATCCCCGTTGTTTTATCCATGAGATTATCTGGAGCTTGCTAGGAAACATCCTTACTGTTGATCCAAGTCATGGCTGCACTAATGGTCAACCCTCAATAAGCTAGGCTTTAGCATCAATAAATCATTCCTGCCCAAATCACTTATTTCATTGAGCACTTCAATTGTCTTTCATTGATTTGTATCTCAACTTCACTCAACTCAACTCGTGTAACCCTTTTCCCAACTACATGGGGTCTACTAATTGTCTTTCATTAAGTTGTATCTCCCATGATTAAATAGATGCACTTTTATAATGAGAGATCTTTACCACTTGAGTGTAAGGTGCTCAAGGTAAAGCATTATGTTAACCTCTTATTGTTTACGTAGGCTAAAATACTTGGACCAAAACATGGGCATGAGAATCAAGAAATCACTAATTGGATGTGATCTATGCATAGCAAACTATTAATATTTTCTTAAAATATTAAGTTCAAGAAGTCTGTTCAAACATGAAAGTAAGATCACGATATTTAAAACTATACAGTGTAGTTTTTACACATTGATGTGAATCATGTGATCATTGTCTCTGGCATACAAACAGATATGCTATTTGGATTCACATTATGGGAAACACAACAAATTATAGGTTTCATGCAACTCCCGCATTAGAATTTTTGCACCTGTTATTCCTATAATTTTGTTTTACTTTGTTCTTCTTTTGCAATGATTCTAGTTTGTATTTTATACCCTCTTGATGTAAATGATAATTCATAGGAGCATATATGAGAGGCTGAAACATACAATTAGGCCTTTTGGTTTCTTCCCAACATTCCCTTTCTTTAGGCTGTGTGCTTGTGTTTCAATTGATAAATTCTTTACTAATCACTATTTTCATTTAAAGTTGATTAAGATTATTTAACAGTTTGTATGATGCCATGACTGAAGTTTGTATGTTGAGTATGTATCCTCCTTCATTGTGACAATGTCATAAAATACCAAAAGGCTTCGAGAAAAATGCTCCTTTTCTTCAAAAGCTTGTTCTTTACTGGAAAAAAAAAAACTCATAGAACTTAGGGGCACATGCCTTTTTGTGCCTTAATGACACGTTACACAACGTATTATTTTATTTTCGTTGTTATTATTCCTTCATATTCTTCTCTTACACTGCATTATAATCATAAATCTGTTTATATATAACTTTTAATTTACATATAGGAGTTTAACCATATACAGAGTTAACATATGCACACTTCTTATTAATTATCCTGCAAATAGATTGCCTTTGGTGATCCAACTATACAATTATTCTTCTGGCTATTGTAAGCATTTGCTGAAAATCAATGAATGCTAGAAATATTAATCGTATTAAAAATTCTATATTGAGCAATGGTTGAGTTTCCTCTATTTTCAAGTTCTAGATGAAATTTTCATAACATAAGGAGTCTTATAAAAAGGGCATATTTGGTGGATGAGGACCATTGTGGGGTCTAGGAAAGGGACGTTGTACGCAACTTTACCTACACATTGAAGATTTGGTTTTGAACCTGTGACCTCTAGGAGTAATCTTAATTGTTGTGCCAAGGTCCGCCCTTTTCAATTTAGGAGTTTAATAAATGTCTAAAATTTTCTTCAAGGATGCATTTCATGGTACTAGAAATTTATTATGTGAGTGGATCATCTGATGTGATTTTCATTATTCATGTACGCCTCATGATCATTTTGCATTTTTCCCCCTCCTTGTGTCTGTTTCTCTCTTTATGCCACCTACTCTTTTTAATGTTTTTTTTTGGTCTTTTAACTCGGCAACTGTGGACATTAGAGCCATCACATTTTCAAAGTCTTGTTTTGTTTATGGAATTGCATATTTCTGCTATTTCAATACATTTGAAGAATCAAACAGTTGGTCTTTATGAAACTCTGAAAGGTGAATTAGGGATTTCCGCATTATTTCTACCATCATTTGAAACTTTCCAACTCTGTTTCTTTCTGGAATTTTTGCTATTTACTTGTTTTTGTGTTTGATGTGTCCATCTTTTCAACATCCATGCTTATGAGCCCTTTGGCTAGTTGAACATCCAGCCTCATGCCAATGTTTTGAAAAGTTGCTCATTGTTGAAGAATTCTGATAACTTAAGTCAAATATTTCCGTTCTTACATAATTTTCATTGATTAAACAAATCGAGTTGGTTCATGCTAGCAGATACATGTGCCGTTTACATGATTGCCGTTGCTTGTTTAGTATTAGCAACTTAGTGTCAGGGATGCAAATGGTTCTTCAAGTTATGATCTTGCAGCACATTAATTAGCGGAAAAATAGAAAATTTAGAAGAAGATCAAGGCAAAGATGGCTTTAAGTAGTCTATGTCGTCCATTAATTGGAGGATGCTCCATATTATGTGGTGTAGGTGTATTCTGTTTGAGATAAAGCTGCTACGTAAAACAAATGTCAATAGTAGAAAATGCTTAACATAGCTATTGTTTTGTCAAGTAGAGTAAGATGGGTACTTGTGCATTTGGATTCATAATTTCTCTAAGAAGATTCCTGTAAGGCTGTAATTGAATTGGTTAGTTTTAGTAAGTAGCCAAGACCACATTTAGCTTCAAGTTAGATCACAAGAATGGTTGTCCTATTAGCAGCTATACCTGAAACTTTTCTGCTTTTGAAAGCAGCTCATACCTGTTTTAATTAGAAGTCATGGAAACCCCTTTTGTTTTTTATTTGAATGTACTAGGCCTCTTATAGCAACCAACTAGTCCCTTGATATGTGTGTGACCCTTCCTATGCTCACGCAACGGAAATTCTAATGGCAAGTTGTTCCTGGAGTGGTCGCAATCCTATTTTTTATGCTCAACTTCTATTTTCAACCCTGCTGTTTTTTGTTCTACTAAACTGAAGTAAGTTCCAGATCTAAACTCCATATTTTTCTGTAATAATTAAAGACAATTTTATGACCAAAATCATTTGCTGTCATCACCAGCTAACCATTTTCTACTGGCAGCTTCTCCTGACACTTGTGGCCACTAATTTCCATCTCCACCGGTTGTTGGCTGCTAGTTAGGCATCATTGCCATCTATGGCTCATCATCCACTTCCACCTCCATGGGTTTGTTACATCACCTGGTTGTTTCCCTTTAGATGAAATCAGCCTATTCATAAATGTGGCTCTGTTGTGACCTAAAATCATAGGTTTGGATCTGAATAGCCTCTCCACAAAGTAGAGGTAAGAAATACATAAAATTCTTCCTCATACCCGACAATGGTGGGAGCCCATGCTCCAGGTTAGCCATTTTGGACAAAATTTGGCAAATTGATCACACTTTCTTATTTTTATGAGATTTTTTTTCATAGGTTATACTCCTTAAATAAGTAAGAGTAAAGGCCAATCTTACATTATTTTGTTTCTTCTCATATCTATCATTTGGGGTTTTTTTTTAATCCTGACTGATAATTTGTAGGATAGATTTGAGCAATCAACTAAGTAAATTAGATTCCTGATAAACATGGATGAAGGGTCAGCTTTCTATGCCCTGAAAAAAGGTAGGTTTCTCTGATGGTTGTGTTTCTTGGTTTCCTTGCAGTTATTGGAAGGGCAGCAAATTCGTGTAAACAAAGCTTAAGCTTGAGGAAGATTGGATAAAAGGCAACAATGTGCACTCGGAAGAAGAAGCAAAGACTATGATGATCTATCTTACAGAGGACCGTGAAGGTTGTTCTTTTTAACTATGCAAGACATCTGTTCCAGACCATGTAGGAAAGAAATTATCTTCTTCATAGAAAATGTGTCTTTCTTGAACTTTTGAGTTAATGGAGTAAATGAATTGTAAGACCGGCAATATTAATGGCAGAGCTTGTATAGGAACTATTAACACGCAATCTCATTGGTCGAATTTGTTACATCTTGTCTTGTAATTTTGCTAAGCTCTCTTTGCTTGCCATGCAAGACTCGGAGACCTGCTTGCTCTGCATTCTACATCTGGGTCCATGGGGCTTTTATAATCAGGATTGTATCTCAATTTTTCCTGGGAAAAACAAATAGTATCTGCAATCCATCATTATGAGCTTCTATTTTTATTCTTATTATTGTAATGGATTTAATCTAATGGTGTTATTTAACCATTTTTTTCTGGCATTTTCGTTTCGAGTACATTAGGTACCACTCTGCAACTATTTTCTTTCTGAAACATGTTAGTGTAGCATCAATTCATTCTTTGCAATATGTTAGTCTCTTAATACAAACTACAATATGATATGACATGATTATTACTGAATAATGAAGTTTTTATATGTTCCATTATATGACATACATACACTTTGTAAGGAAAATGGAATGCATTACTTATTTATTTTTTTAAAGGTTAGTAGCGGTGGTATTTGAACCTATAACTTCAAGGATTAACACTAAGGTTGCGTTCGGCACGTGAAAATCTTTATATGGGAATGAGAATCAAATATTTGGAAAAGTGATTGATGAGAATTTGAAAATGCAAATGTTATATTATTGTGTTTGGTTACACAACACATCAGAATTTTAAATAATCAAATAATCTTTATCATAAAATATTAATTTTATTAAAAATAATAAAACTAATTTATTATTAAACATATTATATAATTTTCAGACAATAATTTTTTTTATTAAAATAATACACTCAATTTTTATAAAAAATAGTAAATTTTTTTTGTTAAAAATAATAAATTAGTTGTGACGAAACAATTAAATTTTTTTAAAAAATAATAAAATGAATATTTCATAAAAATAAAAAAATTATTAAAATAGTAAAATGAAAAAATAATAATAAAATAATTAAAAAAATAAAATGAATATTTAAAAATATTAAAAAAATAATAATTATTAATAAAAAGTTAGAATAAAAAATAATTTCAAACAATAAAGTATTTTTTATTAAAATAATAAACTCATTTTTTATAAAAATAGTAAATCTATTTTTTTATTTAAAATAATAAATTAGTTGTGACGAAAAATAATAATAAAATAATTTTAAAAAATAATAATAAAAGAATTTTTTAAATAATAATAAAATAAATATTTTATAAAAAATGTAAAAATTATTATTATTAATATAAAGCTAGAATAAAAAATAATTTTTAAATAATGAAGTATTTTTATTAAAATAATAAACTTGATTTTAGTTAAAATAGTAAAATTGGTTTTTATTATTTGTGATGAAAAAATAATAATAAAATAATTTTAAGAAAATAATAAAATGAATATTTAAAAAATATAAAATTATTATTAATAATAGAAAGTTAGAATAAAAAAATAATTTTCAAATAATAAAGCATTTTTATTAAAATAATAAACTTTATTTTAATTAAAAATAATGAAATTGATTTTTATTAAGAATAATAAAACTGTGATGAAAATTAATAATAAAATTATTTTCTAAATAAAAAATTAATATTTAATAAAAATATAAAAGTTATTATTATTAATATTTAGTTAATAACATAAATATATTTTATTAAAATATTATTTTTAATCAAAAAATTATCATATTTATATGAACATAGGTGAAATAGGGGGATGATTTTATTTTTTTGGGATCTCGTAAGTTTTTATTTTTTTCTCTTTTTGCCCTTTTTTTTATTAAAAATAAAAACTTTTCTACGATAATTACTTTTCTGGGAGAGTGAATACCATATATCTCCATAAGAATCACTTTCCCATCTTGGGTGAGAATCCTACTTTCCTGATAATCAATTTTTCATTTTAAAAAAGTGCAAAAAGTGAAGATTTCCATTTTTATCCTCAAAATTACCCTATACAAAACGTCCAGTGTTTGTTATGAAAGAATGAAGAGGATGAGAATGAGGAAGTTGAAGATTCCCCCATTTGTTTTCCTTTTTGATATTTTTTGAAAGTGATTCTTGAGAAAATTGGATAAAAAAGTAATTTAGATAGGTGGGTTTTAGTTTCCTTGAAGTCTAATTACCATAGGAAAACAATTTATACTATTAATTCTATTTACAAAATGTTTAACATTATTAAATAATTTAATATTATTTTCATTTCTAAAATAATTTAAATATTAGAATATATATAATTAAAATCATAAAATTAACATGAAATGTATTTAGGTTTCTGGCGAGGTAAGTGAGGGTTTTTAGGGTTCCGACATCTTCAGAAGTAGAACTGGCAGAAATAACACCTTTTGACAGCAGATCCGATAAGATTAGAACCAGATCTCAAAAGATTAGAAGTAAAAGATTAGAAGTAGATCCTGGGCTTTAGAGTTTTGCGGATGAGTTTTCAAATCTTGAAGCTATTTCGTCTTTTCAGATTGATTAATAGTAAGTTCAACTTTATACACTTCGCCAAGCTCGAGCTTTCCTCTCCGGATCGTGTGATTCACTGTGCGTTGAGAAAAGAAGGGAGAGAGGCCTTCATTAAGCGCCGCTTTGTGCTCGCCATTGATCTTTTAGTGCTCTCGGCCTTAAGCTCGCCGCTGCAATCTTCTCCGCCAAGAAGACAATTGAGAGAAGCGGAGAAGGAGAAACTTCGCTACTATTGCTTGAGATTTCTCCAAGCGACAGAAACCCAAGCAATAGAGGCGACTACGTAGGATAGGTAGATATTTAGTTGTATGTTGCGCCCAATATTTAACTGTCTAAGATCTTACGTAAATAAGGGGTTTTTGCGAGGCTTTTTTCCTCTTGTTACGAGGGTTATGTTGCAGTGACGTTTATCTTTTTTTATTGCGGGGTCTTTACCCTTTTGTTAGCTAGTTTTACCTATTTTCTTGTGAGCATTTTATGTTCATCATTGAGCCTTTATTGATATTCAAGATGTGCTTTTATCTATTAATAGGATGTACTTCACTTTAGAGATTTAATTGTGAAAATAGAATGAAACTTTGACAAAAATAAAATATGAAATTAATTTTAATATTAGTTAATTTTTTCTTAAAAAAATTCTAATATCACTAACTATTTTAATATCAATTTAATAATACAAATATTATTATCATTTAAAAATTATTAATTATAATAATTTAATGATATCGAAATATTTTCATATTATTAAAAAAATTATCAACATAACCTAAAAATATTTTTTATTATTAATATTGTTAAAAGATTATTATTGAAATAATTTAATATTATCAAAATAATTTATTATTAATAAAACTTTCTTAAAAAGTTAACATTTATTAAATAATTAATGTTATTATAATAATAAAATAATTAACGTAATTAATCTTATTAAATTTTTTTCTTATTAAAATAATTTAATAATACTAAATAATATAATTAACATGGAAGATAATTTACTATTATTAATTTTTTAAAGAAGTTTAATATTATTAAAGATTTAATATTATGTTTATTAAAATAATGTGTTATAAAAATGTCTATTATCTAATTTTAAGTTATTTTATAATTATATATTTTTATTTATTTTAGGAGAGAACTAGATGTACCCCACTAAAACTCTATCTTCACCCACCTACTAACTTTACCCCACCTAAAATTGCACTACATTTTTTACCTGCCAAAAAGTCGAGTAGGACGCTCAGCGTGCCTCACGACATTCAAGTGGCCATTTCAATTAAATATATCAAGCAAAGCACTGCAAGACGCTTCTACAAGAGTAGAACGCTCAAGCAAGTCGGGAATTTTCTGGACTGCTTTTGCAGGACGCTCAAGCTCGAGTAGCGCTCTCATCTACTGACTGATACATTTTAAGTCTTTCGGTTCATAAGCAGCAGGACGCTCGCATACATCTTTACTACTTTGAAAATATGCTGCAGTAATGCGCTCCCTTTCCAATAGGACGCTCATGCACTGTGTCAGATGACTGACACTGTTTTTGAAAATCTAAAAAAGCTGATCATTCTAATCTATTTCTTCTTTCATGTATTTTCTTTCTGATTAGAACATTTCATAGAAGTTTGACTACCATTCTTGTGAAAGATTTTAGCTAATTGATTTCAATTTCAGAATCTATCTCTCAGTGGCTCCAAAACTCAAAAGTTTGAATATTGTCGTGCTTCATTATAAATACACTCTGATCTTGCGATTCAAAAGAGAGAGATATAATTTTTTATCTGCTCTTATCACTCTTTGATAGTTAGTTTGTTTACAAAATGAATATTTTCTGAAAGTACTTACATTACTATTATTATTATCTTTGAAAGAATATATCTTTGGAAAAGTTGTGTTTTAACTTATATCTTGTGATATCTTCCAAAGAAACAAAATTTCATACTTTACTCTTCTCAGTCGTGTTTAAAATTCAATATCTTGCTGAGCATTTGTTTGAGTAAAGGTTCATATTTGTGTCATAATAAGAGATTGTTTTTGAAGAAGAAGTCTCACATTTCCAAGCATTTTTTTATAAGGCAGTTTGTAATACCCTAGGTTTGCAAAAAAAAAAAAATGTTCAGGCACCATTTTTCCTATTTAAGAACCCCTCCACCCTCTTCATTTCTCATACCAAAATCACTTCTCCTTGTGATCTTCCTTATCTTTTTCACTCATTTTGAGTTTTTGTTTTCTCTTTTGAGACTCTCTTTCTGAGACTCTCTGTGTGGTGCAACGCAGTTCTGCCCGGGGGAAGGCGCCAGTTTTCAAAGGAGTTTTTATCTGAAGGTGGGGAACGAAACATAGGTTTGCGTGTCTTATGACTTTTATTGAAGTTTACATTCATTTATTATCATGTCTACTATTCATTTACACTGCATTATTGCGTATAATATTTATACTATCATATTTATGCCTGTATATTTGGAGTTCATGTATTACATTGTTGCTATGCCGGATTAGTGGTCAATCTGGCTCAACCAGACTCAGTCTTGTCCTCAATAACTTTAAATAGTGAACGGGAGGCAGCGTGCTGCTCTAGACTATTGGTATTTAAGTAGACCTCGTGTCTCACCTCTCAACTGGAGACTGATCTGGTTGGTCTTACTTGAAAGCTATCAGCTTATATAAGTAATACTGAATGTCCTAACCTTGCACGTAGTGATACCAACCCTGATAAGGATCACCAGACGTGGTCAAATCCTGTCTAAATGTTAAGTAAAGAGCAGACCAGTTCATGCATTAGCATCATACATAGCACCACCTAAGGACGTATGTGGCTTATGATTCATAGAATAGTTAGAAGCAATGCTCGAATTCATTATATTTCTCTGGAGAGAGACGTACAATGAGAACCTGGCTACTCCTGGGGAGGGACATCTGTACGTGAATCCAGAGCGTCGTTCTTAAGGAGGGACGTACAATGAGAACCCGACTACTCTTGGGGAGGGACATCTGTACGTGAACTCAGGCGATGTACAATTATAAAACCAATACGAGACGGTGTCATGAATACATACATGTTGGATTGATTATGATGCTCTGATGTGTATTTAAGATATTTGATTATGAAGTTTACTTTATCAATTGTTATATTCACGAACTATTTTACCCACTGAGCGTGTAGCTCACCTCATTGTTATCCAATTTTTTACAGGAGATTAGGGTGGACTGGGTGCAGGTTTTTGGGCCCACATTTTGTACCCTTTGTATTCTTCATTGGGATTTTGGGAGAATGTTCCTTTAACTATTTCATGTACAAATATATTCTGAAATTAATGAAATCAGACTTGTACTTAATTGTGCTTCCGCGTACTCTGCTATTGTTATAATGCATTCGCGCCTCGTCAGTGAGTGTCCCGCCGATTTAGGCGCGTCCGGGCCTGGTGTGACATTTAATGGTATCAGAGAGTAAGGTCCACGGCCCGCCCAAGTCCACCAAATTAGGGGAAGAAATTATTTATTAGATATATATATATATATATATATATATATATATATATATATATATATGAATTATATATAGTTGAGATTTATATTAAATATATATCTAGAAAACTATATATATATAGTTATGATTAAATATATATATATATATATATATATCTATATATTTATGAATATATGAGATATATATATCATATTGCCAGTGGAGAATTTGGATTAAGTGATGACATAAACATCAAGAGAAAAATAGAAAATATTGTCCAATGGACAAAGCATAAATCTTAAAAATGTTTGGAATATATTTTGTGTCTATCACAAGTTTATTTTCCTTTCAGCAAAATAATGGCCTCAAGTGAAGGAACGACTTCTGGTAGTAGGGAACCAATTCCCACCAGACTCAAGGAATTGTTCACAAGGGAGGTTATGACTATGAGGAGTATCGACAATAGAGATCTCCGCCTCCGTCCGATCCTTCACGAAAAACTCGCAACACTGGGGTGGTTGAACATAACAAAAGTTGAGGGTTATGTCTCTTACAACTTGATGAAATCCTTTTACGAAGCCATGAATTGCGTAGTACTTCAAGAAGATGGGATCAGCCCTGTTTTGGAGACAATGGTCAGGGGAACAAAGATTTCTATCAATGTCGAAATTATTGCGCGACTTATGGAGATTCCGATTGAAGATAGAATCATTGATCCACACGAACCCCAGACAGTTGCAGAGATCGTGGAGTCCAAAGAACAGTTGTTCAATTTTCTCCCCAAAAATCCGTACACCCAATCGACGTACACCCACCTCCCAAACAATCTCCATAAACCACCTCTTGCCGACCTTGGAAAGATAGTATTCGGCAACATCTTGCCAGAAAAGGTGACTAGAGGCACTATGTCAAGGGCTCAACTTCTTGTGCTATACTGCATAGAGAAGAAAATTATGGTCTCCCTACCTCACATCATCATCCAACAAATGTGACGGGTGATACAAAACCCTTTAAGAAAAGAACTCCTCGGCTACGGAGTCTTGATCATGAGGATGCTATACGAGGCAAACGTCAACACTTTTGATGAATCTTCGAAGCAGATCACTGAGGTGGTTACAACATCCTCTATCTTCAAGCCATTTGTCACAAGTGGAGGGGTAACTGACGAGGAAGTATTCGACGCGACTTTAGGAGGAAATGGCGAAAGAATTAGAGACAAAAATGGAAGTTGTCACCAAAAAAGTCGATGCAAGATTCTTGTTAAGGAGGTACCAAATAACGAGCCAAACCCGAACCCTATGTCAAACCCAACTCCGAATGATGGTCAAACCGATCACCTATTCTCTGAGGAAGAATTTTCTGTCAACCTAAATCAACCTCAACTAAATCAGGATAGACAAAGAGCTCCAGCAAATCCACTTTCCTGGAACATGCCAACTCAAGGCAACACTACATACCAAAGGTTTCCAACTCCTGAAGGACCGTATCGGCCAATTCCACAAGTTCCTGTGAACCAACAACAACAGTATTGTGCGGCACCAAATTTTGGAAGACAGGACATCCCAATGAGCCCATTGTTTCAAGACTTTTCAACCCAAACATATCCAAATGTCCAAGGGGCTCCAGTTAGGGAATCCCCGTACAATCAAAACAACTACCCCACACCTATGAGTCAACCGTACGGCCAATACTTTCCACCAATACCTACGGCCTACCCTCCACCTATGGGACAGTCGACCCATCAACCAACGATGGGGCAATCGACTAACCCATTCGAGCAGTTAAATGTGATCGTAACTAGTATTTCTTGGATGGAAGAGACTCAAAATGCTTTGTTAACACGTATGCAAAACGTCGAAGAACAACGAGCAAATTCTCAACCTTATTCTAGTAGTCTTTCTGTACCTAGCAGGAGGTCTGATAGGAGCGGTAGTTGACAAGAAAATCACGATTGATTACTGGCATTGTAAATTTTTTTATACATGAATGAAAATGTTTTGTTTAAGACTATCTTTGGTGGGCCGACTTACAACCATTCTTTCTTTTGTATCACTAACTTTGGAGTAGTATGGGACACAACAAAATTAGAGGATACTAAATAAAATGTGAAAGTAAGAAAACCCACGACCTTGTATGAAAAGAAACATTTGGAGAAAGTTGCATAATTAACATTATCACTAAGTTTACACGGTATGGGACGAGTAAACTTGGACGATACTATTAGTGAACTACTATTCAACCGATGTTTTATAGAGACCATGTTCATACAACTTAACTTGGTTGACACCCTTATTACCAAATTCATGTGGTATGGGACACACGAATTTGGATAATAGCCGAAAAGACTAAGCGAAAGAATTTTAATACATAAGATTGCGATAGAATGTTAGATCATGATGCTTATCGAGGCAAATCTTAGAATTTTTATGACTCGTATGGATTTTCAATGAAATATGTATGTATGTTCACAAAAACCAGAACCAAAACATTTGAAATACTTGCAAAGTTTTATACTTATTATATAAACATTCTAACATTATTTTACACCATGGCCAAACATACGAGGCACATAAGATTCTTTGATTCCTCAACAAAAACCTTACACTATACTTAGAAAAATAGGTGGTTTTTATATTGCAGTACTCTCGAATTTGTTGCTGAGAATACCATAACATTATACTTGGCTACAGTTTCTAAATCATGGTTTTATTTTCTCCTTGCCAGTGAGAAAATGCAAACCAGGAAGAGAGGAAGGCTGCATACTGTCCGCCCAACAGAGGAGGCACCTCCTGAGATTCAGAACCAGGAACCGCCGCCTTCGACTACAGCACGGGCCACACCCGACACTGCCACTACGTTTGGGCAGGTAGTGCCACCGCAACCCACACCCTTTACCATGCCTTTGAGTATGGAAGTCTTTTTCATCGGATTTATTGAGGCGATGAAAGTAACTGTTCAGACGACCGTTCGTGAGACCGCGGCCAATTAGGTTGTCCCTGTTTAGGTACCTGTGAGATCTGGGTCAGAGACTCAAATCGACCATATTACGAGTACAAGAGGCTACAACCTCTTACTTTTGCTGGCACCATTGATGCTAAAGAGGTGCAGAAATGGCTGGATGAGTCAAAGAAAGCTCTCGATGCGATGGGAGTCGATGAGGCTCGAAAGATTTCACTTGCGTCCTACCAACTTATTGGTGGAGCAAATACATGGTGGATAACAGTAAAGGAGGACCCAAGGGTCAACACCACGGACATGACTTGGCAACAGTTCGAGTCATTGTTTATTGATGAGTACTTCCCCGGTGCTGTGAAGAGGCAGAAACGCTAGGAGTTTGCCAAGCTATACCAAGGCGGCATGACAGTCAGGGAGTACACTGGCAAGTTTTAAGAATTATCGGTCTACTCTCTCACCTCTATCTCAACGAAGCAAGATAAGACCAAGAAATTCTACAATGGCCTTCGTCCTGACATTCGACAAGCCTTGTCGATCTTGGATCTCAAGATTTACAAGGAGGTCGTTGACAAGACCATGAGCTTTGAGCAAGAGAAGATTGTGCAGGACCAGAAACTGAATAGGAGAAAACGACCTGCAACATTTTCCCAACAGGGCTGGCAGCAGGGCAACAAGAAGAAACCGTACTATAATAAAAACCCAGCCCTCCGAGCCCCTGTTAAGAAGAATGAGGCCACGACACCTGAGGCTGAACCATCTAACCCTGACCGTCAGGGTTTTCGCAATCATGGCCGCAGAGGTCGTAATGGTAGGGGTGGCCGTCAAAACGGCAATGACAGAGGTGGTGGTCAGCACCACAATCAGCATGGCCAACAGAACCATCAGCAGCAGAGGCTGACGTGTTACAATTGCGGCCAGCAGGGCCATGTCAGAAATGCCTGTCACACCTTCAGCAACCCGTTCCCGTTGTTCCAGTCCAACAAGCACCACCTGTTGCTAATGCCCAACCCAGGCAGAACTAGCAGAACCAGGGGCAACGGAACCAGGGCAGGGCATTTTCCATTGCTGAACAACCCTTCCCAGACAACAATGTAGTCGAAGGTACATTTCCCTTGTTCAATACAATGGTGCATGTCTTGTTCGATTCGGGTGCTACGCATTTTTTTATATCATCTGCATTGGTAAGACATTTAGGGTTGCATCTTGAACCCACAAAACTCACAATCTATGTCACATCACCTTTAGGATATATGACTGACGTGAATTTGCAGTGTTCTCGATGTGAGCTTCGAATGGCAGAACAAATAATATATGCAGATCTTTTTGTGATGGACATTGAAGACTTCGACATCATCCTCGGCATGGACTGGCTCGCACCACTAAATGCAAAGATCAATTGTATGAAGAAGCAAGTTCAGTTAACCTTGCCCGCGGGGGAGTTTTTCAAGATTCAGGGAACAAGGAAATGGATACACAACTCGACTGCTGCACTTCTCAAGGCACAGCTTCGAGCTCTGTCCCTTGGTGATGAAAATGAATCACCAGCACTGTACCCTCTCGAAGTACACGATGTCCCGGTAATATCTGAATTCCCAACAGTTTTCTAAATGACCTTCCTGGTCTACCTCCGGTTAGGAAATTCAATTTTGAAAACAATCTCGTACCTGGCACCGGGCCTATCTCAATTCCACCATACAGAATGTCAAATGTCGAGCTGGTCGAATTGGACAAACAACTAAAGGAATTAGAAAGTAATGGCTTCATCAGAAAAAGTTCATCACCCTGGGGCGCTCTAGTTTTGTTTGTTCGCAAAAAGGATGGTTCGTTACGACTTTGCATTGACTATCGCAAGCTGAATAACGTTACCATTAAGAACAAATACCCATTGCCCAGGATTGATGACTTGTTCGACCAACTTCGAGATGCCAAATACTTCTTTAAGATTGATTTATGATCCGGTTATCACCAACTCCGGATCCGAGAGTCGGACATTACCAAGACGACATTCAGAACTCGGTACGTTCACTACGAGTTCTTGGTCGGTCTAACAAATGCACCTGCTGCATTCATGGATTTGATGAACCACATCTTTAGGTTATACTTAGACCGATTTGTGGTGGTTTTTGTGGACGATATCTTGATATATTCCTCAACCGAGGAAGACCATAAGATACATCTGAAGATAGTCCTCCAGACCTTGAGAAGCCACCAGTTGTATGCAAAGTTGAGTAAGTGCGAATTTTGGGCGAAGCGAGTTCAATTCCTAGGCCATGTGGTTTCAGGCAATGGCATTGAGGTGGATCCTCTAAGGTTGAAGCAGTTTTAAATTGGAAGCAGCCTACCACTGTTACTCAGATTAGGAGTTTTCTTGGTTTGGCTGGCTATTACAGACGCTTCATCAAAGACTTCTCAAAGATTGCTGAACCTATGACAAAGCTCACTTAGAAAGACGTGCAATTCATCTAGAATCCCACCTGTGAAACATCATTTTAGGAAATGAAGAAGCGCCTCACGACGACACCAATACTAATCACTCCAAGAAATACACTTAGATTTTCATTATACACCGACGCCTCTTTCTAAGGCTTAGGTGCCGTACTAATGCAAGAAGGCCAAGTTGTCGCATATGCCTCGAGGCAACTGAAGATTCATGAGGGTAATTACCCAACACATGACTTGGAACTTGCAGCTGTCGTATTTGCACTGAAGTTATGATGTCATTACCTATACGGTGAACGATTTGAGGTTTTCTCGGATCACAAAAGTCTTAAGTACATCTACACCCAGAGAGACCTAAACCTCAGCCAAAGACGATGGCTGGAATTCTTGAAAGATTATGACTTTCAACTCCAGTACCATCCCGGTAGGCCAATGTTGTGGCTGATGCCCTGAGTAGAAAATCTTATGTTGTTTGCACTCTTAACTTCGAAATGGGGAAGTTGGCTACAAAGATGGAGAATTTTAACCTACAACTGATCAAAGAGGGAGCAAGATCACGACTTTCTCAATTATCAGCCAACTTTGAGCTGGTTTGAAAGATTTCAGCAGCTCAAGCCAACGACCCTATATTATTGGAGAACGAGAACTTCTACTCAGCGGACAGGACCTTCCCCACTGGTTGGTCTCTGAAGACGGGGCAATTTTCTATAAAAAACGTCTTTGTCTACTGAACGATCTTGAAGTTCGAAAAGAAGTGCTCACTGAGATGCACTGTTCGAGGTTCGCTATGCATCCTGGGGGTGACAAGATGTACAAGGATGTCAAGCGGAAATTCTGATTACCTGGAATGAAGAAGGCGATTGCACACTTTGTTGCTCGATATCTCGTTTACCAGCAAGTTAAGGCAGAACGAAGACTTCCCTCTGGACTTCTCCAGCCGTTACCTATTGGAGAATGAAAGTGGGAGAACATCGCAATGGATTTTGTTACGGCTTTGCCTCGAAATAATAAAGAGCAAGATGCTATCTGGGTTATCATTTACAGACTTACGAAGTCTGCACACTTTTTGCTAATAAAGTTCACGGATAACCCCGCCAAGCTTGCCAAACTATATGAAAGAGAAATCGTACGCCTCCATGGCATACCAGTCACGATGGTCTCTGATCGAGACCCTCGATTCACATCAAAGTTTTGGCAAAGCTTCCAGAGTAGAATGGGCTCTAAGATCACCATGAGCACAACCTTTCACCCTCAGACTGATGGGCAGTTAGAGCGTCTTATCCAAATCTTGGAAGACATTTTACGATGTTGCATTTTGGACTTTAATGACGGATGGGCAAAGTACTTACATTTAGCTAAGTTTGCATACAACAATAGCTACCAAACTAGTATCGGCATGGCACCGTATGAGGCTCTCTATGGTCGCCCTTGCAGATCTCCGGTATGCTAGTTAGATATGGCAGATCGACCACAGTTGGGCCCTGAACTAGTTCAAGAGACTTATGAGATGATCGTACTAGTAAAGGAAAGACTTCGTGTTGCACAAAGTTGACAGAAGAGCTATGCTGAGCGGAGGCAACCTCTAGAATTTGATAAGGGGGACTTGGTTTTTCTAAAAGTTCAGCCCACAAGAGGTGTCAAATGCTTTGGGATCAAAGGAAAGCTCTTCCCATGGTATATGGGTCCATTTCAGATCATTGAATATATTGGCAAACTTGCTTATCGTCTGTCCCTTCCATTGTCTATGTCTAAGGTTCATGACATTTTTCACGTATCCATGCTTTGAAAGTATCATCCTGATCCTTCGCATATCATCCCTCTAGTCGAGGTTCGGGTTAAGGAAGGAAATAAGTATCAGGAGAGAGCGATACAAAATTTTGGATAGAAAAAATCAAGAACTAAGGCGACGTAGCATACCAATTGTGAAGGTGCTCTGGGATCACCACGGAGTAGAGGAAGCAACATGGGAACTAGAAACAACAATTAAACAGAAATACCCTAAATTATTTTCTAGTAATAACTGAAGATGTGATACATTGTACTATTTCACTTATCAATAAAATGATGGAACTTTGTTTACAAAGACCCTAATACATCGTTTCACTTGAATAACTATGCAGATGTCTGAAAATAATATCGATGGATATAACGATGCACACACGCAATGGCCTTCTTGGCAATCTGTGACGACTCCTCCAGGATCAGAGTCAAGTCACAACTACTTTGCATCACGAACTCCATCGCCACATAGACAACGATCCTTATCGCCAGAGCGTGTATGGCTTTTTCATAACAATTTTGCCCAAAACAATTCCGTGCCCTCATCTTGGCTGGACCTTATACCAAAATTGCCAGGTGGCCGGATTCGAACAACAGCTGTACTTAATCGTGCTTCCGCGTACTCTGCTATTATTATAATGCATTCGGGCCCCATCCGTGAGTGTCCCGCCAGTTTAGGCGCGTCCGGGCGAGGTGTGACACAGTTACTGTATCCCAGTGTTAGGATTGAGTATAGGTTGACTCACACTTGGAAGTTGAGTAGGTTAGGTAGGCTCACACCTGCAAGTTGAGCAAGGTAGGTTGTCTCACACTTGGAAGTTGAGCAGTGTAAAGGTTGTCTCACACTTCTGAAGTTGAAAAGTTGTAATAGATTTGTTCCTCACCTGTGAAGAGGACTCACTAATGGAGCTTTAGAAATCCTAATTAAGGAGATTAAGTAGTTGATGTAGGCACGACCGAACCATTATAAAGCACTGTGTACTTGGTTATTCTCACTCTCTTGTCTTTGTACTGTCTATCTGTTATAATATTCAAAAAATGCATAACCTGTTAATTTGTCCAATTCACCCCCTCTTGGACTCATTTCTGATCCAACAAATGGTATCAGAGTAGGTTAATCATCAAAGAAATCTAACAATTTCTTTGAAATAATGGTAGAATTTCCATTTGCAAAAGTACTTTTGACGTAGGGCAATCCATGAGTAGACCACCTTTGTTTAGAAAAGACTGTGTAACATCCCATATTTTTAGTCAATATATTTGATTGACGTATACGTATACTAAAGGGTATAATATACGTATGTGCAAGTGGAAAATTATGTGTATGTGTGTCAAATGGACTTGATAATGTTAAAAACGAGTACGGAACATGTTTTTATATAAAAATTGACATACAAAACATGTATTTTTGATAAGTATTGGGCGTATAATAAACGAAAAAAAAATGAATAGAAAAAAAGGGTTACTGTTCACTTGCGGGTACTATTCATGAAATAGTACCGTAAACAGTATGCCAAGAATCGTAATTTATTTTTTTTGGTCTAATTTCCATCGTAAAAAAAATCAAAATTTTCATTCTTATGCAGACGAAGGGAAAGACGAAGAAAGAAGGGGTTTTTAACGTTTCAAAGCAAATTGAACCCGCGGTAAGTGATTTTCACTCTATTTTTTTTTCGTGAAATTGATAGTTAAGCTAGATGTAACAAGTCTCTTGGAGTAATTTTCGCTATAAGACCCATTTTACGGTGTTTTCAAAATTGGGGTTTGACCCGACTTAAATGAAAGTTTACTCAAAGGGTTGAAAAATACTCCTCAGACTGTAGAAGCGTCGAATGTGTGGTGAAATTTCATTTATTTGTTCATTTAGAATTTTTATGATTGGTGGAAGTTAGAGTTTATATTGGAGACCTTTTGAATCATATTAAAACCCAATAAAACTCCAGTTTAAGGTTATAGAATGGTAGAATGAACTGTTGTGAGTCCATCGATGCTAATTTTATCATTTTTGGAGACCGTTTGACAATTTTAGTAAAATTATACATGTGTCCAATGAACAACGCCCGGAACAGTATCGTAAACAGTACTGTGATTATTTCCAGTGAATAAAATGAAATTGGAATCTAGTAAAACTCCTGTTTGAGATCATAGAATCGTAGGGAACTGAATTCCGGACGTTTCGATACTAAGATTGTGATTTTTGGATATGATTTGATATTTTTAGTAACTAAATATATGATTTTTGTGAGTAAAATTTACTTTCGTGACCTTCGCGAACGTGTAAAACCTTAGTAAAATACCCGTTGAAGGTAGTAAAATGGTAGTATGACTAATTTTACACGTGTTGATGTGGACAGAATAATTTTAGAAATGTATTATATTTTTAATAAAATTGACATATGTTCCAGGAGAAAAATAAAACTGAGAACTAATGGAAATATGAATTGAAAATCTATTTTAACTGTTCTTTCTTTTGAAAATATCTAGACTGACCGCAGAAACGAGATAGTAGTTTCTTCAACTGCTTATGAGTCCTAAATTGAGTTGGAATCTAAATTCACAGAATGTGTATAATATTTTTCTGGTTGATCTTTATTATTAGTGATTTGAAGTGAGTTGAGAAATTAAATATGTAAATAGATATGAATAAATGAAATTGAATTATGGAGTGGTTGTGACAGGTTGAGTTAGTTGGATTTAAATTGAAACTAGATTCGAAAGCGACGGTGATTGTATTTAAGTTGGAAAGTCTTGTACTGTGAGTATATTTTCTTGATTTTGGTTCTTGTATGACATTGTATTGATATGAAATTTTAACTGTAGGCATACTATTTATATAAATGCATTGTGTTTTATTGATCATTCATAAATGGTTTTGGCATTGGAGTATGCGAGACGTGCGAAGGCAGATCGCATATGCTGTCATTTCGTTAGGAATTAAACCCGGATGAGTGTTATGCGTAACCTCATTGTCAGTAGGCCTGTCCTAACAAGGATTAGAGATCCTTGAAATGACTGTGAATTGAGTAATGTGAGGTCTGAGCGTAGGCTCCTTATCGGTGCATAATAAGGAGTTCATACCCGCTGCATTACAAGGAGAAAGATTGTGGTTTTAGTTGAAAATGATGGATTGTTTTCTTGAAAAATCATGAAATTTATGTTGTTGACATGTATGATATATTCGTTGAATGATGCATATGGTTAATAATTGTTTTAAATGATTTTAATTGTCATGTTTCCCCAAATGCATATAATTGCCATATTAAGATATATATTCACTGAGCTGTTGATTGCTTACTCTATTTCCTTCACTATTTCAGGTATCGAGTCGAAGGGAAAAGGAAAAATCGGTGAGTGATAATCACGTGATTGCATTCGTCTCGTATATGTATGTATGCATTGGAGGATATGGGTTACTTTTCTTTTATTTTGATAAGTATAATTATCACATTATTATTTATATACTATCACATAGTTGGGTTGAACGGGAATATGGGTTTTGTTATTTGGATTATGAAATGTTTAATGATGATATATTTAATCATATGATCATAGTGGATGAAATGGCTAGAGAAATGAATAGTATTTGAACATTTTGGGTTATGAAGTGCTTGTGATATTGGGAGGATTATTTATTGTGGAATGAATGACACGAACGGATATTATGAATGAGTGTATATATATATGATTTGATTTGTGGTATATCAGGGAAAAGTGTGAAATGTCCATTTTATGGGGAGATGCTGTCAAAATTTCTAAAAATTTTGGGAATTAATGTGAATGTCAGTTGCGGCTGACAGTGTATTGTACACTGTGCCAGTCATGATGTCAGCCTACATTAGGGGCGTTGTTACAATATTGGTATCAGAGGTTTAGTTTAAAATCCTTAAAAAGATAAAAGCTTTAATGATATTAAGATTGTTTGTATGGGTAGTACTATTATGTTAATCCTAATTCAATATGTTATCTTGATTGAGGATCACCTGCAATGATGAATTCTAGATTTGGGAAGGATCAGTCAAGGTTAACAATGGAAATTACTGATCAAGAAAGGATCAGAAGGCTAAAAGAAAAAGAACTCGATGTAATCTAGAGATAATAAATTACATAGCTTATATATGACTAGTAACTACCCAACAACAACGAAATACACAACTTATGAGCTTGTGGCAAAGTTGTAATGTGAGAAAGACAGAGGCTTGAACCATTGATAGCTCCAGATGTGGGTGCTAATGGTGTGGGTGCTAATGGTGTGGGTACTTCTGTAAAAACATATATAGTTGAGACTGAAGTAATAATAAAATAAAATAAAATAAATATAAGGTCTCAATGGTAAGCCAGATGAAATGAAAAGATATGTGAAAGTTGTGGAAACTTTCAAGAGAAGAGACTCTCCTATCTTGAACTGACAGTCTGATATTAGACGTAGTAAATAATTTTGCTACTCTGCGTGGAGACCATCTTAGAGAATGATTAAGTCTCTGAAAATGATAAAGCAAGTTAGCTAAGTTTAAGCTAACTGATGATAAGAGATGATAGAAAATTGGGTTAAGGACTCCTGAGATGATTAAGGCATGAGATTATTAAAGAAGCTATTTTATGAGGGCTTCTATCATCATGCTGAAATTGATTTAAAGCATGAAAAACTTTATCTTGTTAAAATGTAGTGACATGCCTAACCATAAATACAAACATGAATTAAATACAAACATGAATTAAATACAAACACGATCACTATGGATACTCTAAGAATGATAAAGATCTAAAATAAATTCTGGGATCCTATACGGCAGGTTTGATAATTGTTGGGTTATAAATATATGCTCAGGTTGTGAGGCAAACTATAAATTTTGGATTAGCCAAAGCTGCGGTGATATTGTTAACACCAGCAATACTAGTGATATAGCTTGTACCGCCGTTTGAAGCAGAGTCATCAACACTAGTTCTAGGTAAAAGGAGAAATAAGTAATGTAAGGAAATGTTGGGGGCAATAATATGAAATTTAAGATAAGTGAAACATTGAGTAAGGTTGAGATTTTGGCAGTATTAGTGGCTCTAATTTTGTTAGTACCTGACGCAATAATAATGAGAAAAAGGGAAGTGATGTTAACGAATTATGAAAATCAGAAGTGGTTTTCATTGCCTGAGCAGGAGTCACAGACTGAGTAAATTGTATCTCGATCTATAATTGTCTATTATCAATTTGATAAAAAAAGTGTCCAGTTAGTCGATATGGAATGCCCCAGTAATTTTTATCAATGTGACTCCACCAGATTTTAGAGAATAAATTAAAGTAAATGCAAGACTAGATCTAGTGATTAGTAAGACGTTGATAATAGGTATGATCAACATTTTGTTATTGTGAATATTCGAATGTATTGTTGGATCTACCAGGTCCTTTATCTCTGGTGATATGGTAGACAAATTGTATTATCTTCTGTTATAATAGTATATCATTGATTGTGAGTACGCCTACAATAGAAAGAATCTACCTTGATATGGTCAGCAAATATTATGTGTAATAAATATGAGGGTCATCAAGTAATTATAGATTTTAGAATATAACTTTTTTTTTGGAATTGGATGCTTTGTTGGGTATAATTGGCTGGTCACCTCTCATGCCAGGTGGAGCGTATCTCCAAAAAGAAGTAATATTCTAAATAAGTGGAAAATCTTCATTTTGAATCTCGAGGAATTTATACCCTCAAAATCTTCTATCTAAGATAAGATAGTTATTGACGAGGAAATGGAGAATATGGCTAGTACAAAGCCCTTTAGAGTAACGTAATAAGGCATGCAGTTGATTAAAATTCCTGTGGGGAGCTGGTATATTGGAGTATTCTCTGATGAATTATTAAAATTGCCACCTGGACAGGAGATTGATAGCATATAAAACTGATGCTAGTATAACATGTTTCTCCATTCCTTCATATAAAGAGTACCTGAGGAATTGTGAGAATTTAAAGTGTAGGTAAATGTGTTAATGAGCAAAAGATTTATTATCTTTGATATGCCACCTTGGAGAGCATTTGTGATAATATGGAAAGAAGGTATAGTGAAATATGTTTAACTATGAATTACTGTTAGCTGAGCAGGGTAACAATAAATAATGAATATCCTTTACCATGGATAGATGGTCGAATTTGATTAACTAAATGAAGCCAAATTTTCTTTAAGTAGGCACCATAAGTTAAGAATTCGAGAAAAAGATGTAATGCAGATTGTTTTAAGACAAGATATGGATATTATGAAATTTTGATAACCTTGATTAATGTGTCAATCATGTTTATAGGGTTGATGCAGTGGGTATATGAACCGTATCTTGGTCATCCCATAGTCTTTGATGATGATATATGCAATTGTCCCAAGAAATGAGAGGAACATGAATAGCACCTTGGGATTATCTTATAGTCACTGAGAGAGCACCGATTGAGTGCCAAGCTCGGTGAATATGAGTTTTGAATATAATTGAGATGAGAATTTTTGGATCACATGACTAGTTTAGATAGTATCTTTAAGGATGCTGGGAAGGTCAAAGTGATCATAGAACTGTTAAAACCGATTTCAATGATGGAAATCAGAAGTTCTTTGGTATTAGTTGTATGTTATAGAAAGTGCGTGGAAAGATCCTTGAAGCTATCTGTTCCACTCACGAAACTAAACCAGATGAATGTTATATAATGTGCGGACCGTTGTGCATGGTATTAAATGTTATTACTATTTCCAGAACCTGGAAGTAATTGTGATTGATAAATATCACGTCAAGATCTGGGTTATGCATTGATACAAAAGGATAGGTTAATTACTTGTGCCTCCAGATATTTGGTAGTGCACGAGAATAACTATCCTGAGAGTGAACAAAAATTTGTTGGTAGTTATTTTGAAATGATGAGAGCATTGCCTCTATGATAAAAAGGTCACACTATCTTAAAATTTTAAGAGTCTGAAGTAATTATTTGAACGAAAAGAAACTGAATATGAGGTAATAAATATGGCAAGAATTCCTGAAGGATTTGATTTTATGTCGAATTATTATCCTGGGAAAGACCAATATGTTGCTGAGACATTGAGCAGGAAACATGCTGAAACTGGAGTAGTAACTATCAGTTAGCCATAAATGGAGATTGTTTGTGAGTAAGAGTTACAGTTATGAGTGTACTCTCTATTACTCCATGTGTTGATATTTGTGCTCGGATGCATGTTCAGCTGATTGATACTCATATTCAGATAGTAAAATTTATGATGAGACGAGTATGATATTAGTATGAAAGATTATGGACTTGATAATATGGATTGTATTAATTGAAGATGGGATTTAAATGGTATCTTATGGGTTATGGGTAGATATGATACCATTTGGATGACCATTGATGGACTGATAAGTCTATGTATTCTTCCAATGAACACTAGAATTCTATTTATAGATTGAGCAGATTGTATATGTGTGAGATAGGGAGATTTTATGGGAGTACTCAGATATTTTTCATGTCAGATTAAGATCCGAAGATTTTGTCGAGATCTGATATATGATGCAGACTCGATTTGGTACTCATCTCCTTCTCAGTGTGATATTTTATTCTCAGACTGGCTGATAGACTGAGAGAGTGACTTTGATGCTTGCGAGCATGCTCGGGTCTGGTATACTTGAATTTTGGTGAAAGTTGGAAGGAACATTTTATTTGTGTAAACTTGTGTGTATAAATAGCTATTATAATAACATAATGATGGCACTCTAAAGGTTTTATAGTAAGCCTTATAGATCTCCAACTTGTTGATTTGAAAGTATGGAGTTATTGTTATTGGTGCCACAGGATATTATTAAATACACAAGGTTGGTATATAGGCCTTGAAATATATTGTGACTAACTCAGTTTTGCTAAGGGTCTTATTACGACCAAATGAAATTTGGGATAAAAGAAAAGTGTGCACCGCAATCTGTTGGACCATTTGAGATTTTTAAGAGGATAGGTCCATTGGTTTACCGATTTGCTGTACTGTCACAGTTGACAGGTTTCCATAATATTGATGTTGAGGAAATATTATTTGGATTCCATATAGGTTATGAATATAACTCAACTATAAGTTGGGGAGAATACCATGTATCAAGAGGAGCAAACATGGGAGTCAGAATATAAAATGCGGGAGTAGTTTTCTAGAATTGAGTATCACTTGAGGAATATTCCATGATCTTAAATTTCAAAGACAAAATTTCTTAAGTTGGGAAGATTGTAACATCCCATATTTTTAGTCAATGTATTTGATTGGCGTATATGTATACTGAAGGGTATAATATACGTATGTGTAAGTGGAAAATTATGTGTATGTGTGTTAAATGGACTTGATAATGTTAAAAACGAGTCTAGAACATGTTTTTATATAAAAATTGACATACAAAACGTGTATTTTCGATAAGTATTGGGCGTATAATAAACGAAAAATAAAAAAAATGTATAGAAAAAAAAGGTTACTGTTCACTTACGGGTATTGTTCATGAAACAGTAACGCAAAAAATCGTAATTTATTTTTCTTGGTCTAATTTCCATGCAGACAAAGGGAAAGATGAAGGTAGAAGGGGTTTTTAACGTTTCAAAGCCAAATCGAACCTGCAGTAAGTGATTTTACTCTATTTTTTTCGTGAAATTGATAGTTAAGCTAGATGTAACGAGTCTCTCGAAGTAATTTTTGCTACAAGAGCCGTTTTACGGTGTTTTTAAAATTGGGGTTTTGACACGACTTGAATGAAAATTTACTCGAAGGGTTGAAAAATACTCCTTAGACTATAAAAGCCTCGAATATGTGGTTAGATTTCATTTATTTGTTCATTTAGAATTTTTATGGTAGTTGGAAGTTAGAGTTTATATTGGAGACCTTTTGAATTATATTAAAACCTGATGAAACTCAAGTTTAAGGCTATAGAATGGTAGAATGGACTGTTGTGAGTCAATCGATGCTAATTTCATGATTTTTGGAGACCGTTTGACAATTTTAGTGAAATTATACATGTTTCCAATGAACAGTGCCTTGAATAGTATCGTAAACAGTACTGTGATTATTTCTCGTGAATAAAATGAAATTGGAATCTAGTGAAACTCCGGTTTGAGATCATAGAATCGTAGAGAACTGAATTTCGGACGTTTCGATACTAAGATTATGATTTGATATTTTTAGTAACTAAATATATAGTTTTTGTGAGTAAAATTTACTTTCGTGACTTTCGCGAACGTGTAAAACCATAGTAAAATACCCGTTGAAGGTAGTAAAATGGTAGTATGACTGATTTTACACGTGCCGATGTGCACAGAATAATTTTAGGAATGTATTATATATTTCTAATAAAATTGATATATGTTCCAGGAGAAAAATAAAACTGAGAACTAATGGAAATATGAATTGGAAATCTATTTTAACTGCTCTTTCTTGTGCAAATATCTAGATTGACCATAGAAACGAGATAGTAGTTTCTTCAACTACTTATAAGTCCTAAATTGAGTTGGAATCTAAATTCACAGAATGTGTTTAATATTTTTCAAGTTGATTTTTATTATTAGTGATTTGAAGTGAGTTGAGAAATTAATATGTAAATAGATATGAATATATGAAATTGAATTATGGAGTGGTTGTGACAGGTTGGGTTAGTTGGATTTAAATTGAAACTAGATTCAAAAGCGACGGTGATTGAATTTAAGTTGGAAAGTCATGTACTGTGAGTATATTTTCTTGATTTTGGTTCTTGTATGACATTTTATTGATATGAAATGTTTTACTGTAGGCATACTATTTATATAAATGCATCGTGTTTTATTGATCATTCATAAATGGTTTTGACATTGGAGTATGCGAGACGTGCGAAGGTAGATCGCATATGCTGTCATTTCGTTAGGAATTAGACCCGGATGAGTGTTATGCGTAACCTCATTGTCAGTAGGCCTGTCCTAACAAGGATTAGAGATCCTTGAAATGACTGTGAATTGAGTAATGTGAGGTCTGAGCGTAGGCTCCTTATCGGTGCATAATAAGGAGTTTGTACCCGTTCTATTACGAGAAGGAGGGAGATTGTGGTTTTAGTTGAAAATGATGCATTGTTTTCTTGAAAAATCATGAAATCTTTGTTGTTGACATGTATGATATATTCGTTGAATGAAGCATATGGTTAATAATTGTTTTAAATGATTTTAATTGTCATGTTTCCCCAAATGCATATAATTGCCGCATCAAGAGATATATTCCCTGAGCTGTTGATTGCTTACTCTATTTCCTTCAATATTTCAGGTATCGAGTCGAAGGGAAAAGGAAAAATTCGTGAGTGATAATCACGTGATTGCATTTGTCTCGTATATGTATGTATGCATTGGAGGATATGAGTTACTTTTCTTTATTTTGATTATCACATTATTAGTTATATACTATCGCATAGTTGGGTTGAATGAGAATATGGGTTTTGTTATTTGGATTATGAAATGTTTAATGACGATATATTTAATCATATGATCAAGGTGGATGAAATGGCTTGAGAAATGAATAGTATTTGAACATTTTGGGTTATGAAGTGCTTGTGATATTGGGAGGATTATTTATTGTGGAATGAATGACACGAACGGATATTGTGAATGAGTATATATATATATATGATTTGATTTGTGGTATATCAGGGAAAAGTGTGAAATGCCCATTTTATGGGGAGATGCTGTCGAAATTTATTAAAAAAGTTAACGCAGTGCCGCGGAGCTGGGCATCCCTATGTTGCGATTTGGACGATTTTCTAGACTTTCTAATTATTTTTGGGACGACTTATAGGGCATATAATATATCAAATTTTAGGGCTTTTCAGGGAGAACACATTGGAATAGAGAGGAGAACAAGACGGCTAGGAAGAAGGAACGCGAAGATTCGAAAGAAGATTCAAGTTCTAGAATTTCTAGTTTGCCATTAATGTTTATTATTGAGTTTCTCTCCATGTCTTGTGTTATTTTCATTCACGTTATGGACTAATCTTTTGTTCTAGAGGATAGATGGATCCTAACTTTGATTCTATGTTCTAGTTTAGGGCTTTACTTATTGTTAATGAATTTATGATAGTTTATTTATATTTCTCCGTTGTTAATGCTTTCAATCTCTTGATCACGGATTGGATGAACTTAGTTCTAGGGTGTGGCACTCGAGAGAGGGTACTTTGGATCTGAACAAGGGAAATATAGCCTAGGTTATCGTGAGACCGAGATGAGATCGAGACCCTTAGAAGTCATTAATGAAAATCATAGATCTTAGTGAGTTTGTAGGAATTAGATCTTTATCGAGAGGTCGAGATCAATTCCTATGAATATGCTCTAATGCGACACTCGGGAGAGGGTGTTAGAAACATTAGGACTTCCGGCTTATAAACTAAGTGAATACATTGATGATAAATATTTGGAAAAGAACATAGTTGATAGTTAGGTGGAATTGATTCTCTAGGTTTTCGCATATATTGATTTTTCTCATAATTCGTTTAGTTTAAATTAGTTACATTTGATTTTTAATTCATTTAAATCTCTATAGTTGATTACTACATAAAGTTAGAAATTAGTGAAAACGGTAATTGGTGAGGTAAACAATTCTTGTGGATACGATAACCCGACTCACCTCGAATTTATTATAACTTGACTATTTGTACACTTGCGAATCTAAATTTACACCATCTGCTAGAGAGATTGTTTGATAACTTTGAAATCCTTGAGAATGAATATCTTGATTTAGCTCTTGATAGATACAAAAATATTCTTGAAGGAATGACGGGCTTTGATAAAAAAATACCCACTGGTGTAGCAATAGTATGCTTTGCTGATAGACTTCCAACATCATTGAATAAAAAATTAATCACTGTCAGTGAAAACTTCAATCCATGGGATTACACTCTAGAAGAGTTCTGCAATCTATTGAAGTCCATGGAAGACAAAGATGAGACTAGAAATAGAACTAGAGAGCTAGAAATTTCCCTTGCAAACTTCAGATTTCTTGATAGATAGTCAGAAGAAGAAGAAACTAGCAAATTTGTTGGACTAACCAAAGAGGTAGAAAATATTGGATTAACCTTTCCACACTCTACTTTAGTTAAATTCTTCTTAGAAAATTTTCCTGAAAAATGGAAATATAAAGTTTAGTTTTTAGAGGAATTTGCAAATCCCTTTGAAAGCAGTTTTAACAAAATTACTTATGTGTTAAGTGGTTTGGAAACATTCTTTGAGAGAGAAGACATGTATGGAAATCTACCAAGTAGAAATTGTTGATGTAACGACTCTCACCCTGTTTTGTTTTGATGATTACAAACAACATACTTATGATCACTAATCTCTTTGACGTAGTTGTTTCAGTGCTAACTAGCTATATCAGATAGATTCAACTATACTATCAAAGCATGTAGATGAAACAATATTGCACGAAGATTCAAGAGCTTCATGTTTGTAATTTTTGTTTATAATCTTAGTGTTGTAAAGTAACCATTACACGTTCCAACCACAATATGTTTTGCATATTTTTGAAAATCATGCATATTGGTTATCATACTCATGCATATACACTATTATTATATTGATCATACATGTATATACATTATCATGATTATTGTGCAATCATATAGTTAAAATTGTTTATCATGTATATTTATATCATTGATTATCATGCACTCGTATAACCAACTTTGCATGATTTTATTGTTTTACGTGTATTGTATTGAATGTATTGATCATCTATTTTAATCGATCGTTTTACTCGTATTTATCTTTGTCAATTGTGTTTCAATCTTGTCAAAAATGTTTTGAAAGTTAGTTATATGTTTGACAATGTCTTAAACTCTTTTTGATAAAAAAAAATCAGGTTTCTATCACTTCAACGTGAAAGAACGCGCTCTTGTGCATTTTCCTGAGACTTAGATTTTTTTTATCAGAGTTTAAGGAACGCGCTCTTCTTAATAGGAACGCGCTCCTGTAGTAAAGGGAAAAATAAGAAATTTTATAGAGTCAATGGTTCTTGATGAGGGACCTCGCTCCTCTGCCCAACAGACACATTAAGGAACACGCTTCTTGATTGGTGAGAAATATGAGAAGTTTCAGATTTCAAAGGAGAAGTGCACTCCTTCATTGAGGAACACGTTCTTGTGCCTCGGTCTGGTGTTTTTCTATAAATACCACATTTGCTCATTTGAAGGGAAACTTTTGCGAAATACATGAAATTGTGCCATTTTTCATACTTCAATTTCTACAAGTCCAAAATAAGTTCTTGAGTGTTTTTATGATAACCTATGCGGTTCATCACTTAGCTCGTCCCTAAATATATTGTGATAAAGTATATTTTGATGATCACAAACAAAGTACTTTTCGGTGCTAAACGTGTGTGTATGAAGATTTCATTGAGGCACCTAAGGAAAGCAAAAATCCAAGGAACGACTCGATCATGGAACTCAAAGATCACATCCAACGGTTAAGTTCGTCTCAACCAAAGAATTTCAATGATCACATCATGATTTCAAGATCACTTCACTAGAATGATTCGATCAAGCTTCAAGACTACATCTCTCGATCAACGTTCAAGTTATTCAACTCCGCGCAAAGCTCTTATTGAAGATCTCATAATGAAGAGTTTGATTTAACGGTTATGAGAAAAGAGAAATACATAAAATATTTAAAGTATATCTTTCTCTAATCGTTATTGCTCAAAATGTTTTTCAAAACCATGCATAAATCATCTACATATGTTTTTCTAATCTGCATGTTTTGATTTTATGTTTTTATGGTATTTCAAATGATCTAATACTATATATTTAATTTGAAATCTACCGAGTTTTTATTCGCGTTTGTCGTATATTTTATCGCTAGTCAAAACTGTTTTCAAAGAGTCTTTCAGGACGCTAATGAAATAGCAATGCTCTCCTGAAGTTGATAAGTCAGGACGCTGATAACGTTCAAGGTTAAATTGAACTGATTTATCAGAACACATACTTGTATAGTAGTGGCCTTTTTTATTAGTCAACCTATAAAGTTGTAAGGAAGCTGACTCAGCATCAACTCACTGAAAGATGTCTTAAGTTCTTCAAAGATTGTTTCTTTGAGGACGCTGATAGTTATAAGTTGAACAACCCATCATGACGCTATCTGGATAGAAACACTCTTACCTTTAGGAATCAACTTAGTAACTTTCAGGATGTTGATTATCTTTGAGCGTGCTTGTGTCTTTATTTAAATTTTTTTTAATTGGTAGGAGGACGCTTACATAGTTGTAGCGCCCTCATGTTTTGTTTTATATTTTAAAGGTAGGACGCTTACTCGGATAGTAGTGCCCTCTTGCACTTAGTTGTTTTAAAACATAGCAGGACGTTAACTGTGCATTAGCGCCCTCAAGGTTAAGTCATTTAAGTATCAAAGTAAGTCAGGGCGTTTACGAGTAAGTAGCACCCTCACTTAAGTGTTCTATAGGACGCTTATACGTAATGAGTGCCCTCAAGGAACAAAATGACAAAGTTGACATTATGCGTCAGGACGCTAATTCAACAACCGTCACTGTTCGAACAAGTAAACTACGTAAGTTTATTTTTTCAGAACATACCTTTGCACAGAGTCCTTTTTAGACTTATCAGAGATCGTCTCTAATACATGAAATAAGTTTTTCTAAAACTTTCCCCTTTCATGAAATCTGAAAAGAATCAGAATGTTAGTGAAAATTGCAGTTGCCATTTTCATATAACATTCTAGCCATTGTGTGTAAACGATCGTATTATTTGAACTTCAAATGTCTAATGGCTATGTCCTACTAAGTCTATAAATATCAGCACTTAGGATCAAACAACTTGCTAATCACTTTGTGTTGTGCCAATACTTTTTGAAAGTTAGTCAGTGTCAAAATGAATTTCATTTTCTAATCTTTCAAAGTATATTTCACTGATACCTTTACGATTACAATATAGATTTTCATATTGAGCTTCAATTATAGATCTTTGAAAATCTATCTTTATTGGTATCACCTCAAATTTTCAGTACTGATTAATATTTGGTATCATTCTTGCTGGAGATAGAATTTGAGAAATAGTTCAAGATATACAGTTGTACTTAATTTCACATCTTAAGTGTTGTATTGAACTATCATCAGTAGTTGGTTAACAACTGATCAGAGAAGCAGAAGTTTTCATACCTATATTTTATATCTATTTTGAAAATTGTCTGTGTTTTTTATGTACACTAGTCCTTCGTATTTTAAGTCAATCTTTATTCGATATTTATTTATTTTTGAAGAAGTACTGATTTTCATATGATATCATTCATGCTTTTCGAAACTGCACTTGAGCAATACCAAACATTAAAAGGTAAAAGACTGAAGGTGTATTTCAACTCAGTACCTATTTCATATTTCATATCTTTGTAATGCTATGTATTGGGCTTAATTGTAAAGTGTTCTACAATGTTAGAACCAACATTCTTAGTGTTGTAATGCTGGTGTGTTTCTTGACTGAAACAACCAAGACAAGTGAATGAAGTTCACTTAATGATTTCATGATTGAAATCATGTAAGGTTATCTCTAAACCTGTAATAGAACCGGTTCATCCTCATCCTTCAAAAGGATAGGTGTGTCCTTAACCTTAAAAACGATAGGTTATCTCCCAACCTTTAAAAGAGAACCAATTCATCCTCATCCCGTAAAGGATAGACTATTTCTTGCCTGTAAAAAAGAAACAGTTTATCCTTAGCTCCTAAAAGGATAGGTTTGCCTTTAACCTGTAAAAGGGCAGCTGTAATGGTTTGGCGCTCACCCGTAAGAGAATCCCTTAGTGATAAGGTTAAAATTCTAGCTGAGGAGGTTAGGTAGTGGACGTAGGCACGACTGAACCACTATAAATAGTGTGTCTCACTTTTGCATTTTAGTCTCTTCATTTAGTTCATCTATCCAATTCCAATACACTCATGTAAATCACTAAGTTATTGGAAGATAATTTTAAAATTGACCATTGCACCCAATTCACCCCCCTCTTGGGTGGACCAACATTTTAAGCATCTTTCAAAGTAAAAGTTCACCTACATTTGTCCATTTGATTCATACTTCCGTATAGTTCTCTAAATCCTTCAAACTCTTTGAGAAACTTGTGTGTTTCTCTTGAGCATTCGATCAAGACATTTTTGAGTAATTTAATCACTCATGGTTGATTCTTGATCATCATTGAAGAAGATATCTCTCAATCATCATCACACTTGAAGAATCTCTGAGCTTCATTCTTACCTAAGTTGTGTAAAATTTCTCTATTTAGATTCTTGTGATTTTGTTTGAGCAAATCAGTTTTGTGCTTGAGTTTATATCTTGAAAAATCGTTTTGATTTGAGTACTACTTGTGAAACCATATTTGATCTTTATCTTACATTATCTTGTTTAGTGGTTTCATACATATGATATGTATCGATTCATGCGCTAAACTGATACTATATTTAATCGATTTCATATATCATTACTTGAACATTTTGATTCATACATATCATTGTTATAATCAATATTCGAATACATGTGCTTATTCGATTCTTGATTTCATATCATTTATATTTGGATCAATTGCATGTATTTGAAATTATCTATTTTAACATTTCACATCATTTAAAATATTGTGGTTGGAATAGTAGTGATTACTCATTCAAGATTGTACGCTTAATATTGTTGAGAGTGTTTTAGAACAACTTTCTCTATCACTTGTAATCTTAATGTATTATTGACTTGTTAGTCAACCGGGATTATACCATATCTTGTACTGCTCGTAACCACACCCTTAAGTTGGTTACTGTGCGGCTTTCTAGCCAAACCTTTGTGTATGCTAGTGTGTGCGGCTTTCTAACCAAGCCCTTGTGTTGGTTAGTGTGTGTGGGTTTCTAATCAAGACCTTGTGTTGGTTAGTGTGTGTGGCTTATAACCAAGCCCTTATGTTGGTTAATGTATATGGTTTCTAGTCACACTCGTAAGTTGACTAGCCAATAGTGTATTAGAAAATCCTGATCGTGGTGATCAGGTAGTAGACGTAGGTTCAAGTGGAACCGAACCACTCCAAATCATTGTGTCCATTTATTTTTCCTGCACTTGATTATTTTAATCGAAAGGTAACACGAAAATCTGCCAAGTCCAATTCACCCCCCCTCTTAGACTATAATACTGGGCCAACATAAATGGCAGTGAGCTTGGTGAAGAAGAACTTGCTACTTGGGTGAATGTAAGAAATGAAGAAAGTCAATTTTCACTCCAAGAACTGTGATCCCAAGTAAGGAGAATGAAGGTCCAAGAAGTGTACCTCAAAGATAAAAAATTGGAAAGTTGAGAATCAGACTTGGAAAAATGATTTGCTGTGGGAACAACTTCAACAAGAAGAATAGAGTTACTCACAATGAGAGCTTTGAAGTGCCTTGAGGTATTATCAAGCAAAGGTATATCTTTCTCCCAATCTTCAAAATTGCATGATTATATCTTTGAAGCAAATTGGGAGCATTCAAATTGATATCATTTTGCTCATTTTCTTTACTGCACATCATGTTTGCTCTTAAACTGTGATACATATGTAAACATGATTGTTGGTATGATTTCTTCAATTCTCATCATAATTGTTGTTTGATTGAATGAATCTTTGTTTATTCAATTCGAATTAATGATATCTTTTGATTCATAATGATTATAAGTGTCTGATATGATGATTACTAAGTAGGCGAATCAATCAAGGAAATACTGACTTGAGTAAGGACGCTGAAACCTTGTGAGGACGCTCATGCTCCTTTGGTTTCATGCACTTAAGGGTCCAAGAGGACGCTCAAGTACATGAGGACGCTCCTTAAGCGTTAAGCTGACAAATTTACTAACTATCACTTAAAGCGTGAGGACCCTCAATGAATCTGAGGACGCTGATGACAAAAGTCTGAGATTTCCCAGATTTGTACACACGAGTAGATAAAAGGATGAAAAACCATACTTTAGTAGATAAAATATTGACAAACAAATCCTTTGAGCTCATTCCTAGGATAGTCCACAACATCATTTCTCACCTAATTTAGCCAAGAATAGGAAGTAAAGGGAATGTCAAGAACCTTGATCTATTCATCACCTGGTGTGTTTTGAAAAGGATAAAGATAAGTTTGCCTCATATTCTAATGGATTTTCTAATCTCAACCACAAAGAGAGGAGGTGGTTTTCCATTTGGGATGTATTTGACAAAGCCATTTGAAGAAGTTGGAATAGATTTCAGTGGAGAAGAGGTTGCTGATGTGGATAGGTACGACAAGGTGGGTTGTACAACTGTAAAATTGATGCACTATGTCTATGCTCCGACACAAAAAAGATGGTATCACAAGGAGGTTGTGCAACAGAGAATTGAAGTTGGACCATTCCCTGATGATGAAGAAAAAGAAGATGAAAGGCAAGAGGAGAATGACTCAGAGCATACCCCCACAAATTTATCATTTAGGCGTGATGTACCAGTAGAGGAATAACCCCATGATGAGGCTACTTCAAGATCCCTTGAGCAAAGAAATGTTGAAGATGGTGGTCCATCAAATTTAAATGCTTAAGAAGAACAAACAAATCATCCTTCACCAATGCATGATCAAAAGGCATTTTCAGGCCATATCTCCTCATTCCATCTTGATGCTGTTCATGACGTTCATTACTTTTCATCTCAACTACCAATGTCAAGAGTCAATGAGGAAGAATTTTTTGAAGAAAATTCAAGAAGCCAACTAAAAGGATAAGGCTGCAATTTCTGAAGAAGTGAAGAGATTGTTGGAAGAAAAGATAGTTTGTGTATCTGAGGACATGAGAAAGAAGGTTGAAGAAATGTTAAGTATGCTCACAACTCTAATAGATACATTCTCTTCCTTAGAAAAACAATTGGGAACAATTAGTCAGGCAATGGCTTCATCTAGCAGATCACTACTAGAGTTTTATTCGAGTTTGCCTGTTGGTATTAAGGGTGAAGATCACATAGGTACACTTTCTCAACTTGTCGGTGTGATAAGTACCGTTTCTCAACTTACGGGTGTGAGAAGATCGTTTCTGAACTTATGGGTGTGAGAAGACCGTTTCTCAACTTACGGGTGTGAGAAGACCTTTTCTCAGCTTATGAGTGTGAGAAGACCGTTTTTCAACTTACGGGTATGAGAGGACCGTTACAACTATGAGCAATACTTGTTCTAGCCCAATGACTAACCAGTCACTGCATACTGAATACAAGATGAGATATGATTCCCTTTACTCAGAATCAAAGTGATACTTACAAAGCTTTGGATTGAACCTTTTGTTACCACAGATTCAACAAAATATGTATGATGAAGTTTGGCTAAAAGCAGGTTGAAAGAGCTTTTGTCTTTAATAGATTTTGAAAATGATGAAGATGAAGATCAATCAATCTAGAAGACTTGATGTTTTCCTTTCAAAATGATAGTAAGTTCAAGCACAAATGAAAGAAGACTAACTTTCAAAAGTTTTTTGCACAAGTGAAAACTGTTAATACGTTTTTGAATGAATATTAGTTTTCATAATGATTCGTTCTTATTTTGCTTTAAGGCAACACAGATATATATATATAGAAATAACAGAGGCGCAATGGACGTAGTGAATTTTGGCTCTCTAGGTCATTTCAAATACAACGACTACATTCTCTCCCGAAATGGATCAATTAAGCTCTGTGCATATTTCGGTGATAACACCTGAATCATCTGATCATTTAAGAAAAAAGAATGTTCTGATAAAGTATTAGAACATTCAAAAAAGTCCTGAAAAAGTTGTACGATTCTGAAAAGTTTTTGTATGGTTCTAAAAAAGTAGGCTGTAATGGTGTCAATTTCAGAACAGTAACATTGTTGAATTTGCGTCCTGACGCATAATGTCAACTTTTGTCATTTTGTTCTTTGAGGGCATTCATAAAGCATAAACGTCCTGTTGAACATTGAAGTGAGGGCGTTACTAAATCGTAAGCATCCTAACTTACTTTGACTATTAAACAACTTAAATCATGAGGGCGCTACTCGACATTTAGTGTCTTGTTTTGTTTTAAAACAATTAAGTACATGAGGGCGCTACTTTTCGAGTAAGCGTCCAACCTTTTAAAACATAAAACACAAGGGAGCTCCAACTATGTAAGCGTTCTGTCATTTCAAAATGTTTGAAAACAAAACCAAGTGCTCTAAAGGACAATCAACGTCCTGAAAGTTATTAAGTTGGTTCCCAAAGGTGAGGGCGCTCCTATCTAGGTAGCGTCCTAATAGTTTATCCAACTTATAACTATTAGCATCCTCAAAGATAAATTCTTTGATGAACTTAAAAATCTTTCAGTAAGCTGATGCTGAGTCAGCATCTTGACAACTTCAAAGGTTGACTAAAGGGAGGCAACTACTTACAAGTAAGAATCCTGATGAATTAGTTCAATTCAACATTGAATGTTATCAGCGTCTTGACTTATCAAGTTCTGGAGAGCGCTGCTAAATCATTAGCGTCCTAAAAGACTCTTGAAAAGTAGTTTTGATTTTTCGTTTAAAGCTCGATAAAACACGATTATAAATCAAATATGCAAATGATCGAAAATCAATTCGACTGAAACATGTAATCATGCATATTGCTAAATCAACTGGCAGAGAAGGTTCTACAACCTAAACATAATCTAATCATACACTAATGTCTTCACATGATCATGGTCTTCAAGTAGATCTTTTAATACGTTCGCCATGCATCATTGATTCTTTGAAACCTTCAAGTAAGATTAGCTACGCCATATATGCAGTATTATCATAAACAGAATGTGGTTTGTAATCATCAAAATATTTTTCATATTAGGGACATATTCTCTTAAGGGACATGAAAATAATTGGTTCAACAGCTACTTCATCTGTTGATCCAAGCTCCCTTAATCCAATCATTGAAGCAATCAAACGCCTAAAGTCATATGTTCTATCCAATGCTTCAAGTACAATTCCAGGGAATTTTGATGGAAGGAAAATGGAAAATATATTGGTATCAATTGATCAAGTTAAGGAGAAGAAGAAAAATATGGAGAATAGGATGCCTTTCCTGTCCTCTACAATACTTGATCTCTCGCTTACATTCACACGGACAACATACAAAATTGAAAGAGTAATTGGATTTATTGAGGAAATGTTGAAAATCATGTCAAAGAGACTCCATTCCTCTCTCTAGTTCTTCATTACTCACATAAGAAGATTTGGGATGTTGTTTGAATTGTTAAAGGAAAGAGGTGTTAGTCCAAAACCACTAAGGGAACTTGCTTTCACAAGGCTAAGGCTTCCCAGTGAGCAACCTGATTTGCCCCTAGGCTTGATAGAAGAAAGTGACTTCACCAACATTCCATCTTTAAGGTGTATGACTAAACCTGATTGACAAGAAGATGAAGTTGTTGAGATTCCACCCCCATGAGCATCTATCAGAAAAGAACATGCGGGTGCTTCAGTCTCAAGAGATTTTTCTACTGACTTAGCTTCACAGTATAGGCAATCCTTTTCTTAACCACCATTCACCCAAACCTCTCCACATGCTTGATCATCTTTCAATTCTCAAGAAAAAGAAACTTCTTGTCGCGACCTCCTCTGTAGGGTGACGTCACGACTGACACAAAATACCATATACGTCATTCACAGACGTACATGATACTTTGTCAGCCTTCTCATACTCCAAAATACACTCAATGTTTTTGGCATAACCTCCCCATAAATACGAGGTCTCACAAAAACCTGATAATCCATATCGGAATCCAAACATGATATCATAACACATGAATCAAATAAAATATCATATCCACAAATCCAATATCAAGATTGGAAACACATATATCTTATTTCTAAACCATTCATGTATTTATACATCCCATTTATCATAAGTTATCAAGACCATAACCATACCCACTACATTTATACATATTATAAGTAGTGATATACATATATATACAAAGTATGAAAATGTAACCCAAAACACTCCCTTCTTATACATACATTAAGGAAACATACACAGATCACCCTTCTGTAGCCTTGCCCTTGCCTTTGTAGTTACCACATGTAATGAAAGAGAATTTGGGTGAGCTACAACAAACTCAGTGAATAATCTACTAGTAGCATTACATATGCATTCATAATAAAACATAACATTTAAAACAATATAAACTAGATATGCAAGTAACATATTAATATCAATATATGATCAAGTTATTTTGCGCCACTCTATACCTTTTAAAGAATGCATAAGCCAAATAAAAACATTTCTTCTCATTCAGGTGTATGAGCTCGTCTCTCCTTACTACGCATATATAAGGAGAAATCTACCTCATCTAACCATCCACTTTAATCATTACGGGGATCTTTTTCTAGGAATTGCACCAATATCATGCGTACTTACTCTGTATTCATTGAATTTCACAAATTCAACCATCAATGAACCCATATTTTATCAAGGAATCCATTACCTATCAATTGCACATCAATTGCCTTAATTCCTAGCTCAAACCCTCCTTTTTCAATCCACCAAACTAACCATTGAAAACATACAATTTTCACATATGTTAGCTAGAATTGACCAACCCTTACCTTGGATTTCAACCACCCTAGCCGTTCCTCCTTCATTCCTTAGGTTTTCTCCACCTTCAGCACGCTCAAATGAGCTGGAAAAGTCGAGAATTCTTGTTAAAACATGCATAACCGCCTCACCGACCATTCCAAAAAAATTGTGAGGATGCGAAGAAATGCACTTTTCCTTCCCAAGAGCACTCTTCTTTGCTGCCCAGAAACATATTTTTTCTGGAATCCCGTGAGGAGCGCGCTTTTTCCCCTTGAGAGCACACTTCTCTGAAAATTCTAGAAAATGAGCTCTTGGGTTTTACCACTGGAGTGCGCTTCACCCCCCAGAAGCACACTTCTCAAAGTTCCAGGTGAAAAATTCACTAATTGTTAGGTTTCAAATGCTATGTTTAGGGTCCAAGTACATCTACCTGTTAGACCAATGTCTCTCGTGGTAGGAATTCGATGGTGAGTCTTGATGAGTACAAACAACATGTTTATTTAACTTTAGTCTATGTCTCCAAATTTTAATCTTTCAGACTTGATTACAAAGAATCATGGAGAGGAGACAATTAAAGTCAATACTAGAATGAGATTAACCAAAGTTTAAGTTGTTGCTGTAAAAGCTCAAGATCAACATTGATGACATCAACTAAAAAGCTTGAAGAGTTTAGAGTTGGTCTTAGAATGTAAGATCCACTCTTGGTTACTCCACCGAAAATTTTTCCTTATTTTTAGAGTAGTCATTCTAGTTCTTTAAAAATGATCTTGATTGCATAAAATGGTTTTTCAAATGCTTTAGAATGGTTTTCAAAGTCTCAAAATGATTTGATCTCTTAAGCATTTTGATTGAAATCATTTGGACATGGTTGTAGTGCCACTGTGTTTAAATTTGGAAAATTCATAATTTTTCAGAAAGCCTATAGCGTGCTATAGGTCCTATAGCCCGCTGTTCCCATGTCTGGGAATTTCAAAATTTATGTTTGTTTATGCTATAACCCACTACACCTTTGTATAGCTCGCTATTGACTTGAATAGCCCGCTATCAGTTTTCTAATAAAAATCTTATTTTTCAGTAACTTAAGCAATAGCCTGCTATAGGGTACTACAACGTGCTATAAAGCTGTGACTGAGAAACCCAACTCTCGGGTTTTTGACACAACGCACTGATATAGAGACTATAGCCCGCTATAGAGGTAGAACAATTCAAATTGCTCAACTGTGTTGTAAGTGCTACAGTGCGTTATTGGACTCTATAGGGCGCTATACCAACCCTGTCAGCGAAAACTGACAAGTTTGGGGTTTTTGAACGTTGAGTGTACTATTTCTTTCCTCTTTTGGGTAACACCATTTTTCCATGATTTCCAACGTTCATTTGCAAATCTAATTAAGGAAAAATACTTTGAAAAGTTGAAACAAAAATTTGAATACTCAAATATGATTGGTTTGTAAAAACCCCAGATATCAAAATAGAGAATCGTTTTCCTATTTAATCAAAGGGGTTTGCTCATTTTGAAACTCATGAGCTCAAAACGGTTTTGAAAGTTAGTCTATCATTCAAACATGAAAATTTTCAAGTGTTCACACATGATTTGAAGCTTTGAGAGATTTGATTTGTGCGGTGTATATACTCTGATTTTCATCATCAAATCTCAACATTTTTGAACAAGGGTTTGCCTCATATCGTGGTAACCTCTTCAACAGCTGATCTTTATTTGAAATTCTATTTGCTGGGTTTCAAGAAGACGATCATAGGCAAAGGTTGTAAGTAGAAGCGTTCTTGGTGAGAAGAACATTTTCAAGCTATTTGTTCTTGTTCTACATTTTACTCTCACACTTGTTATATAATTGTATTTGTAACAAGTGATTTGTGTATAACTGGTGAGTTGTGAGCAGAGTGCTTAGGTTCGACGGAGGTTCCTCTCACACCTGGAAGTGAGGGGTTTTGTAATCTATTTTGATCCTCACCCGTGAAGTAGGATCCATTAGTGGTTGGGTTTGAAAAATCTTGGTCAAGGGCGACCAAGTAGTGGACGTAGGTGGATTTTGCCAAACCACGTTAAATTTTTGTGTTCCTTCTCTTGCCTTTGCCTTTACTTGTTTTTTAAATTTTCTATACTTTATTTTGAAAGGTAGAAAACTTGCAATGGTCCTATTCATCCCCCTCTTGAACGTGTATCTGGGCCAACAAGTGGTATCAGAGCAGTTAAAACGTTAAAGTATCTAACAATCTTTTATGCCTATGGCAGGAGAAATTCTCAAGGATTTCACTTTTGATAAAGATCAATCCACAAATAGGCCACTTCTCTTTAGAGGAGAAAATTACTTATATTGAAAAACTAGGATGAGATCTTACCTAAAAGCTCAAGACTTAGAAATGTGGGATGTTGTATTGAATGGAGTCAAAATGCCTACTAAGATAGTAGATGTCCAAAAGAAAAGAAAGTAGAGTTGTTAAACAATAGAGCTGTTAATATACTGTTTTGTGGCATTTCAAGTGGAGAGTTTAATAGGGTAAGTGCATGTGAAACAACCCAAGAGTGGTGGCAAAGACTTGAAGTAACCCATGAAAGCCAAACTTTAATTGTTAGTAGAGAAATATGAAACTTATAGGATGTTAGAGTCGGAGACAATTGCCGAAGCAATTGGTAGGTTCAAAAAGAACCTAAATGAATTGAGAACACTTGGGAAAGTGTATGATCAAGAGGAAACGGTAAGAAAATTCTTAAGAGGTTTACCCAAAATATGGGAACCTAAAGCCACTGCAATTGAAGAAGCTATGAGTTTAGCTGAGTATACATTTGATGAGTTGTGTGGATCTCTTATGGTTCATGAGATGAAACTTAAGGAAAATCAGTCCCTAACCAAAGTAGATGACAGAGGGAAGAAAGATTTAGCACTAAATATAGAAACTGATTCCGATGAGTCAACCGAGAGTGAGGTAGTTGATGATGAAGTTGCCATGCTGTCAAGAAAGCTCAACCAACTCATGAAGAGAAAAGGGAAAACTAGTTCCTCACAAAAATTTCATGAAGGAAAGAAGTTTGGAGCAAAACCTAGTGAGGTTGCGTGCTATGGATGTAACAAACCTGGGCGCATTAGGAGTGAATGTTCAAACAAAAAGAAAAATTTCAGTCACAGGAAGAAGGACCAAAAATTTCTTAAGGCCACCTGGGATGAATCAAGCTCAAGTGAGGAAGGTTTAGAATCTGGAGGTGAAAAGGCAACTATTTGTCTCATGAAAAATACTGAGGTAAAAACTGAACCTCGTGAAGAATTAAATGATCTTTTTTTCTTTAGTGATTTTGATTATGTTAAATTATGCTTTAATAGAGAAGACAAAAAGAATTCTAAGCTTAAGAAAAGCTTGTTGACAACTCTTGAAGAAATAAAATCTCAACAAGAGAATATTGAGACCTTGACCCTAGAAAAGAATAGTATGAGCAAAAAGATTGACAATCTTAGAAAGAGTGTTGATGACTTGTCCGAGGTTGTGAAGACATTCACTAATAGACATAAATTATTTGACATGATGTTAGGGTCACAAAGATTAACAAGGCAGGTATAAGCTATACTAAAGGGTCGAAACAGAAAATATACAATAATTTATTGATCAAGAGACCCACATGCCTTAAATGCAATAGAAATGGTCACACCATACTTAGATGCCCATTCAAAAAAGATAGGAAAAGCAAACTAGCATGGGTAGGGAAGACTGTACTTAATGATGCTAACTTTGAAGGACCCAAAACAACTTGGGTACCATAGCCAAAAGTCTTCTATGTGGTGTAGGATGGTTCGAAGAAATACTTCTGGTATCTCGATAGTGGTTGCTCAAGGCATATGAGTGGAGATAAAATTTTCTTCTTGAGCATTGACTACAAGCTCGGAGGAAATGTGACGTTTGGCGACAATGAGGAAGGTAAAAGTGAAGGTATTGGAACTGTTGGCAATTCTTCTTTAATTATTCACGATGTATAATTTGTAGAAGGCCTTAAACACAATCTCTTGAGCATAAGTCAATTATGTGACAAGGGTTATGATGTTAATTTTGAAGCAAATAGATGCATAGTTAAACATGCTAATGGTTCAATCATATTTATTGCATCAAGATAAAAAAAATGTTTATTCTACTTTGCTTGATGAAATTAGTGATCAAAATGTGCCATGCTTGAATGCTATTGTTAATGATGATGTTTGGTTATGGCACAAAAGACTTGCACATGTTAGTATGGATAACTTGTCTAGGCTTGCTAGTTATGAACTTGCAAAAGACATTCCTAAAGGAGTGTACCTAGAAGATAAGGTTTGTGAACCTTGTCAAGTTGGCAAGCAAACCAAGTCGTCTTTCAAGTGCAAGAAAATTATGCCATCTAGTAGAACTCTTGAATTAATCCACATGAATTTATTTGGACCAACTCATACACAATGCTTAGGAGGAAAGTCATGTGTGTTTGTTATTGTTGTTGATTTTTCTCAATTTACTTGGGTGTTCTTTCTTTCTCATAAACATGAAACTTGTGATGTGTTTATCAAATTTTGTCATAAAGTAGAAAATGAGAAAGGATATAAAATAACCACAATTAGAAGTGATAGGGGCGGAGAGTTTGTGAACAAAAATCTGGAAGATTTTTGTGCCAAACAAGTATACACATCAATTGTCAGCTCCAACCCCTAAACAAAATGGAGTTGTAGAAAGGAAAAATAGGACTTTACAGGAAATGTGTAGAACTATGCTTTGTGAATACAACATAGCTACACACTTCTGGGTTGAAGCCTTAAGCACTGCATGCCATGTTATGAATAGAACTCTAATTAGAAAAGGCATGAAGAAAACTTCATACGAATTGTGGAAAGGGAGAATTCCAAACATAGGATACTTTAGGGTTTTCAGATGTAAGCGTTACATCTTGAGCGAAAAGGACAATTTTGATAAATTTGACCGTAAGTCTAACATTGGTATGTTTCTTGGATATTCTTTCCGTAGTAGAGCTTACAGAGTCTTTAACAAGACAACTAGAACTGTGGAAGAATCATTTCTTGTGAATTTTGTTGAAATTGATCCAAGAGAGAAAATTTGCAAAAACTTAGAAAAATTGGATCTTGATGAAGAAGATGAAATTCCTGAGAATTCTATGGACATTGAATAAAATGCATTATGCTTGCTTAGGAAAATAATCATGATTTTTAGGTATTTTTCCTAAAGTCAATTGCATCATTTACATATTAATATTGTTACATTTTATAAGTTCATACATAGTTTCAGTTAGACTTTTAATACTTGATTAGTTTAGATCACTTACTTGTATTTTTGTGTTTTGTTTTGTAGGTAAATAAATAGCCTAAAAGTGGGATGGAATGTGATTCAAATGGTGACAAAATCATGTCAAAGAAATGTGCAAAAGATGGATTAAAGAATCAAGAGAAAATCTAGAAAAATGGCTAAGTTCACACAAAGAAAACCAAGAAAAAAGAAGAAAAGAGCTCATTCTGAGTGTTGTGGTGCTCAGAGAACAAAATCGACATTAATTTGCATGTAGCGTCGCAACGCTGGGTTATGTACAATACATGAATGTGTGTATTTCGACTATTTGTCTTACCCTTTTTGGTCTTTTCCCCACTTATGTATATAATCTCATTTTAGGGTTGTTTTAGGGGATCATCTTTCATTCTAGGAGATTTAGATAGCAACTAATTAGGGTTAGGGTTGAAAAAGGGAGGCAAGAAAGAGCTTGAGGAGAAAGATAAGTTGCAGGATTTTTTGGAGAAGAAGGAAAACTACTCTAAAGGTGGTTTTCATTTATTTCTTATTGAGTTCTTCATATATTCATGTCTTCTATCTTGAATCTCTCTTTTGTATTCTTGAACATGATTATGAGCTAAATTTCTAATCTAGAGATTTAATTGATCGATGTTGAATCTTATAGTTTGATTATTCTTTACATGTTTTCGATTTATTATTTGGGTTTATTTGCAATGTCAAACTCTTAATGCTTTCAAATTGCTGGCCACATTTTAGATGATCATAGATTTGATATCTAACACTTGGAAAAGGGGATATTGAATTGGATTAGGGAATTTGCAACCTAGGGTTATTGTATTGTGTTAGAAAACCTACAATTCCCTTTGAGATCACTAAAAATGGATTCCAAATCTTAATGCATGTTCAATTCATTAGTTTATAACTTGGAAAAGGGAATTAATGTTTTGAGTATAAGTAATTGAATATAGGTAATTGAACTATCACTTGGAAGAGGGGTTTAATTTAATTAAGATCCATGATTTATAAATCCATGAATTAATCATTTATATGACTCTTTTGAAAACCATAAGTGAAGACATAGTGATATTAATCCTCTAGAGTTTTTAATCATTGATCTTCCCTAATTTTTATCCAAATTACATCGTTTAGTTCTAATTCTTGCTTAGTTTACTTTTTAGTACTCAATTCATCAAATATTGATCATCTAGATAAAATTTAGACTTATTATAAGTTTGGGTATTAAGATATAGTATTGCTAATCCTAGAGGACGATAACTTGATATTCACCGATCTATATTACAACTTGATTCTCGTGTGCTTGCGAATTGAAATTGTTATCATCAAGTTTTTGGTGCCGTTGTTGGAGATTGGCTTAATTATATCATTTTAGTACCGATACCAAGTAACTCTAGTCTTAATCTAGAATTTTTACCTTTTATTTTTTATTTTCTAATTTTTATTCTCTGTCCTTGTTAGATTGTGATTGGTTGATGCGAAGGACTCGAAGCTGTGAACTTGTGCCTCTTGACCCCGAAATTGAGAGAACTTTTGGGAGGTTAAGAAGAGAAGGAAGAGTTGAAGAGCTAGCCATGGCGGAAGGGAATGACCTCATTTTGTCTATGATATTACTGCACATATGGCATATCTAATCTTACTTAAAGGTTTCAAAGAATCAATGATGCATGGAGAACGTATTAAAGATCTTCTTGAAGACCATGATTATTTGAAGATGTTCGATTGTATGATTAGATTATGATAAGTTGTAGGACCTTCTATGTCATACGATTCAACGATATGTATTCCTGCATGTTTTAATTGATTGTTTGCATAATCGATTTAATCCGGTTACATTATGTTTTATCGAGCTTTAATCGAGAAATCAAAAACCGCTCTTATAAAGTCTTTCAAGACACTAATGTTTTAAGCAACGCCCTCTTGGACTTGATGAGTCAGGACACTGATAATATATTAGGACGCTCAAGGTTGAATTGAACTGATTAATAAGGATGCTTACTTCTAAGTGGAAACCTTTCTTTTATCAACCTTTGTGAATGTCAGGACACTGACTCAGTTTCAGCTCGCTGAAAGTTCTTTTTGTTTTCAAGTGATTTCTATCTTCAAGGACGCTGATAGTTATAAGTTGAATAAATCATCAGAACACTACTTGTGAAGGAGTGCCTTTATCTTTAGAATCAACTTAATAACCTTAGGACGCTTACTATCATTCAGCGTACTCAACATTATTTCAAAACTGATTTTAAATTTCAGGATGCTAACTCTTGAGTAGCGCCCTCGTGTGTTTAGTGTTTTAAAACAAAGCAGGATGCTAACTACGAAGTAGCGCCCTCATGTTTTGAGTCGTTTAAATTGTCAAAGTAAGTCAGGACACTTACGACTTAGTAGCGCCCTCACTTAAATGTTCCGCAGGACGCTTATGCTCTATGAGCGCCCTCAAGGAACAAAAAAACAAAAGTTGATATTATACGCAAGGACACTAATTCAACAGATGTTACTGTTTTGACAAGAACACCATTTATGTTACTTTCTTTAGAACCGTACGAATACTTTTCAGAACTTTTCAGAATCGTACAACAACTTTTTTAGAACTTTTTGAATGTTCTAAAAGCATGTCAGAACATTCTCTTTTCATGAAAGGATCAGACTCAGGTGCTATCGCCGTAACGTGCATTAAGCTGAATCGATCCATTTCTGGAAACAAAGTATACTTTGTGTTTGAAATAACCTAGAGCGCCAAAATCATCAAGTCCATTGCGCTTATGTTATTCCTATATATACGTGCTACCTTGGAGCAAAAAAACCACTAATGATATACGAAACTGATATTCATTCAAAACGTATTAACAGTTTTCGTTTGTGCCAAAATACTTTTTGAAAGTTAGTCTTCTTTTACTTGTGCTTGATCTTACGATCTTTTGAAAGAAAAACTTAAAGTCTTATGGGTTGATTGATCTTCATCTTCATTATTTTGAAAACCCATTGAAGAAGACAAAAGCTCTTTGAACCTGTTTTTCAGCATAAACTTCATCAGACATATTTTGCTGAATCTGTGATCACAGAAGGTTCAATCCAAAGCTTTGTAATTATCACTTTGATTCTAAGTAAAGGGAATCATTTCTCATCTTGTATTCAGTTTGTAGTGACTGGTAAATCACAGAGTTAGAGCAAGTGTTGCTCAAAGCTGAAAACGGTGGTCTCACACCCGTAACTTGAGAATATGTCCTCTCTCACCTGTAAGTAGAGAATAGGTCCTCTCACACCCGCAAGTTGAGAAATGGTCTACTCACACCTGTAAGCTGAGAAATGGTAGTTCTTACACCCGTATGTTGAGAAAGTGTACTGGTTTGATCTTCACCCGTAAGAAGGTCTATAGTGGAGTTTGAACAAATCCTAACTGAAGAGGTTAGGTAGTGGATGTAGGCGCGACCAAACCACTATAAATCTTGCTTGCATTGTCCCACTTACATTTGCTGTATTTAATTGCTATACTTAGTTTAATCTGCTTTCATTATTCCACACAACTTTAAGAAATGTTAAAATCTTCTAAGGGTGTGTTTGATACTTGAGAAAATAGAAATTTTCTCGAGAAAATAGTGATTTCCTTGTGAAAATTTCATTTTCTTGTGAAAATTTCATTTTCTAGTGTTTGGTTGGCAAAAGAGGTGAGAAAAAAATTTAAAAAAATTTCTCGGGCCCGCCATTTTCTTACCATAATTTTCTCAGCTAAGGGGGTGAGATAATAAAATTTTCTCATGAGAAAATTTTATACACTAATTTGTAGAAGTTACAATTATATAACTGAATAACTAATTAATAACCAACTATGACAAAATTTTCCCATGTCCAATCAAACAACCATGAAATTTTTTTCCAAAGTGCATTTTCTTAAGAAAAATTTCTTAGCTATCAAACACATCCTAAGTGTACAATTCACCCCCCTCTTGGACATATCTGGGCCAACAATTGGTATCAGAGTAGGTTAACCGTCAAAGTATCTAACCATCTTTGATTGAGTATGGCAGGACAAAACGAAAGAAGTACTTATCTCTCAGGTGAAGGAAACTCTACCAACGGACCACCACTGTTCAAGGGAGAAAACTATTCACATTGGAAAACTAAGATTAGGTACTACCTAAAAGCCCAAGATCTAGAGATGTGGAATGTTGTGACATACGACTGTCCAACACCTACTAAAATAGTTGATGGTGCTACTGTCCCGAAGGAAATAGACGAATGGAATACCAAGGAAAAGAAAAGAGAACTATTGATAACCAAGCTGTAAACATTTTTTTTGCAGTTTATCAGTCGAAAAATTCAATAGAGTTAGTGTGTGGAAACTGCTAAGGAAATCTGAAACAAGTTAGAGGTCACTCACGAAGGAACTTTGCAAGTTAAAAAGGCAAATCTCCAGCTGTTAGTTGAAAAATATGAGACTTATAGGATGAAGGAAACTGACTCGATAGCAAAGGCTATTGCTAGGTTTACAACAAACATCAATGAGATGAATAACCTAGGAAAAATCTATGACCAAGAAGAAATTGCTAGAAAGTTTCTAAGAGGCCTACCCAGAGCATGGGAACCCAAGGCCACGACCATTGAAGAAGCCAAGAATCTGGCTGAATACACTTTTGAGGAATTATACGGTTCATTGTTCATGAAATGAAGTTAAAACATAAGATGAGCCCGGTCAAGGTTGAGGAAAAACAAACGAAATCTATTGCCCTCAATGCTGAAACAGATTCTGAACATGATTCAGACTCAGAAGATGACATGGCTATGTTGCCTAGAAAGCTTAACAAGTTGCTTAGGAGAAAAAGTAAGAATAGTTCTTACTCAAGGTTTCACAAAGGAAAGAAACCCGAGTCTAAACTTGTAGAGTTAATATGTTACGGCTGTAACAAACCAGGTCATGTAAAGAGTGAATGTCCCACTAAATATAAGAAGAACTCAAGCTCATATAGAAAGGACAAGAAAATTCTCAAAACTACATGGGTTGATTCAAGCTCAAGCGAAGGTGAAGCGAATTCAGATCACACTGATGCACTGTGCTTAATGGCAAGTACCGAGGTAAAATCTGAACCCATTGACAAAGCTTAATGAGCTCTATGCTCATATTCAGGAACTTAAGACAAAACTTAGTAAAGAGACCAAGAAAAATGAAAAGCTCAAGCATAGACTTGAAGAAGCTCTTGAGGAAATAGAATTCCAACAAGAAGAGCTAGATGGAATGTCTTTAGACAATGAACAACTTAAGAAAGTTGTTGGGAAACTAAAAATTGAAAATGAAACTCTTAGAAAGGAAAAGGAAGACCTGAACTGCACCATGTTTAAATTCACAAATGGTCAAACATTTTTTGACATGATGCTAGGATCACAAAGATGTATATTCGACAAAACTGGCTTAGGCTATACTCATGGGTCAAAACAAAAAGAATACAATACCTTTCTGACTTAACGACCAACATGCCAAAAATGACATAAGGAAGGTCATACCATACTTAGATGTAATGTCTTAAGTAGAAAGAAGAAGAAATATGCATGGATTGAAAAATCTATTCTTACTAAAGCTAACATGCATGGACCCAAACTTGCATTGGTACCAAAGTTAAAAGTATTTTATGTTGTGTAGATATGCAAAAATGAAGAAATATGGTATCTAGACAGCGGCTGTTTAAGGCATATGACTGGTTTTAAATCTAAATTTCTGAGCCTTGAAAAGAAAAAATGAGGAAAGGTCACTTTCGGAGATGACAACAAAGGTGACATTGAAGGCATCAGAACTATTGGTAACGATTTTCTATTCATATTTGATATACTTTATGTTAAAGGGCTGAAACATAATTTCTATAAGTCAATTATGTGACAAGGGTTATGACATTTCATTTGAAGCAAATAGGTGCACTGTCAATCATGTTGATAAAACTGTTGCATTCATGGCATTTAGAATTAAGAATGTGTATTGCACAAACTTTAATGACATGAAGAAACAAAATGTAACATGTTTAAGTGCTATCTCTTGTAATGATGCATGGCTATGGCATAGGAGATTAGCTCATGTTAATATGGATAACATATGTAGAATTGTCAAACATGATCTTGCGAACGGTATTCTGAAAGGAACTTACACAAATGACAAGGTATGTGAGCCATGTCAACTTAGTAAGCGTACCCGATCATAATTTAAGAGCAAGAGGCATCAATCAACCTCTAGAGCTCTTGAACTGATTCACATGGATCTTTTCGAACCAACCAAAACTCAAAGCTTAGGTGGCAAATCATATGTGTTTGTGATTATTGATGACTTTACTCGATTCACACGGGTATTTCTATTAGCTCATAAATTTGATGCATGTGAAACATTTATGAAATTCCGTAAGAGAGTCGAAAATGAAAAGGGTTACAAAATCAACATAATTAGGAGTGATAGAGGTGGTGAATTTGTCAATAAAAATCTCAAAGAAATCTGTAACAATCAAGGTTACACTCACCATCTATCAGCCCCTAGGACACCACAACAAAATGGTGTAGTTGAAAGAAGGAATAGAACTCTGTAGGAGATGTGTAGAACCATGCTTAATGAGTATAACACTGCACATCATTTTTAGGGTGAAGTTATAAACACTGCCTGCTATGTGATGAACCGAGTTCTAATCAGAAGAGATTTGAATAAAACTTCATATGAAATATGGAAGGGTAGAGCACCCAACACTAGCTACCTCCGAGTATTCAGATGCAAATGTTTTATTCTTAATGACAAAGATAATCTAGATAAATTTGAACCTAAGTCTGACATAGGAATCTTCTTAGGATATTTCAAAGAGCAAAAAGAGGTTATCGACTCACTGCTTAAGTGACGTGAAGAATGCTACGCTGCATTACCAAGAATCGCTCCTCCGATTTCAGGTGAGAGAGAATTTGGACAGTCGTCCCAACAGGCACAAGATTTGTTGGTGAATCTTAACCTCAACATTGGGGCCGCCCAGTTTCCTAACCCAACATTTGCTGGGCAAGTTATGGAAACTCTTTTATACTCTCCCAGCATGGAACAGTCAGTATCTCAATTCTCCTCTGAAAATTTTTATTTTGATCTTGCGCCTCCGCAATAGTTTTTTTCTCAATGAAACTGAAGTTTTAAATTTTCGTATTTAATTGTTAGGCAAATCTTGCAGTAGCTTAATGTAGCTTTATAGTAAATTGAAGTATTTTGAAGGTAATTTAGATATCCTTGTAGCAGTTGAAATAGTTTGTAAAACTTTGTAAAAAAAGAACTTCATGTCGAATTTTCAGCTCATGATATACTCAACATTATATGATGTTGTGTGCTAGACTATCTGTGGTAGGCCCACTAGTCTAGTGAATTTTTTCACTATTAATGGGTTTGACGTGGTATGGGACACAACAAACTCACACAAATATTGACGAAAACGCGAGATGAGGTAACCTACGAACTTGCTATGTAGCAGCTTATAGCGGAAGTCCGACTTACCATTAATATCGTCAAGTTCACATGGTATAGCACGTGAGAACTTGAAGGAAAATAATGGTAGACAATTTTCCACAGGAACCTGCAAAAGATCACGCACAGATCCCCTTAATTGGACCACGTCTCTTATCACCAAATTCATGCAGAATGGGACATACAAATTTGGACGATAATAAGAATCGTCAAGTCTTGGTGATAGGTGAGCATAATATAAACAAGTGCAAAAGAATTACGACATATATTTGTAGGTGACAACACAAGGAAAAGGTCGAGGAAATATCTGTGGCATGTATTGATGTTCAACAATATGCCATTCTCACAAATACACAAGAAATTGTTTAAAGTGTTTTAAAAACGCAAATACTACTATAATAGTCTTTGAAAACATTATAAATCACACAGTGCTCTAAGGCCCCTCATTTTCCCTATTAGCTTGCCTAGAAAACTAGGAGGGTAAAACCCATGACATGTCACTCAAGAACTATGCATATGCACTGCATAGCAAACAATCCTCCTGTCCTCCTCAGAACTTATATCGCACATTCTGTGCTAACATCAAGTAAATCTGCAGACAATGCCGGTACAAACAAGAAGTCAACACAACCCTAGCTCCTCTCGACAAGCGTCTGTGTTTATGCAGCCGCAGAGGATGTTGGATCTGAACCTACTCCCCCTACATCAGAACAAGCGATGGAGTAATGCCTCGACAGCCAAACAAACTGTTGCAGCTTCTTCCAATGGAGTAGCAACACCATTTAGCATGGAGCAATTTTTTCAAGGCTTTACTGAATACATAAAGGCGTCAATAAGAGGTTCAGTCCAGAGCGTTGCTAATCATCAAACTGCGGTCCCCCAGCCTCAAGTGGAACCGGCTAAGCAAAAGATGGATCAGATGACCAATCAAATTACAAAGTATAAATGACAACAACCCATCACTTTTGATGGAAAGCCTAACTCCGACGAAGCCTACAAGTGGCTCGAAGAAACACGAAAGGCGCTCGAGGCAATGAGAGCGTAAGAAGAAAGAAATATTTCTCTTGTTGTCTACCAGTTAGTTGGAAATGTCAACTCCTGGTAGAAAACAATTAAGGAAGACCCTGTTGCGATAAATTCACTTTCGCAAGTGTACGAATAGTCAAGTTATAATAAATCCGAGGTGAGATGGGTTATCGTATCCACAGGAATTGTTTACCTCACCAATTACCGTTTTCATTAATTTCTAACTTTATCTAGTACTCAAACTATAGAGATTTAAATGAATTAAAAATCAAATGTAACTAATCAACTTCACCTAACCTTTCAGTTATATGTAATTCAAACGTGTCCAGTATCAAATCAATTTCTTAGTCTATAAGTCAAAATCCTCTCGTCTCTAATTCTCTCTCTCGGGTGCCGAATTAGAACGTATCATTAAAAACATGATTTGATTTCTCGATAAAACCCTAATTCCTAACAACCCATTAAACTCCGTGATTTTCTTACAACTTCATGAAACTTTGTAAACCTCTTGATTCTACAACAATTTCATGTCATAATCCCGTTTTTCCAACCTAGAAAACTCTCTCTTGAGTGTTGCCTTCCAAGTCTAGAATCATTCGATTTGTGGCCAAGAAACCGAAAACATTAAGAATATGGACTAATAAACTATGAAAATTTCATTGATAATAAATAAAATCTAATATTAAACCATAATATTCAAGTTAGGATCTGTATCCTCTCTAGAACAATGGATTAGTTCATATCAAAACACAAAACATGCAGAAAACTCTAAAGTAAACATAAATAGCAAACTAGAAATATTAGAACTTGAATCTTCATCTGTGCTTCCAAACCCAAATCTTCGCGTTCCTTCACTCCTCGCTGTCTTGTTCTATTCTACAGTGTGTTCTCTTCGAAAAGCCCTAAAATTTGATATATTATATGACCCCCGTTGTCCATCCGAAATCAAAATTAGAAAGTCTAAAAAATCCCAATTCGTAACTTAGGGATGTCCAGCATCGCGGCGCTATGACAAGTATTTCCAGCACCGCGACTGTGATCCATAACGGCTGGCGTTCGCCCCGAGGGGGTGCGCCCACACCTGGGTAGGGGGCACGCTGTGCAACCCAGGGTGTGACAAAAAGGCCTCATGTATTACCAATGGTTCAGTGGCTACTAGGAATGCGAAATCAGACTCGTTAAGGGGAGGTCTCGAGTTCGATTCCTAGGGAGGCCCTGCACTATTCATAAATAGTGGGGACAAATGATCCTGTGTACAAGAGACGTCCTTGTGTGGCGGTGGCTGTACCGGGATGGGACAATATTATGGATCCATAATGGCTGGTGTTCGCCCCGAGGGGGTGCGCCCACACCTGGGTAGGGGGCACGCTGTGCAACCCAGGGTGTGACAACGACACTGTGTTAAATTTTTCCTGCGCCACGGCGCCCAAAGCCTCACTTTTCACTAGTTCCGGCGCCACGGGCAGTGTCGCGGCGCCCAAAACCTCAATTGTTGTGCCTGATTCATGAACTTAGCCAATTTTTGCCTCTTTTTTGCTTGGGCTTTTCATTTTTCTTCTTTTGCCACTTCTTGTACATGTTCTTCTCATCCAAATCCATGACTAATGTATCCAAACACCTACAAGACAAAGCAGACTAAATTAATAACTCACTCAAATGTAAGTTAAATCAAATTTATTCACTAATCAACTAAAATAATGCATAAAAACCAAATTAATCCTAAACTAACAAATATATTAAAACTAACATAAACCTATCAAACTAATGCATGAATTGTCCTAAAATACTCCTAAAACATGCTCTAAAACCTAGCTACACATGCAACTATCAGACCCTCAAGTAAATGCCAGTACCATGACATGACAACAATTTGAAGCTGAATTCATCAATGAGTATTTTCCAAGTGTTGTCAAGAGAAAGAAAAGACAGGAATTTGTAAGACTTTTTCAAGGAAGTATGACAGTCCAGAAATATGCGGCCAAGTTCTTAGAATTTTTAGTTTTCTCTCTCTCTACCATCACCACCGAGAGGGTTGTAAGCTGAAAAGTTTTTCAATGGATTGAGGGCCGACATTAGGTAGACCCTTGCCTTGTTGGAGCTTGATAACTTTAGAAAATTGGTGAATATGGCTATAAATTATGAGCAGGAGAAGTTTGAGCAGGAACAGAGGTGCAACCGGGGAAAATGAGTCGCTGGGCCAGTACAATAGTCTGGTAAAAAGAGACCTTACCAGCCAAATCAAAACGCTCACCCCAACATGGGCAACCCCCAAAACTCTCGGTTCCAGTTCACTTCACTTGCTCCAGCACAACAAAGTTTTCAATGGAACCTTCAAAATCGCCAAAATCAAACAAGCCAAAGAAATGGAAATAACCAGCGATTTCCACCACCTCCTCTAAATCAACAACCACACGATCGAGATCGTGTGTGCTACAAGTGTGGCCAGGTAGGTCACGTTCGACAAAATTGTCCTCTCCTAGCCCCTAGCCAACCCAAGGCCCCAGCTGCACCAGTTCAACAAACAGCCCTGTTAACTCCCCCACTACTCAGATAACAACAAGGCCCTAGGCAGCAAGAACATGCCTACGTAGTTGTTGAACGACCGATGCCGAAAAATAACGTTGTGGAAGGTACCTTTGTTTTTCTTAACATGTTAGTACATGTCTTATTCGATTCGGGTTCTACACATTCTTTTATTGCTACCCAAGTAGTCAAGAAATTAGGACTACAACCAAAGGCTACTCCCATTACAATTCATGTATCCACGCCAATAGGACCGGGTACATAAGTAAATCAAATATGTTCCAATTGTGACCTTACAATATTGGATCATCAGTTGGTAGCGAACCTCCTAGTAATGGATTTCTTTGATTTTGATATTATCTTGGGTATGGACTAGTTAACACATTAAATACATGCACAAATAGATTATCAGAAGAAACAAGTTCAATTGACATTGCCTAATGGTGATAACCTGAAAATCCAAAGGGTCTGTGGACACGCTCATCATTCTACCGTGTCCCTTATAATATCTCATATGAAAGCTCTTTTAATACTTAATCAGGATGAAGAAAGTATAGTGTCCAGTCATCCTCCCAGCTTGAAAGGTATTCCAATTGTTTGTGAATATCCAAGGGTATTCTTAGACGAGCTGTAAAGCCTGCACCTTAGGATGACATCATTTTGACCCGTAGAATACCCGTATACGTATGCATATACGTATTTGATGTTCGATTCATGTTGGTTCGAATGTCTTTGCATGCTTTTAAGTTTTTTAACGTGTGCATAACATTCGGAATGATCGAAGACTTGTTTGACGTCAAAACATGTTGAAACCGGTGTTTTGGATCAGTAGAGCTCGCTCTATGGAGGAAGAAACTTTTGTCACCGATTACATCAATGGCTTGATCTCCTAGATCCGTGGTCTGATTGAGCTGAAATTTTGTCAGATTAGTCTTTTCTGATAGATATTCACTATGAACGGTGAAGATCTTGATCGGAGTTGTCTACTGTGAGATATAAGACTCCAAACACTGTTTCTTTAATTTGTGGATTTTCTTGCGCAGTTTTGATCAAACGGATGGATCTCACAAGCCCACCGTTGGATTGAGCTTAACCTTTACCAAAATGTTGGTAACGGAATCATAAATATTTTGAACGGTTAAGATATAAAATTGGTGAGTTGTTTGCAAGAAATTGATTATCTACATGCAAGTAATTTGCAGTAGGGAACTGTTTATTGTATTTAAGTGTATTTTTTTTCATGTGGGCCCAAAATCTTCTATAAAAGCAACCAACACTTAGATTTCGGCTCCCTTGCTCATTTTTCACTTAGAAAAGAGGGAAAAGAGCTTGGAGAAGAGGAAAAGAAGGGGACAGGAGAAAAGAGAAAGGAAGCTAGGGTTTTTGGTGATTCTTACCCAAATTTCCTCCTTAGGTAATCATTTTTTCTCATTTTTTTCCATTAATCTCTTTCTTTCATGTATGCAAACTTTCTTTTGACCTAGGGTTTTCTATGAATGTTGGATTCGTAGGGTTCTTGACCTAAGGTTTGCATGTTTAAGCAATTTTATGCTTGTAAATGGTTTTAGTGGCTTCCTTGACCTAGAACAACACCTAAGATGTGTTTCCACACTTGAATCCCAAAATTTAAGGGGGGTGGTGGAAGAACACATTTAGGAGTTAGGTCTTGCATGTCATATATGTTTGATTAGAGGCTATTAGGAACCCATTGATGGTAAAACCCCCAATTTCTAGTAAGAAATTGGTAGGGTTATGTGTATTGACCTAAACCTAAGTTTTGGACTTAGGGTTTTCCATTAGGCTAGCATGTGATATATGTTGAATAGATGGATAAATATGGATGTTGGGTAGTCCAATTTACTGATTTTGATTAGTAGAAAACCTAGGTGTAGTGTAATTTTGGCCTAGGCCATGTGATTTGGGAATTTTCCATGAATTTGGGAATTTTGACCTAAGTAATGTCAATTGATGAAATTGACATGAAATTAGTCTAATTAACCCTATTTAAGATTGAATGCATTGTATATTGTTGGTTGGAATCAACCTATTGCATTCAATTGGGTTAATTGTGGTTAATTGGATATTAAATGGTTGAATTGAGCAATATGGATTAGCTCATGAGTATGACCATTCTAGAATCTAAATTGGCTATGGAATTGAGTTTAAACATGGTTGTTTGGCACACTTTTGGACTGATTTTAGTGTTATATAAACCATGTCATATGTAGGGATTCTGGTTGATCTTAGTAACCCAAATAGGCCGATTGAGGTGCATTGGGGTGATTTGTGGCATTCTAGTGCTTTCTTGTGGTTGGAATTGGATTGGCTAGGTCTAGTCAATCAAGTTGTGAGTGTTTCCTTACTTGTCGATTTTTATATGTGGCATTGTAGTATAAAGTGATTTAAATGCTTATTGAACGTAGTATGCATGATTTAATGATTCATGAAATGTATTTGAGCATAGTCTAGTTGGGTTAGCAATTGAGTAGTCTTGCATCTCCTAAGCATGAGATTCTTATGGAATTTCATAGGCCGAACGGGGATGCTCAATTGTGGACCTTGCAGAGGGTTCCAATGGTAGGTGCAGACGAGATCTCCTTAGGGATTGTATCCCGGTGACATGCCCGATCCATGAAATTCCTATTAGATACGGGTAAGAGGTCGATTAGGCTATGGGTGTCGCGCACCCAAGCTTTTGGATTGACACTTACTTAGTAGTGTTTAGGATTGCATGTGCATGTATAGAAAATGATATGCATTGTCTAGATTATGACATGATGCATTATATTGGCATGTATGTAATCTTGTATATCACATGATACTTAAACTGTTTTAATGATCTTGTAATGTTTTATTTAAATGCATAGTGTGGCGACTTGACTAAAATTCGAATGAATTGCATGAACTTAGATCAACCAAATCTTGATATTGTATTGATATGTAATGATTCAGGCTAATGAATCCGTCTGTTTGTATTGATGCAGAATAATGATAAAGAACAGGAAAAGAAGAATTTACAAACGAGATAAAAAAAATAGTGAACTGGGTATATGTAATGGCTATAACCCAACTCTTGTGTCCCCCGCACCACCAACCCGGCAAGGAATGGCGTGCGGAATGCCGGAGCAGGACGCCCTGTGTACGCATCTCCAACCACTCCTCAACCCCGTGAGGTGGTTGAGACCCTACGAGCCTTATCCCAAACAATGACATAATATAAAAAGGTACTAAACAAAACTATCAACCGTATTAATCATCCAAGACAAGAGATAATCCATAAAAATGAACCATAATCCCTATAGTCTATCAAAATGGACATACACGTAAAGTCCAAAACTATGGGTACAAAAAAACCGTCATATGCCCACATGGTCTATCTAACAAATCTCAACTCACCTATACTACAATGTGGTAAGTGTTATAATTACATAGTCCAAAATATAATACCTCATAATTTAAAACACAGTTTAATCAAAATGTCTCTCAACTCACATCAAGGCCTTGTATTCTCTTGCTGGCAAGGCCCTCAAGATATGACTACTCTTTTGCCCGTATTCGGGACAGAAGGACCTGAAAGAGGAAAATGAGGGTAATCCAACGGTGCCCAGTGAATAGAATTCAAATATGCTATCTATACTCATTAACAAATATCATATATGCATGTCAATGTGTAGCATGATTAAGAGCTCATAACATATAGATATCAAGCATTTATAATAGGTTCGATGCAAGTAAAAGCCTCTCAATTTGGATCCACATTCCACATGCATTGAGGTTACTAGTGCACGTCTATTTCACCGTACCGTTCTCATCCCCAAATATTTCCTTTTTAAAACCCTCCTATGACAAGGTTAAGTCTCCCTATTAGCCAGATAGATGGGCCCAACCAAAGTCATAAGGTTTTCTCAAATCAATGCATCATTCAAAACATTAGAACACATTCATACTTTCAACATACAATATATATATAATTGATATGATGACATAAAAGATATAATCATAAATGAAGTCTACTCACAACCAAGTCTCGCGAGAAAATCTAACCACACACAGACACCAAACCGAATCAACCCAATCAAGGTCCTGAAACATTCATCAATATCCAACCATACATCAATTTCTATGCTCGATCACATAGACATTACACGTCAACCCTAAATCAGCTCACATATAGACAATAGGCCTAAATCCCATCATTCAACTCAAATCACATGACTTAGGCCTCTAATGCATAGTTCTCATTCATAAACCATTCAATTAATCAAAAATACTGATTTTCAATTCCTTAGGCATAAACATGCCCAAATTTGGTCATTTGATCACAAGTAGGCCTAACCCATGATATGGTCACAACCACCAAATCAGTAGCATAATCAACCCTAATCATGCTTAATTAGACATAAATTGCATCAATTCAATGATTCTAGGCCAAGAGCATCGAAAGCCCTAAAATATAAAATTTTCCATACTTAGGCCATATTGCCGATTTACACTAGGTCACCATGTTCAGCCATGTATATCACTGATTTTGCATCATGGGTTCATCAACAATGGCAACTAGGTTAACATAGTTGACATGCAAGCTATTTGGAAAGGTCTAAGTTCATATTCTAAATTTAGGTCTAATACAAACAACCCTACCAATTTCTCATTTAATATTTTGTTCAGATGTATCAAGCTACCAACAGAAATATGTAATCACAAAATCAACCATACTGATTGAAGTACGTTAAGAATCAAACCATCTGTCCAAAAATCAGCTCAATCCAACGGTGGACCGCCGAGATAACACTCTTTGATGAACAAGTCTCTAATCAAGCAATTTCTCCTTTCCTGCTGCAAATACTTGAACTCAGATAACTATATCACACAAAATACTTGCCCCACCAACATCTCAACCGTTCATAATACAGAAAGATCAGTTGTGAACCACCTTCTCAAATATCATATCCATCCAACGATAGATTTAGGAGATCTGATAGTTTGATCTAAACTGCGCGAGAAATTCAGACTTTCCGACCATCTTTGTTTGGGAGGTTATATCTTTCAAACGAAAACTCCAATCAAGATCTCCACTGACCTGAATGAATACCCATAAGATACAGACTTGCTGACAAAGTTTGAGATCAATCTGACCATATAGCACCAAGATTCAGCTCTTTGATGAAAACGTTGCTGAGACTTCCCTCAAAACAACTTCCTCTTTTTTTTCTTTTCTTCTTTCCTTTCTCTTTTTTTATCCTTTCCCTCCACTCATCTCACTCTCTAGGACTTCCTTGGAGAAGAGAAGTAGGGCATGAGACACTTGTCCACTCTCATGCACTAACTTGAGGTGTGTTGGAGAGGAGAAATGGGGCATGAGACACTTGTCCATTTTCATGCACCAACTTGACATGTGTTGGAGAAGAGAAATGGGGCATGGGACGCTTGTCCATTCTCATGCACCAACTTGACATGTGTCGGTCTCATACTACCCATACCAACCACATTTACTTTAACCAATCTCATGATTCCATGTATTTTAAATGTCCAATCAATCTAATACACCAAATTTTCATTCTCATTTATCCTTTTATTCAAGCAATCTTAACCCATATCAATTCATGGTTTAATGGGCCCATGCATAAATAATAACACATGCATTATACTTTAAGTTAACATGAACCATATATAATTTATAATGTACATATTTATATACATTATCAAGCATCAAATATCCAAACATTAAACAACCATCAAACAAACACCAAAAATATTAAGGCAAACACATAGAGTTGGGCAAAATGCAATTGGGTAATGGGCTAAATCAAATAATTTTCGGAGTGTCACACATATATATGTTGCTACTTGTAGAGAACATTCACTGAGTTTGTTGTAGCTCACCCCTCATCCTTATCATTTGAGGTTCGAATAGGAAAGGGAAGGAGAAAGCTTAGTTGTGGAGCATTTCCCTGTATTTTGTTGATGTAGGTGTTTTAGTACTTTTCACATTTTGATAATTTGTACTGTATAATACCTAATGCTTATACTTAACACTTAGATGAGTTGTATTTATGGTTAAGTATGATTTTGTATATTTTGGACATTATGGACTTAGGAAATTTTTTTTTATGGTTGTCATTTTTGGGAATGTATTCTTATACTGATGATCTTGTTTATGTCCATGTGTTTGATGTTGTTTATTGAGATTATGTGTGTGTTAGATGAGGCTTATGAGACGATGTGTATATCGAGGGAGGATATACCCGAGGTTCAGTACCGGTCATGACGTCACAAATAGTGGGTCGTGACACGAGCTTCCAAGACTCCCTCTTCCTCGAGAATTTGTCTTTTAAATTAAGTTGATTTCTGGTACGGAACCTGTCTACATTCCACCCTAGCGTATGCCTAATGTACAATTAGTTGAACTGGATAAACAGTTAAAGGAATTGGAAAAGCTGGCATTTATAAGAAAAAACATGTCACAATGGGGTGGTCCAGTTATTTTTGTCAAGAAAAATAACAGTTCACTTCGACTCTACATCGACTATAGAAAGCTTAACAAAGTCACTATTAAGAACAGATACCCGTTACCTCGAATAGAAGATCTGTTCGATCAATTAAGGGGAGCAAGATTCTTTTCAAAAATTGACCTTTCCTTGAGGTATCACCAACTCTAAGTTAAGGAAAAGAAATCCCAAAAAATAGCTTTTCGAACCAAATATGGTCAATACGAATTCACTGTAATGCCATTTAGCCTATTAAATGCACCTGCGACGTTCATGGATTTAATGAACTGCATTTTCAAACCATGCCTGAATCGTTTTGTAATTGTATTTGTCGACGACATACTGATATACTCTCCCACAAAGGAATTCATGAGAAACATTTGCGAACTGTACTTAGTACCCTTCAGCAGCATGAGTTGTACGCTAAGTTTAGCAAGTGTGAATTCTAGATGACTAAGGTTAAGTTCTTCGGTCATGTCGTGCCCTATGATGGCATCGAAGTAGATCTAGCCAAGGTAGAAGCTGTACTTAGTTGGAAGCAACCGACTAATGTCACAGAAATTAGGAGCTTCCTCGGATTAGCCAAATATTACAAACTGTTCATCAAGAATTTTCCCGAAAGGACATGCGTTTTATTGGGAGTGAAGCCTGTGAATCAGCCTTTCAAGAACTCAAGAAAAGGCTGACTTCAGCACCTGTTCTGACCACTCCAAAGGATGGGATTGGCTTCACACTGTACACGGATTAGGGGTGTTAATGGATTGGTTCAAACCGCGAAACCGAACCGTATCGATGTGTTTGGTTTGGTTTGGTTTTTTAATAAGTTCGATTTGGTTTAGGTTTGAGAAAAGTGTAAACCGATAGGTTTGGTTCGGATTGCGGTTTGAGACTTTAAAAATCGATCTAAACCGAACGGAACCGATTCTAAAATTAAAACTATTAATATTTATTTTTAATGTCTATGATTTTTTTATGATATAAATATTATTATTAAAAATTATATAATCATCTTTATATAGTAAATATAGTTTTCAAGTTTTTTAAATATGCATTAAAAAGGTTAAAATTACCTTATATACATACATATATAATTGATTATTTTAATTTATTTAATGTATGTACATGTAAAACTTCAAACCGATCAATCCAAACCGAACCAAACTGATTATGTTAGGTTCGGTTTGTTAATTCTAAAGAAACCAATTAAGCTAAACTAAACCAAAATCGATTATATTTGGTTTGGTTTAGGTTTAAACATTAAACCGATCCAAACCGAATCGTCGACACCCCTACACGGATGCATCACTTCAAGGACTTGGAGCTGTGTTTATGCAAAAAGATTGTGTCGTGGCCTATGCCTCTTGGCAGTTGAAAATTCATGAGGTTAATTATCTAACTCATGATTTAGAACTCGCAACAGTAGTGTTTGCCTTAAAATTTTGGCAACATTACTTGTACGAAGAACTATTTGAAGTCTTCTCCGACCACAAAAGTCTTCAGTATATTTATACTCAGAAAGACTAAAATCTTCGACAATGGCAATGGCTCGAGTTCATCAAAGACTATGACTTTGCACTTAAATAACATTCGGGCAAAGCCAATGTAGTGGCTGATGCCCTTAGCAGAAAGTCATATGTCTCAACCTGTACGGTAAATTTTGAAATGGGCAAGCTATCATACGAGCTGGAAAGGTATAACTTGCAGCTCCGGAATGATGGACATGTAGTTAGACTTGCCTAGTTCACTACCCATTCTGACCTCATTAAAAGAATAGTCGCTGCACAAGCCAAGGACGATGAGCTTATAAAGATGAAAGAGCTCATTTAGCGTCACCAAGCTCCGCATCAATGGTCTCTTACTTCTGATGGTGTGGTATTATATAAAGGGAGATTGTGTGTAGCTCAGGACCCAGAACTTAGGCGGGACCTGATGAATGAGTGCCACAAATCTAGGTTCTCTATGCATTCATGAGGAGACAAAATGTATAAGGACATGAAAAGGCAATTTTGGTTTAGTGGAATGAAAAAGGCCATAACAGAATTTGTGGCCAAGTGCCTTACTTGTCAACAAGTAAAAGCTGATCGCAGACTCCCCTCTGTTTTGTTACAACCACTTCCTATAAGGGAATGGAAATGGGATAATATTACCATGGATTTTGTGTTTGCGTTACCCAAAAATGTCAAGGGTCAGGACATCATTTGGGTAATTGTGGAGCGGTTAACCAAAACTGCACATTTTATACCAGTTAGACTTACAGATACTCCAGCCAAGTTAGCCGAAATCTATGAACGAGAGATCATCAGATTGCATGGGATCCCCCTCACCATTGTCTATAATCGAGACCCTAGATTCACGTCCAAATTCTGGCAAAGCTTTCACGCTAGACTAGGTACAACGATTCTTATGGGTACTGCCTTTCATCCCCAGACAGATGGACAGTCTGAGCGGCTTATATAATTCTGGAAGACATGCTACACTGTTGTGCCCTAGATTTTAACGACGGATGGACAAAGTACCTGCATTTAGCAGAGTTCGCATATAATAATAGTTATCAGACAAGCATTAAGATGGCTCCGTATGAAGCACTATACGGACGACCATGTAGATCACTTTTGTGTTGGGTAGATATGTCTGATCGACTATAGCTTGGTCCCGATCTCATCCGAGAAACCACCGAGAAAATAAAGCTCGTTAAAGAACGACTTCGTACTGCCCTAAGCAGATGCAAAAATTATGCAGACAAGCGACAAAAATCTCTAGAATTTCAAGTTGGTGACTCGATTTTGTTAAAAGTCCAACTATTTAAAAGTGTGAAAAGATTTGGAGTCAAAGGAAAGCTATCTCCAAGGTATATCGAACTATTTCCAATTATTGATCAAATCGGCAAATCTACGTACCCTCTATTTTTACCCCAATCCATGTCCAAGGTACACAACATTTTTCATGTATCCATGCTCAGGAACTATCTTCACGATCCTTCACACATCATACCATCCTTTGAAGTTGAAATCGAGGAAGGAAATAAGTATAAAAAGTATCATGTGCAAATCTTGGACAAAAAGATACAAGACTTGAGAAACAAGAGCATTCCGTTAGTAAAAATCCTCTGGATCCATCACGGAATAGTAGAAGCAACGTGGGAATTGGAATGAGAGATCAAGCAAAAATACCCTCACTTGCTTGTATAACACCTGAATGTTTATATATTAATAAAATACTTCCTGTTGTTATTCTATGCTCCTGGGTTTCTTGTTTTGTTTTTGGCACAGATGTCTGATGATTCAACAAGTTACAGTTCTGAACCATTTGAACGTAGCGATAATTCAAATCAGGATACAAATATGAATATGGAAGGAGATGATGACATGAGCTCAATCCCTTCAGAATTGAGTCCTTCCACTGACTATTACTCCCAGTATACATCCCCTACGAGGTCACAATCTGCTGAAATGCCACGAGTCCAAACCTCAATACACAATCCAACAAGATAATTTCCAGCACGTTTTGGGATATCCGACCCAGAAGATGAAAACATTATAGGTATGCGTCAAGCAGGTTTGTGAGTTCGCCAGACTGCTCGGAAACAGCACGACAACCATTGCCCTATTTCCAAAACAATCTGGTCCCAATATTTCCCAGGCTTCCGGAGGCGCCAACACTAGATGAAGCTGGACCATCTAATTGGCAAACTCGGCAATCACCAGCTCAGTCAGGCAGGCGTGTTAGGCCACCGTCTCAATGACCGGGTTTTCTCCCACAACCGCCACGACAAATCCCAACGCCACCTTCTCTTCCTGAATTATCATATTAGGACAGAATGGAGCCTGATTCAGACAATTCTCCTACCCCAGCTTATTTTGGAGATTTTATTGCTCAGAGTGCAGTATGCGGGCCCAACAACTCGCGCGGCTAACGCGATACTAGATCTCCAAGCCGAGCAGACAATAATACGAACATTGAGATCATCGACATTTCAGATGATAAATAGTAAGTATTTTAATTACATGTCAAAAAACACCCTACCTTATTTAAATTTCAAGGACAAATTTCGTTTAAGGAGGGTAAGCTGTAACAACCCCACTTTTTTATACTATAGAAACTAATTCAACAACTTGAAAACCCTCAACGTGTAATTTCAATAAGTGGTAAAAGCCCCACTCAAAGAAAGATATAGACCCCCATAGAGGGATGGTGGGGCCGGTCGAAGGGGCCACCCTATAAATAGGGGTGGCCCCCTCAGTTTCACTGCGTTGATCCCCTCGCTCTCTTCGCCCTCCTTTGACCTTTTGCGTTATCCTGTGTCCCTGCACACTTCAAGAAGTTAAAAGAAAGCGCTATGCCAGTACAAGATGTGTTAAGGTGGGGAATGAAGCTAGGTTTGCATTTCTTACCTGTTTAATATTGAATTACATAACATCATGCATCATATCTGTTACCATGCTTTACTTCATGCATGAGGCTATCTATAAAAAAAAAATTAAAAATATTATTGGGTGTTATGCCATTACGTTGGCCCCGGTAGATTGACACTGTCACTAGTTATATTATTGGGTGCCATGCCATTACGCTGGCCCCGACAGAATGACACTTTCACCGGTTAGCACTGGAACTCATGAGACCTCTCAGTTGCTAGTTATTACTGGTGCCTTGGATCACAAGTTGCGAGTGAATGGTGCCTGGCCTGTGATGTCGTGTGACCAAGTTTCATTCATATCATTGCTTGATTGTATTATTGTGGCATAACTGTTTGATGATTGTTGTTTTGTATTCATTATTATGCATGCAAGACTTGTTTACCCTGCTTGATCTTACTGAGCTGTTGAGCTCACCTCGTTGCTAATCTTTCTAGGAAATTAAGATGGGTTAGGATGAATTTATTCCGGGGGTTATGGCCAAACACGGTCTATGTAAGGACTTTTGTGTATGTACTCTCCCCAAGTCATGTCAGATCGGTCTGATGATGGTGGCAATGGTTCCAGGCTTCTAGATGCCTCTTTTTGACTACTTATTTTTTGTTATTTTGGTACTTTTGTAGGGGTTTGCCCTTGTTACCTTTTTGGTTGTCTTTTGATATAAGGAATGTAATAATTAACCAACTTTATATGTTCAATATAACGGTATTTTCTAAAAGTTTGTATTTGTATTATTGTTAATGTGGTCCACTATGTTTTTGTATGTGCGACTCTGATCGAGTAAAGTGAGCACTAGACACCCTAACTGTTGCACCTCGCTCTGGATCAATGGGGCGGGGTGTGACACACTGCCTTAGAGATTTGGTCCTCTAACTATTAGTATCTAGCGCAGAGGTTTGTAGTTTTTAAAATTAGCGTTTGGGTCCTCAAACAATCAACCAGTCACCCGCAAATCAAATCACAGGGTGTCAAAGAGTGCGTTTGACCATTTTGTCTTTCTCCCAATTTAGTAATCACTTGAGTGCTCGGTAAGGAAAAAAACCGCTGCAAAACAAGTACAACATACCTGTGACGCCCTGAAAATTATTTTATCTAGCCCATTACCCAATTGTATTTTGCCCAAACTCTATGTGTTTGCCTTGATATGTTTGGTGTTTGTTTAATGGTTGTTTAATGTTTGTATATTTGATGCTTGATAATGTATATAAATATGTGCATTATAAATTGTATATGGGTCATGTTAAATTAAAATATAATGCATGTGTTATTATTTATGCATGGGCCCATTAAACCATGAATTGATATGGGTTAGGATTGAACATTTAAAATACATGGAAGCATGAGATTGGTTAAAGTACATGTGGTTGGTATGGGTAGTATGAGACCAACACATGTCAAGTTGGTGCATGAGAATGGACAAGTGTCTCATGCCCCATTTCTCTTCTCCAACACATGTCAAGTTGGTGCATGAGAATGAACAAGTGTCTCATGCCCCATTTCTCTTCTCCAACACACGTCAAGTTGGTGCATGAGAGGGGACAAGTGTCCCATGCCCTCCTTCTCTTCTCCAAGTAAGTCCTAGAGAATGAGATGAGTGGAGGGAAAGGAAAAATGAAGATAAAGGAAAGAAGAAGAGAAAGGAAGAGGAAGTTGCTTTGAGGAAAGTTTCAGCAACGTTTTCATCAAAGAGCTAGATCTTGGGGATATATGGTCAGATTGAGGTCAAACTTTGTCAGCAAGTTTTTATCTTATGGTTATTCATTCTGGTCGGTGGAGATCTTGATTGGAGTTTTCATTTGACAGATATAACTTCCCAAGCAAAGCTGGTCGAAAAGTCTGAATTTCTCGCGCAGTTTAGATCAAACTAATAGATCTCCTAAACCTACCGTTGGATGGATATGATATTTTAGAAGGTGGTTCACAACTGATCTTTCTGCATTATGAACGGTGGAGATGTTGATGGTGAAGTAGTTTGTGTGATATAGTCATCTGAGTTCAAGTATTTGCAGCAGGAAAGAAGAAATCGTCTGATTTGAGATACGTTCATCAAAGAGGCTTATCTCTTTGGTCCACCGTTGGATTGAGCTGAGTTTTGGACAGAAGGTTTGCTTCTTAACATACTTCAATCTGTACGGTTGATTTTGTGATTAACTATTTGTGTTGACAGCTTGATACATCTTAACAGAATATTAAATGAAAAGTTGGTAAGGTTGTTTGTATTAGACCTAAATTTAGAATATGAACTTAGACTTTTTCAAATAGCTTGCATGTCAACTATGTTGACCTAGTTGCCATTGTTGATGAACCCATAATGCAAAATCAGTGATATACATGGCTGAACATGGTGACCTAGTGTAAATTGGCAATATGACCTAAGTATGAAAATTTTCATATTTTAGGGCTTTTGATGCTTTTAGCCTAGAATCATTGAATTGATGCAATTTATGTCTAATTAAGCATGATTAGGGTTGATTATGCCACTGATTTGGTGGATGTGACCATATCATGGGTTAGGCCTACTTGTGATCAAATGGCCTAATTTGGGCATGTTTATGCCTAAGGAATTGAAAATCAGTATTTTTGATTAATTGAATGGTTTATGAATGAGAACTATGCATTAGAGGCCTAAGCCATGTGATTTGAGTTGAATGATGGGATTAGATGAGATTTAGGCCTATTGTCTATATGTGGGCTGATTTAGGGTTGACGTGTAATGTCTATGTGATTAAGCATAAAAATTGATGTATGGTTGGATATTGATGAATGTTTCAGGACCTTGATTAGGTTGATTCGGTTTGGTGTCCGTGTGTGGTTAGATACTCTCGCGAGGCTTAGTTGTGAGTAAACTTCATTTATGATTATATCTTTTATGTCATCATATCACTTATATATATTGTATGTTGAAAGCATGAATGTGTTTTAATGTTTTGAATTATGCATTGATTTGAGAAAACCTTATGACTTTGGTTGGGCCCATCTATCTGGCTAATAGGGAGACTTAACCTTGTCATAGGAGGGTTTTAAAAAGGAAATATTTGGGGATGAGAACGGTACGGTGAAATAGACGTGCACTAGTAATCTCAATGCATGTGGAATGTGGATCCAAATTGATAGGTTTTTACTTGCATCGAACTTATTATAAATGTTTGATATCTATATGTTATGAGCTTTTAATCATGCTACACATTGGCATGCATACATGATATTTATTGATGAGTATTGATAGCATATTTGAATTCTATTCACTGGCCACTGTTGGCTCACCCTCATTTTTCTCTTTCAGGTCCTTCTGCCCCAAATAAGGGCAAATGAGTAGTCATATCTTGAGGGCCTTGCCAGCGAGAGAATCCAAGGCCTCGATGTGAGTTGAGAGGCATTTTGATTGAACTGTGTTTTAAATTATGATGTATTATATTTTGGACTATGTAATTATAACACTTACCACATTGTAGTATGGGTGAGTTGGGACTTGTTAGATAGACCATGTGGGCATATGACAGTTTTTTTTGTACCCATAGTTTTGAACTTTATGTGTATGTCAATCTTGATGGACTGTAGGGATTATGATTTTATTTATGGTTCATTTTTATGAATTATCTCTTGTCTTGGATGATTAATACGGTTGGTAGTTTTGTTTAGTACCTTTTTATATTATGTCGTTGTTTGGGATAAGGCTCATAGGGTCTTAACCACCTCATGGGGGTTGAGGAGTGGTTGGAGATGCCTACGTCGGGCGTCCCGCCCCGGCATTCCGCACGCCATTCCTTGCGAGGTTGGTGGTCAGGGGTGCGGGGCCGCCACAATACCGACCTTGTTCGTCAAAACTAACCAATTACTGATTCGTATGAAACGATTTATAACACTACGAAAATGGAACTTTCGACTGATCGGTAAGAAAATGTTCTACGGCTCCGGACCTTACCGATATTGTTCGTTAGCAATTACCTTCTTACCCCCAAAAACATTGTAAACTATTCATTACTGATCTTGTTCATCAAACTTAGCTTCTTACCGATTGGAAAGAATGGAGGCAACGGTTATCAACGGTAACAAAATGGACCTTCTAACCGATCGATAAGGAAATTCTCGAAAGCACATACAAACTAATCGATCATCTAAAGGACATACAAACCGATTTGTGACCACGTGGTAGCCTGAGTGAACCCTCTGACTGATCGATAACCAAAGTGAACACAGTTACCATAGTCCAATTGATCGGTGATCCAAAGTTTACCTTCTGACCAATATGTATCGTAAATGCACGAACCGATTGGTAACCATTTACCAAAATTATCAGATCGATCCGTAAAGTTTGGAACTTTTAACCGTTCATTTAAAAAATGCTTGAAGATATTCCTATCGACCAATCGGTAGGAGAACAACTATATCAGTAAAGTAAAGGCCCTACTGACCAATCAGTGTCGAAATGGAACTTCTGACTGATCGGTTAATAAGCGCATGAATATGAAAACAAAATAGATATCCTTATGACTGATCGGTTACCATAAGGGACCATTCGGTTACCACAAGTGACCGACCGGTAAAACAAAATTAAATAATATTGAAATACAAATTTATAAATATTTCATAAGCTTTTTTCGTAATGTCATTGTAGTCTTGCCTCGACAAGACCTTTTAATAAAAGATTTTGTTGAAATGAAAACGGTGAGTATATAAGTAGTTCAAGTTCAAATCATGCTAGGAGAATGCAAATTTCAATAACCATACATTATCCACAAACTTGATGTCTGCAGGAGGAAGGAAGGTAAAAAATCGATACATCTTGAAATTTAAAAACTACATCACATTTTGTCCTTCTTGAAAGTCGAGAAGACAAGGGCTCCATGCAAATGGTGCAATATAAATTTCAAGGTCACTTAAAGATACAGAGATGTCAGTGTTGATGTTCTTCTATTGCCTTTTCTCATAGCCTAATTTATGTAATGGCAAAACATTCTACAATCTAAAGCAAGCTCGGCAATGCTTGGTGAAGTCCACCACTTGAAGCCCTGGTTTCGTCAATCTTCAAAGTATATACAATAGGTGACAAATTCCCCTCAATTCCCAAATTAAAACAAAAGATGTTTACAACAAATTTAGTCAATGCAAATGAAAGAAAAGGCAAAATTTGTCGTAGCATATGCCAGAAGACGGTCTTCTCCACTTCTGTTTTAACTCTTTCATTGACAATCCAATTAATTGTACTATTCACACGCTGCCCCACCATTTACAAAAATGAACAATGTAATATCAAAAAAATTTAACAACAAACCAAAGAATGCAGACTATGTACTTGAAAAAGAACTTACCAAAGTCTAATTGTTAGAGGAAGATAACGTGTAGTAGTAGCCAACCAATGGCTATAGACCATGAAAATGGAGATGACGTGTAGTAGGAGCCAAGTTATGGTGATAAATGATGTTGAATTAGAGGAGAAAGAGAGAGCTCAAACAACCATCATGCAGAGTTCAGGATCTATATTAAACACATTTACCCTCATTTCTCTCAATTCCTTCAATCCTAACCATGAAGATGAAGATGAAGATGAAGTGTGGTAGCAGAAAAGTTGTGATGAGAGATGATAATGAATTAAAAGAGAAGGTGAGAGCACAAATAGCCATCATGTAGAGTTCAAGATCTACATTAAACACATTTGTTGGCCCAGATTTTGGTTCAAGAGGGGGTGAATTGGACTATGTTGGTTTTTCGCAAAACCTTAAACGACAATTAATGTCAAGATAAAATTAAAATCAAAACAAAACAAAGTGCAATGATAGAAAGATGGACACGTCGATTTATACTAGTTCGGCACCAACCACCTATGTCCACTACTTAATCTCCCTGATTAGGATTTTCCAAACTCACTTACTTGATTCAACTTACGGGTGTGAATCAAATCGTTACAACTTGATCCAATTTGCGGGTGCGGATCTTACCTAACTTGATCCAACTTACAGGTGTGGATCCTACTAATCTTTGATGCAACTTATGGGTGTGAATCAAACCGTTACAAAATATAGTATTGGCGAAGGTGTGTCGGAGAAAGGGGTAAATTGGATACTTAGACAAATTAAAAATTAATACAATGGCAAATAATAAAGTGCAGAAACAAATGGAATAGATATAGCAGATTTACGGTGGTTCGGCTATGTGCTTACCTCCACTACCTAACCTCCTCAATTAGGATTTGAAACACTCCACCAACAGATCTTCTTATGGGTTAAGACCAAACCGTTACAACCTCTCACCTTCTCGACTTGCAGGCTAGAGAACTACCTGTCTTAACTTACGGGCTTGAGACTAACCTAAGTTTCTTGATTTACAGGCTAAAAAACTACCTAACTTTCTCAACTTACGGGTTTGAGCAAGCCACTATCTTGGAAACAAAATAAAGTGAAATTAGTAGTTGATAGAACTACTTTTACAACACTTGATACAGTTATAAGAAATATGAAATGAAGTACAACTGTATCCTCTAAACTATCTCTAAAATTTCTCCTTCAACAAGTAATGATATGAGGTTTAAAACAATGTTGAAAATTTGAGTGAAACAGTACTCTTTTCTTCAAACAAATTTTCAATGGAATGGATAAAATGTAAGCTCAATATGAAAATCTTTTGAATGAAACTTGTTTCAAAGACAACACTTTGAAAAACAATTTAACTATGAAAAGTGATTTGAAAATTCGACTAACTTTCAAAAGTAATGGCTCGAGAATTTTCGGTGGTCTTATTTTGAATCTAAGTACTGATATATATAAACTTAGTTGAAATGGAGTGGTTGAGTATTTCATTTGAATTCCAAATATGAATGTTTGCTTACAATAATCTTCCATGAAAATGGGAAGTCTGGTTTCTTACGAAATAGTTCTGATACAGTTTAAATAGCATGAATAAAGAAAGTCTTTTTGAACACGGCTCATGCACCTGAACTGTCAGCAAATAAGTTGACAGTTGCTTTTTCAGAATTTATGTCGGTGTTGGATTAGCGGCCTAATGTTCAATCGACGTCCTGGCGCATAATACCAACAACTGTTATTTTGTTCCTTGAGCATGCTCATGCAATGTGAGCTTCCTACTAAACTGTGAAGTGAGGGCGCTATTTGAACATAAGCGACCTGACTTACTAAAGACATTTTGAACCGTAAGGACGCTATTAGAACATAAGCGTCCTGACTTACTTAGACATTTTAAAACTATAAAAACAATAAGTACGCTACTGATCAATCAGCGTCCTGCTGAGTTACATAGTTGGTCATTGTGAGGGCGCTACTCAAACGTTAGCGTCCTGATACATGAAATATTTAAGATCAATTAGCGTGTTGATATTCAATCAACGTCTTGATAAGTTCATTTGGTTGAATCAATGAGGGCGCTACTCAAGATGTGTAACACCCCATAGTTTTAATTAAATACATACGTTGAATTACGAGTATATCGAGATGTATAATACGCGTATTTTCTTCGTAAGAGGCAAATATATGTGTGTATGAAAATACATGCTATATTTAAGGGGTATTAGTAAATAAATGAAATTATTGAATGAATAATATAAATTAAATAAGGTGAATGGGGTTGGTTAATTAAATATGTGGATTGTAGTATGATTTAATTAATTAAATTAAGATGGGGAAGTTGGTTTCTTAAATTGTATGGGGAGCATGGGATCAAAATAGTTATACTTATCTCATTTCTAATCTCTCTCTTATCTCCAACGTGAGAAAGGAAGCCGAGAAGGAGGAGGAGGAGGAGACAACGCAAGATTTTTGCCAAATCGGGATCCACGGTAACTGTTTTTCACTCTATTTCTTCGTGAAATTAATATCTAAGCTAGATGTAACGTTTTTCTCAGAGTAATTTTTGCTATGAGAGTCGTTTTGCGGTATTTTTGAAATTGGGGTTTTGACCTGACTTGAATGAAAATTTGCTCGAAAAGTTGAAAAACGCTCTCTAGACTGTAGAAGCCATGAATATGTGGTTAGATTTCATTTATTTGTTCATTTGGAGTTTTATGGCTGTTGGAAGTTAGAGTTGATATTGAAGACCTTTTGAATCATATTAAAACCCGATGAAACTCCAGTTTAAGGCTATAGAATGGTAGAATGGACTGTTATGAGTCCATCGATGCTAATTTCATGATTTTTGGAGACCGTTTGACAATTTTAATAAAATTATACATGTTTCCAATAAACAGTGTTGTGAACAGTACTGTAATTATTTCCAGTGAATAAAATAGAATTGGAATCTAGTGAAACTCCGGTTTGAGACCATAGAATCGTAGATAACTGAATTTTGGACGTTTCGATATCGAGATTGTGATTTTTGGATATGATTTGATATTTTTAGTAACTAAATATATGATTTTGTCGAGTAAAATTGACTTTCATGACCTTCGTGAACATGTATAACCTTAGTAAAATACCTGTTGAAGGTAGTAGAATGGTAGTATGACTGATTTTACACGTGTCGATGTGGACATAATAATTTTAGGAATGTTCTATATTTTCAATAAAACTGATATATGCTCTAGTAGAAAAATAAAATTGAGAACTAGTGAAAATATGAATTGAAATATATTTTCACTGTTCTTTCTTGTGGAAATATCTAAATTGACCACAGAAACGAGATAGTAGCGTCTTCAACTGCTTATGAGTCCTAAGTTGAGCTGGAACCTAAATTCATGGAATGCGTATAATATTTTTCAGGTTGCTAAAGTAAGAATTAGTGGTGAATGAGCAAGACTTGGATAAAATGAAATGTATTTGAATGCATAATACAAGTAAGTATAGTTAAGTAAAATAAATTCGAATTATACATGAATTGCAAATGTTTATTGGTGTGTTAGTGAGTTTGAATGGTGTTTAGTTGATTTTAAATGATTAAATATGGCTTGAATTTCATATGTGCAGTGTTTGAAATTGGGAAATTGATGTATCGGTGACTTATCTTGAGAGCACATTGGTGCTGGAAATTAGATGATGCAGTTGTAATTAGTGACGATCATTTCTGCTGGATATTAGTGGGCACATTGACTTAGACCTGTTATGTAACCACTGTGAGTATATTTTCTTGATTTTGATTCTTGTATGGAATTTTATTTATATGAAATGTTTAAATGTAAGCATACTATGTATATAAATGTATTATGTTTTATTGATCATTCATAAATGGTTTTGGCATTGGCGTATGCTAGACGTGCAAAGGCATATCGCATATGATGTCATTTCGTTAGGAATTAGACCCGGATGAGTGTTATGCGTAACCTCATTGTCAGTAGGCATGTCCTAACAAAGATTTTAGATCCTTGAAATGATTATGAATTGAGTAACGTGAGGTCCGAGCGTAAGCTTTTTATCGATGCATAATAAGGAGTTCGTTCCCGCTCCATTACGAGAAAGAGGGAGATTGTGGTTTTAGTTGAAAATGATGCATTGTTTTCTTGAAAAATCAAGAAATTTATGTTGTTGACATGTATGATATATTTGTTGAATAATGCATGTGTGTTTCATAAATGTTTTGAATGACTTTAAATGTCATGTTTCTTAAATGCATATGATTGTCATATCAAGAGATATATTCACTGAGTTTGTTGATTGCTCACTTCATTTTCTCTCATATTTCAGGTACAGAATCAAAGGGAAAAGGAAAGACTAGAGAGTAACTGACACGTGATCCACAATCGCCTTTGTTTATGTATGTATGCGTGGAGGAAATGGGTTATATTTTTTTATTTTGATATGTTTAAATATCACATTACTATGTATATAATATCATCTAGGTGGGTTGTGTTGGAATATGGATTATAATGGAACATTTTGATTATACAATGCTTGTGATGATGGAATGAGATGATCATATATATCTATCATGTGAGAATTTGATTTGTGGAATGAATGAGATGATTATTTATATATATATATATATATATTGAATTTGATTTGTGGTATATCAAGTTTGAGAGGTCTATTTTATGGGGAGATGCTGTCAATTTTTTTGAGATTTGTGTAATTCTGTTGAGGCTGGTAATGTATTATATACTGTATACAGGGTATGTACAGTGTATAGTACACTGTGTCGGCCATGAAGTCAACCTACGTCAGGGGCGTCGTGACAAGATGTAAGCGTCCTGATGGATAAGTGCATTTTCAACCTAGAACTATATCAATGTCATAATGTGCCATCAGCATCCTGACTTACCAAGTACAAGAGGGCACTGCTGAGACACTAGCATCCTGATTGATGCATCAGCGTCCTAATGGACACTTAAAATAATTTTGACATTTTTCATCATTTTAAAACTCAATAAAAACAGTATTAAACACTTGGTGTTTTGAATTAAATCAAACATTAAAAGTCATTGAGTGATCGATAAAATCAACGAGAAATACCTCAAAATCAAATCGATTAAGCCATGCAATTATGCATATATTGTAAATCTTGTTGGGAGTTATTTGAGCGAAAGTTTTACATTCTAATAGCTCAAAACTCGAAACCTTGATCTTGATTTATCAATCGTTTTGAAAGCTCAATTCTTTAATTTTTGATTCCTGATAATTCTGAAACACTTAACAAGATCATTAGATACTCAATTGAGTGATTTGGAATCATCGAAACATTCACATCATGGGGTTCCTTGAGATAACATATAGAACTCCTATGTGGAGTCTTCCCCAATATGCATCCAAGCCAATGTACATTCAAACTTACAAAAGTGTGAAATTGAAGCGTACATGTTTGAATGAATACCTTTCAAGTGTGTACAACCAAAAGATATAAATTGACGCAGAAGCTTAAGTAAAGGAAGATATACCTTGGGTTTTGATTGTAAGAAGATGAAGATGAAGTGCACAATTAAAAACCTTTTCTTGATCACTTGAAATCTCTTGACAAGAATAATCTTCTAGAAAATGAAGATATGAATGCGGGAGATTTCTTCTAAGTGATGTAGAAATACAAGTCCCTCAACTTGGAAAGTTTGTTGAAAATGATTGATAAACTTGAAGAACTTTGAAGTTTTTCTTCTCAAATGAACACTTGAAAACTTTTGAACTTTGTTCAAAATCACTTGTTGAAAACTTGATTTCCTCTCGAAAAGGTGGAGAACAAAATGATGCACAATGTTTCAGAGTCTTTCCAAAAGTTGCTCTCAATGACCTAAGGATCATATTTATTGAAAAATATGTTGAAAAAGTAGGAACCACGTTTCTCAAAGTGGAACCACGTTTCTGTTCAGACTTGCCAAGAAAACAACTCTTTGTTTTCTCGAGGAAATGCAATGCCCTGTACCCCAGGTTGACATCATCTTGAGATGTAAGATACTGAAATATACGTATTTATACGTGTATGACTCATAGAAACCCCACATATTTTTTTGGTTTGGAATTCCCTAAGCTTAGAAGCCAAATGGACCTGATTCAGTAACGTTCCAGTTGCCCATACCTTAAGAATTAAAAAGGCCAAATTGACTATGACCTCGAGATGTGTGTCCCATATAGCGGCGCGGACCTCACGGTTGCTTTCGAAAAGTGTTGTACAAAAAAATTCATATAAGGTAGGTCTTGCTTTGATTTCGGAATGGCCGAGAGCGGAACATCGAAAAATTTTAAATATACATATATATATGGAGAGGAAGAAATTTCACCCATCGATTATATCAATGGTTTGATCTCCTAGATTCGTGGTCCGATTGAGCTGAAATTTTGGAAGATTATTCTTCTCTAATAGATCTTCATTGTTTACGGTGAAGATCTTGATCAGAGTTGTCTACTGTCATGTATAAGATTCCAAACACTACAGCTCAGATTTACGAATTTTCTTGCACACTTTTGATCAAATGATTGGATCTCACATTCCCACCGTTAGATTGAATTTAAATTTTATCAAAAGGTTGGTAACTGACTCATAACAATTGTGAACGATTAAGATTTTAAATTGGTGGGTCGTTTACAAGAAATTAATTATCTAAGTGCAAGTAATTGCAGCGGGGAAACTAATTTTTTTATTTAAATGTATTTTTTTTAGTATGGGCCAAACTTGCAACTTAGCTTAAGAATCTTCCTAAAAATCTCTTTAGCTTATGAATTTGAGCTTCATTTTTTTTTATCTAAGTAATGGTACGAGCCATGGTTTAAAAGTGTTTCAGACATAGGGTTTGGTTGCATGAGCTCTTTTGAGCTTGTTAATGGTAGAAATGGCTTCCTTTGACCTAGAACAACATCTATGAAGTGTTTTCCACATTCAAATCTCGGATTTGAAGGGGTGGTGGAAGAACACTTGTTGGATATAGACCTTGCATGTTTGATATGTGTGTTTGGATGTTGTTGAAAACCCATTAATGGTGAAACCCCCAATTTCTAGCAAAAAATTATTGGGGTTGTTTGTATTTGATCTAAATCTAGTTTATGGACTAAGGGTTTTCCAATTGATTTGCATGTCAACTATGTTGATTAAATAGGTCATTGTGCATGAATGATGGTTTAAAATACTGATTTTGCATGTTGGAAAACCTAGGTGTAGTGCAAATTTGGCAAAGGCCATGATTTGGGGCTTTGTCGAAATTTGAGGCTTTTGGCCTAAACTAAGTCAATTAATTAAATTGACGTGAGATTAGTCTAAATTGACGCAATTTATGTTTGAATGCATTGTATTATTGATGGTTGGATCATGGGAATCAACCTTAGGCATTCCTTTGAGTTGTATGAGATCTAATTAGGTGTATAATAGTTTGATTGAGCTATATGAGTTAGCTCATTGGTACAACCATTTTAGAGTCTATGTTGGCTAGTGAATTGGGGCTTAATCATGGTTAATAGGCATGTAATTGGACTAATTTTAATGATGAATGAACCTATGTTATGTGCAGAGTTTGTGATTGATTCAATTGTCCCCAATTGCGCCAATTGAGGGTTGAAGTGCCTAGTATTGGTTGAATTTGGATTGGCTAAGTCTAGCTAATCAATAGTGAGTGTTTCTTTACGTTTGGTTTCTATATGTGACATTGTATTATATAAAATGTTTGAATTGATATATATGTGTTATGCATGATTTAATGATTCATGAAATGAATTTGAGCATAGTTTAGTTGGGTTAGCAATTGGGTGGATTTCCTAGTATGGAGTTTTGGATAATTCCATTGAGCTGGATGGTAATCCCTAGTTGTGGACCTTGCAGAGGATTTTTATGGATTGTGTATGTTAGGATCGCCTAGGCATGGTACTTATCTTCGTAGGCTGATCCTATGGTTCATACAATCCCAGAAATCTTAATAGAATACGGGTAAGGAAGTTCAATCGAGCAATGGGTGTGGCGCACTCAGGCTCTTGTATTGCTTCTAACTCAGGAGGTGTCTAGGATTACATATAACATGTTTGAAAAATGAAATGCATTGTCTTGAATATTGACATGATGCATTATGTTTAGCTTGTATATGATCTTGTATATCACCATGTTATTGAAATCGCTTTGATGAGCTTTTATCATGTTTTATATAAATGCATGTATATTGGCAATTGTAGAAAACATTCACTGAGCTTGTTGTAACTTACCCTTCATTCTTATCATTTCAGGTTCTGATAGGAAGGGGAAAGGGAAGGCCTAGCTGCGTAGAGCTTTCTAAGTTTTTGTGATGTAAGTGTTTTGCACATTTTTGCATTTTGGTATTATGTACATAATAACACCTAGTGTATTATACTTAACACATAAATGGGATGTAATTTGCATATTAGGTATGGTTTGTATATTTTGGACTTTAAAATTTTATATTTGCCCATTTTTGGAGAATGTAATTATATTGATGTTTAATTATGTCTATCTTTATATTTAGATGAATGCTAGTTTGGGATTATGTGTTTATTAGGTTGTTTAGATGAGGTTGACAGGATGCCAGATGTATCGAGGGAGGATATATCTGGGGGGTCCGTGTCGGTTATGATGTCACTCGTCGTGGGTCGTGACAGGAATCGTGATTCTTTCAAAGGAAACACGTTTTTGTTTAAATTTCCAGAAATTGCCAAAAAGTAAAAAAAGCATTTCTGTATACATTCTAGAAACATGATTTTTTGGGTTTATGGAGGAAACACATTTCCTTCCATGAAACGCCTTTCTGTATGACTCGGTGAAAAATTCACTAAGTTCAAATAGGAAGCGTGTTTCTCATATGGGAAACACGTTTCTGTATTTACATAAACTGTGAAACCTATTTTTCTTTGAAATTTCAATCAAATAAGTTTTCTTGATCAAACAAGTTTAAAGACACTTGACAACACTAAATTTAATCAAATTGAAGAATGAGCAAGGGTTAAACTATTTTGATGAAAAGTCAAACTTTTTACTGAATGAAAAATTGGTTTGACTTTCAAATGCAGTTGACTTTTTCAAAGCAAAGATTAAATACAATCAGTTCAATCTTCAAAACAATAGAAATAAAGTGATTTTCAAAACATAAATCAAGATAGCTTTGATCAAACAGGTAAAAAGTTGACTTTCGATCAAAACAATTGACTTGGCAAAAACACGAATGATTTTGAAATATGATGCATGCATAGACTTTGCCTGACACAAGTAGAAAGTATTCTACAGCCTTATGAAATCTAAGCAACTACATTACATTGATGTGATCTTGATCATCCGATTGCTTTGATTCACTTCGAGCTTTGACTTTGACTTTTTGGTTGACTTTATAAATATGATCATTTAAGTACTGAAACACCTTAGTCAAAGTGATTAGTATGCAAACAATGTTGTTTGTAATCATCAAAACATACAAGGGTGAAGGCCAATGAGTCAACCTCCCCCTTTTTTATGATTTTAAACAAACTCACTATTGGCCTGATTGAAACAATGAGCATAATAATCCAAATGAATATGCTCAATCATGAGATGTATTCACAATATAAAATCCAACATATCATGTTCATAAAGAAGTGATACCAATTTAATAATGTCATGATACTAATAAAGAATCATAGCAAGTCATGATCATGAAGAAACAAAGTATCATATATATGTATCAGCATCAAAGTACTGAATGGATATACATGTATGTCAAAATGAAATGCAAAACCTATACATGTATAATCTGGACAAGAATACACAAAGTTTACAAAACTGCACAACTCTCCCTTTCACTCACTCTCTATCCATCTCCCCCTATCTCTAAACATTCTCCCCCTTTTGAATCATCAAAAAGACGGCAAGGCATGTGGACAACTGGAGTGGAGGGTGATAGTTGCATATTTAGACATATTTTAGGAGTGTTTTATAGTTGTTTTAGGATGATTTATACATTAGTTTAGTGTGTTTATGTTAGTTTTAATGCATTTGATAGTTTAGGAATAAATTGGTTTTCATGCATTATTTTGGTTCAATAAGTTATAATTTGATTTATTATATGTTTGAGTGTGTTTTTTATTTGATTTGTTTTATTTTGTAGGTATTTAGATGTGTTAGTCATGGTTTTGGATGATGAAAACATGTTCTAGAAGTTGCCAAGGAGAAGCATGAAGAACCCAAGTCAGAAAGGAGACAAAAATTTGCTAAGTCCACAAAATAGTACAACTTTCAACGTTCTGGGCTCTGCGGTGCCAGGAAACAGCGTCGCAGCGCCATGGTGGTGAACAAAGAGAGAGGAGAAGAGCGTTCTAGGCACTGCGGCGCCGCTACTGTTCACAGACTTGCATTTTTAGCAATTTTTACACATTTTCTAATTTCAATTTTGGACTACTTGGGGGCTTATAATATATCAAAATTTAGGGTTTTTCGAAGAACGACATCGGGGAAGTGAAGGGAGACGGCTGGAGCGAAGTGGAGAAGAAGATCGACATTGAAGGCCATTGAAAATCTCTACAACACTCTAGTTTGCTTTCTTTTGTCCTGATTCATGTTTAAACCATTATTGATTGTTTTCATCTATTTAGTTATGAACTAAACCTCGTTTCTAGAGGTGTAGATTGATCCAAACTTGAGATTATGTCTTAGATTTTATTGTTTATTTATTCTTAATAAAAGTTCTTAGTTTATTTATACTTTTTTGTACGTAATGTTTTTAATCCCCTAATCAAGGATTGACTGATCCTAGACTCGAGGTAGATGCTTCACAAGAGGGTACCTTTGGTTGGAATATGGAGAGTATAGCCTAGGTTATCGTGAAACTCACAAGGAGATCGAGACCATTTGAAGTCCTTAGGTGGAAATCATAGAACTTAGTAAGTTATTGTTGTCTTTGGTTTTCATCAAAAGAGTTATGCCAAAGTAATAAGAATATGCTCTAATCAATGCTCCAAAAGAGGGGATTAGAAAGGTTAGGATTTTTGACTTATAGGCTAAGGAACTGATTTAATAATAATATTTTATGTAGACATAGTTGAGAGTGAGATGACATCGAACCTCTAGACCAGTCCATCACTGTTTTCCTATCCGATTTACATTGCTTGTTAGTTAGTATTTAATTGTTTTCATTGCTATTTTAATCACTCTATCATTCGATTTTAATTGTCTAGATAAAGTTAGGGTTGAAATATGATAGCTAGTGTCGTAATTATCCCTGAGGACGATACCCGGTATTTTATCGGACTTTATTATAACTTGGCACCGTACACTTGCGGTTTTCAAGTAACAAAGGGAAGCTGAGCGGTTGACTCTAGATCAAATGGACGTGGGTCGACGTAGTTTGGATCAGAAACAAGAACTGTCGCCGCTGAAGAAGTCGATGATTGGACTACTGGTGTAGACCTCCCGAAATGATCCAAAAGGGTCGTACCTCCGGATGGAATGATGTCGTCCTTGTCAAGAGGTGGAGAAGGAGATCGAGAAATGTTGGATGGCACAACTGGAACTATAGCTAAGGTGATCGAGGATGGAACGGTTGCGAGAGTCGCATCTCGAGGAGCTGGTGATGAACCTGATGGTCTTAGAGTTGGTGATGATGGACCAGCCTGGTCATCTCGTGAAAAAAAAAAGCCCTCTAAGAGTCGGTGATGTCGTCCCCGTCAAGATGTGGAGAAAGAGCTCGAGAAATGTTAGACGACACAACTGGAACTATAGCTAAGGAGATCAAGGACGGAGCGGTCGCGGGAGTCGCATCTCGAGGAGCTGGTGATGAACCTGATGGTCTTAGAGTTGGTGATGATGGACCAACCTAGTCATCTCGTGAAAAAAAAGTCCTCTAAAAGTCGGTGATGTCATCCCCGTCAAGATGTGGAGAAAGAGCTCGAGAAATGTTAAACGACACAACTAGAACTATAGCTAAGGATATAAAGGACAGAGCGGTCGCGGGAGTCGCATATCGAGGAGCTGGTGATGAACCTGACTGTTAGGACCCCTTCACAAACCCCTAGCATCCTGACCGACACAAAAACCTAACATTTTATCACCCATAGGACAATTAAATCCTTGTTAAGCCTCAATCGAGACTCCGACAGAGTCTCTTCTATAAATAGGACATCTAACACAAATCCATTTCACCTGATAAACCATCCAACACATATATATAAATCCACATCCATCAAAATCCAAACTAAACATCATCTAACAGTATCCATCTATCATCTGACTATCATATACATCCACACAATTCAATTTCTATGTGTTGGGTGTTATATACATACATGTACATAAACAAAATACCAAAATACATGTATACAACTATCTCATCAAACTTACGTCAAAATAAAATAAAATTCCTCTGGCAAGGCACTACTTTCTCACTGATAAGTTATTCCCTTGCCCTTGTCTACTGTTAAAGGACCTGAAAAAAATGGGAATAGAGTGAGTCAACGGTGCCCAGTGAAATATAATTCATATATATCATTATCTCTACATCTACATCATCAAGAATGCATGAGCATGTTATGCCAATCAATATGCAGTATATACATCTCATAGTAACATCCAATATATAATGTAAACCAATGCCATATGCAACACACATATTTCAGCCTTATTCAAGTATGTGACGACCTTTCCCAAGATAGATATGAATACATATTGTCAATAGGTACTAGGTTTATAGCTTAAAGTCACATTCTAACCTTACTTGAATAAGTCAGCTAGATGTACTAATGGACTAGTTCTTTGTACTATTCAGTACTTTCCCACTAGTGTTCTAAAGAAGAAATGTAAGTCGTACTCTAATTCCAAGTGAACATCCATCTTTTCGAACATAATTAGCTTTCCTCACAAACCATACTAGAACACGTCACACTTTCCAACTGAATAGATTCCTACATAAACCTTTAAATCTAAATAAAATCACTAGACCCGATTATTATTGTAGGGAGTAAACTCAACCTACTCGATTATATCCACAGGTCTAGCTCCAATGGATTTATTAGTCTATATAGAAAATCTCTGTCTTTTCTTCATGCCACAATGAAATATGCACATGTACAAGCATTCACATATAAATATTATGTTGATATAAATGAAAATATAATGAAATTCTACTCACAACTAATGCTAGAATAGTGTCCACACTACCATTTCACTCCACACTCCTATTCAAACTTGCACATATCATTTCATTTCATTTCATTTTAACATATCTCTCTTTTATTTCTTATTTCACAGAATCTCTAACTTTCCAATTCAATCCCATAATTATATTTGAGTCTCCCAGTCCCGTGATGGTCAGTCCAAATAATTTCTACCACCCTCTAAAATATTTTCAAAGTGAAAGGCAATAGAAATAACCTTTTTAACCTTATTTCTACAAGTCTCCAAGTCCAACATATTTACTGAAACAATTCAATTGCATACTAAAAATACCAATCGATATCCAAAAATCATGATCTTGGTATCGAAACGTCCGAAATTCAGTCCTCTACGATCTTGGTATCAAACTGGAATTTCACCGGAGTTTGACATGGTTCCAAAGGCCCCCAGTTTTAAATTTGGCTTCCGATAGCTATACCGGCACCAATATTACATATGAACGCAAACAAACTACATATTCGCGATCTACGCGACTATAGAAGTGATAATATATAATTTTTACGTGTTTATATTCAAAGTGGGTCAAAATTTCATTTTTGAAAACACTACAAAACACCTCCTATAGCAAAAATTAAACCGCTAGGAACGTCACACACAACTTAAATATCACTTTTGCAACGAAAAGAAGAGAAAATGGCTTACCGGCATATCAAATCAAGCCGCAAAACCGGCGTGAACCTTTTTCTCTTCTTTTTCTTTCTTCTCGGCTTTCTTTCTCTGAACGTTCTTTTTTTTTTCTTTCTTTTGGACGACAAGACCAGCAAGTAAAATGAATTTCATCTCATTTTATGTTCCCATGCTTTGCATGCCATCTACTAAACAACTCCCCCCGTATAATTTAAATTAAATTAATATCATTCAACTTCCATCTAACCTTTATTCAATTTTATTCATTTCAACCACAACATGTAATTAAATTAACCAATACATATACTCACCTAATATTAGTTAATATCCATAACATACCACACATAATCTTATTAGTAGATAATAATGTTATGAATAAGGTTATGAATAATATTATCTAATATATATAACATACATACACTCATTTCACAAGAAACGTACCACACAATATCTAAATAGTGTTGGGGTCTCATTTTATGAAAATGAGGGTCGTTACACTATGGTCTGAGAGTCAGTGATGATGGACCAGCCTGGTCATCTCGTGGAAAAAAGTCCTCTTGAGTGAACGTATACTCACAAGAGTGGCTGCCAACCAATGTCTGAACCAACTCCCTAGTCTCTCTGAGAGACCTCTCATAAGCGGTCATACAAGTATCAGAATCCTTAGCCTGCTGAGCCATAGAAGCATGTAAGTCTTGGAAGATCTTAAGGATGGTGTCCAGTGAAGTTGGGGCTGTAGACGATGAAACTGATGCTCGTGCAGCAGCTGGTGCTGGCGCTGGCTCACGGTCAGGTGAGGGTCAACACTATATGGAGCAGGAACTGGTGTTGGTGTCGGATGGTGCTAGCGTCTCCGAGGCGGTGCATGATAAGTAGGTATTTAGTATATGTTTTAAAGCATGTTTTAGGTGTGTTTTATAGTATTTAGTTCATATATTAGGTTAGTTTACCATAAATTTGGTTATTTGATAGTTTAGTTATATTTTGGTATTTTTGCATTATTTCAGTATGGATTTCTATAAGTAAATTCATGAGATTATTAAAGTATGATACTCACTTGGTTTGATGTGTTTTGTAGGTGCTTTGATGTTCTAAATGATGATTGAGAAGATGAAGACATGATGCAAGAGGAGCCAAGGGAGTTAGAGTGAAGAAACAAGTGCATCTAAGCCTTGAGAGTGTGAAAATTGGCTAAGTCCACAAGAAACTCAAGAAAAACAGGTGTAAAAACCCGTAACTGGTGCTGCGGCGCCAGAAACTTTGATTTTGTGCGACTTTTGTATTTGGCCATAACTTTCTCAATTTAACTCCGAATTGGACGTGGTTTATTTCTATAAATTCCTTACTTGAAATACTACAATATGAAATGGTTTGAGCTTGATTTGGAGTGGGGAACATGAATAAAAACGGCGAGGAAGAAAGTGGATGTGTAATTCAAAATAGAAACTTTCTAATTTTGTTGCGAACTTTCCTAATTCGACTTGGACGACTTCCTATGGACTTGTAGCTATATAAAGACCATTTTTTAGGATTTTCAAATCATCATAGAGGATAAAAGAGAGAAGAGAACGAGCTGAAGAAAATTGAATCGAGAGAGGCGAAGAACGCGAAGTTGAAAACAATGGAGCATTTTCAACATCTTCCAATTGGTTTTCTAGTTTCTGCATATTTCTATTCAACATGTTCATCAATATTTTTATGTTTTCTTTTATTTCAATGATGAGCTAAGTTGTTTGTCTAGAGTTATAATTGGATCTCATATAGATATTGGATTTTATGTTTGATTTTAGATTTTAATTGATTATTTAGAGTTGTTTATTTTAATCTGCTCTTAATGTTTCTAATTACTTGATCACTAATTAGACGATTTGTTGAATATATATGATCTTGACGAAGGGAGTTTAGATTTGTGAACGTGATTAAAATAACATATGATCATAAGGGCGAAGGCTATTGAGTTCACGTGAGATAGAAATATACTCATGTAACATGTGAAACCATTGAAGAGTATAATCTTAATGAATCTTGTTTTAATTTAAATTTCATAGAAATATAGATATTTAATTATTCAAGGTATTTTTGTTTGACCATCGAAAGAGGCTTGTAAATAATTTAGACTCTTGGTTAACAAATTTAATTAATTAACTAATTAGATAAATCCAATTGAAATATGGGAGAAGATTGTAATTCTAGGTTTTAATTATTATGATTACTTTGATTAATTTTGATTTGTTTTAGATTTAACTATATTGTTTAGATTACAACAAATTTTAATTGGCGTTTAGATAAGATTAGGGTGAAACAATTTTAATATTTAACATAGAAATTCAATAACAAATCTTTGTGGGAACAATACTCTATTCATCACTTTATTACTTGTTAACGGTATTGTGCACTTGCAATAATTTTACGCAACAGTGCACCACCAACTCTGTGTACATCCTCCTTAGGCTGATCGGTCGAAAGTGGTCTGACATATCGCGATCCCTCGCAAGGAACGAGATCAAAGGTGTGAACCCGTATCTGAATGTGTCGCACCCATTTGTATCCTATGGAGCGAATAGTAGACTCTGCAATGGTGTTTCTTTGAGTTGAAATGACTACAAAGGTGAAACCTGAAAGATCGATCCCTACTTTGAGGGCGAGTCTAGTAACAATGGCTCCATAGGGAATTGGTATGGACGTATGCCGAGTCCTAACTGTTCACTGAAAATCGCAAGTGTACGATGACAAATAGTAGTAATAACCGATGAAGAGGGATTGTTTACCTCAACAATTACCGTTTTCACTAATTTCTAACTTTATCTAGCGATCAATTTGTAGAGTTTCAATTAATTACAAATCAAATAAAAAAAATTAAGATGAACGAACTATGAGAAATGTCTAGAGAATCAACTTCCCCTAACCTTCAATTATGTAATTTAGATATGCTTATTATCAAATCAATTTCCTAATCTATAAGTCAAAACCCTTACGTCTCTAATTCCCTCTCTTGAGTGTCGAATTAGAACGTATTGTCAAGAACAAGGTTCGACCTCTCGATAAAACCTAAATTTTAAACAACCCATTAAACTCCGTGATTTTCCTACAACTTCATGAAACTTTGTAAACCTCTCGATTCTACAATATTTTCATGTCATAATCCCCCTTTTCTAACCTAGAAAACCCTCTCTCGAGTGCCGCCTTCCAAGTCTAAACTCATTCGATTTGTGATTAAGAAATCGAAAACATTAAGCATATGAAATCATGAATAAATTATAGACATTTCATTGATAATAAAATAAACGTTCAAGTAATTCAACTCCGAATTACTCTTATTGAAGATCTCATAATGAAGAGTTGGATTTAACGGTTATGAGAAAAGAGAAATACACAAAGTATTTAAAGTATATCTTTCTCTAATCGTTATTGCTCAAAATGTTTTTCAAAACCATGCATATATCATTTTCATATGTTTTCTAAATCTGCATGTTTTGATGTCTTAACTATATTTCAAGAAATTTAATACTATATATTTAATTTGAAATATACCGAGTTTTTATTTGCATTTATCGAATATTTTATCGCGAGTCAAAACTGTTTTCGAAGAGTCTTTCATGACGCTAATGAAATAGCAGCACTCTCCTGAACTTGTTAAGTCAGGATGCTGATAGGTTATTAGGACGCTGATAACGCTCAAGGTTGAAATGAACTGATTAATCTGGACGCTTACTTGTATAGTAGCGGTCTTATAAATTAGTCAACTTTTGAAGTTGTCAGGAAGCTGACTCAGCATCAGCTCACTGAAAGATCTTTTAAAAGTTCTTCAAAGAATATTTCTTTGAGGACGCTGATGGTTATAAGTTGATTAAACTATCAGGACATTTTTTGGATAGGAGCGTCCTCGCCTTTGGAAATCAACTGAATAACTTTCAAGATGTTGATTGTCCTTCAGTGTATTTTTAAATGCCTTAACTTGTAGGACACTAACATAGTAGTAGCGCCCTCATGTTATGTTTTTATCTAGTAGGACACTCACGTAATGTAGCGCCCTCATGTTTTGTTTTATGTTTTAAAAGCAGGATGCTTACTCGGATAGTAGCACCCTCATACACTTAATAGTTTTAAAACATAATAGGACGCTAACTGTGCATTAGCGCCCTCAAGGTTTAAGTCGCCTAAAATTATAAGTAAGTCAGGACGCTTACGAGTTAGTAGCGCCCTCACTTAAGTGTTCAGCAGGACGCTTATACGTAGTAAGCACCCTCAAGGAACAAAACGACAAAGTTGATATTATGTTTTAGGACACTGATTACGAAATCAGGACGCTAATTCAACTACCATCACTATTCGAATAAGTACACTACGTCAGTTTGCTTTTTCAGAACATACACTTGCAGAGAGTCCTTTTTAGACTTATCAAAGATCATTTCTGATACATGAAAAAAGTTCTTTTAAAGCTTTCCTCTTTCATGAAATATGAAAAAAACCAGAATGTTAGTGAAAATCGTAGTTGTTATTTTCATATAACATTCTAGCCGTGTGTGTGAAAACGTTCACATTATTTGAACTTCAAATGTCTAATAGTTATGTCCCACTAAGTTTATAAATATCAACAGTTAGGACCAAACAACTTGCCAATCACTTTGTGTTGTGCCAATATTTTTGAAAGTTAGTCTGAGTCAAAATGAATTTCATTTTCAAATCTTTCAAAGTATTTTCACTGATACCTATACGATTTTCATATTGAGTTTCAAATATATTTCTATCTTTGAAAATCTGTTTTTATATTGGTATCAACTCAAATTCTCAACACTGATTCACATTTGGTATCATTCTTGTTGATGATAGAATTTGAGAAATAATTCAAGATATACAGTTGCACTTGATTTCATATTTTAAGTATTGTATTGAACTATGTCATTAGTAGCGTTAAACTACTGATCATTGAACCAGACGTTTTCATACTTATACTTTATGTCTATTTTGAAAACTGTCTATCTTTGATTTACATCAGTCCTTAGTTTTATACGTCAATGTTTTATTGGTATTATATTGTTTTTGATGAAGCTCTGATTTTTATATCATATCATTCATGGTTTTCAAAACTGCACTTGAGCAATACCGAACATTGAAAGGTAAAGGACTGAAGGTGTATTTCAACTTAGCATTACCTACTTCACATTTCATATCTTTGTAATGTTATGTATTGTGCTCAATGTAAAGTGTTTTATTGCGTTAGAACCACCCAACATCTTAGTGTTGTAATGCTGGTGTGCTTCTGGATTGAAACAACCAGGACAAGTGAAGGTAGTTCACTTGATGATTTCAAGATTGAAATCAGGTAGGTTATCTCTTAGCCTTTAAAAGAGAAAACGATTCATCCTCATCCAGTAAAAGGGTGGGTGTGTCCTTAACCTTAAAAAGGATAGGTTATCTCTCAGCCTTTAAAAGAGAAACCGATTCGTCCTCATCCCATAAAAGGAGAGGTGCGTCCTCAACCTATAAGAGGATAGGTTATCTCTTAACCTATAAAAGAGAAATGGCCATTCCTTATCCCCCAAAAGGATCATGGTTCTTCCTTTTCAAGTAAAAGGAAGATGGGTTTCTCCTCATCCCATAAAAAAGAAATATGGTTCTTCTTTCGATGTCTTTGCATTTCACGTCTTAGGTGTCTTTTCATTTCACGTCTTAGGTGTCTTTGCATTTCATGTCTTAGGATATATATCCTAGATCTCTATGCCACCTAGCTTTAACCTCTCAAGTATGATTATCCTTTCTTTTAAATTTTTTTTAATCATACTCTTCGACACATGACTCTATGTCATTTATGCATTAATTGCAGACTTTGCTATCGATGCCCATTAGCTTGCTTTATACGTTTCCCTCTCAATTCTCTTCCCAGCGCAAAATCGTTCCGCATTCATCTTCTTCATTTCATCTCCATCTTCATCTCTCTAATGGTGTCCAAAGCTCTTGAGTCTAGGAAAAGAGCTAGAATGGAATCATCTTTCACTTCTAGTGACTTTTCTCTATTGTCTTCTTCATCAGATGGATCTGATGAAGAATCCTCTTGAGAAATTGCTCCCGAGGAAAATCATGCATCTCCAGTTCATGCTGAAGAACCTCTGCCACTGCTTCCTTCTACAGAGTCTCTTGAGGAACAATTTGCCAAACTTAGTGATTCCTTATCCTCCAGCTATCATGTCGTTCTGGACATGCTAAACGAGCACGAGAACCGGCTGAAAGAGCTTGAAGCCAAGGCAAAACATCAGAGAGATCTGATGATGGCACTATTTGAGGAAAATGCGGAATCCCGAGCGATAATTAAAAAGGTTGTTCATGTGAGCACTACCATTCCCATGGCTCGTAGCACCAATAGCCTTCATGGATGTCCTTGTCCTCATTTTCGCTTTGAAGATTCTGGTGTAGAATCTTCTAGGAATGTCTTAAAACCTCTCTGCAAGCCCCGTCAACCCAAGCAAATTTTTTAAAATTTTGGTTAATCCATCTTTTGGATTGTTGTTAAAACACTTCTACAATACTCCTTTTGATGTATAAATTGAATCTCTTAAAGTGTATGTATATACTCTGTTCTTTTCCCCTGCTTCTCTTTCATAATGAGTTCTGCACATCTCACTACCTTGTTGCTTGCTTGCTTGTGTTTAGCTATCTTTCTATCTCTCATTTATATTTTAATGTTTTACTATATTTGAATGACTGATCTATTTGAATTTGTGTGAATGTTATATTTCATATTCACATGCTGCACACACTAATCACAATTTACTTGATTCATGCTCTGATATGCCTACTTCCATATTTGTAAAATTCCCGAATATTTTTGTTGCATATCTATGTTGCTTTCATGAACATGATTATTTGTCATCACTAATGTTGTCTTGTTCATATTTTGAGATAAACTGCATCTTGATAAAATTTTACTACGACTAATGCAATTATCAGTTTATTGGTGACATCTTTCTTGACTAGTCACATCTATCTTGAATATCTAATATGCATATCTGTGACTGTCTGATAAATATCATGATTAGACCTATCTTGTATCTTATACCATATCATGATTATTTATACTCATTTTGAACTTGTACGAGAGAGAGATTTAAGAGAGGGCTTTTCGGACTTTTTGCTAAGGGATATATCAATTCATTTTTAGGGTTTTTGGAAAGATCCGAGACTTTAACTTAGGGTTTGTATCTTGAAAAGGAGAATTAGAAGAGAATAGATTAGGTTAGGGTTTTGAAGGAGAGGCAAGTGAAGGATTGAAAAAGAAGAAGAGTCGCAGGTTCGAGACAAGAAGAAAAATGAGAGTCCACCATTGACAAAGGGGTTTCTTCATTTATCTTCGAATCTTACTTTGTTTCCATGTTTTCTTCTTTAACTCTTTCTCTTGTATCTATGGATTTGATTATGAACTAAATAGATAATCTAGAGATTTGATTTAGCTTTGTTGGATCTTGTGATTGAGTCATTGTTTGTGTGTTTTTGAGAAATCTTTTGGGTTTATTTATGATTCTCCTTGCTTAATGCTTCCAAATTGCTGATCACTCTTTGAATGAACTTAGATTTGGTTTCTATCACTCGAGAGAGGGGATATCGAATTGGAGCAAGGGATTTGTAACCTAGGGTAGAGTAATGAGTAGAGAGACCTACAAAACGTTTTGAAATCCATTAAAATAAATCATAGAACCTAAGGCATTCTTAATCTAAAGGTTTATCACTCGAGAGAGGGAATTGATAGATTGAGAGTAGATATTTAAGCTATCACTCGAGAGAGGGGTTTGAATGAAAAATGATTCAAGATTTATAAATTCCAAAAATTCATTCATTAACACAATTATTAAAAATCATGAGAGACAACATAGTGAGATCTAAACTCTAGAACTATAAATCCATTGATTTCTCTCTAATTTCAATTTATCTTGTTTGTTTTTATTTGCCTTTGTTTAATTTGCATTTTATCATTTAATTCACTCCACTTTTATCACCTAAATAAAATCACTAATCATTGTAGAATTGAGAATTAAGATTAGTAAAATTACCTTCTCTGTGGATACGATGACCCACTCACCATGGGTATTATAACTTGATAATTCGTACACTTGCGAATTTTAAATTTTCACTATCACCAAACACCTACAAAACAAAGCAAAGCAAGTTAAGAACACACTCAAATATAAATTAAATCAAATTATAAACTAATGAACTAAAATAATGCATAAAAACCAAATTAATCCTAAACTAACAAATGAATTAAAACTAACATAAACCTATCAAACTAATGCATGATATGTCCTAAAACACACTTAAAACATACTCTAAAACCTATCTAAATATACAATATCACAGACCATATGGTGGAATATGATATGAGAGAAGCGAATCTTGGTGCAATTCTAAATGCATTAGAGAATGAAGGTGTCGTTCGTCTTAACAAGCGAACGAGTGTTGTACCTCGAAAGGATGACTCTCGTGATGATATTATGGTAAATGTTATACTTAAGAGGACAGATGTTATTAGAAACATCTCTCGACCCGTCTCCCTGTACTATCCCAGAAAAACGTCCTATAGTCCCAAGTCGACTATAGTCGTGGAAGCTGAACTGATCATTAAGGAAGAGAGGGGCGGGACGATCAGAACAAAGTTGTAACATCTCCTCAAAGATCTCAGGTGAGACATCGATATCAATCCCAAAGCTGGTGGTCCGATAGAGGAGAGTGTGGTCAGGAACACGAGCAAGTTCAGAATAAAAGACTCGGACAAGCACAGGATAAATACTATTGCTAAAGGATCAGAAAGTATCCCACCCAAGCTCCCTAAATAAAGGTGGGCATGTCTATGAGCTGAAAATCATCAAAGTTGGCGCGAATGCTAGATGATATGAGTCGAGTAGAAAAGGGTCAGGCTACAGGTTCTAAAGTGAGAGGCCTGGATGAACAAGAAGCGGCGGTGCCACTAAAACTGGATCGCGAAGGGGGATTCGGGTGGTGATGGTGTGGCGATGGATCATGGAGAGGCTGGATATGTGGGAGGTGATGGAGGAGTGGCTCTAGGTCGCCTAATAAGTCTGAAAGGAGTGGGGTTAGAGGATTCCCCACGCTCAAGTCTCCTCTTGCGAGGATGAGAAACTTTTTTTGTTCTAGGCATTTTGTCAAACACCTAGAGGGCAAGATTTTTCAACTAAAGGTTTTTGAATGAATCAGACATGAAATTGGATGTGGAAAGGTGCAAAATGGAGATGGGAATGTGAAGAGGGATTTGAGACGAAGAAATGGAGTATTAGAATGTGAAAATTGGTTTGAAAACGAGGATTTTACGAGTGTCTGAAAATTCGAAGAAAGGTGGGATTTTGATTCAAATTTAATTCGAATAGGAGGTGTTTGGGTTGGATTCGATGTAAAAACACTAGACTTAGGTTGGGGAACAATTTGGAAATGATTTGGATGAAGAAAATTTGATAGAAACGAGTTAGGATGGAAAGGAACGAGATAGAAATGAGGAGAGAACGTGTTTGGTTTGATAGAAATGCTCTCGGGTTGTTGTTTAATCGCAGCCCAGAAGAAAGGAAACGTGTTTCTGCTGTTCTTCCGACAGAAACACCCAACGCACACGGAAACGCGTTTCTGATTTTCCAAGAAATTGCACATTTTCTATATATTTAGCATTTTACTCCAAATTTTAATTTTAATCTTTTCACCAATGATGATCAATTGACGTAAACTTGTTTTTCATCGTCAATGGTCGTGAATTAGGCACCTCATGCCAAATTCATGTCACACATATGCAAATCACTCCAAATAGTAGTAAGTTAAGCACATGTGAAATCATATCAATATTATGCGTAATTTTTATGCTTTTCATGAAGACAATACCATCGTCACATTATCATGAATATCAATATAAACATAGGATGATTTGTTACCATTATGATTATGTGTGAAATCAAATAAATTTATATAAATAAGCATGTTGATTGACACAAACTTTAGACGCATGGACTACTTTGGTTAGGACTTTTATGGATGTAGTTTGTTTTAGATATTTTTGTTTAGGATTTTCTGATGTATGCGCATAGACTTTTTGTTTAGGATTTTTGTCTATGTGTGTGATGTTCATGTGCTTGTTTGTTCTGATAGTGTGTTTGATGTATAGATGGTTTTATCATCGGTGAACATAACTTAATATAATTATCTTACAACATCAATGAATGACTTTGCTTCTTTGAACTTTAATGTGTACATTTCTTTTTTCATCTAGTATTTTTGAGCATGATACACCTAAATCTTTATATATCTTCTCATGCTAGGGATTGAAATTGAATGCAATATGTATGGTCTTCATATGCCTATTTTCCGAGTTAAACATACTACCCATTTTAAGAAACAATAGGCCTGTATTTTCAAAATTTCTCTTTATGAATGTCTATATATCTATGACCTTGATGCACTTTTGAGCAGTGTATTTTAAAAATCAAAATGGTTCAAAGCCTTTACTCTCTCTCATTATCTTCACAACCATTTTATATACTACATACATTGATGCCCGCCTTTTGGCATTGATGTAAACACATGCATAGCTAGGCCTGCATCATATTTTATCTTTAATTTGCCTATGTTATCTTATTCATATATGATCATGTTTGCACTAGGCTTTATAAAATCTCTTTATGTGCATGATTCATATATAAGTGTGATTCAATGATCTATGCTTCATGTTTAATATTCCAAAAATGAATCACTTAGAACTTTTCTTATAGGCCATGTGCACAATTTCATACTTTTACATATGCCTACCACCTTGAAAAATAATTGCCTATGCTCATCTCAATTATCTTGTGGCATTACCTTTTAATATACATTTGATTTTGATGCATGGTTTAACTCTCATCATTTCTGCATCAAATGTTTTGAAGTTAGCTTTCTAATGAATGCCTTGAGCTTTATAATCATATTTTGCATCTCATTAGAATTATGTTATTTAAGCCATGCTTTAATTGAGATTATCTTTGCATAGTTTATGGAAGCTAGTATGTGCTACTGCTTAGTTGATGACTATATGATGTAGCATATATTTATTTTAGGCTTGGCTCCACAATTACAATCTTGCTTATGCCTAATATCATGAGAATGAATTGCTTGTGCTTCAACTCTTTAGGAATTCATCTTTGTTTGGCAATTTCTCTCATGTATTCATGTTTGCATGTCTTGGTAATGTCCGACTCTCAGATCCGGAGTTGGTGATAACCGGATCGTAAATCAATCTTAGAGAAGTATTTGACATCTCTAAGTTGGTCGAACAAGTCATCGATCTTGGGCAACGGGTATCTGTTCTTAATGGTGACGTTATTCAGCTTGTGATAGTCAATGCAAAGTCATAACGAACCATCCTTTTTGCGAACAAACAGAACTGAGCGCCCCCGGGTGATAAAGCCATTACTCTCTAATTCCTTCAGTTGTTTGTCCAATTCGACCAGCTCGACATTTGACATTCTGTATGGTGGAATTGAGATAGGTCCGGTCCCAGGTATGAGATTGATTTCAAAATCGAATTCCCTAACAGGAGGTAGACCAGGAAGGTCATTTAGGAAAACTGTTGGGAATTCAGATATTACCGGGACATCGTGTACTTCGAGAGGGTACAGTGCTGGTGATTCATTTTCATCACTAAGGGATAAACTCGAAGTTGTGCCTTGAGAAGTGCAACAGTCAAGTTGTGTATACATTTCCTTGTTCCCTGAATCTTGATAAAATCTCCCGTGGGCAAGGTTAACTGAACTTTCTTCTTCATAAAATCGATCTTTGCATTCAGTGGTGCGAGCCAGTCCATGCTGAGGATGATGTCAAAGTCTTCAATGTCCATCACAAAAAGATCTGCATATATTATCTGTTCTGCCATTCGAAGCTCACATCGAGAACACTGCAAATTCACGTCAGTACTAGATCCTAAAGGTGATGTGACATGGAGTGTGATTTCGGTGGGTTCAGGATGCAACCCTAAATGTCTTACCAATGCAGACGATATAAAAGAATGCGTAGCACCTGAATCGAACAAGACATGCACCATTGTATTGAACAAGGAAAAAGTACCTTCAATTACATTGTTGTCTGGGAGAGGTTGTTGAGCGATGGCAAATGCTCTGCCCTGGTTCCGTTGCCCTTGATTTTGCTAGTTTTGCCTGGGTTGGGCATTAACAACAGATGGTGCTTGTTGGACTGGAACAACGGGCATATGGTGTTGAAGATGCGGACAGGCATTTCTGACATGGCCCTGCTGGCCGCAGCTGTAACACATCAGCTATGCTGCTGATGGTTTTGTTGGCCACGCTGATTGTTGTGTTGACCACCACCTATGCCATTGCGGTTTCGACGGCCACCCCTGCCATTACGGCCACCTCGGCCATGATTGCGAAAAACCCTGATAGCCAGTGTTAGATTGTTCAGACGCAAGTGTCGTGGCCTCATTTTTCTGAGCAAGGGCTGGGTTTTGATTATAGTAAGGCTTCTTCTTGTTGCCCTGCTGCGAGCCTTGTTGGGAAAATGTTGCAGGCCGTTTTCCCTTATTCAGTCTTTGCTCCTGCGCAATCTTCTCCTGCTTAAAGCTCATGGCCTTGTCAACGACCTCCTTGTAAATCTTGAGATCCAAGATCGACAAGGCTTGTCGAATGTCAGGACGAAGGCCATTGTAGAATTTCTCGGTCTTGTCTTGCTCCGTTGTGATGGTGGAGAGAGAGTAGACCGATAATTCTTTAAACTTGCCAGCATACTCCCTGACGGTCATGTTGCCTTGGTATAGCTTGGCAAACTCCTGGGGCTTCTGCCTCTTCATAGCACCGAGGAAGTACTTATCAATAAACAATGACTCGAACTTTTGCCAAGTCACGTCCGCGGTGTTGACCCTTGGGTCCTCTTATACTGTTATCCACCATGTATTTGCTCCACCAATAAGTTGGTAGGTCGCAAGTGGAATCTTTCGAGTCTCATCGACTCCTATTGCATCGAGAGCCTTCTTTGACTCATCCAGCCATTTCTGCACCTCTTCAGCATCAATGGTGCCAGCAAAAGTAAGAGGTTGTATCCTCTTGTACTTTGTAATCTGGTCGGTTTGAGTCTCCGACCCAGATCTCACAGGTGCCTGAACAGTGACAACCTGATTGGCCGCGGTCTCACGAACGACCGTCTGAATAGTTACTTTCATCGCCTCGATAAATCCAGCGTAAAAGACTTTCATACTCGAAGGCATGGCAAAGGGGGTGGGTTGGGGTGGCACTGCCTACCCAGACGTAATGGCAGTGTTGGGTGTGGCCTGTGTTGTCGTCGGAGGCGGCAGTTCTTGGTTCTGAATCTCAGGAGGTGCCTCCTCTGCTGGGCGGACTGTACATGACCTTCCTCTCTTCCTAGTTTGCATTTTCTCACTGGCAAGGAGAAAATCAAACCATGATTTAGGAACTGTAGTCAAGTATAATGTTATGATATTCTCAGCAACAAGTTTGAGAGTACTGCAATATAGAAACCTCCTATTTTTCTACGTATAGTGTAAGGTTTTTGTTAAGGAATCAAAGAATCTTATGTGTCTCGTATGTTTGGCCATGGTGTAAAACAAGGTTAGAATGTTTATATAATAAGTATAAGACTTTGCAAGTATTTCAAATGTTTTGGTTCTGATTTTTCATTGAAAATCCATACGAGTCATAAAAATTCTAAGATTTGCCTCGGTAAATATCCTAATCTAACATTCTATCGTAATCTTATGTATTCAAACTCTTTTGCTTAGTCTTTTCAACTATTATCCAAATTCGTGTGTCCCATACCACATGAATTTGGTAATAAGGGTGTCAGCGAAGTTAAGTTGTACGAACACGGTCTCTATAAAACATCGGTTGAATAGTAGTTTACTAATAGTATCGTCCAAGTTTACTCTTCCCATACCGTGTAAACTTAGTGATAATGTTAGTAATGCAACTTTCTCCAAACGTTTCTTTTCATACAAGGTCGTGGGTTTCCTTACTTCCACATTTTATTTAGTATCCTCCAATTTTGTTGTGTCCCATACCACTCCAAAGTTAGTGATACAAAAGAAAGAATGGTTGTAAGTCGACCCACCAAAGATAGTCTTAAACAAAACATTTTCATTCATATATAAAAGAAACTTACAATGCCAGTAATCAATCATGATTTTCCTGTCTACTACCGCTTTTATTAGACCTCCTACTAGGTACAGAAAGACTACTAGGAGAAGGTTGAGAATTTGCTCGTTGTTCTTCGACGTTTTGCATACGTATTAACACGGCATTTTGAGTCTCTTCTATCCGAGCAATACTAGTTACGATCACATTTAACTGCTCGAATGGGTTAGTCGATTGCCCCATCGTTGGTTGATGGGTCGACTGTCCCATAGGTGGAGGGTAGGCCGTAGGCATAGGTGGAAAGTATTGGCCGTACGGTTGACTCATAGGTGCGAGGTAGTTGTTTTGATTGTACGGGGATTCCCTAACTGGGATCCCTTGGACATTTGGATATGCTTGAGTTGAAAAGTCTTGAAACAATGGGCTCATTGGAATGTTTTGTCTTCCAAGATTTGGTGCTGCCCAATTTTGTTGTTGTTGGTTCACAGGAACTTGTGGAACTGGCTGATACGGTACCTCAGGAGTTGGAAACCTTTGGTACGTAGTGTTGCCTTGAGTTGGCATGTTCCAGGTGGGTGGATTTGGTGGAGCACTTTGTCTATCTGGATTTGGTTGAGGTTGATTTAGGTTGGCAAATAAATCTTCCTCAGAGAATAGGTAATCAGTTGGATCATTATTCGGGGCTGCGTTTGACGTAGGGTTCTGGTTTGGCTCATTATTTGGTACCTCCCTAACAGGAATCTTGCACTAACTTTTTCGGTGACAACATCCATGTTCGTCTCTAATTCTTTCGCCATTTCCTAAAGTCGCGCCGAATACTCCCTCGTCAGTTACCCCTCCACTTGTGACATATGTCTTGAAGATAAAGGATGTTGTAACCGCCTCAGTGATCTACTTCGAAGACTCATCAAAAGTGTTGACGTTTGCCTCGTATAGCATCCTCATGATCAAGACTCCGTAGTCGAGGAGTTCCTTTCTTAAAGGGTTTTGAATCACCCTCAACATTTGTTGGATGATGATGTGAGGTAGGAAGACCTTAATTTTCTTCTCTATGCAGTATAACACAAGAAGTTGAGCCCTTGACATAGTGCCTCTAGTCCCCCTTTCTGGCAAGATGTTGCCGAATACGATCTTTCCAAGGCCGACAAGAGATGGTTTAAGGAGATTGTTTGGGAAGTTGGTGTACGTCGATTGGGTATATGGCACTTTGGCGAGGGAATTGAACAACTGTTCTTTGGACTCCGCGATCTTTGCAACTGTCTGGGGTTCGTGTGGATCAATGATTTTATCTTCAATCGGGATCTCCATAAGTCGTGCAATAATTTCAATGTTGATAGAAATCTTTGTTCCCCTGACTGTTGTCTCCAAAACAGGGCTGATCCCATCTTCTTGAAGTCCTATGCAATTCATGGCTTTGTAGAAAGATTTCATCAAGTTGTAAGAGACGTGACCCTCAACTTTTGTTATGTTCAACCACCCCAATGTTGCGAGTTTTTCGTGAAGGATCGGACGAAGGCGGAGATCTCTATTGTCAATACTCCTCATAGTCATAACCTTCCTTTTGAACAATTCCTTGAGTCTTGTGGGAATTGGTTCCCTACTATCGGAAGTCGTTCTTTCGCTTGAGGCCATTATTTTGCTGAAAGGAAAATAAACTTTGTGAAAGACACAAAATATATTCCTAACATTTTTAAGATTTATGATTTGTCCGTTAGACAATATTTTCTATTTTTCTCTTGATGTTTATGCCATCATTTAATCCAAAAAATTTTACTAGCAATATGATATATATATATATATCTCATATATTCATAGATATATAGATACATATATATATATTTAATCATAACTATTTATATAGTTTTCATAAATCATGACTATATATATATATATATTAATATAAACTATATAAAAACTATATAGTTTTCTAGATATATATTTAATCTAAATCTCAACTATATATAATTCATATATATATAGTTCTAAAGATATATATATCTAAAAAAAATTTCATCCAAATTTTCCATTAGCAATATGGTATATATATATATATATATATATATATATATATATATATATATATATATATATATCTCATATATACATAGATATATAGATATATATATATTTAATCATAACTATATATATTTAAATCTAAACTATATAAAAACTATATAGTTTTCTAGATATATATTTAATATAATCTCAACTATATATAATTCATATATATATATATATATATATATATATATATATATATATATATATATAGTTCTAGAGATATATATATCTAATCAATAATTTCTTCCCCTAATTTGGTGGATTTGGGCGAGCCATGGACCGTACTCTATGATACCATTAAATGTCACACCCCGCCCGGACGCTCCTAAACCGGCGGGACACTCACGGACGGAGCGCGAATACATTATAACAATATACAGAGTACGCGGAAGCATGATCAAGTACAAGTCTGATTTCATTAATTTCAGAATATATTTGTACATGAAATAGTTAAGGGAACATTCTCCCTAAATCTCCAATGAATAATACAAATGGTACAAAATGTGGGCCCCAAAACCTGCACCCAGTCCACCCTAACTTCCTGTGAAAATTGGATAACAACGGGATGAGCTACACGCTCAGTGGGTAAAATAGTTCGTGAATATAACAATTAATAAAGCAAACTTCATAATCAGATATCTTAAATACACATCAGAGCATCAGAGTCAATCCAACATGTATGTATGCATGACACCGTCTCGTATTGGTTTGATGACTGTACATCGCCTGAGTTCACGTATAAATGTCCTTCCCCAGGAATAATCGAGTTCTCATTGTACTTCCATCCTCAGGAACGATGCTCTGGATTGACATACAAATGTCCCTCCCCGGGAGTAGTCAGGTTCTCATTGTACGTCCCTCTCTAGAGAAATATAATGAATAGCGAGCATTGCTTCTAACTATTTTATGAATCATGAACCACATACGTCCCTAGGTGGTGATATGTATGATGCCAATGCATGAACTGGTCTGCATGAACTGGTCCGGTCTTTACTTAACATTTAGACAGGATTTGGCAACGTCTGGTGATTCTTATCAGGGTCGGTATCACTACGTGCAAGGTTAGGACATTCAGTATTACTTGTATAAGCTGATAGCTTTCAAATAAGACCAACCAGATCAGTCTCCAGTTGAGAGGTGAGACACGAGGTCTGCTTAAATACCAATCGTCTAGAGCAGCACGCTACCTCCCGTTCACTATTTAAAGTTACTGAGGATAAGAGTGAGTTTGGTTGAGCCAGATTGACCACTAATCCGGCATAGCAACAGTATAACACATGAACTCCAAATATACAGGCTTAAATATGACAGTATAAACATTATACCCAATAATGCAGTGTAAATAAATAGTAGACATGATGATAAATAAATGTAAACTTTAATAAAAGTTATAAGACACGTAAACCTATGTTTCGTTCTCCACCTTCTGATAAAAACTCCTTTCAGAACTGGCGCCCGAACGTTCAGGTCGCCTGCCAGGATAATTTTTTTTTTTTTTTTGTGCAAACCTAGGGTATTACATTTGTAACCTAGGGTAGAGTATCGAGTCGAGGGACCTACAAAACCCTTTTAAAATCCATTAAAATGAATCATAGAACCTAGGACATTCTTGATTTAAAGGTTTGTCACTCGAGAGAGAGAATCGATAAATCGAGAGTAGATATTCAAGCTATCACTCGATAGAGGAGTTTGAATGAAAAATGATTCAAGATTTATAAATTTTCGAAAATAATTCATTAACACAATTATTAGAGATCGTGAGAGACACTATAGTGAGATCTAAACTCTAGAACTATAAATCCATTGATTTCTTTCCAATTTCCATTGTTTTGTTTGATTTTGTTAATTTTACATCGTAGAAACCAAATCATCTCTTTATTATCACTTCGATAAAACCATTAATTATTGTAGAATGGGGCATTTTTAATAGTAAAATTACATTCCTTATGCATACGATAACCCACTCACCATGGGTATTATAACTTGATATTTGTACACTTGCGAATTTAAATTTACACCATCAAGTTTTTGGCGTCGTTGCCGGGAAAGGTTTCCATTTTGCTTTTATTAATACCAATGTGAAGTGATTTTGGTTTTAATTTAGGTATTTTTGTTTGTTTGTTATATGTTTAAAAAAAAAATGTTTGTGTCTTTTTCTGATTTTTTCTTTTATTTGATTTTAGTGTTATTTGATTTTTCTTTTTATTGTTTATTTTTGTAGAAATGACATACAATTATAGCCACTCCACTTTCCAAGATAATTTTGGGCGAGTGGACTCTGTTACAACATTGTTGACATCACTTTCCTACGCTCAACATCAACTGGAACACCTTCAACATCAAGTGGACAATATTAATGCCGCAAGAACTCAACATACTATGGACGGTGTGGGAGCTGTAACCATGAGAGATTTTGGAATGGATTCAAGTATGGAACAAGTTCAATATGGTCAACATTGGGAATATAATTGTATGGGTGACCCTTGCCCTCATCAATACCATTCGGGTATATATGACCATGAGAACTGCTCCTACAATGACTCATGGAATGAATTGCAACCTCTACCGAGTATCTACAACCAAGTGGAGAAAAAATCACCTTTGGAGAAGGCGTTGAGTTCTTTCTTGAGTTGTAGAGTTCAAGAAGAGCCACTTACTTCAAACAGCGAAAAAGAAGATGTTGAAGGGAAAATTTTTTTATGCCAAGACATGACACCACCACCACCAAGAGAGTTGACTATCATTGAAGAAATACAAAGATATGAGGCCTTGAAAAGAGAAAAAATGAATACTCAACAAGTGGATGTGTTTGAGTGTGATAATCAAGAGGTGGCTATGGATATACAATCAGGTGAACCTATGATGCCATATGTTGAAGAAGAAGATGTTGAAAGGGAAATTTTTTTATGCCAAGACATGACACCACCGCCACCAAGGCAACTGACTATTACAGAAGAGATGCAATGTTATGAAGCCTTGAGAGGAGGATAAACGAGTACATATCACCAACCAAATGTGATTGAACATGATAATCAAGCGGTGTTTATGGATGTGCTCGAGTGTGATGATCAAGAGGTGCCTATGGATATACAATTGGGTAATCTTATGATGCCATATGTTGAAGAGGTGCCTACCAAGGTGGAAGAGTGCTTGGATGTCAAGGAATATAATTTTGGTTTTGAGGATCCATTTGCTAAAGGGCTACAAGTTGAAGTTGTAGTGGTTAATGATCAAATCCATTTAGAGGAGCTTGAATGTCAATGCCTAAATGTTTGGAAAGCACCAACTGAATATTTCGATGACATTCCTCCGTTAAATGGGAGTGATGCTTCATCGAGCTTTGTGTTTCCACCGGCAAATCAATCATCTAAATTTTTGTGGGAGATGTACACGAGTCTGATGATTCCGTCATCAAATCTGAAAAATGAGGAAGGCGGGATGATGCTCGAAATAATAAGGAAACATACGCGATTCAAATAAGAAGAGAAAGTCTAGCTAAGGACTATAAAGAAGCACTTGTTAGGAGGCAACCCAACCCGTGTTTAGTTTTTTATGTTCTGTTTTATTTTTAGTCATTGTAGTATAGATTTTGAATTTTTATTTTTCACTAATGATATTCATTTTTGTCCCTTCTCAGGTTTCAATTCAAGTTTGGGGGTCCTCATAGATGTCAACAGCAAGAGCCATTGTGGAGCGCTGCACATATGGGCTAGGGGAGTCTTGTTACTTTTCCTTTTCTCTTGCTTTCATATGTGGATGTTTTTGCATTGAGGACAATGCATACTTTAAGTTTCGGGGGGAGTTTGAGCTTTTTGGTGTCTTTAGTGAAAATTTGTGAAAAATTTAAATTTTTGAGTTTTGATCATGAATAAATCCAAATTCCCTTATGAACTTTGATTTGATTTGATCTTGTATGTATGATCTATGAAAATGTTAGCACTTGGTTTTGAACATGATCTGTGGAAAATCAGAAAGTACTCTTAAGTCTGTGTGTTTGATTTGTTTTTCCATGTTTATTGAAAATTTTTGTTGACTTCTGAGTATAAAATTATGATCATGAGTTCCACTTGCTATTTAAATTGAGATTTTGCAAGTTAAGCTTCATTGAATCTCACTTTTCAAACTGAACTCTAGAACTTGGTTGATCTCTTCTTGAGGCGAAATCCTAGGAATAACATCATGAGAGATATGATTTAAGCCATTTTTGGACAGTTTGAGATATAAAGCCCACCTAGTTGTGTAGTACCCCTAGTTACCCTATTTTAAGCCTTATATACTATTCTTTGTCACCTAAATTGATTAGCCAAGGCCTGTGATTAATATTCCCCTATTTTTCACCCTTGCACCCTTAACTCTTTGAAGTAGATGAATTGTAATGGGTTGGGTCGTTTTCATGGGAATTTATGTGTAAATATGCTATAGAATGAGAATGTATCTGAAGGTGATGAGAAAAGATCAAAATGGTTCAAAATATGTGAAAAAGAAGAAAAAGAAAGATGAAGAAAAATAATAATGAAAAGAAAATGTACAGTTCTTCATCAATGAGTGAATTGAATAAGTTTGGGGGAATGTAAAGGGTGATGTGATGATTCATTTTGTAAGGCATGAGATGTTTAAAGGTGCTACATATAAAAGATGTTTTGGGTGTATTGAGCTTCATTTTATCTATGTTATCAAACCCTTAACTTTAGCCTTACGTCACAAACTAGCAAAGTCCTATTGATCTTAATTGGTGTGAGTCCTACATTAGTGGAGAGAAGTGTAAAAAACAAGCATATGAAGTTCATGTTTTGTTTTGTTGAGATTATATTTTTATCTTGCTTGCATTGGTCTATATGATTTATGAGTGGTCATGTGAATGATTTCTTTTGCTTATTTGTCAATGATGATAGAAAAGAAGACATGGTTTGGTAGGTTGAAATTCTAGACAACAAGTTTAAACTTTTGAAGTTTTCCTGAGTTTTGTTGTATGAGATGTATGTTATCTTTAAGATCATTAGAACCCATTCTAGTTAATCAAATCCTTGTTCATCTTAGAATATGTGTGGAGTCTTGTTTGTCCAACTTTCATTTTTCTCTTTGCTCGGGACTATCAAAGTCTAAGTTTGGGGGAATTTGATAAGTTGAGTTTTAGTAGTTAGTTTGCATGTTAATTTTATAGATTTTAGGTTCATTTAGTTAGTTTTTAGGTGTTTTGCATGATTAATATATTTAGTTGTTTTAGATGCATTTAGGTTTTATTTTAGGTTTTTATAGTTTTTTTTATCATGAATAAATGTTTTTTTGATACATGTTAATATCATAGAAGTCACAAGTTTTGAATACATTGCATTTTAGTTAATACTTTAATTAATTGTATAGAATTTACATTTGTTTACACTTTGTTTTATAGGTAAATAAAGAGCTCAAAAGTGGGTTGAAACAAGGTCCAAATAGTATCCAAAAGAAGTCACGAACATGTGCAAGAAGTGTGCAAAAAGTGGAAAAATAAGCTAAGTCCACAAATCAACACCACAAAAACCCGTGGGTGGGCGCCGCGACACCTAGGTTCGCAACTTTACTCGACTTTTTTGTTTTGGCCATAACTTTCTCAATTCAACTCCGAATTGGACGCGGTTTGTTTCTATGGATTGCTTATTTGAAATAATACCAGGTGCAAGGGTTTTAAGGGGGATTAGAAGTGATTAAAAAGAAGAAAAAAGGGCAAGGAAAAATGGGGAGACCATTATTTAGGTTTTCAAAACAGAAAGATGAACAAGAGAAGAGACAACAAGAAGGAGTTGTAGATTTGAAGCTTGAAGAAGAAGGGGATTTCTTTACTTATTATTTCAATTAGAACTTGTTTCAATGATTTCCTATTTGAACCTTTATCTTGTATCCATAGATTGGTTTATGAACTAAATATATAATCTAGAGTTTTGATTTAGCTATGTTGAATTTTGTAATTGTGTCATTGTTTATGTGTTTTTGAGCAATCTTTTGGGTTTATTTGTGATTCTCCATGCTTAATGCTTTCAAATTGCTGATCACCCTTTGAATGAACTTAGATTTGATTTCTTACACTCGAGAGAGGTGTTATCGAATTGGAGCAAGGGATTTGTAACCTAGAGTAGAGTATCGAGTCGAGAGACCTACAAAACCCTTTGAAATCTATTAAAATGAATCATAGAACCTTAGACATTCTTGATCTAAAGGTTTGTCACTCGAGAGAGGGAATCGATAGATCGAGAGTAGATATTCAAGCTATCACTCGAGAGAGGGGTTTGAATGAAAAAGGATTCAAGATTTATAAATTTCAGAAAATAATTCTTAACACAATTATTAGAGATCATGAGAGACAACATAGTGAGATCTAAACTCTAGAACTATAAATCCATTGATTTCTTTCCAATTTCCATTTGATTTGCATTGTTTTGTTTGATTTTGTTCATTTTACATCTTAGCAATCAAATCATCTCTTTGTTATCACCTAGATAAAACCATTCATGATTGTAGAATTGGGCATTTTTAATAGTAAAATTACCTTCCGTGTGGATACGATAACCCACTCACCATGGGTATTATAACTTGATTTTCGTATACTTGCGAATTTAAATAAATACGATCAACAATACCCTGTCAACCTTCAAGAATACACAATTCTCAAAACTTTCGTCAGCATGTCCTCATAAAATGGACATCTCATACATAAACCTGATCATATCAATCAATTCACATATATAAAACCATCCACATTTATTTAATCATCACCATAATATTAACATATTACCTCAATGTCTCTTATTTTCCATTGTCCATCCACAAGGTCATATTCATATCATCAGTCCACTCATCTAAGTAATAATACTTACATATGGGATTATAATTATACATTATCAAAAGTAAACAAGTTTAAAACACTCCATACATACATCACAAAAGAAGATCTAAAGAGCCCCCTACTCTTATCTCGCCTTTCACTTTTTTTTTATGTCTTTACCTGAAATATTAGAGGGGAGTGGGTGAGCTATAACATGCTAAGTGAATATTTTCTATTATGACAATTATATGCATTTATGTAAACATATAATTTAAAGCATAAAAACACTTATCAAAACACTTATGCAACATTCAAATAACATATACATGCTCTATAACACCCTGAAAATCATTTCATGTAGCCCATAACCCAATTGCATTTTTCTCAAACTCTATGTGTTTGCCTTGATGTGTTTGGTGTTATTTGATGTTTGTTGTGTTGTGTTTATGTGTTAATTTCATGATAACTTTATGTGGGGTGCATCAAATGGACTTGGGGACATTAGAAATGAGTCCGGAACGCATTTTTACATAGAAAACGTCTGGCTATACGCAAAATTTCGACGTGTATTGTGCGCACAATGACGAAATGAAGTTTGAAAATTCTGGCACAGAGTGAAGCGCGCTCCATGCCTGAAAAATCCAGTTTTTTGACAGATTTTTGTGTGTGGGCCCAATTTTGAGTGTTTAAGCAATGTACACCTAATTTTTGGTCATTTGCACGTTTTTTACTTGGAGAAGAAAGGAAAAGGGTGGAGAGGAGATAAAGTGGAGAAAAGCTAGGGTTTTTGAGGTCCCTTGCTCAAATCTCACCCAAGGTGATATGATTTCCCATTTTTCTTCCGTTAGTCTTTTTCATTTGTGCAAATGAGTTGTATTTTGACCTAAGGAATGCTATGGGCTTTTAGTTAAGGGTGTTCCAAACCTAGGGCTGCTTTGCATGTATGTTTTTATGAACCCTGGTGTTGAATGGAAGCCATTAATACCATTTTCCCCAATTTCTCACTTGGATTTGGTGGAACACTTTGTAAATGGACCTACCCTTGGTTCATGGCCTTAGAATTTTCCAAATAGCTTGCATGTCATCTATGTTAGGCTTGTGGATGCTAGAAACTGATCCATGCATTTTGTTAGAGATTTCCATGGTGAAATCATAAGGTTTAGAACAAATGGCTCTTACTTGGTTCCTTGACAGAGTTGAGAACAAGCCTTGCATGTCAACTATGTTGACCTAGTGGCCATTGTTGATAAACCCATTATGCAAAATCAGTGATATATATGGCTGAACGTGGTGACCTAGTGTAAATCGGCAATATGGCCTAAGTATGAAAAATTCCATATTTTAGGGCTTTTGATGTTTTTGACCTAAAATCATTGAATTGATGCGATTTATGTCTAATTAAGCATGATTAGGGTTGATTATGCTACTGGTTAGGTGGTGGTGACCATGTCATGAGTTAGACCTACTTGTAACCAAATTCTCCAATTTGGGCATGTTTATGCCCAAGGATGGAAAATTAGTATTTTTGATGAATTGAGTGATTTATGAGTGGGAATTAGGCATTTGAGGCCTATGGCATGTATTTTTGTGTTGTATGTAGTAATTAGATGGGATTTAGGCCTACTGGTCATATGCGGGCTGATTTAAGGTTAATGTACATGTCTATGTGGTTGAACATAAGAATTTGATATTTGTATGGGCGATGATGATTACTTCAGGATCTTGATTTTGGTTTATTCGGTTTGGTTATCGTGTGTGGTTAGATACTCTCGTGAGGCTTGGTTCTAAGTAGACTTCATTTATGTTTAAATCTTTTATGTCATCATATTACTTATATGTTTTATGTTGAAAGCATGAATGTGTTCTAATGGTTTGAATGATGCATTGATATAAGAAAACCTTACAACCTTGGTTTGGCTCATCTATTTGGCTAGTAGGGAGACTTAACCTTGTCATATGAGGGTTTTAGAAAGTAAGTATTTGGGGATGGGAACGGTACGGTAAAATAGACATGGACTAATAGCCCCAAATGAATATGATTGGGTATAGAAACAATACGGTGAAATAGACGTGGACTAGTAACCCCAATGCATATGGAATGTGGAATCCAAATGATAGGCTTTTATTTGCATCGAATTTTATTATAAATGCTTGATATCTATATGTTATGAGCTTTAAATCATTCTACACATTGACATGCATACATGGTATTTTATTGATGAGTAATGATAGCACATATGAATTCTATTCACTGGGCACCGTTGGCTCATCTTCATTTCCCTTTTTCAGGTCCTTCTGCTCAGGATAAGGGGAAGGAAGTAGTCATATCTTGAGGGCCTTGCCGGCTTAGAGTTTAAGGCCTCAACGTGAGTTAGGAGGCATTTCTTTTGTGAACTTTGTTTTCATTATGATGTAAATATATTTTGGACTATGTAATTATATCACTTATCACTTTTGTAGTATTTGGTGAGTTGGGACTTGTTAGATAGGCCATGAGGGTATATGGCGGTTGTTTTTTTTTTTTTTTGTACCCGTGGTTTTTAGATCTTTATGTGTAATGTCCATCTTGATGAACTATTGGGATAGTGGATTATTTATGGATTTATCTTGTCTTCAATTATTATGGATGACAGGATTGTTTTGGATAAGGCTAGTAGAATCTCAACCACCTCACATGGGTTGAGGGGTAGTTGGAGATGCCTACGCCAGGTATCCCGCCCCAGCATTCCGCATGCCATTCCCTATGGGGTTGGTGGTCCGGGGTGTGGGGACGTCACATGCTCACAACATACTTCAACAAATCATGCAAGGTTTTGAAAAAAATCCACAATCTCCCCCCTTCAAAGTAATTGAGCGGGTCTAACCCTTTGTATGGCCTCTACAAGGTAGCCAACCTTTAATTACTCAATTCAGAATTTAATTCAAGGATTGATAATCCTGGTTAGGACAACCCACTGCACAATGAGGTTACATATAACACTCACCCAGGACTAATTCTCAATGGAACGAACTTATGTTTGAGTCGCCTTTGCAAGTCTAACATGTTCCAATGCTAAAACATTTCATGAATTACAATAAAATACAATGATCAATTCAATACATAACAAGCTTACATTCAAATCATTTTCTATCTACAATGTCATATAAAGAAACCAAAACAAAGGAAATACTCACAATGGTTTTTTCACTAACACTAACTCAAATGGACACCCCCACCAAAAACAGGTCACTTGTGACCATTACATCAATCACCAAATGCCTAAATTCAGATTTCCAACTATGGAGTTTTGCAATTCAAATTGTTTTTAATCACAATTATCCAGCAAAACATATTTAAATCAACTAAAACCTCCATTAATGGAGCTCTGAAGCCTCAGCTACTTCAACAACTGGGGTGGAACATTCTACCATTACAATACCTTAATTTTACAAGATTTCAAACCCAAATCACTTGCAGAATATCAAAAAAACACTTACCAATCAAAGAAACCCTCAGCCCTTACCTTGGATTTGATCTCCCAAGCTCTTTCCTCTCGTTCCCTTTTCGTTCTTCTACTCATTTCCAGTTCTTTCTAGCTCAAATGAGTTGAAAATTGGCAAAAATCAAGTTTTAAAACCATAAACCGCCTCACCGTCATTTTAAAAAAACACTGTCAAACTGTGAGGAGCGCGCTTCTCCTTCGCCCAGAAAATAGAATTTCACCAAAACCCGTGAGGAGCACACTTCTCCCTTGACATGAGCGTGCTTATTTGAAGTTTTTCAGAAACACTACTCTCGGATTTTTCACCATGAAAGCGTGCTTCTCCCTTAGGAGCATACTTCTCACTGTTTCAACTTGAAGATTTCATTCTAAGTGTTATTCCAATTGTCCAATTATGGTCTTAGTATAACACCCTGTACTTTTAATTATATACCTACGTTGACGGATACGTATATGTACGCATATACATATGTAAGAGTTAAACGTATATGTGTATAAGCATACATAAATTAAGTAGATTGTATTATTAAATGTCATACTATCATTTTATAAAATGATATAAATGACCTTGATATTATAAAATATTATAAACTATTATAAGATATTATAAGAATATCTTATCTCCCTCATTCTCTTACTTATCTCATCCTCTCATCTCTCTCAAACGTGAAACATAAAAAATAAAAAAATAAAAAAGAGAAGAAGAAACAGAGAAGGGAGAAACGAAAGAGATAAGGAAGAGAAAAAAAGGGGAGAACGCGCAATCTTCGCAGAATCGGGACCTATGGTAAGTATTTTCACTCTAGTTCTTCGTGAAATCAATATCTAAGCTAGATGTAACGTTTCTTTTGGCGTGATTTTTGTTATGGGAGCCATTTTACGGAGTTTCTAAAAATTGAGGTTTCGACCCAACTCGAATAAAAATCCTCTAGGAAGGTTGAAAAACACTTCTTAGGTTGTAGGAACCTTAAATATAAGGTTAGATTGAATTTATTTGTTAGTTTGAAATTTTTATAAATATTGAAAGTTGATTTACTACTTGAAACCTTAGATTTGATATTGGAGACATTTGGAACTCCACTAAAACACGATGAAACTTCGGTTTGAGACTATAGAAAGATAGATATACTAATTCCATACATTTTGATGTGAATATCATGATTTTTGGATATGATTTGATATTTTTAGTAACTAAATATATGATTTTGGTGAGTAAAATTGACTTGGGATGCCTCCGCGAGCATGTAAAATCTCAGTGAAATACCTGTTGAGGGTAGTAGAATGATAGAATGACTGATTTTACACGTGTCAATGTGAACAGAATAATTTTAGGAATGTTTTATATTTTTAATAAAATTGATATATGTTTCTATGTGCTTATGTGAGTACTTTGGTGTTGAAATCTAGCTTAAATGATGCATTTTCATGGAAAAATAACTCCATCTCAGTTGTTGAACCAGCTCGGAAATTTGAGTATTAGTAATGGTGTTTTGGTGAGTTTAAATGGTGTTTAGTTGATTTTCATGATGATCTATGGCTTGAATTACCTAATTGCAGTGTTTGAATTTAGAGATTAAGTGCATGGATAAATGTTCTTGAGGAAGCAATTATAATGGACATTTGATGATGCAAGTAACCTTGATGCTTATTGTTGCTGGATTTAGAGTGTATATTGTCTTAGAAACCTCGTGTAACCACTGTGAGTGTAGTTTTCTTGATTTGGTTCTTGTATGACATTGTATATATATAAAATGTTTGATTGTATGCATGTTATATTTATATGTAATGCATTAAGTTTTTATTGATCATGCAAATTAATTTTTAGCATTTGGAGCTTATGATAACGTCATTTCGTTAGGAATTAGACCCGGATGAGGTTTTGCGAAACCTTATTGTCAGTAGGCATGTCCTAACAAGGTTTACGATCTTTGAAATAACTGTGAATTGGGTAATGAGAGGTTGTGGCTACCTTATAACGGCTATACAAGGGTTAGACCCTGTGACGCCCCGAAAATTATTTCATCTAGCCCATAACCCAATTGCACTTTGCCCAAACTCTATGTGTTGCCTTGATATGTTTGGTGTTTGTTTGATGGTTGTTTAATGTTTGTATAGTTGATGCTTGATAATGTATATAAATATGTGTATCATAAATTGTATATGGGTCATGTTAAATTAAAGTATAATGCATATGTTATTATTTATGCATGAGCCCATTAAACCATGAATTGATATGGGTTAGGATTGATTGAATAAAAGGATAAATGAGAATGAAAATTTGGTGTATTAAATGGATTGAACATTTAAAATACATGGAAGCATGAGATTGGTTAAAGTACATGTGGTTGGTATGGGTAGTATGAGACCAACACATGTGAAGGTTGGTGCATGAAAGTGGACAAGTGTCCCATGCCCACTTCTAGAATCCAAGAATGTGCTAGAAAATAAGGTGAGTGGAGGAGAGAATCCAAGAATGTGCTAGAAAATGAGGTGAGTGGAGGAAAGAATCCAAGAATGTGCTAGAAAGTGAGGTGAGTGGAAGAAGGAATCAAGGAAGTGCTAGAAAGAGGTGAGTGGAGAGAAAGGAAAGAAGAAGAGAAAGAAAAGAAGAGAAAGGAAAGAAGAAGAGAAAGAAGGAGAGAGTTGCAGGAGGAAGATCCCTGCGACATTTTCATCAAAGAGGTGGATCTTGCGAATACATGGTCAGATTGAGCTCAAAATTTGTCAACAAGTTCGTAGCTTATGGTTATTCATTCTGACGGTGAAGATCTTGATCCGAGGTTTCTTCTAAGAGATCTAACCTCTCAAACAAAGCTGGTCGGAAAGTCTGGAATTCTCGCGCCGTTCCGCTCACACTTCTAGATCTCCTTAATCTACCGTTGGATGGATATAAAATTTGGGTATGTCGTGTACAACTGATATTTCTGAATTCTGAACGGTGGAGATCTTGATTTAGGGTCTCTTCTGAGAGATCCGACCTCTGAAACAAAGCTGGTCAGAGATTCTGAATTTCTCGTGATGTTTCGCTCAAACTTATAGATCTCATAACTCTACCGTTGGATGGATATCAAATTTGGGTATGTAGTTTATAATTGATATTTTTGTATTATGAACGGTGGAGATGTGTATTCGTTTAGTATGTTGTGTGATATAGTCATCTGAGTTTGAGTATTTGCAGCAGGAAAGGAGAAATTGTCTGATTAGAGACTTGTTCATCAAATATACTTATCTTTTCGGTCCACCGTAGGATTGGGCTGATATTTGGACAGAAGGTTTGTATCTTCACATACTTCAATCTGTACGGTTGATTTTGTGATTACATATTTTTGTTGGTATATTGATACATCTGAACAGAATAGTAAATGAAGAATTGGTAGGGTTGCTTGTATTAGACCTAAATTTAGAATATGAACTTAGACCTTTCCAAATAGCTTGCATGTCAACTATGTTGACCTAGTTGCCATTGTTGATGAACCCATGATGCAAAATCAGTGATATACATGGCTGAACATGGTGACCTAGTGTAAATCGACAATATGGCCTAAGTATGGAAAATTTCATATTTTAGGGCTTTTGATGCTTTTGGCCTAGAATCATTGAATTGATGCAACTTATGTTTAATTAAGCATGATTAGAGTTGATTATGCTACTGATTTGGTGGTTGTGACCATATCATGGGTTAGGCCTACTTGTGATCAAGTGACCAACGTTGGGCATGTTTATGCCTAAGGAATTGAAAATCAGTATTTTTGATTAATAGAATGGTTTATGTATGAGAACTATGTATTAGAGGCCTAAGTCATGTGATTTGAGTTGAATGATGGGATTAGATGGGATTTAGGCCTATTGTTTATATGTGGGCTGATTTAGGGTTGATGTGTAATGTCTATGTGATTGAGCATAGAAATTGATGTATGTTTCAGGATCTTGATTGGGTTGATTCGGTTTGGTGGTCGTGTGTGGTTAAATACTCTCGCGAGGCTTGGTTGTGAGTAGACTTCATTTATGATTATATCTTTTATGTCATCATGTCACTTATATATTGTATGTTGAAAGCATGAATGTGTTCTAATGTTTTGAATGATGCATTGATTTGAGAAAACCTTATGACTTTGGTTGGGCCCGTCTATCTGGCTAATAGGGGGACTTAACCTTGTCATAGGAGGGTTTTAGGAAAGGAAGAGATTGGGGTCAACGGTACGGTGAAATAGACGTGCACTAGTAACCCAAAATAAACATGATTGGGATCAACGGTACGGTGAAATAGACGTATACTAGTAACCCAATGCATGTGGAATGTGGATCCAAATTGATAAGCTTTTACTTGCATCGAACTTATTATAAATGTTTGATATTTATATGTTATGAGCTTTAAATCATGCTACACATTGACATGCATACATGATATTTATTGATGAGTATTGATAGCATATCTGAATTCTATTCACTGGGCACCGTTGGCTCACCCTCATTTTCCTCTTTCAGGTCCTTCTGTCCCGAATAAGGGCAAAGGAGTAGTTATATCTTGAGGGCCTTGCCTGCGAGAGAATCCAAAGCCTCGATGTGAGTTGTGAGGCATTTTGATTGAACTGTGTTTTAAATTATGAAGTATTATATTTTGGATTATGTAATTATAACACTTACCACATTGTAGTATGGGTGAGTTGGGACTTGTTAGATAAACCATGTGGGCATATGACGGTTTTTATTTATACCCACAATTTTGGACTTTATGTGTATGTCAATTTTAATGGACTGTAGGGATTATGATTTTATTTATAGTTCATTTTTATGGATTATCTCTTGTCTTTGATGATTAATACGGTGGGTAGTTTTGTTTAGTACCTTTTGAAATTATGTCGTTGTTTGAGATAAGGCTCGTAGGGTCTCAACCACCTCACGGGAGTTGAGGAGTGGTCGGAGATGCCTACGCCGGGCGTCCCGCCCCGGCATTCCACATGCCATTCCCTGCGGGGTTGGTGGTCCGGGGCGCGGGGTCGTCACAAGACCCGCTCTCTTGCCTTGAAGGAGGGAAATGGTAAATTTTTGATGAAACTGTGCACTGGTTTATTGAATGAGCATAAACTGTATATTGTGTGCATGTATGTTATTTTGATGAATGTTGCATATGTGCTTTTGAAATATTTTAATTTAAACGATTTGATATGCCATGTTTTTCTAAATGCATGCAATTGTCAAGTCAAGAGCTATATTCACTTAGTTGTTGTTTGCTCACCCCATTTCCTTCACCATTTCAGGTACATAATCAAAAGGGATAGGAAAATTTTTAGAGTGATCAGCACCTGACTAGGACATAACATATGTTGATCTACGTATGCTTTGGAGGAAGTGGTTACTTATTTTATTTATTTTGATATGTATAAACTTATCACACATATTATATATGTATTACCATCTAGAGGGGTTATTTTGGAAAAATGAGATATCAATGGTTATTTTGGATTGTTAAGATATTTGGCGATGACATATATACTTGAACAATGAAATGTTTGATTAATGAATGACAATGGTGGTATTTTGGATTATGATATACATGGATGGAATGGTTATATATGATGACTGAATGGTTGACATTGTGAATGATTATATATATACATATGATTTGATTTGTGGTATATCAGGTTTTGTGAAATGTCCATTTTATGGAGAAATGCCGCCGAAATTTTTAAAAATTTTGGAAAGAATTGTGAGACTATGTGAAGGCTGACAGTATATTATCTACTATATACTGGTATGTACAATGTATAGTATACTGTGTCGGTCATATGTCAGGCTATGTCAGGGACGTCATGACACTTCGGGTATTAATAACCTATAATACACACACTTACACTATTCTAAGATCGTACACACACGTATATGGTTATAAATAAGACTGACAATACGTAGAAGTCAACTATTATGCTTGATTATAATGTACGGGGTGTTACAAAGTAGCCACATGATTTTTGATCGATTTTCCTTAAAAAACCTTTTAAGTGTTCGATTTTCAATTTTCTCCGTGTTCGGTTTCTCAATTACATGATTCTTCTTTTTATTGCTCATGATCAATAACATATTTTCATGATAAATGTTTTAAATGATCATATTGTACGGGGTGTTACAAAGTAGCCACATGATTTTTGACCGATTTTCCTTAAAAAACCTTTTAAGTGTTCGATTTTCAATTTTCTCCGTGTTCGGTTTCTCGATTACATGATTCTTCTTTTTACTGCTTTCGATCATGATCAATAACATATTTCCATGATAAATGTTTTAAATTATCATATTGCATGATTGCTGGCCCCGTTAGATGTCCAAAAAGGGAGTGAATTGGACAAATTGCAAGTTATACCTTTCAATAACAAACACAAAGAAAATAACAAAAAATAACAATGATGAACAAAAGAACACAAAGAATTTATAGTTGTTCAACTCCTACCTACCTCCACTACCTAATCTCCTCGATTAGGTTTTTCTCAAACTCTACTAACTAATCCTCTTAACAGGTGAGGATTAAACCGTTACAGATTTTTCAACTTCCCGGGTGTGAGAACAATCATTACACAGTGAGCTAAACCAAGTTCTAGTGACTCCCTCTTACTACGCAATAATCAATACATATTTGAAGTGTTGATTCCCTTACTCAAAGTCAAAGTAACTAACTTATAGAGCAAATGAACCTCAGATGAATCTGTTAAGCGAATGGATAGAGTTTAAGCTCGGCTGACAATGAGGTTGTTTTTCTTGCCTTCGTTGGATTTTCAAAGATTTTAAAATCACAAGCGATAAATCCAAAAAGCTTTTGAATCGAAATATGTAACAATAATTCTATTATCTTTTCAAAGATAAAAATCGACCAAATTTCAAAGAGTTTTGAGCGTAGATTTCAAGTGTTGTATATTTTTTAGCAACGACTTTAAGTTGCATATATATAGAATGTGCTAGGGTTTCAATCTCCAAAAAACCCTAAAACTTTAATTTGAATTTCTAATGCAACGGATAAGTTTATTCACTTAAATGGAGTTAACAAAGACTTTGAAAATTTCAATCAAAATAACGTTTACACAAAAACAGCAAAGTCTCAAAAAGTTGACAGTTCGTAAAGGTGAGACAACTGCTTATGAGCGTCCTATAGCTCTTACAACGTCTTGCAAAGTTAATGTCTAAAAGACTCAACTTTCTTTTGAGCATCCTGAAGTAACAGTAACATCTTGAAGGAATGTCAACCCGAAAGTGAGTTGAACTCAGTCAGTTCAGGAAAAATGCTACTCTACTTGAGCGTCCTATTGGAACTTGCTCCTAAATTTTCTAAACATCGTGAGTGTCTTGTAGTGATAGGAGCATCCTACAGTGTAGGCCTAAATTTAAGTGAATTGGCCATTGCTTGAGAACGTTGTGAGCGTCCTGCTTGACACTAATAAAAACTCAACTGTTTTTCCATTTTGAACTCCACTAATCCCTGTCCCAATGGACTACTCTTCAATTCTACCTGTGTTCCCAGATTTGTTTCTAAAAGCACATCTTTCCACTTACGAAACATCTAATATGATGTCTCCTAGTCACCAAGAATTTTCACAAAAACTTTTCTTTTGGCCTGCCATACCCTTTTGCAGTGAACGTCATATCCAAATCTATTTTTCACCATCTGGTGCAAAATAGCTACAAAAGTGGTTGGCTCCCGATGAACCACATTGAACACCGTTGCACGTATCAAGTTAGAATCGAGCTAGGGATGATCTTGTGATAATCTTTTATAAACACATGTCTGAGTTGCATGGTACTTAGTAACTTCAAAAAGATCATGCCACTTGCGTTTGCATGCACGTAACATTCATTTGGAACCATCACTTGCTTGCTTGTAACGCACAACCCAAGATTTCCTATCAGAGTCAATAACTACAAATTCTTGGTGGTGCTCAATACAATATCATTTCACTGTGTGTTGTAAGTCATCTTTAGAATTAAACCTTAGTCTTTTATACAATTTACTAGTGTTGTTTTGACTAGCCCCACTCTGCACCAAATGCTCATCAATTGTTACATTAACTGCATTGAAGTCTATATTGTAGTACATCGGAGTTGGTACCTCATACCCTGACATGGTTTCTACTCTTGTTCTTGGCTTCATAACAAGTGGATCTCCATCAATCATGTCATCAAATGAACCAGGTGGATCATAAGAAGCATCATGTGCCTCCAGCACTAGGGCATCATCCTCTTCATTCTCATCATCTGTGCCGAGTTCGTCCGTATCATTCTATTTTGAAGGCTCAAATGGTTGAGATTGAGTGAAAACATTAGGTATAGTGCGACCACCAACCATTTTATCTCTTACATCACCATCTCATAGCATATCATGCCTCATCCTTATTGTGATATATTGGTTGGCTGTGATCACTCTGCAAGGCTGGTTGTAAACTATGATTTTCATTCGTGGTAATATGCTGAACAACCAAGTACATCTCTATGGTATTAGGAGGTGGAAATTGAGACACAACTTGCCACATGAATTGTATGCTCTGATCATTGAAAATTGGTAAGGGCTTGAAGAAATAAGTTTCACTTCCTAAGAAAAATGGGTAGCTATCCATCATACTTAACCGCAATGATCGATGGTCTATTGAAAGTGTCTCTCGTATAACATATTCCAATTCGTTAATATTTGCTCCCCTTTTTACTATAATACTAGTAGAAGGCCCACAACTATAATTAACTTCGTTAGGTTCGTGTACTATTTCTCCATTCATGTAACATATGATGGAGATGATTCTGTCATCCATAATGTACCCTAAACATCCAGAAAATATGAAATTTAACAATAACAACTAAGGTAGCATTTGATGACTCTACTTTACTTCTATTTCAAAACCAACCTCTAATTGCAGTAAAGGTTTAAGCTTACTAAAATGAGCAAAGGTTTTTGCTTACTCTTGTAGAGGTGTTATACCTCAACTTAAATTAGAGGTTGAAAAAATTGAAAAAATTATCTAGACAATGAACCAATTAAAAAATTATACTTCTGCTTTTTTAGAAGTTGCAAATAGAGTTACCAAACACCACTTAAGATAGAACCAATTAAAATAATTGAGAAATAACAAATTAACAAAGATGCTTCATAAATTTCAATCTTGGAACAATTAAAAAATTGGAATAAGGTTTTAATAAATATGATGATCTCAATAAGTGGGAAATCAAAATTTGTGGTTCAAGCATATACTGTTAATCACAACATATAGCTCAACTACCACCACCAAATACAACAACAACGATTAAATAAAGATATTTAAAATTAACAAAAATCTAGAAAAATGGTCACTAATCTACTTTTCAAGTAAAAAAAACATGTAGCTCCATTACCAAAACCAAACACAACAACAACAAAGATTAAATCAAGATCTTTAAAATTAATGAAAACCTAAAAAAATTAGTCAAAAACAACATCAACATTAATTAAATAAGGATTAAGAAAAATCAACATAACCCTAAAAAAATCATTTACATTCAACTAAAAACGAGTTTGAATAGAATCAAACAGAAGATGTTGAATGACGGAGAAAGATGAGAAGATGCTAGAGAGAGAAACGATATCGAAGAGAGAGTTGAGGGGAGGGGTTCATGGGAGAGAGAGGGGGATTGCATTTTTTTTTAATTGTTGCGGAGGGCTTTTTTTACCCATCACGAAATGGCTCAAGGGTTAAAAAACCCTTGTGTGATTTCATTTGAATAATTTTTTTTTTTAGTGAAGAAGCGCCATCTACTGAAATACGAAAATTGCGCAACGGTTAAAAACCCTTTCATGATTTCGTTTAACCCTTGTGTGCATTGCAGTTTTTTTTTGTTGTGTGCATTGCAGTTTTTTTTAACCAAGTGTCGCTTCTTCAAAAGACGGCATCAAACTTTTTTGTTTTTTGTTTTTAAAAAAGGAACGACGCTTCTTCATTCAATTTAAGAAAAAAATAACATTGTAGGCAAGTTTTGGACAGGTTGGTGTCGACGTGGCGTCAAAGTGTCTAAAACTTATCTAAATGTAAATATAATATTTTTTAATGCCTATTTTTAGATATAAGAAAAAAAATTATGCCTACAATTGTAAAAAATCCTATCCATGAATTCAAAAGAGTTACTCACGTGGTAGTATTTCCCACAACCAATACGCGACATACATGCATCTGACAAACACGGCACATTTTCTCATAACCAGGTTTCCTTCCAGATAACACAAACGCCATTTCTTATCCTCCTTCCCGCTCCAAATCCTACAACACTCGCTCCTTTCTACAGCATTCAAAATCTGTAATATTCGACTCTCGGAATCCCTAATTTCGCAAAAGAAAGAAAATGGCCGCAACAATATCATCTTCGATTCCATTCAATCTCCTCCAACAACAACCCCCAAGATCCTTCAAAATCCAAGCTCATCAATCCTCCAAACACTCCCTTGAGCTTCCCAAACCAGCTTCCATTCTTAATTCTCGTCATCGCTTCTCTGTTTCTCCTTTGTTCTTGAAGAACCCTAGAGAAAGGAGAAGAGTACTTGCTGTCGCCGAAGAAACTTCTGTATCCACTCAAGATCCCTCGTTGGAGTCCGCGAGGAAATTGTACGTCGGCAACATTCCCAGAACCGTTGATAATTCGGAACTTAAACGGATTTTCGATGAGCACGGAGCCGTTGAGAAATCTGAGGCATTAAGCTCCGCTGTTCTTTTTCTTGATGTGTTCTTTTGAATGTTCTGCATTTCCCTGTTTTCTTTACTGTTTAGAAGGACCTTCATCTTGGATTTCCCTGTAATAGATGTATTTTAATTACGGCAGTAGATTACAGGATAGATTCTTTATGTAATTGTATGAGCTGCTAAAGATTTTTAACTTGGTTACATTTGAAGCATGGTTAAAAAATTCTCTGAAATTCTGCGAACTTCTACGAAATATTTTTCTTTTTTTTTATAATCGAAGTGTGAAGTGGATGTAAAATAAAAATGCAAAAATTCGCCTTTATAATTCGACAAAATTCGATAAACTTCAATAAAATTTCTATTTTTTAATTCAAAAATGCAAAAAATCGACAAAATTCGATAAAATTCAACAAAGTTCGATGAAATTCGACAAAGAAGTAAAAAATGTTATTTCATTAATAAAAATAAAAAAATATCAATAATTATGTATTATTTTTAACTTCATCAACCAATATAGCAATATAAATTTTAAAAAATAATTTAATAAGCTAACAAATTAGGTAGTTTATGGGATATGCTTTACCAAAAAGAGAAGAAAAGAAGCAAAAAAAAAAAAAAAAGTTGAAATAAGATAAAAACTTCAAAATTAATTAAAAAGTTTCTAAAGCCATATTCTTTTAATTAACTCTTATAAAACAAGATTAAAAAATAATACATTTAAATAATAAACTACTAAATTAAGCATGGTGGGATTCAAACTAACAAAGTATATGGTTGAGAAGCAAGCCACAAAAAAACTAAATATCAAAACAAAGAAAATAAATTAAGACCAAAAGCCACCATTTCAAATTCATCAACCCACTTAATAAGATTGATTTTGTTAGGTCACTTATTGGTAGTTTTATGAATTAAAAGTGTTTATTTATATTATTTTTTTAGCTTATACTACAATAAATCTATATATTTAAGCATATATAAAAAAACTCTCTGAACTTCTCTAATTAGGAATTTTTTACAAAAATTCTCCATGCAAATTAAAATTCTCCAAATTAGTTTCAATTTTCAAGTGATCGAAGTCAAGTTGAAATCGAATTTTCGATCCTTGGATGTGCAGTAAACAATGTTAATGTAAAAATACATGTTTCAACCAATTATATTTATATTTTTATATGTGAAAAGTATCTATTTATGTTTGTTTTCATCATTTCTAATAGTAATTATGCATATTTTAACATCTATATAGAAATTCTTTAAACTTTTCTAAGTTGACGAATTTTTACAATAATTCTCAAGACTTCTCGAACTTTTCCAAATTAATTCCGATTTTTAAAGGTCGAAGTGTCAGGCGAAATCGAAGTTTCGAACCTTGATTTGAAGTTCGTTTTGCATTTAAGACCATCTTATTTAAACTTGCCCCCCTTGGAATAGGAATAGGTTTGAAGCTAAGAAAGTATATAAGCTAATGTGTAATAAGGCATTCAGTTCAGCTTTCAAGATTTTCTATGGATTGAAAGCATGCTTTTAGCTCACAGTAGGTTCTTTGATGCTTTTTATTATGTGCTTTAAACGCATTCCAGAAGTATAACATCTGCTTTATTGTTATTATATGCACGTACTGTTGTATTTATGGTTTTACTTTTTCTTTGGGCCAAATCTCCCACTAGTGAAATCATTGTTCACCAATTTAGGCTTGTAGAAATCATTCAAATACAAATCATGTAAATCGAATTAATTAAATTAGAAAGCGGAAACATTACCAAGATCGCCTCGAGGGTGCTCCACGTGTTTAGTGTTGTCCCGGTCACTGGGACCACAATGTCACGGGTTCCCAACGTGTTCAACAGTCCAAAAGCCCCACTCTCTACTCAATGAAAAATCTCTCAAATTTTTCTGTGTGTTTTACCATGTTCACATCCCCTTAATTTATTGGCATTCTAGAGAATCAAATCTCCTTGATTCTCTCCAACTTTTAGTTTATCAAAGATGTGGTGGAGATAAAATAACTACTAAGTAGTAGTTATCTCTTGGCTTAAGGTGATATTTAAGGGGTTATTCAACTTAGATAAATCAAGATAATATTAATCCAAATACGATCAACACGATCATAATCTATTACCTTAAATTGCATGATCAAATTCCAACAAGGCTAATTGATCATAAATGACAATATTAAAATTTACTCTTTTTGGAGAAAAATAATAATTATGTCAAATACATTAATTACCCCAATCTATTTAGTTGGATAAACTCAATGATCCACCTTTGGGCTTGACCATTGTTTATCTCTCTCAACATCAACACAATCCTTTTTTTTTATTATTTAAATTTGTTTGCGACTCAATTATTATTATGATTGTGTTTAGGTTTGTAAGCAAACCTGACCACTCAAACGACCAAACTTGACCATTATGGGTCGGCTTCGGTCGGTTTTACAACATAGGTCGGGTTGGTCAGATTATTTTTTTACCTAAACCGACCTGGTCAGGTCGGGGGTCAGAGGTCAGTCCTCGGGTTTCATTAAAACCCAACCCGATAGACCTGACTTGACCAACTTAAAACTATTCTCCACTCCCCCTCTTTATTTTTATTTATTTATTTATTTCTCTAAAACCTTAACATGCCACACACCCCCTTCCCCCTTCTCTCAAACCCTAAACGGCACATGCCCCCTCCCCCTTCTCTGTGTGCCCTTTCCCCCTTCCAAACCCCCTTCCCCCCCTGCCAAACCCCATTCCCTCCGCCTCCGCCTCCGCCTCCTCCGACACCACCACCACCTCTTTCGGTGCCACCACCAACTGCCATGGCGCCACCAAATCTAACCCATCCTCTCCCCCATCACTCACGACGAACAACAGTGCAATAGCAGTAGAGTCGCCGTCGTCGCAGCCGTTGCCATTGCCATCGCCATCGCCGACGCTGTCGCTTCTACCTTTCCTTTTGGTTTCTCTCCTGGTCTCCCCTCTACTCTCCCTTCCACTTTTCTTTTTCCTTCTTCTCCTCTCCCTTGTTTGCTCTCTCTATCGTCTTTGGAGCTCTCTTCGTGGTTGTTCATCTATTGATTATGTTGTTCCCAACTGTCTTCTCCTCCCTGCTCTTTCTCTCCTCCGCCTCTTTTCTTTCTTTCCACCTTACGACATTACCACCCGACCAGCTTGATCGACCCAACCCGACAATTGGTTGGTCGGGTTGGCCCTCCCTATGTATTAAGGTCGGATAGCATCGGGCCATAATTGATGCCACCCGACCTTGGTGGGTCAGGTGAGGTGTAGGGTCGAACTCGACCTGATTACAACCCTAATTGTATTGACTAAGCCACTTTGGTGAACATCAATCAATATAATTATAATAATATTGGTGTCTTGGATTATGATGATTCAATTTCCCCACATGAATAATAAATAACCATACATAAATCATGCTTTAATAATCATTATTAAGTTATACCATATGAAGCACAAGCATGAACATTGTAATCACAAATCAAATAAGCATCAACATATAAATATAAATTGAATGTCAAACAAAACTGTGAAGTGCTCATAGCTACAATGTAAATAATACACACACACACACACACATAAACAAAACACTTTTATATAATACTGGGTAGAATGTGGTCCGACTTCTATTGAGAAAAGTACCGTGTGGAACACAATATCTACTTCTTTTCTTGTATGTGATTACTACTACTTTGTAGTACTAGATTAATATCAAGAAATGTAGATCATAACCATATTTGGAAATTAGGCGATTGTTGTGAACAACACATTTTTTTATGTGATTACCACAACTTTGTTGATAGACAATTTTGTCCAAGATCTTCATGAATCAAGTATTAAATAATTAAAACAAATAAGTCGTACCTATCATTTTTATTTTGAAACAGGTCTTTAACCTTTTTGTTGATTCGTTTTGTTGTTAGGGCAATGAAAATCCCAAAATGAAAACACCTTTTAAATTATTCTATGAAGGTTGGGACCAATCCATTAAAAACTACTTGGTGACGGTTGATATAATCTGATGAAATCGGGTATCGTCCTCAAGGATAATTAGAACACTAGCTATCACGTTTTTGCCTTAATTTTATCTGGACAATCGAATTCGAATGATTGAGTAATTAAACAGTAATGAAAACAACTAATTATTAACTAACAAAGCAATGAAAACGACAGATTATCAATAGAGAAATAATCTAGAGAATCGATTTCACCTAACTATCAACTATGTTCTTTCCAATTATTTAGCATTAATGTATTTACTTAGTTTATAAGCCAGAAATCCTAATGTTTCTAACACCACCTATCGAGTGCCGCGTTAGAGCATATTCATAGGAATTGATCTCGATCTATCGATAAAGATCTAATTCCTACAAACTCACTAAGATCTATGATTTCTTTTAGTGACTTCAAAGGGTCTTGATCTTCTATCGGTCTCACGATAACCTAGGCTATATTTTCCTTGTTCCGATCTAAAGTACCCTCTGTTGAGTGCCCCACTCTAGAACTAAGATCATCCAATCCGTGATCAAGAGATTGAAAGCATTAACAATGGAGAAATATAAATAAACTATCACAAATTCATTAATAATAATTAAGACTTTAAACTAGAACATAGCATCAAAGTTAGGATCCATCTATCCTCTAGAAACGATGCTTTAGTTCATAACTAAAGACATAAGAAGATAAAGTATGAAATTGAACATCAAACAGAACAAAGGAAAGATAAAACTAGAGTTTTGTAGAGATTTTGAATAGTCTATGATGTTCTTCTCCACTTCGCTCCAGCCGTCCAACCTTTCTTCTTCAAGATCCTTCTCTTGAAAAAAACCCTCCAAATTCATATATTGTGTCCCCAAAGTCGTGTCCAATTGGAATTTCCAAGTTGCCAAAAACACCTTCAAAGTTGCTAAATTAGCAACATTTAAACACGGGGCGCCGCGGCGCCCAGAGGCTTCTTTTCCTGATAACCTTGGCACCGTGATGAGCGTCGCGACCCCGAGAGCACTGTTTGTGCGCAGTGTTGTGGACTTAGTCATTTTTCGCTCCTTTTGATTTCCTTCTTGTGGACTTGGCTAATTTTCTTGCACTTTTTGGCTTGGGTTTTTCACGACTCATCATCTAGGCCTCTTATATGTTGTGTTCATCATTCATACTCACTTCCATGCATCTAAATACCTACAAAACAAAACAAAACAAGTAATTAAAACACTCAAAACATAAATTGATCCAACATATAAATTAACAAATCGAAATAATGCATAAAAATCAATTTATTCCTCAAGTAGCAAATGAATCAAAACTAACATAAACACACTCAATTAATGTATAAATTATCCTAAAACAACTATAAAACACTCCTAAAACAACTATAAAACACTCCTAAAATATGTCTAAATATGCAACTATCAACGGTTCCATCAATCGTCAACCAAATGACTACTTTCTTTTCATAAGGACAAAATTAACTTTATAATATTTGATAATTACATAAACTTATAAATTAATTAAAACCATAAATATAACATTGAGGATGGTACCCATAGTGTTGGTATGGAGCCTAGACACATGGTATTTGAGGAGGACCATACTTTGGACTTAATTCATTATTCCTCCAAATAATATTCATTTTCCAATCAAAACAATTCAAGAAAGTGATGAAAATCACCATGAATCTGATGAGCATATATCTCCCATGGAGACTAATATTAATACTATCCCAATGAAACCAACAATTTAATATGCCATTACGGAGATCACAAAGAGAAAGGAGATATGCTATATCAGATAAGTATGTAGTTTATTTATAGGAATGCAATTTTGATATAGGTGAAAAAAATGACCCAATGTCATTTTTTGAAGCCCAAGATAGCATTATGTTCCTAAATAGTTAGAAGCCATGAAAGTTGAGTTAAGCTCTATGTATAAAGATGAGGTCTGGGATCTAGTTGACTTACCTGAAGGAGTCAAACCCATTGGTTGCAAGTGGGTATTTAAAACTACAAGGAACTCTAAAGGTAAAGTTGAAAGATATAAGGTTAGATTAGCTACTAAGGGTGTAAAGAAACATTTTCTCCTATGTCAAAGAAATACTTTTTCAGGATTACAATAACGTTGGTAGTTCATTTTAACCTAGAATTACATTAAGTGGATGTTACCATTGCATTTCTAAATTGTTCTTTCTTTGAAGATGTCTATATGGTTCAACTAGAAGGTTTTGAAACCGAAGGCAAGGAACATTTAGTTTGCAAGCTTAAGAAGTGTATTTATGGGTTAAAACAAGCTTCTCAGCAATGGTACTTAAAGTTTGATGAGGTAATAAGATCTTATGTTTCCGAAGAAAATAAAATTGATGGGTAATGTTATTTGAAAGTCAATTGGAGTAAATTTATTTTTTTGGTATTATATGTTGATGTACTATTCACTTGTAGTTATCTGCGAATGTTACATGAGATTAAACTATTTTTATCTAAAAGTTTTGAGATGAAAGATCTTTTGCCTTTGGCATAGAAAATCACTGAGATAGATCTCATGGACTTCTTGGATTGTCACAAAGAACCTACATTGATAGAGTTCTAAAACGTTTAACATGCAAAATTGTAAAAGTGGGAAGTGCACCCATTGTTAAGGGTCATAAATTTGGGAAATTCTATTGTTCGAGAAATAACCTGGAGTAGTAACAACTGAAAGACATTTGATATGCTTCAGTAGTTGGAAGTCTAACGTATGCTCAGGTTTTCATGCGGCCAAATATAACATTTGTTATCAGGCTGCTAGGCTGATATCATAGTCAACATGGTATGGATAATTGGAAAGTGGCAAAAAAAAAGTTCTAAGACATTTGCAACAAACTAAGGATTATATGTTCACATACAAGAAGACCGACACACTTGAAGTGGTGGGTTACAAGGATTTGGATTTTGCTGGTTGTTTGGATGGTAAGAAATCGACTTCAAGTTTCATTTTTCTAATGGCTGGAAGAGCGGTGTTGTGGAAAAGTATGAAATAGACTTTGACAACTTCATCCACTATGGAGACAAAGTTCATTGCTTGTTATGAGGCCACTTCTTAAGCACTTTGGCTATGGAATTCCATCTCAGGACTTCAAGTGGTTAATTTTATTTCACAATCACTGGTGATTTTCTGTGATAACTTTACGACAGTTATGTTTTCTAAGAACAAAAAGATTTTGAGAAGGTTAAAGGATAATGACTTTAAATATCTTGTTGTTAGAGAGAGGATTTAGAACTAGTTATTGCTAGTGAAGCCAATGTTTTCAAGGCGGACCTAGGTCACGCCTAGGCGTTTTAGGGAGAAAACGCCTAGGCGCAGTGCTAGGCAGGTGGTGAGGGTTTGTGCAAATATTTAAAAAGTTTAGGGGGATCTCTCTAATTTAAAAAAAATCTTTAAAAGCGGAAACCCCCCTTTCTACAGTAAACCCTTGAACCTCACTCTCCCCAAGCCAATTCTTTCCATTGCTCCGACCAAGAAACAACGTCGAAATCTCCGGCGACCGTCAGCGACCCTCCGGCAATAGATATTTGCTCTCAACAATTTGTGGATATGATTTTAATTAATATGAAGTGTTTTTTTTTTATCATTTTATGAAAATTTAACATTCATTATAGAATATAGTTAGATATATATAGTTTTGTACATGAGGGACTTGTAAATAATTAATTAATTATCTAGGGACCTATAAATAAATTTTTTTATCACCTAGGTTAGGTCTAGGCTTTGTCTAGGTTACGCCTAGCCTTGACAGGGCAAATCTCCTTTGTGCCTTGAAAACACCGAGTAAAGCACATTGGTATACGACAGATGATTGCTGATCTCATGACTAAGGGTTTGCCGCCTATTTTGTATAATGAGCATGGTGCTCATATGGGTCGAATTGACTCATTTGATATGCTTAATTAGTGGGAGTTATGGTGATGACTCAATTTCTGACACTTTGTATTTATGATCATATTTATTATTATTATTATTCTCCTTTATAGTATTTTCTATATTGGTGTACATGTGTATGGAAAATTTGATTTGTGTGTTAATTTTTAGATATGTGGTGTCCTTGTTTGAGACACGGTTGGAGCAAAACATGACATAGTGACATACATTTTTGTTAAATAATAATAAAAGACACAAAGATGTAATGTGGTTCGGCTCTAAGGCCAACGTCCACGGGAGAAGAGAAGAAATATTTTCTTATTCTTGATGATGTCTTAATGGAGGGACACCATATATATAGACATACAGGGCTATGCACACATATAACTATAATTACAATTTTAGTAACTGCTAAATAAAATGATTACTAAAATTATCATCTTTCCTTAAAGGAAATAAACCTTAAAGGAAATAAATCCCACAAAATTATCATCTTTCCTTAAAGGAAATAAATCCTTAAAGTAAATAAACCTTAAAGGAAATAAATCCCACAGATTTTGCTCTTCTCCACAACACTCCCCCTCAAGCTGGTTAATAAAGGTTTACCATTCTCAGCTTGGACACATTTGCTTGAAATGCAGTATGGTTTAACCCTTTAGTGAGCACATTGGCAAGCTGATTATTGGTAGAAACATATGGAGTACAAATCAACCCACTATCAAGCTTCTCTTTAATAAAGTGTCTATCAATCTCTATATACTTGGTTCGATCATGTTGAACTGGGTTATGGGCAATGCTAATTGCAGATTTATTGTCACAATAGAGTCTCATAGGGCCATCTCAGTGTCTCTTCAAATCTGTCAAAATTATCTGCAACCATAATAACTCACAAACCCCTTGTTATTGTCACAATAGAGTCTCATAGGGCCATCCCAGTGTCTCTTCAAATCTGTCGAAATTCTGCTTCAGCACTAGATCTGGCCACTACATTCTGCTTTTTACTTTGCCATGTCACCAAATTCCCACCAAGAAACGTACAATATCCAGTAGATATTCTGTCAACTACTGAACCATCATAGTCTGAATCAGTATATGCTTCAAGAACCACTCCTGTGTGTCGTTTAAATAAGATGCCCTGTCCTGGAGTCCATTTAAGATACTGTAAAACGCGATTAGCTGCTTGCAAATGAATATCTTTAGGGTTGTGCATGAACTGACTTATTACACTTACTGCATATGCAATATCAGGTCTTGTGTGAGAGAGATAGATGAGTCTTCCTACTAGTCTTTGATATATCTCCTTATTAATAGTCAGCGCTTCTTCAGCTTCTCCAAGCTTGTGATTAAGATCAATAGGAGTATTCATTGGTCTGCATGCTAGCTTCCCTGTTTCTTTAAAAAGGTCTGTAATGTACTTCTGTTGAGAAATAAAGATTCCCTGTTTAGAGTGTGCCACTTCAATTCCTAGGAAGTATTTCAATCTCCCTAGTTCCTTGATCTTAAATTCCTCGGTCAAACACTGCTTCAAATTTTGTCTCTCGTTCTCATTGTTTCCTGTCATGATGATGTCATCAACATACACTAATAGAGCTGTAACTCCCCCTGAAGTCGAGTGCTTAATAAACAGAGTGTGATCTCCTTGGCTTTGTCTATATCCCATATTTGTTATTACTTTGGCAAACCGACCAAACCATGCCCTTGGAGATTGTTTAAGTCCATACATGTCCTTTTTCAATTTACACACTTTATCAGTGGTGCCAAAATCTGGAGGCACTTCCGTATATATTTCTTCTTCTAAATCCCCATGTAAAAATGCATTCTTTACATCAAATTGTTGCAGATCCCAGTCATAATTAGCTGCCAATGACAAAAGAAGTCTCACAGTATTCATTTTTGCAACTGGAGCAAATGTCTCTTGATAGTCCACACCATATGTTTGAATATATCCTTTGGCTACTAATCTTGCCTTGTAGCGCTCTAGGGACCTATCTGCTTTGTATTTTACTGTATAAACCCATTTGCATCCCACAGGTTTCTTTTCTGCAGGCAAGTCTACCAACTCCCATGTTGTATTTTTCTCCAGGGCTTCCATTTCCACACTCATAGCTTGTTTCCAATTTGTATTCGATAAAGCCTCGAATAATGATGTAGGAGTCTGGATGTTGTTCAGGTTGGTAAGGAAACTCTTATGGGTTGGCGAGAACTTCTCGAAGGATACAACATGAGATAGTGGATACAAGGGATGTTTAGTGCATTCCCCTGTGCCCTTTCTAATGGAAATGGGAAGATCATTGTCAGGTTCAGAGGCTAAAAGATCATTGTTAGTTTCAGGAACTAATGAAATTTGTAAGGAGGGTTCAGGATTTGTTACCTCATTTTTAGGGATTGGTTCAGATTCTTGAACTTGCATCGGTTCAGGAGCTGCAACTTTCTTCCTTGAGTACATTTGTCCAGTCATCCGATCCTTAGGTTCGTCATTGGGTACAGAGGGTGTAGGAGATTCGGGTTTGGTTTGTTGGACGTTAAAGGGGCCAAAAGGATCAAAAGGGTTATCAAGGGAGTTTCGATCCTTATCTTCCATGATGACACTCTCCCCCGGAAGAGGAGGAGCGGAAAAATAGGGCTCAGGTTCACAAAAAGTGACATCGGCAGAGATAAAGAATTTCTTTGATGGCGGATGATAGCATTTATATCCCTTTTGAGTGGAAGAGTATCCGACAAAAACACACTTGAGAGCTCCGGGGTTCAACTTCCCCCTGTTGGGTTGGTGAACATGGACAAATGATACACACCCAAATATCTTAGGTATAAGATTATTGGAGATTTTGAGCTTAGGGTAAAATTGACATAGCTTTTCCATACGACTTTTGAAACCAAGGGTCTGGGATGGTAGGCGGTTAATAAGGTGTGTTGCAGTAAGGACAACTTCCCCCCTATAGGACTTAGGCATAGTATTCTGAAATAAAAAGGTTCGGGTTGTATCAAGCAGGTGGCTGTTTTTTCTTTCAACAACTCCATTTTGTTGTGGGGTGTGAACACAAGATGATTCATGAAGGATCCCTTCGTTTTGGAAGTAATTGGTCAATGTTTGATTAAAATAGTCTCTAGCATTGTCAGATCGAAATCTTTTGATTTTAGCATCAAACTGTGTATGTATCATGTTATGGAAGGTAGGAAGAACAAAGCTCACATCGAATTTTTGTTACAGTAAGAATATCCACGAGACTCTAGTATAATCATCAATGAAGGACACAAACCATCGCACTCCAGAAACATTAGCTATTGGAGAGGGACCCCAAATATCACTATGAATGAGATCAAAAGGATCTGAACTTCTTTCATTACTAAGTGGAGAAGATATACGCTTGTGTTTCGCAAGTTCACACACTTCACAATGAAAATCTTCAACATTGAGAGACTTAAACAAAAAAGGAAACATGATTTTAAGGGTTCGAAAAGAAGGATGGCCAAGGCGGCGATGATGGAGCCATAGTTTTTCTTTATTGGAAAATTTGTGCTCGGAGAGAAATGAAGTGTTACTCTTGATAGGATGTACTGATGTCTCAAGGTAATACAACCCGTCCTGTTCCTTAGCATGTCCAATCATCGTCCCCAAGTCCTGGTCTTGAAATGCACAGTAAGTAGGGAAGAAGGTTACATTACAACTCAGATCATGGGTCAATTTTTTAATAGAGATAAGATTAGTAGATAGTTTAGGAACATGAAGAACATTTCTGAGTGTAAGGGTGGGGCTGATGTGAACATCACCTATACCAGCAACTGTGGTTAAGGATCTATCAGCTGTGGCTATTTTCCGACTACTAGCACATGGGTTGTAGGTATGAAATATATTGGGGGAATTGGTCATGTGATCAGTAGCACCAGATTCTATAACCCAAGAGTTAGCAAAAGACTTATCCGAGACGTTAAATCCAATAGAAATAGGAAAGTTACCTGAATGGGCCAATGAACAGGTACTTGAGGGTTTGTCCAGTGTGCCAAGCAAAGATTTCAATATTTCAATGTCGGCTTGGCTGAATCTGTCTGGCACCAGGGAGTCTGCAACTGTTTGTTCAGTAGACATATGTGCTTGTCCACTGGTTTTCTGTTGTCCTCCTTTGTAGCCCCATTCTTTACTGGAAGTTGAAGGCTTGCCATGAAGTTTCTAACACTTCTCCCTGGTATGTCTAGTCTTCTGACAATAAGTACACCATCGATTTGGGACCTTTGATGATTCAGCACGCGGAGTGTGCGTCTTCTGATCATTTCCCCGATTGGCAACCATAGCTGAGCTTTCCATCTTCTGAGGTGTGAGCATAACACTTCTTCTGCTTTCTTCAATCAGGATAACTGAGATAGTCTCATTCAGAGTTGGCAACTCTTTGCTGAGAGTTTGAACTCTCACTTTATCAAACTCTGCATTGAGTCTAGCCAAGAAGTCATAGACCCGATCCTTCTCAATATAGTTCTTTAAAACTACAACATCTGCAGGGCATTTAGTCTCAATACACCTATAATGGTCAAGTTCCTGCAAGAGATTTTTCAATACATTAGCATATTCGGTGACTGTCATGTTGCCTTGTTTTGTTGTTCCAACTTTCACTTTGATCTCATACACTTGGGCTGCATCATGGGCCTTAGAGTATGTCTGATGAACGACATCCCAAATGTCTTTGGTGGGGAACAAAACATAGTGGCCACACCCGACACTGCCACTACGTTTGGACAGGCAGTGCCACCGCAACCCACACCCTTTACCATGCCTTCGAGTCTGGAAGTCTTTTTCATCGGATTTATTGAGGCGATGAAAGTAACTGTTCAGACGACCGTTCGTGAGACCGCAGCCAATCAGGTTGTCCCTGTTTAGGCACCTGTGAGATCTGGGTCAGAGACTCAAACCGACCAGATTACGAGTACAAGAGGCTACAACCTCTTACTTTTGCTGGCACCATTGATGCTGAAGAGGTGCAGAAATGGCTGGATGAGTCAAAGAAGGCTCTCGATGCCATGGGAGTCGATGAGGCTCGAAAGATTCCACTTGCGTCCTACCAACTTATTGGTGGAGCAAATACATGGTGGATAACAGTAAAGGAGAACCCAAGGGTCAACACCACGGACATGACTTGGCAACAGTTCGAGTCATTGTTTATTGATAAGTACTTCCCCAGTGCTGTGAAGAGGCAGAAGCGCTAGGAGTTTGCCAAGCTATACCAAGGCGGCATGACAGTCAGGGAGTACACTAGCAAGTTTAAAGAATTATCGGTCTACTCTCTCACCACTATCTCAATGGAGCAAGATAAGACCGAGATATTCTACAATGGCCTTCGTCCTGACATTCGACAAGCCTTGTCGATCTTGGATCTCAAGATTTACAAGGAGGTCGTTGATAAGACCATGAGCTTTGAGCAAGAGAAGATTGTGCAGGAGCAGAGACTGAATAGGGAAAAAAGACTTGCAACGTTTTCCCAACAGGGCTCGCAGCAGGGCAACAAGAAGAAACCCTACTATAATAAAAACCCAGCCCTCCCAGCTCCTGTTAAGAAGAATGAGGCCACGACACCTGAGGCTGAACCATCTAACCCTGACCGTCAGGGTTTTCGCAATCATGGTCGCGGAGGCCGTAATGGTAGGGGTGGCCGTCAAAACGGCAATGGCAGAGGTGGTGGTCAGCACCAGAATCAACATGGCCAACAGAATCATCAGCAGCAGAGGCAAACGTGTTACAACTGCGGCCAGCAGGGCCATGTCAGAAATGCCTGTCACACCTTCAGCAACCCGTTCCCGTTGTTCCAGTCCAACAAACACCACCTGCTGCTAATGCCCAACCCAGGCAGAATCAACAGAACCAGGGGCAACGGAACCAGGGCAGAGCATTTTCCATTGCTGAACAACCCTTCCCAGACAACAATGTAGTCGAAGGTACATTTCCCTTGTTCAATACAATGGTGCATGTCTTGTTCGATTCGGGTGCTACGCATTTTTTTATATCATCTGCATTGGTAAGACATTTAGGGTTGCATCCTGAACCCACAAAACTCACAATCCATGTCACATCACCTTTAGGATCTAGGACTGACGTGAATTTACAGTGTTCTCGATGTGAGCTTCGAATGGCAAAACAAATAATATATGCAGATCTTTTTGTGATGGACATTGAAGACTTCGACATCATCCTCGGCATGGACTGGCTCGCACCACTGAATGCAAATATCAATTGTATGAAGAAGCAAGATCAGTTAACCTTGCCCACGGGGGAGTTTGTCAAGATTCAGGGAACAAGGAAATGGATACACAACTCGACTGCTGCATTTCTCAAGGCACAGCTTCGAGCTCTATCCCTTGGTGATGAAAATGAATCACCAGCACTATACCCTCTCGAAGTACACGATGTCCCGGTAATATCTGAATTCCCAATAGTTTTTCTAAATGACCTTCCTGGTCTACCTCTGGTTAGGGAATTCAATTTTGAAATCAATCTCATACCTGGCACCGGGCCTATCTCAATTCCACCATACAGAATGTCAAATGTCGAGCTGGTCGAATTGGACAAACAACTGAAGGAATTAGAAAGTAATGGCTTCATCAGAAAAAGTTCATCACCCTGGGGCGCTCCAGTTCTGTTTGTTCGCAAAAAGGATGGTTCGTTACGACTTTGCATTGACTATCGCAAGCTGAATAACGTTACCATTAAGAACAAATACCCGTTGCCCAGGATTGATGACTTGTTCGACCAACTTCGAGATGCCAAATAGTTCTCTAAGATTGATTTATGATCCGGTTATCACCAACTCCAGATCCGAGAGTCGAACATTACTAAGACGACATTCAGAACTCGGTACGTTCACTACGAGTTCTTGGTCATGCCGTTCGGGCTAACAAATGCACCCGCTGCATTCATGGATTTGATGAACCGCATCTTTAGGTTATACTTAGACCGATTTGTGGTGGTTTTTGTGGACGATATCTTGATATATTCCTCAACCGAGGAAGACCATAAGATACATCTGAAGATAGTCCTCCAGACCTTGAGAAGCCACCAGTTGTATGCAAAGTTGAGTAAGTGCGAATTTTGGGCGAAGCGAGTTCAATTCTTAGGCCATGTGGTTTCAGGCAATGGCATTGAGGTGGATCCTTCTAAGGTTGATGCAATTTTAAATTGGAAGCAGCCTACCACTGTTACTCAGATTAGGAGTTTTCTTGGTTTGGCTGGCTATTACAGATTCTTTATCAAAGACTTCTCAAAGATTGCTGAACCTATGACAAAGCTCACTCGGAAAGACGTGCAATTCATCTGGAATCCCGTCTGTGAAACATCATTTCAGGAAATGAAGAAACGCCTCACGACGACACCAATACTAATCACTCCAAGAAATGCACTTAGATTTTCATTATACACCGACGCCTCTTTCTAAGGCTTAGGTGCCGTACTAATGCAAGAAGGCTAAGTTGTCGCATATGCCTCGAGGCAACTGAAGATTCATGAGGGTAATTACCCAACACATGACTTGGAACTTGCAGCTGTCGTATTTGCACTGAAGTTATGACGTCATTACCTATACGGTGAACGATTTGAGGTCTTCTCTGATCACAAGAGTCTTAAGTACATCTACACCCAGAGAGACCTAAACCTCAGCCAAAGACGATGGTTGGAATTCTTGAAAGATTATGACTTGCAACTCCAGTACCATCCCGGTAAGGCCAATGTTGTGGCTGATTCCCTGAGTAGAAAATCTTATGTTGCTTGCACTCTTAACTTTGAAATCGGGAAGTTAGCTACAGAGATGGAGAATTTTAACCTACAACTGATCAAAGAGGGAGCAAGATCACAACTTTCTCAATTATCAGCCAACTCTGAGCTGGTTCGAAAGATTTCAGCAGCTCAAGCCAACGACCCTATATTAATGGAGAAACGAGAACTTCTACTCAGCGGATAGGACCTTCCTCACTGGTCGGTCTCTGAAGACGGGGTAGTTTTCTATAAAAAAAATGTCTCTGTCTACTGAACGATCTTGAAGTTTGGAAAGAAGTGCTCACTGAGATGCACTGTTCGAGGTTCGCTATGCATCCTGGGGGTGACAAGATGTACAAGGATGTCAAGCGACAATTCTGATTTTCTGGAATGAAGAAGGTGATTTCACACTTTGTTGCTCGATGTCTCGTTTACCAGCAAGTTAAGGCAGAACGAAGACTTCCCTCTGAACTTCTCCAGCCGTTACCTATTAGAGAATGAAAGTGGGAGAACATCGCAATGGATTTTGTTACGGCCTTGCCTCGAAATAATAAAGGGCAAGATGCTATCTGGGTTATCATTTACAGACTTACAAAGTCTGCACACTTTTTGCTAATAAAGTTCACGGATAACGCCTCCATGGCATACCAGTCACGATCGTCTCTGATCGAGACCCTCGATTCACATCAAAGTTTTGGCAAAGCTTCCAGAGTAGAATGGACTCTAAGATCACCATGAGCACAACCTTTCACCCTCAGACTGATGGGCAGTTAGAGCGTCTTAACCAAATCTTGGAAGACATGTTACGATGTTGCATTTTGGACTTTAATGACGGATGGGCAAAGTACTTACATTTAGCTGAGTTTGCATACAACAATAGCTACCAAACTAGTATCGGCATGGCACCGTACGAGGCTCTCTATGGTCGCCCTTGCAGATCTCCGATATGCTGGTTAGATATGGCAGATCGTCCACAGTTGGGCCCTGAACTAGTTCAAGGGACTTCTGAGATGATCGTACTAGTAAAGGAAAGACTTCGTGTTGCACAAAGTCGACAGAAGAGCTATGCTGACAAGCGGAGGCAGCCTCTAGAATTTGATAAGGGGGACTTGGTTTTTCTAAAAGTTCAGCCCACAAGAGGTGTCAAATGCTTTGGGATCAAAGGAAAACTCTTCCCACGGTATATCGGTCCATTTCAGATCATTGAATATATTGGCAAACTTGCTTATCGTCTGTCCCTTCCATTGTCCATGTCTAAGGTTCATGACATTTTTCTCGTATCCATGCTTCGAAAGTATCGTCCTGATCCTTCACATATCATCCCTCTAGTCGAGGTTTGGGTTAAGGAAGGAAATAAGTATCAGGAGAGAGCGATACAGATTTTGGATAGAAAAAATCAAGAACTAAGGCGACGTAGCATACCACTTGTGAAGGTGCTCTGGGATCACCACGGAGTAGAGGAAGCAACATGGGAACTAGAAACAACAATTAAACAGAAATACCCTAAATTGTTTTCTAGTAATAACTGATGATGTGATACATTGTACTATTTCACTTATCAATAAAATGATGGAACTTTGTTTACAAATACCCTAATACATCGTTTCACTTGAATAACTTTACAGATGTCTGAAAATAATATCGATGGATATAACGATGCACACACGCATTGGCCTCCTTGGTAACCTGTGGCGACTCCTCCAGGATCAGAGTCAAGTCACAACTACTTTGCATCACGAACTCCATCGCCACATAGACAGCGATCCTTATCGCCAGAGCGTGTATGGCTTTTTCATAACAATTTTGCCCAAAACAATCCCGTGCCCTCATCTTGGCAGGACCTTATACCAAAATTGCCAGGCGGCTTGATTTGAACAACAACACGAAAAAGCATCCCACCGCTCAACCTACCTCCCCTTAAACGATGCAACCAGCGCTCTACACCACCATCTGTTAAGCAAAGGTTGGAATCTTCTGAGGACGAATCCGACTCCATTTGCTCTTCATGGTTTCATGATGTTGAGGATTCCACCGGCCACAGTGCCATTCAGGGACCATACAGGGACTACCATGAACTAGTAAACGATGACGACGACAGTGAATCTCACGTCGATAGCCATCATGACTACTTGAACTGATTTCGAGGGCGAAATACTTTTAAGGGGGGTAGAATGTAATACCCTAGGCTTGCACAAAAAAAAAATGTTCGGGCACATGCCTGAATGTTCAGGTGCCATTTTTCCTATTTAAAAACACCTCCCCCCTCCTCATTTCTCACACCAAAACCACTTCTCCTTGTGATTTTCCTTATCTTTTTCATTCATTTTGAGTTTTTGTCTTCTATTTTGAGACTCTCTTTCCGAGACTCTCTATGCGGTGCAACACGGTTCTGCCCAGGGGAAGGCGCCAGTTTTCAAAGGAGTTTTTATCTGAAGGTGGGGAACGAAACATAGGTTTGCGTGTCTTATAACTTTTATTAAAGTTTACATTCATTTATCATCATGTTTACTATTCATTTAAACTGCATTATTGCGTATAATGTTTATACTGTCATACTTATGCCTGTATATTTGAAGTTCATGTATTACACTGTTGCTATGCCGAATTAGTGGTCAATCTGGCTCAACCAGACTCAGTCTTGTCCTCAATAACTTTAAATAGTGAACGAGAGGCAGCGTGCTGCTCTAGACGATTGGTATTTAAGTAGACCTCGTGTCTCACCTCTCAACTGGAGACTGATCAAGTTGGTCTTATTTGAAAGCTAGCAGCTTATATAAGTAATACTGAATGTCCTAACCTTGCACATAGTGATACCGACCCTGATAAGGATCACCAGACGTGGCCAAATCCTGTCTAAATGTTAGGTAAAGACCGGACCAGTTCATGCATTAACATCATACATAGCACCACCTAGGGACGTATGTGGCTTATGATTCATAGAATAGTTAGGAGTAATGCTCGCTATTCATTATATTTCTCTGGAGAGGGACGTACAATGAGAACCTGACTACTCCTGGGGAGGGACATCTGTACGAGAATCTAGAGCATCATTCCTGAGGAGGGACGTACAATGAGAACCCGGCTACTCTTGGCGATGTACAATCATAAAACTAATACGAGACGGTGTCATGCATACATACATGTTGGATTGATTATGATGCTCTGATGTGTATTTAAGATGTTTGATTATGAAGTTTGCTTTATTAATTGTTATATTCACGACCTATTTTACCTACTGAGCGTGTAGCTCACCCCGTTGTTATCCAATCTTTCACAGGAGATTAGGGTGGATTGGGTGCGCAGGTTTTTGGGCCCACATTTTGTACCCTTTGAATTCTTCATTGGGGATTTTGGGAGAATGTTCCCTTAACTATTTCATGTAGAAATATATTATGAAATTAATGAAATCAGACTTGTACTTAATCGTGCTTCCGCGTACTCTGCTATTATTATAATGCATTCGAGCCCCGTCCGTGAGTGTCCCGCCAGTTTAGGCGCGTCCGGGCGGGGTGTGACACAGTTACTGTATCCCAGTGTTAGGATTGAGTATAGGTTGACTCACACTTGGAAGTTGAGTAGGTTAGGTAGGCTCACACCTGCAAGTTGAGCAAGGTAGGTTGTCTCACACTTGGAAGTTGAGCAGTGTAAAGGTTGTCTCACACTTCTGAAGTTGAAAAGTTGTAATAGGTTTGTTCCTCACCTGTGAAGAGGACTCACTAATGGAGCTTTAGAAATCCTAATTAAGGAGATTAAGTAGTTGATATAGGCACGACCGAACCACTATAAAGCACTGTGTACTTGGTTCTTCTCACTCTCTTGTCTTTGCACTGTCTATCTGTTATAATATTCAAAAAATGCATAACCTGTTAATTAGTCCAATTCACCCCCTCTTGGACTCATTTCTGAGCCAACAAATGGTATCAGAGTAGGTTAATCATCAAAGAAATCTAACAATTTCTTCGAAATAATGGTAGAATTTCCATTTGCAAAAGTACTTTTGATGTAGGGCAATCCATGAGTAGACCACCTTTGTTTAGAAAAGACTATGTAACATCCCATATTTTTAGTCAATATATTTGATTGACGTATACGTATACTAAAGGGTATAATATACGTATGTGCAAGTGGAAAATTATGTGTTTGTGTGTCAAATGGACTTGATAATGTTAAAAACGAGTACGAAACATGTTTTTATATAAAAATTGACATACAAAACGTGTATTTTTGATAAGTATTGGGCGTATAATAAACGAAAAAAAAATGAATAGAAAAAAAGGGTTACTGTTCACTTGCGGGTACTGTTCATGAAACGGTACCGTGAACAGTATGCCAAGAATCGTAATTTATTTTTTTTGGTCTAATTTCCATCGTAAAAAATATCAAAATTTTCATTCTTATCCAGACGAAGGGAAAGACGAAGAAAGAAGGGGCTTTTAACGTTTCAAAGCCAAATTGAACCCGTGGTAAGTGATTTTCACTCTATTTTTTTCGTGAAATTGATAGTTAAGCTAGATGTAACAAGTCTCTTGGAGTAATTTTCGCTATAAGACCTGCTTTACGGTGTTTTCAAAATTGGGGTTTTGACCCGACTTAAATGAAAGTTTACTCAAAGGGTTGAAAAATACTCCTCAGACTGTAGAAGCCTCGAATATGTGGTTAGATTTCATTTATTTGTTCATTTAGAATTTTTATGGTTGGTGGAAGTTAGAGTTTATATTGGAGACCTTTTGAATCATATTAAAACCCAATGAAACTCCAGTTTAAGGCTATAGAATGGTAGAATGGACTGTTGTGAGTCCATCGATGCTAATTTTATCATTTTTGGAGACTGTTTGACAATTTTAGTAAAATTATACATGTGTCCAATGAACAGCGCCCTGAACAGTTTCGTAAACAGTACTGTGATTATTTCCAGTGAATAAAATGAAATTGCATTCTAGTAAAACTCCGGTTTGAGATCATAGAATCGTAGAGAACTGAATTCCGGACGTTTCGATACTAAGATTGTGATTTTTGGATATGATTTGATATTTTTAGTAACTAAATATATGATTTTTGTGAGTAAAATTTACTTTCGTGACCTTCGCGAACGTGTAAAACCTTAATAAAATACCCGTTGAAGGTAGTAAAATGGTAGTATGACTAATTTTACACGTGTTGATGTGGACAAAATAATTTTAGAAATGTATTATATTTTTAATAAAATTGATATATGTTCAGGAGAAAAATAAAACTGAGAACTAATGGAAATATGAATTGAAAATCTATTTTAATTGTTCTTTCCTTTGAAAATATCTAGACTGACCGCAGAAACGAGATAGTAGTTTCTTCAACTGCTTATGAGTCCTAAATTGAGTTGGAATCTAAATCCACAGAATGTGTATAATATTTTTCTGGTTGATCTTTATTATTAGTGATTTGAAGTGAGTTGAGAAATTAAATATGTAAATAGATATGAATAAATGAAATTGAATTATGGAGTGGTTGTGACAGGTTGAGTTAGTTGGATTTAAATTGAAACTAGATTCGAAAGCGACAGTGATTGTATTTAAGTTGGAAAGTCTTGTACTGTGAGTATATTTTCTTGAGTTTGGTTCTTGTATGACATTGTATTGATATGAAATTTTTAACTGTAGGCATACTATTTATATAAATGTATTGTGTTTTATTGATCATTCATAAATGGTTTTGGCATTGGAGTATGCGAGACGTGCGAAGGCAGATCGCATATGATGTCATTTCGTTAGGAATTAGACCCGGATGAGTGTTATGCGCAACCTTATTGTCAGTAGGCCTGTCCTAACAAGGATTAAAGATCCTTGAAATGACTGTGAATTGAGTAATGTGAGGTCTGAGCGTAGGCTCCTTATCGTTGCATAATAAGGAGTTTGTACCCGCTCCATTGCAAGGAGGGAGATTGTGGTTTTAGTTAAAAATGATGCATTGTTTTCTTGAAAAATCATGAAATTTATGTTGTTGACATGTATGATATATTCGTTGAATGATGCATATGGTTTTTAATTGTTTTAAATGATTTTAAATGTCATGTTTCCCTAAATGCATATAATTTCCATATTAAGATATATATTCCCTGAGCTGTTGATTGCTTACTCTATTTTTTTTTAATATTTCAGGTATCGAGTCGAAGGAAAAAGGAAAAATCCGTGAGTGATAATCACGTGATTGCATTCGTCTGGTATATGTATGTATGCATTGGAGGATATGGGTTACTTTTCTTTATTTTGATAAGTATAATTATCACATTATTATTTATATACTATCACATAATTGGGTTGAATGGGAATATGGGTTTTGTTATTTGGATTATGAAATGTTTAATGATGATATATTTAATCATATGATCATAGTGGATGAAATGGCTAGAGAAATGAATAGTATTTGAACATTTTGGGTTATGAAGTGCTTGTGATATTGGGAGGATTATTTATTGTGGAATGAATGACACGAACGGATATTGTGAATGAGTATATATATATATATGATTTGATTTGTGGTATATCAGGGAAAAGTGTGAAAAGTCCATTTTATGGGGAGATGCTGTCAAAATTTCTAAAAATTTTGGGAATTAATGTGAATGTCAGATGAGGCTGACAGTGTATTGTATATTGTATATATGTATGTATAGTGTAGTGTACACTGTGCCGGTCATGATGTCAGCCTACATTAGGGGCGTCGTGACAATATTGGTATCAGAGGTTTAGTTTAAAATCCTTAAAAAGATAAAAGCTTTAATGATATTAAGATTGTTTGTATGGGTATACATATGGGTAGTACTATTATGTTAAGCCTAACTCAATATGTTATCTTGATTGAGAATCACTTGCAATGATGAATTCTAGATTTGGGAAGGATCAGTCAAGGTTAACAAAGGAAATTACTGATCAAGAAAGGATCAGAAGGCTGAAAGAAAAAGAACTGGATGTAATCTAGAGATAATAAATTACATAGCTTATATATGACTAGTAACTACCCAATAACAACGAAATACACAACTTATGAGCTTGTGCCAAAGTTGTAATGTGAGAAAGATAGAGGCTTGAACCATTGATAGCTCCAGATGTGGGTGCTAATGGTGTGGGTGCTAATGGTGTGGGTACTTCTATAAAAACATATATAGTTGAGACTGAAGTAAAAATAAAATAAAATAAAATAAATAGAAGGTCTCAATGATAAGCCAGATGAAATGAAAAGATATGTGAAAGTTGTGGAAACTTTCAAGAGAAGAGACTCTCCTATCTTGAACTGACAGTCTGATATTAGCCGTAGTAAATAATTTGCTACTCTGCATGGAGACCATCTTAGAGAATGATTAAGTCTCTGAAAATGATAAAGCAAGTTAGCTAAGTTTAAGCTAACTGATGATAAGAGATGATAGAAAATTGGGTTAAGGACTCCTGAGATGATTAAGGCATGAGATTATTAAAGAAGCTATTTTATGAAGGCTTCTATCATCATGCTGAAATTGATTTAAAACATGAAAAAGTTTATCTTGTTAAAATGTAGTGACATGCCTAACCATAAATACAAACATGAATTAAATAGACTGGTATAGTTTTTATTTTTGGAATGATCACTATGGATACTCTGAGAATGATAAAGATCTAAAATAAATTCTGGGATCCTATACGACAGGTTTGATAATTGTTGGGTTATAAATATATGCTCAGGTTGTGAGGCAGACTATAAATTTTGGATTAGCCAAAGCTGCGGTGATATTGTTAACACCAGCAATACTAGTGATATAGCTTGTACCGCCGTTTGAAGCAGAGTCATCAACACCAGTTCTAGGTAAAAGGAGAAATAAGTAATGTGAGGAAATGTTGGGGGCAATAATATGAAATTTAAGATAAGTGAAACATTGAGTAAGGTTGAGGTTTTGGCAGTATTAGTGGCTCTAATTTTGTTAGTACCTGACGCAATAATAATGGGACAAAGGGAAGTGATGTTAACGGATTATGAAAATCAGAAGTGGTTTTCATTGCCTGAGCAGGAGTCACAGACTGAGTAAATTGTATCTCGATCTATAATTGTCTATTATCAATCTGATAAAAAAAAAGTGTCCAGTTAGTCGATATGGAATGCCCCAGTAATTTTTATCAATGTGACTCCACCAGATTTTAGAGAATAAATTAAAGTAAATGCAAGACTAAATCTAGTGATTAGTAAGACGTTGATAACAGATATGATCAACATTTTGTTATTGTGAATATTCGAATGTATTGTTGGATCTACCAGGTCCTTTATCTCTGGTGATATGGTAGACAGATTGTATTATCTTCTATTATAATAGTATATCATTGATTGTGAGTACGCCTACAAGAGAAAGAATCTACCTTGATATGGTCAGCAAATATTATGTGTAATAAATATGAGGGTCATCAAGTAATTATAGATTTTAGAATATAATTTTTTTTTGGAATTGGATGCTTTGTTGGGTATGATTGGCTGGTCACCTCTCATGCCAGGTGGAGCGTCTCTCCAAAAAGAAGTAATATTCTAAATAAGTGAAAAATCCTCATTTTGAATCTCGAGGAATTTATACCCTCAAAATCTTCTATCTAAGATAAGATAGTTATTGACGAGGAAATGGAGAATATGGCCAGTACAAAGCCCTTTAGAGTAACGTAATAAGGCATGCAGTTGATTAAAATTCCTGTGGGGAGCTGGTATATTGGAGTATTCTCTGATGAATTATTAAAATTGCCACCTGGACAGGAGGTTGATAGCATATAAAACTGATGCCACTATAGCATGTTTCTCCATTCCTTCATATAAAGAGTACCTGAGGAATTGTGAGAATTTAAGGTGTAGGTAAATGTGTTAATGAGCAAAAGATTTATTATCTTTGATATGCCACCTTGGAGAACATTTGTGATAATATGGAAAGAAGGTATAGTGAAATATGTTTAACTATGAATTACTGTTAGCTGAGCAGGGTAACAATAAATAATGAATATCCTTTACCATGGATAGATGGTCGAATTTGATTAACTAAATGGAGCCAAATTTTCTTTAAGTAGGCACCATCAGTTAAGAATTCGAGAAAAAGATGTAATGCAGACTGTTTTAAAACAAGATATGGATATTATGAAATTTTGATAACCTTGATTAATGTGTCAATCATGTTTATAGGGTTGATGCAGTGGGTATATGAACCGTATCTTGGTCATCCCATAGTCTTCGATGATGATATATGCAATTGTCCCAAGAAATGAGAGGAGCATGAATAACACCTTGGGATTATCTTATAGTCATTGAGAGAGCACCGATTGAGTGCCAAGCTCGGTGAATATGAGTTTTGAATATAATTGAGATGAGAATTTTTGGATCACATGACTAGTTTAAATAGTATCTTTAAGGATGCTGGGAAGGTCAAAGTGATCATAAAACTGTTAAAACCGATTTCAATGATGGAAATCAGAAGTTCTCTGGTATTAGTTGTATGTTATAGAAAGTGCATGGAAAGATCCTTGAAGCTATCTGTTCCACTCACGAAACTAAACCAGATGAATGTTATATAATGTGCGGACCGTTGTGCATGGGGAAGCTCTCATAGTATTAAATGTTATTACTATTTCCAGAAGCTGGAAGTAATTGTGATTGATAAATATCACGTCCAGATCTGGGTTGTGCATTGATACAAAAGGATAGGTAGTGCACGAGAATAACTATCCTGAGAGTGAACAAAAATTTGTTGGTAGTTATTTTGAAATGATGAGAGCATTGCCTCTATGATAAAAAGGTCACACTATCTTAAAATTTTAAGAGTCTGAAGTAATTATTTGAACGAAAAGAAACTGAATATGAGGTAATAAATATGGCAAGAATTCCTGAAGGATTTGATTTTATGTCGAATTATTATCCTGGGAAAGGCCAATATGTTGCTGAGACATTGTGCAGGAAACAGGCTGAAACTGGAGTAGTAACTATCAGTTAGCCATAAACGGAGATTGTTTGTGAGTGAGAGTTACAGTTATGAGTGTACTCTCTATTACTCCATGTGTTGATATTTGTGCTCGGATGCATGTTCAGCTGATTGATACTCATATTCAGAGAGTAAAATTTATGATGAGACGAGTATGATATTAGTATGAAAGATTATGGAATTGGTAATATGGATTGTATTAATTGAAGATGGGATTTAAATGGTATCTTATGGGTTATGGGTAGATATGATACCATTTGGATGACCATTAATGGACTGATAAATCTATGTATTCTTCTAATGAACACTGGAATTCTATTTATAGATTGAGCATATTGTATATGTGTGAGATAGGGAGATTTTATGGGAGTACTCAGATATTTTTCATGTCGGATTAAGATCCGAAGATTTTGTCGAGATCTGATATATGATGCAGATTCGATTTGGTACTCTTCTCCTTCTCAGTGTGATATTTTATTCTCAGACTGGCTGATAGACTGAGAGAGTGACTTTGATGCTTGCGAGCATGCTCGGGTCTGGTATACTTGAATTTTGGTGAAAGTTGGAAGGAACATTTTATTTGTGTAAACTTGTGTATATAAATAGCTATTATAATAGCATAATGATGGCACTTTAAAGGTTTTATAGTAAGCCTTATAGATCTCCAACTTGTTGATTTGAAAGTATGGAGTTATTGTTATTGGTGCCACAGGATATTATTAAATACACAGGGTTGGTATATAGGCCTTGAAATATATTGTGACTGACTCAGTTTTGCTAAGGGTCTTATTACGGCCAAATGAAATTTGGGATAAAAGAAAAGTGTGCACCGCAATCTGTTGGACCATTTGAGATTTTTAAGAGGATAGGTCCATTGGTTTACCGATTTGCTGTACTGTCACAGTTGACAGGTTTCGATAATATTTTCTATATATTGATGTTGAGGAAACATCATTCGGATTCCATATAGGTTATGAATATAACTCAACTATAAGTTGGGGAGAATACCATGTATCAAGAGGAGCAAACATGGGAGTCGGAATATAAAATGCAGGAGCAGTTTTCTAGAATTGAGTATCACTTGAGGAATATTCCATGATCTTAAATTTCAAAGACAAAATTCCTTAAGTTGGGAAGATTGTAGCATCCCATATTTTTAGTCAATGTATTTGATTGACGTATATGTATATTGAAGGGTATAATATACGTATGTGTAAGTGGAAAATTATGTGTATGTGTGTTAAATGGACTTGATAATGTTAAAAACGAGTCTAGAACATGTTTTTATATAAAAATTTACATACAAAACGTGTATTTTCGATAAGTATTGGGCGTATAATAAACGAAAAATAAAAAAAATGTATAGAAAAGAATCGTAATTTATTTTTTTTGGTCTAATTTCCATGCAGACAAAGGGAAAGACGAAGGTAGAAGGGGTTTTTAACGTTTCAAAGCCAAATCGAACCTGCAGTAAGTGATTTTCACTCTATTTTTTCGTGAAATTGATAGTTAAGTTAGATGTAACGAGTCTCTCGGAGTAATTTTCGCTATAAGAGCCGTTTTACGGTGTTTTTAAAATTGGGGTTTTGACACGACTTGAATGAAAATTTACTCGAAGGGTTGAAAAATACTCCTTAGACTATAAAAGCCTCGAATATGTGGTTAGATTTCATTTATTTGTTCATTTAGAATTTTTATGGTAGTTGGAAGTTAGTTTATATTGGAGACCTTTTGAATTATATTAAAACCTGATGAAACTCAAGTTTAAGGCTATAGAATGGTAGAATGGACTGTTGTGAGTCCATCGATGCTAATTTCATGATTTTTGGAGACCGTTTGACAATTTTAGTAAAATTATACATGTTTCTAATGAACAGTGCCTTAAATAGTATCGTAAACAGTACTGTGATTATTTCCCGTGAATAAAATGAAATTGGAATCTAGTGAAACTCCGGTTTGAGATCATAGAATCGTAGAGAACTGAATTTCAGACGTTTCGATACTAAGCTTATGATTTTTGGATATAATTTGATATTTTTAGTAACTAAATATATGGTTTTTGTGAGTAAAATTTACTTTCGTGACCTTCGCGAACGTGTAAAACCATAGTAAAATACCCATTTAAGGTAGTAAAATGGTAGTATGACTGATTTTACATGTGTTGATGTGGACGGAATAATTTTAGGAATGTATTATATATTTCTAATAAAATTGATATATGTTCCAGGAGAAAAATAAAACTGAGAACTAATGAAAATATGAATTGAAAATCTATTTTAACTGTTCTTTCTTGTGGAAATATCTAGATTGACCATAGAAACGAGATAGTAGTTTCTTCAACTACTTATGAGTCCTAAATTGAGTTGGAATCGAAAGTCACAGAATGTGTTTAATATTTTTCAAGTTGATTTTTATTATTAGTGATTTGAAGTGAGTTGAGAAATTAAATATGTAAATAGATATGAATAAATGAAATTGAATTATGGCGTGGTTGCGACAGGTTGAGTTAGTTGGATTTAAATTGAAACTAGATTCGAAAGCGACGGTGATTGAATTTAAGTTGGAAAGTCATGTACTATGAGTATATTTTCTTGATTTTGGTTCTTGTATGACATTTTATTGATATGAAATGTTTTCCTGTAGGCATACTATTTATATAAATGCATTGTGTTTTATTGATCATTCATAAATGGTTTTGACATTGGAGTATGCGAGACGTGCGAAGGTAGATCGCATATGCTGTCATTTCGTTAGGAATTAGACCCGGATGAGTGTTATGCGTAACCTCATTGTCAGTAGGCCTGTCCTAACAAGGATTAGAGATCCTTGAAATGACTGTGAATTGAGTAATGTGAGGTCTGAGCGTAGGCTCCTTATCGGTGCATAATAAGGAGTTCGTACCCGCTCTATTACGAGAAGGAGGGAGATTGTGGTTTTAGTTGAAAATGATGCATTGTTTTCTTGAAAAATCATGAAATTTTTGTTGTTGACATGTATGATATATTCGTTGAATGATGCATATGGTTAATAATTGTTTTAAATGATTTTAATTGTCATGTTTCCCTAAATGCATATAATTGCCATATCAAGAGATATATTCCCTGAGCTGTTGATTGCTTACTCTATTTTCTTTAATATTTCAGGTATCGAGTCGAAGGGAAAAGGAAAAATTCGTGAGTGATAATCACGTGATTGCATTCGTCTCGTATATGTATGTATGCATTGGAGGATATGAGTTACTTTTCTTTATTTTGATTATCACATTATTAGTTATATACTATCGCATAGTTGGGTTGAATGGGAATATGGGTTTTGTTATTTGGATTATGAAATGTTTAATGATGATATATTTAATCATATGATCAAGGTGGATGAAATGGCTTGAGAAATGAATAGTATTTGAACATTTTGGGTTATGAAGTGCTTGTGATATTGGGAGGATTATTTATTGTGGAATGAATGACACGAACGGATATTGTGAATGAGTATATATATATGATTTGATTTGTGGTATATCAGGGAAAATTGTGAAATGCCCATTTTATGGGGAGATGCTGTCAAAATTTCTAAAAATTTTGGAAATTATTGTAAATGTCCGTTGAGGCTGATAGTGTATTGTATATTGTATATGGGTACGTACAGTGTATAGTACGCTGTGTCGGTCATGACGTCAGCCTACATCAGGGGCGTCGTGACAGACTGTTTTTGATGAAGCTTATGAAAATCTTTCTCCAAACACAAAATGCTGACCTATGGGAGACTATTATCAACAACAACACAACTCATAACAAACTCATAGATAAATGGACATCCCATGAGAAACATAGCTACTGCCTAAACTTTCAGGCAATGTATATTTTGTTTTGTGGCTTACCAAATGAGGAACTAGAAAGAGAGTCATTTTGAGACAATAAAAGAAATTGGGAGAAGCTCAAAATGATCCATGGGAGGGTATTGAATGAAAGAGATGAAAAGCTGAAGGAGCTAGTTTTAAAGGATGTTTTAGGTGTATTTTAGGACATTTCATGCATTAGTTTGATAGGTTTATGTTAGTTTTAATACATTTGCTAGCTTAAGATTAATTTGGTTTTTATTCATTATTTTAGTTCATTAGTTTATAATTTGATTTAATTTATGCTTTAGTGAATTATTAACTTACTTTGCTTTGTTTTGTAGGTGTTTGGATGTATTAGTCATTGATTTGGATGAAAGAACATGTACAAGAAGTGGCAAAAGAGACGCATGAAGAGCCCAAACAGAAAAGAGGCAAAAATTGGCTAAGTCCACGAATTAGGAAAAAAAGTTAACGCAGTGCCGCGGAGCTGGGCATCCCTATGTTGCGATTTGGACGATTTTCTAGACTTTCTAATTATTTTTGGGACGACTTATAGGGCATATAATATATCAAATTTTAGGGCTTTTTAGGGAGAACACATTGGAATAGAGAGGAGAACAAGACGGCCAGGAAGAAGGAACGCAAAGATTCGAAAGAAGATTCAAGTTCTAGAATTTCTAGTTTGCTATTAATGTTTATTATTGAGTTTTTCTCCATGTATTGTGTTATTTTCATTCACGTTATGAACTAATCTTTTGTTTTAGAGGATAGATGGATCCTAACTTTGATTCTATGTTCTAGTTTAGGGCTTTACTTATTGTTAATGAATTTATGATAGTTTATTTATATTTCTCCGTTGTTAATGCTTTCAATCTCTTGATCACGGATTGGATGAACTTAGTTTTAGGGTGCGGCACTCGAGAGAGGGTACTTTGGATCTGAACAAGGGAAATATAGCCTAGGTTATCGTGAGACCGAGATGAGATCGAGACCCTTAGAAGTCATTAATGAAAATCATAGATCTTAGTGAGTTTGTAGGACTTAGATCTTTATCGAGAGGTCGAGATCAATTCCTATGAATATGCTCTAATGCAACACTCGGGAGAGGGTGTTAGAAACATTAGGACTTCCGGCTTATAAACTAAGTGAATACATTGATGATAAATATTTGGAAAAGAACATAGTTGATAGTTAGGTGGAATTGATTCTCTAGGTTTTCGCATATATTGATTTTTCTCATAATTCGTTTAGTTTAAATTAGTTACATTTGATTTTTAATTCATTTAAATCTCTATAGTTGATTACTACATAAAGTTAGAAATTAGTGAAAATGGTAATTGGTGAGGTAAACAATTCTTGTGGATACGATAACCCGACTCACCTCGAATTTATTATAACTTGACTATTTGTACACTTGCGAATCTACATTTACACCATCTGCTAGAGAGATTGTTTGATAACTTTGAAATCCTTGAGAATGAATATCTCGATTTAGCTCTTGATAGATACAAAAATATTCTTGAAGGAATGACGGGCTTTGATAAAAAAATACCCACTGGTGTAGCAATAGTATGCTTTGCTGATAGACTTCCAACATCATTGAATAAAAAAGTAATCACTGTCAGTGAAAACTTCAATCCATGGGATTACACTCTAGAAGAGTTCTGCAATCTATTGAAGTCCATGGAAGACAAAGATGAGACTAGAAATAGAACTAGAGAGCTAGAAATTTCCCTTGAAAACTTCAGATTTCTTGATAGATAGTCAGTAGAAGAAGAAACTAGCAAATTTGTTGGACTAACCAAAGAGGTAGAAAATATTGGATTAACCTTTCCACACTCTACTTTAGTTAAATTCTTCTTAGAAAATTTTCTTGAAAAATGGAAATATAAAGTTTAGTTTTTAGAGGAATTTGCAAATCCCTTTGAAAGCAGTTTTAACAAAATTACTTATGTGCTAAGTGGTTTGGAAACATCCTTTGAGAGAAAAGACATGTATGGAAATCTACCAAGTAGAAATTGTTGATGTAACGACTCTCACCCTGTTTTGTTTTGATGATTACAAACAACATACTTATGATCACTAATCTCTTTGACGTAGTTGTTTCAGTGCTAACTAGCTATATCAGATGGATTCAACTATATTATCAAAGCATGTAGATGAAACAATATTACACGAAGATTCAAGAGCTTCATATTTGTAATTTTTGTTTATAATCTTAGTGTTGTAAAGTAACCATTACACGTTCCAACCACAATATGTTTTGCATATTTTTGAAAATCATGCATATTGGTCATCATACTCATGCATATACACTATTATTATGTTGATCATACATGTATATACATTATCATGATTATTGTGCAATTATATAGTTAAAATTGTTTATCATGTATATTTATATCATTGATTATCATGCACTCGTATAACCAACTTTGCATGGTTTTATTGTTTTAAGTGTATTGTATTGAATGTATTGATCATCTATTTTAATCGATCATTTTACTCGTATTTATCTTTGTCAATTGTGTTTCAATCTTGTCAAAAATGTTTTGAAAGTTAGTTTATATGTTTGACAATGTCTTAAACTCTTTTTGATAAAAAAAATCAGGTTTCTATCACTTCAACGTGAAGGAACGCGCTCCTGTGCATTTTCCTGAGACTTAGATTTTTTTTTATCAGAGTTTAAGGAACGCACTCTTCTTAATAGGAACGCGCTCCTGTAGTAAAGGGAAAAATAAGAAATTTTATAGAGTCAATGGTTCTTGATGAGGGACCTCGCTCCTATGCCCAACAGACACATTAAGGAACACGCTTCTTGATTGGTGGGAAATATGAAAAGTTTCAAATTTCAAAGGAGAAGTGCACTCCTTCATTGAGGAACACGTTCTTGTGCCTCGGTCTGGTGTTTTTCTATAAATACCACATTTGCTCATTTGAAGGGCAACTTTTGCGAAATACATGAAATTGTGCCATTTTTCATACTTCAATTTCTACAAGTCCAAAATAAGTTCTGGAGTGTTTTTATGTTAACCTATGCGGTTCATCACTTAGCTCGTCCCTAAATATATTGTGATAAAGTATATTTTGATGATCACAAACAAAGTACTTTTCGGTGCTAAACGTGTGTGTATGAAGATTTCATTGAAGCACCTAAGGAAAGCAAAAATCCAAGGAACTCCTCGATCATGGAACTCAAAGATCACATCCAACGGTCAAGTTCGTCTCAACCAAAGAATTTCAATGATCACATCATGATTTCATGATCACTTCACTAGAATGATTCGATCAAGCTTCAAGACTACATCTGTCGATCAACGTTCAAGTTATTCAACTCCGCGCAAAGCTCTTATTGAAGATCTCATAATGAAGAGTTGGATTTATTGGTTATGAGAAAAGAGAAATACACAAAGTATTTAAAGTATATCTTTCTCTAATCGTTATTGCTCAAAATGTTTTTCAAAACCATGCATAAATCATCTACATATGTTTTTCTAATCTGCATGTTTTGATTTCATGTTTTTATGGTATTTCAAATGATCTAATATTATATATTTAATTTGAAATCTACCGAGATTTTATTCGCGTTTATGGTATATTTTATCGCTAGTCAAAACTATTTTCAAAGAGTCTTTCAGGACGCTAATGAAATAGCAATGCTCTCCTGAAGTGATAAGTCAGGACGCTGATAACGTTCAAGGTTAAATTGAACTGATTTATCAAAACACTTACTTGTATAGTAATAGCCTTCTTTATTAGTCAACCTATAAAGTTGTAAGGAAGCTGACTCAGCATCAACTTACTGAAAGATGTCTTAAGTTATTCAAAGAATGTTTCTTTGAGGACGCTGATAGTTATAAGTTGAACAACCCATCAGGACGCTATCTGGATAGAAACACTCTTACCTTTAGGAATCAACTTAGTAACTTTCATGATGCTTATTGTCTTTGAGCATGCTTGTGTCTTTATTTAAATTTTCTTTAATTGGTAGGACGCTTACATAGTTGTAGTGCCCTCATGTTTTGTTTTATGTTTTAAAGGTAGGACGCTTACTCGGATAGTAGTGCCCTCTTGCACTCAGTTGTTTTAAAACATAGCAGGACGTTAACTGTGCATTAGCGCCCTCAAGGTTAAGTCATTTAAGTATCAAAGTAAGTTAGGGCGTTTACGAGTAAGTAGTGCCCTTCCTTAAGTGTTCTATAGGACGCTTATACGTAATGAGTGCCCTCAAGGAACAAAACGACAAAGTTGACATTATGCGTCAGGACGCTAATTCAACAACCGTCACTGTTCGAACAAGTAAACTACGTAAGTTTACTTTTTCAGAACATACCTTTGCACAAAGTCCTTTTTAGACTTATCAGAGATCGTCTTTGAGACATGAAATAAGTTTTTCTAAAACTTTCCACTTTCATGAAATATGAAAAGAATCAGAATGTTAGTGAAAATTGCAGTTGCCATTTTTATATAACATTCTAGCCATTGTGTGTAAGCGATCGTATTATTTGAACTTCAAATGTCTAACGGCTATGTCCCACTAAGTTTATAAATATCAGCACTTAGGATCAAACAACTTGCTAATCACTTTGTGTTGTGCCAATACTTTTTGAAAGTTAGTCAGTGTCAAAATGAATTTCATTTTCTAATCTTTCAAAGTATATTTCACTGATACCTTTACAATTACAATAGATTTTCATATTGAGCATCAATTATAGATCTTTGAAAATCTATCTTTATTGGTATCAACTCAAATTCTCAGTACTGATTCATATTTGGTATCATTCTTGCTGGAGATAGAATTTGAGAAATAGTTCAAGATATACAGTTGTACTTAATTTCACATCTTAAGTATTGTATTGAACTATCATCAGTAGTTGGTTAACAACTGATTAGTGAAGCAGAAGTTTTCATACCTATATTTTATATCTATTTTGAAAATTGTCTGTGTTTTTGATGTACACCAGTCCTTCGTGTTTTAAGTCAATCTTTATTCGATATTTATTTATTTTTGAAGAAGTACTGATTTTCATATCATATCATTCATGCTTTTCGAAACTGCACTTGAGCAATACCAAACATTAAAAGGTAAAGGACTGAAGGTGTATTTCAACTCAGTACCTATTTCATATTTCATATATTTGTAATGCTATGTACTGGGCTTAATTGTAAAGTGTTCTACTTTGTTAGAATCAACATTCTTAGTGTTGTAATGCTGGTGTGTTTCTTGACTGAAACAACCAGGACAAGTGAATGAAGTTCACTTAATGATTTCATGATTGAAATCATGTAAGGTTATCTCTAAACCTGTAAAGAGAATCGGTTCATCCTCATCCTTCAAAAGGATAGGTGTGTCCTTAACCTTAAAAAGGATAGGTTATCTCCCAACCTTTAAAAGAGAACCAATTCATCCTCATCCCGTAAAGGATAGGCTATCTCTTGCCTGTAAAAGAGAAACAATTTATCCTTAGCTCCTAAAAGGATAGGTTTGCCTTTAACCTGTAAAAGGGCAGTTGTAATGGTTTGGCGGCCACCCGTAAGAGAATCCCTTAGTGATAAGGTTAAAATTCTAGCTGAGGAGGTTAGGTAGTGGACGTAGGCACGATTGAACCACTATAAATAGTGTGTCTCACTTTTGCATTTTAGTCTCTTCATTTAGTTCATCTATCCAATTTCAATACACTCATGTAAATCACTAAGTTATTGGAAGATAATTTTAAAATTGACAATTGCACCCAATTCACCCCCTCTTGGGTGGACCAACATTTTAAGCATCTTTCAAAGCAAAAGTTCACCTACATTTGTCCATTTGATTCATACTTCCGTATAGTTCTCCAAATCCTTCAAACTCTTTGAGAAACTTGTGTGTTTCTCTTGAGCATTCAATCAAGACATTTTTGAGTAATTTAATCACTCATGGTTGATTCTTGATCATCATTGAAGAAGATATCTCTCAATCATCATCACACTTGAAGAATCTCTGAGCTTCATCCTTACCTAAGTTGTGTAAAATTTCTCTATTTAGATTCTTATGATTTTGTTTGAGCAAATCAGTTTTGTGCTTGAGTTTATATCTTGAAAAATCGTTTTGATTTGAGTACTACTTGTGAACCATATTTGATCTTTATCTTACATTATCTTGTTTAGTGGTTTCATACATATGATATGGTATCGATTCATGCACTAAACTTATACTATATTTAATCGATTTCATATACCATTACTTGAACATTTTGATTCATACATATCATTGTTATAATCAATATTCGAATACATGTGCTTATTCGATTCTTGATTTCATATCATTTATATTTGGATCAATTGCATGTATTTGAAATTATCTATTTTAACATTTCACATCATTTAAAATATTGTGGTTGGAATAGTAGTGATTACTCATTCAAGATTGTACGCTTAATATTGTTGAGAGTGTTTTAGAACGACTTTCTCTATCACTTGTAATCTTAATGTATTGTTGACTTGTTAGCCAACTGGGATTATACCATATCTTGTACTGCTCGTAACCACACCCTTAAGTTGGTTACTGTGCGGCTTTCTAGCCAAACCTTTGTGTAGGCTAGTGTGTGCGGCTTTCTAACCAAGCCCTTGTGTTGGTTAGTGTGTGTGGGTTTCTAATCAAGACCTTGTGTTGGTTAGTGTGTGTGGCTTATAACCAAGCCCTTATGTTGGTTAATGTATATGGTTTCTAGTCACACTCGTAAGTTGACTAGCCAATAGTGTATTAGAAAATCCTGATCGTGGTGATCAGGTAGTAGACGTAGGTTCAAGTGGAACCGAAACCACTCCAAATCGTTGTGTCCATTTATTTTTCCTACACTTGATTATTTTAATCGAAAGGTAACACGAAAATCCGCCAAGTCCAATTCATCCCCCCTCTTAGACTATAATACTGGGCCAACAGAAATGGCAGTGAGCTTGGTGAAGAAGAACTTGCTACTTGGGTGAATGTAAGAAATGAAGAAAGTCACTTTTCGCTCCAAGAACTGTGATCCCAAGTAAGGAGAATAAAGCTCCAAGAAGTGTACCTCAAAGATCAAAAATTGGAAAGTTGAGAATCAGACTTGGAAAAATGATTTGCTGTGGGAACAACTTCAACAAGAAGAATAGAGTTACTCACAACGAGAGCTTTAAAGTGCCTTGAGGTATTATCAAGCAAAGGTATATCTTTCTCCCAATCTTCAAAATTGCATGATTATATCTTTGAAGCAAATTGGGAGCATTCAAATTGATATCATTTTGCTCATTTTCTTTACTGCAAATCATGTTTGCTCTTAAACTGTGATACATATGTAAGCATGATTGTTGGTATGATTTCTTCAATTCTCATCATAATTGTTGTTTGATTGAATGAATCTTTGTTTATTCAATTCGAATTAATGATATCTTTTGATTCATAATGATTATAAGTGTCTGATATGATGATTACTAAGTAGGCGAATCAATCAAGGAAAGACTGACTTGAGTAAGGACGCTGAAACCTTGTGAGGACGCTCATGCTCCTTTGGTTTCATGCACTTAAGGGTTCAAGAGGACGCTCAAGTACAGGAGGACGCTCCTCAAGCGTTAAGCTGACAAATTTACTAACTATCACTTAAAGCGTGAGGACCCTCAATGAATCTGAGGACGCTGATGACAAAAGTCTGAGATTTCCCAGATTTGTACACACGAGTAGATAAAAGGATGAAAAACCATACTTTAGTAGATAAAATATTGACAAACAAATCCTTTGAGCTCATTCTTAGGATAGTCCACAACATCATTTCTCACCTAATTTAGCCAAGAATAGGAAGTAAAGGGAATGTCAAGAACCTTGACCTATTCATCACCTGGTGTGTTTTGAAAAGGATAAAGATAAGTTTGCCTCATATTATAATGGATTTTCTGATCTCAACCACAAAGAGAGGAGGTGGTTTGCCATTTGGGATGTATTTGACAAAGCCATTTGAAGAAGTTGGAATAGATTTCAGTGGAGAAGAGGTTGCTGATGTGGATAGGTACGACAAGGTGGGTTGTACAACTGTAAAATTGATGCACTATGTCTATGCTCCGACACAAAAAAGATGGTATCACAAGAAGGTTGCGCAACAGAGAATTGAAGTTGGACCATTCCCTGATGATGAAGAAAAAGAAGATGAAAGGCAAGAGGAGAATGACTCAGATCATACCCCCACAAATTTATCATTTAGGCGTGATGTACCAGTAGAGGAAGAACCCCATGATGAGGCTACTTCAAGATCCCTTGAGCAAAGAAATGTTGAAGATGGTGGTCCATCAAATTTAAATGCTTAAGAAGAACAAACCAATCATCCTTCACCAATGCATGATCAAAAGGCATTTTCAGGCCGTATCTCCTCATTCCATCTTGATGATGTTCATGATGTTCATCACTTTTCATCTCAACTACCAATATCAAGAGTCAATGAGGAAGAATTTTTTGAAGAAAATTCAAGAAGCCAACTAAAAGGATAAGGCTGCAATTTCTGAAGAAGTGAAGAGATTGTTGGAAGAAAAAAGAGTTTGTGTATCTGAGGACATGAGAAAGAAGGTTGAAGAAATGTTAAGTATGCTCACAACTCTAATAGATACATTCTCTTCCTTAGAAAAACAATTGGGAACAATTAGTCAGGCAATGGCTTCATCTAGCAGATCACCACTAGAGTTTTATTCGAGTTTGCCTGTTGGTACTACGGAAGAACTTGAAAAGATCAAGAATTCAGTTCTAACTTTATCTCAGGTAGAACTTGCACCTACTCCAGCTGCTATTGTTGGCCCAGATATGTCCAAGAAGGGGGTGAATTGGACACTTAACAAATTTTTAACCTTTCTTAATAATGTGCGGAATATTGAAATCAAATTAAACAAAGTATAACAAGTAAAAACAATAGATGTAAAAGAGATAATGCAATCAGGATTTATAGTGGTTCGGCCTCGCCTACATCCACTACCTAACCTCCTCAGTTAGGATTTTTTAAAACTCCACTATGGATCTTCTTAAGGGTGAAGATCAAATAGGTACACTTTCTCAACTTGTCGGTGTGAGAAGTACCGTTTCTCAACTTACGGGTGTGAGAAGATCGTTTCTGAACTTATGGGTGTGAGAAGACCGTTTCTCAACATACGGGTGTGAGAAGACCTTTTCTCAGCTTATGAGTGTGAGAAGACCGTTTCTCAACTTACGGGTATGAGAGGATCGTTACAACTATGACCAATACTTGCTCTACCCCAATGACTAACCAGTCACTGCATACTGAATACAAGATGAGATATGATTCCCTTTACTCAGAATCAAAGTGATACTTACAAAGCTTTGGATTGAACCTTTTGTTACCACAGATTCAACAAAATATGTATGATGAAGTTTGGCTAAACGCAGGTTGAAAGAGCTTTTGTCTTCTTTAATAGATTTTGAAAATGATGAAGATGAAGATCAATCAATCTAGAAGACTTGATGTTTTCCTTTCAAAATGATAGTAAGTTCAAGCACAAATGAAAGAAGACTAACTTTCAAAAGTTTTTTGCACAAGTGAAAACTGTTAATACGTTTTTGAATGAACATTAGTTTTCATAATGATTCGTTGTTATTTTGCTCCAAGGCAACACAGATATATATATATATATATATATATATATATATATATATATATATAGAAATAACAGAGGCGCAATGGACGTAATGAATTTTGGCTCTCTAGGTCATTTCAAATACAGTGACTACATTCTCTCCCGAAATGGATCAATTAAGCTCTGTGCATATTTCGGTGATAACACCTGAATCATCTGATCATTTAAGAAAAAAGAATGTTCTGATAAAGTATTAGAACGTTCAAAAAAGTCCTGAAAAAGTTGTACGATTCTGAAAAGTTTTTGTATGGTTCTGAAAAAGTAGGCTGTAATGGTGTCAATTTCAGAACAGTAACATTGTTGAATTAGCGTCCTGACGCATAATATCAACTTTTGTCGTTTTGTTCTTTGAGGGCATTCATAAAGCATAAACGTCCTGTTGAACATTGAAGTGAGGGCGCTACTAAATCGTAAGCATCCTAACTTACTTTGACTATTAAACAACTTAAATCATGAGGGCGCTACTCGACATTTAGTGTCTTGTTTTGTTTTAAAACAATTAAGTACATGGAGGCGCTACTTTTTGAGTAAGCATCCAACCTTTTAAAACATAAAACATAAGGGTGCTACAACTATGTAAGCGTTCTGTCATTTCAAAATGTCTGAAAACAAAACCAAGTGCTCTAAAGGACAATCAACGTCCTGAAAGTTATTAAGTTGGTTCCCAAAGATAAGGGCGTTCCTATCTAGGTAGCGTCCTGATAGTTTATCCAACTTATAACTATTAGCGTCCTCAAAGATAAATTCTTTGAAGAACTTAGAAATCTTTCAGTAAGCTGATGCTGAGTCAGCATCTTGACAACTTCAAAGGTTGACTAAAGGGAGGCAACTACTTACAAGTAAGCATCCTGATGAATTAGTTCAATTCAACATTGAATGTTATCAGCGTCTTGACTTATCAAGTTCTGGAGAGCACTGCTAAATCATTAGCGTCCTGAAAGACTCTTGAAAGTAGTTTTGATTTTTCGTTTAAAGCTCGATAAAACACAATTATAAATCAAATATGCAAATGATCGAAAATCAATTCGACTGAAACTTGTAATCATGCATATTGCTGAATCAACTGGCAGAGAAAGTTCTACAACCTAAACATAATCTAATCATACACTAATGTCTTCACATGATCATGGTCTTCAAGTAGATCTTTTAATACGTTCGCCATGCATCATTGGTTCTTTGAAACCTTCAAGTAAGATTAGCTACGCCATATATGCAGTATTATCATAAACAGAATGTGGTTTGTAATCATCAAAATATCTTTCATATTAGGGACATATTCTCGTAAGGGACATGAAAATAATTGGTTCAACAACTACTTCATCTGTTGATCCAAGCTCCCTTAATCCAATCATTGAAGCAATCAAACGCCTAAAGTCATATGTTCTATCCAATGCTTCAAGTACAACTCCAGGGAACTTTGATGGAAGGAAAATGGAAAATATATTGGTATCAATTGATCAAGTTAAGGAGAAGAAGAAAAATATGGAGAATAGGATGCCTTTCCTGTCCTCTACAGTACTTGATCTCTCGCTTACATTCACACGGACAACATAAAAGATGGAAAGAGTAATTGAATTTATTGAGGAAATGTTGAAAATCATGTCAAAGAGACTCTATTCCTCTGTCTAGTTCTTCATTACTCACATAAGAAGATTTGGGATGTTGTTTGAATTATTAAAGGAAAGAGGTGTTAGTCCAAAACCACTAAGGGAACTTGCTTTCACAAGGCCAAGGCTTCCCAGTGAGCAACCTGATTTGCCCCTAGGCTTGATAGAAGAAAGTGACTTCACCAACATTCCATCTTTAAGATGTATGACTAAACCTGATTGACAAGAAGATGAAGTTGTTGAGATTCCACCCCCATGAGCATCTATCAGAAAAGAACATGCGGGTGCTTCAGTCTCAAGAAATTTTGCTACTGACTTAGCTTCACAGTATAAGCAATCCTTTTCTTAACCATCATTCACCCAAACCTCTCCACATGCTTGATCATCTTTCAATTCTCAAGAAAAAGAAACTTCTTGTCGCGACCTCCTCTGTAGGGTGACGTCACGACTGACACAAAATACCATATACGTCATTCACAGACGTCATGATACTTTGTCAGCCTTCTCATACTCCAAAATACACTAAATGTTTTGGCATAACCTCCCCATAAATACGAGGTCTCACAAAAACCTGATAATCCATATCGGAATCCAAACATGATATCATAACACATGAATCAAATAAAATATCATATCCACAAATCCAATATCAAGATTGGAAACACATATATCTTATTTCTAAACCATTCATGTATTTATAGATCCCATTTATCATAAGTTATCAAGACCATAACCATACCCACTACATTTATACATATTATAAGTAGTGATATACATATATATACAAAGTATGAAAATGTAACCCAAAACACTCCCTTCTTATACATACATTAAGGAAACATACACAGATCACCCTTCTGTAGCCTTGCCCTTGCCTTTGTAGTTACCACATGTAATGAAAGGGAATTTGGGTGAGCTACAACAAACTCAGTGAATAATCTACCAGTAGCATTACATATGCATTCATAATAAAACATGACATTTAAAACAATATAAACTAGATATGCAAGTAACATATTAATATCAATATATGATCAAGTTATTTTGCTCCACTCTATACCTTTTAAACAATGCATAAGTCAAATAAAAACATTTCTTCTCATTCAGGTGTATGAACTTGTCTCTCCTTACTACGCATATATAAGGAGAAATCTACCTCATCTAACCATCCAGTTTAATCATTACTGTGCCTCATCTTTTTCTAGGAATTGCACCAATATCATGAGTACTTACTCTGTATTCATTGAATTTCACAAATTCAACCATCAATGAACCCATATTTTATCAAGGAATCCATTACCTATCAATTGCACATCAATTGCCTTAATTCCTAGCTCAAACCCTCCTTTTTCAATCCACCAAACTAACCATTGAAAACATACAATTTTCACATATGTTATTCAAGTTGAAGAGAGAAATTCAAATCTATAATTTTTAGCTAGAATTGACCAACCCTTACCTTGGATTTCAACCACCCTAGCCGTTCCTCCTTCATTCCTTAGGTTTTCTCTAACTTCAGCAAGCTCAAATGAGCTGGAAAAGTCGAGAATTCTCGTTAAAACATGCATAATCGCCTCACCGACCATTCCAAAAAAATTGTGAGGACGCGAAGAAACACACTTTTCCTTCCCAAGAGCACTCTTCTTTGTTGCCCAGAAGCATATTTTTTCCGGAATCCCATGAGGAGCGCGCTTTTTCCCCTTGAGAGCACACTTCTTTGAAAATTCTAGAAAATGAGCTCTTGGGTTTCACCACTGGAGTGTGCTTCACCCCCCAGAAGCACACTTCTCAAAGTTCCAGGTGAAAAATTCACTAATTGTTAGGTTCCAAATGCTATGTTTAGGGTCCAAGTACATCTACTTGTTAGACCAATGTCTCTCGTGGTCGGAATTCGATGGTGAATTTTGATGAGTACAAACAACATGTTTATTTAACTTTAGTCTATGTCTCCAAATTTTAATCTTTCAGACTTGATTACAAAGAATCATGGAGAGGAGACAATTAAAGTCAATACTAGAACGAGATTAATCAAAGTTTAAGTTGTTGCTGTAAAAGCTCAAGATCAACATTGATGACATCAACTAAAAAGCTTGAAGAGTTTAGAGTTGGTCTTAGAATGTAAGATCCACTCTTGGTTACTCCACCGAAATTTTTTCCTTATTTTTAGAGTAGTCATTCTAGTTCTTTAAAAATGATCTTGATTGCATAAAATGGTTTTTCAAATGCTTTAGAATGGTTTTCAAAGTCTCAAAATGATTTGATCTCTTAAGCATTTTGATTGAAATCATTTGGACATGGTTGTAGTGCCACTGTGTTTAAATTTGGAAAATTCATAATTTTGTAGAAAGCCTATAGCGTGCTATAGGTCCTATAGCCCGCTGTTCCCATGTCTGGGAATTTCAAAATTTATGTTTGTTTATGCTATAACCCACTATACCTTTGTATAGCGCACTATTGGTCCATCTCAGAAATTCCCAACTTTTCATAGCTTAAGTTATAGCTCGCTATTGACATGAATAGCCTGCTATCAGTTTTCTAATAAAAATCTTATTTTTCAGTAACTTAAGCAACAACCTGCTATAGGGTACTACAACGTGCTATAAAGCTATGACTGAGAAACCCAACTCTCGGGTTTTTGACACAACGCACTGATACAGAGACTATAGCCCGCTATAGAGGTAGAACAATTCAAATTGCTCAACTGTGTTGTAAGTGCTACAGTGCGTTATAGGACTCTATAGGGCGCTATACCAACCTTGTCAGCGAAAACTGACAAGTTTGGGTTTCTTGAACGTTGAGTGTACTATTTCTTTCCTCTTTTGGGTAACACCATTTTTCCATGATTTCCAACGTTCATTTGCAAATCTAATTAAGGAAAAATACTTTGAAAAGTTGAAACGAAAATTTGAATACTCAAATATGATTGGTTTGTAAAAACCCCAGCTATCAAAATAGAGAATCATTTTCCTATTTAATCAAAAGGGGTTTGCTCATTTTGAAACTCATGAGCTCAAAACGGTTTTGAAAGTTAGTCTGTCATTCAAACATGAAAATTTTCAAGTGTTCACACATGATTTGAAGCTTTGAGAGATTTGATTTGTGCGGTGTATATACTCTGATTTTCATCATCAAATCTCAACATTTTTGAACAAGGGCTTGCCTCATATCGTGGTAACCTCTTCAACAACTGATCTTTATTTGAAATTCTATTTGCTGGGTTTCAAGAAGACGATCATAGGCAAAGGTTGTAAGTAGAAGCGTTCTTGGTGAGAAGAACATTTTCAAGCTATTTGTTCTTGTTCTACATTTTACTCTCACACTTGTTATATAATGGTATTTGTAACAAGTGATTTGTGTATAACTGGTGAGTTGTGAGCAGAGTGCTTAGGTTCAGCGCAAGTTCCTCTCACACTTGGAAGTGAGGGGTTTTGTAATCGATTTTGATCCTCACCCGTGAAGTAGGATCCATTAGTGGTTGGGTTTGAAAAATCTTGGTCAAGGGCGACCAAGTAGTGGACGTAGGTGGATTTTGCCGAACCACGTTAAATTTTTGTGTTCCTTCTCTTGCCTTTGCCTTTACTTGTTTTTTAAATTTTCTATACTTTATTTTGAAAGGTAGAAAACTTGCAATGGTCCTATTCATCCCCCTCTTGAACGTGTATTTCACTTTTGATAAAGATCAATCCACAAATAGGCCACTTCTCTTTAAAAGAGAAAATTACTTATATTGTAAAACTAGGATGAGATCTTACCTAAAAGCTCAAGACTTAGAAATGTGGGATGTTGTATTGAATGGAGTCAAAATGCCTACTAAGATAGTAGATGGCCTAGAGGTTCCAAAACCAATAGATGAATGGAGTCCAAAAGAAAAGAAAGTAGAGTTGTTAAACAATAGAGCTATTAATATACTATTTTGTGGCATTTCAAGTGGAGAGTTTAATAGGGTAAGTGCATGTGAAACAACCCAAGAGTGGTGGCAAAGACTTGAAGTAACCCATGAAGGCCAAACTTTAATTGTTAGTAGAAAAATATGAAACTTATAGGATGTTAGAGTCGGAGACAATTGCCGAAGCAATTGGTAGGTTCACAAAGAACCTAAATGAATTGAGAACACTTGGGAAAGTGTATGATCAAGAGGAAACAGTAAGAAAATTCTTAAGAGGTTTACCCAAAATATGGGAACCTAAAGCCACTGCAATTGAAGAAGCTATGAGTTTAGCTGAGTATACATTTGATGAGTTGTGTGGATCTCTTATGGTTCATGAGATGAAACTTAAGGAAAATCAGTCCCTAACCAAAGTAGATGACAGAGGGAAGAAAGATTTAGCACTAAATATAGAAACTGATTCCGATGAATCAACCGAGAGTGAGGTAGCTGATGATGAAGTTGCCATGTTATCAAGAAAGCTCAACCAACTCATGAAGAGAAAAGGGAAAACTAGTTCCTCACAAAAATTCCATGAAGGAAAGAAGTTTGGAGCAAAACCTAGTGAGGTTGCGTGCTATGGATGTAACAAACCTGGGCACATTAGGAGTGAATGTCCAAACAAAAAGAAAAATTTCAGTCAAAGGAAGAAGGACCAGAAATTTCTTAAGGCCACATGGGATGAATCAAGCTCAAGTGAGGAAGGTTTAGAATCTGGAGGTGAAAAGGCAACTATTTGTCTCATGGAAAATACTGAGGTAAAAACTGAACCTCGTGAAGAATTAAATGATCTTTTTGACTTTAGTGATTTTGATTATGTTAAATTATGCTTTAATAGAGAAGACAAAAAGAATTCTAAGCTTAAGAAAAGCTTGTTGACAACTCTTGAAGAAATAAAATCTCAACAAGAGAATATTGAGACCTTGACCCTAGAAAAGAGTAGTATGAGCAAAAAGATTGACAATCTTAGAAAGAGTGTTGATGACTTGTCCGAGGTTGTGAATACATTCACTAATAGACATAAATTATTTGACATGATGTTAGGGTCACAAAGATGTGCATTTAACAAGGCAGGTATAAGCTATACTAAAGGGTCGAAACAGAAAATATACAATAATTTATTGATCAAGAGACCCACATGCCTTAAATGCAATAGAAATGGTCACACCATACTTAGATGCCCATTCAAGAAAAATAGGAAAAGCAAACTAGCATGGGTAGAGAAGACTGTACTTAATGATGCTAACTTTGAAAGACCCAAAACAACTTGGGTACCATAGCCAAAAGTCTTCTATGTGGTGTAGGATGGTTCGAATAAATACTTTTGGTATCTCGATAGTGGTTGCTCAAGGCATATGAGTGGAGATAAAATTTTCTTCTTGAGCATTGACCGCAAGCTCGGAGGAAATGTGACGTTTGGCGACAATGAGGAAGGTAAAAATGAAGGTATTGGAACTGTTGGCAATTCTTCTTTAATTATTCACGATGTATAATTTGTAGAAGGCCTTAAACACAATCTCTTGAGCATAAGTCAATTATGTGACAAGGGTTATGATGTTAATTTTGAAGCAAATAGATGCATAGTTAAACATGCAAATGGTTCAATCATATTTATTGCATCAAGATAAAAAAATGTTTATTCTACTTTGCTTGATGAAATTAGTGATCAAAATGTGTCATGCTTGAATGCTATTGTTAATGATGATGTTTGGTTATGGCACAAAACACTTGCACATGTTAGTATGGATAACTTGTCTAGGCTTGCTAGTTATGAACTTGCAAAAGGCATTCCTAAAGGAGTGTACCTAAAAGATAAGGTTTGTGAACCTTGTCAAGTTGGCAAGCAAACCAAGTCGTCTTTCAAGAGCAAGAAAATTATTCCATCTAGTAGAACTCTTGAATTAATCCACATGAATTTATTTGGACCAACTCATACACAATGCTTAGGAGGAAAGTCATGTGTGTTTGTTATTGTTGTTGATTTTTCTCAATTTACTTGGGTGTTCTTTCTTTCTCATAAACATGAAACTTGTGATGTGTTTATCAAATTTTGTCATAAAGTAGAAAATGAGAAAGGATATAAAATAACCACAATTAGAAGTGATAGGGGCGGAGAGTTTGTGAACAAAAATTTGGAAGATTTTTGTGCCAAACAAGTATACACATCAATTGTCAGCTACTAGAACCCCTAAACAAAATGGAGTTGTAGAAAGGAAAAATAGGACTTTACAGGAAATGTGTAGAACTATGCTTTGTGAATACAACATAGCTACACACTTCTGGGTTGAAGCCTTAAGCACTGCATGCCATGTTCTGAATAGAACTCTAATCAGAAAAGGCATGAAGAAAACTTCATACGAATTGTGGAAAGGGAGAATTCCAAACATAGGATACTTTAGGGTTTTCAGATGTAAGCGTTACATCTTGAGCGAAAAGGACAATTTTGATAAATTTGACCGTAAGTCTAATATTGGTATGTTTCTTGGATATTCTTTCCGTAGTAGAGCTTACAGAGTCTTTAACAAGACAACTAGAACTGTGGAAGAATCATTTCTTGTGAATTTTGTTGAAATTGATCCAAGTGAAAAAATTTGCAAAAACTTAGAAAAATTGGATCTTGATGAAGAAGATGAAATTCCTGAGAATTCTAGGGACATTGAAGAAAAGGATCAATCAATACAAGTTTCAAAGAATTCTAGACTTCTTGTTGATCATCCTAAGGAACAAATTTTAGGAGACCCATCCAAAGGAGTGTCAACTAGAGCAGTTTTACAAAAAGATCAAGGGCATGTAGCTTTTGTATCTCAAATAGAACCTTCAAAGGTTGAAGAAGCTCTAAATGATGAAAATTGGATTCTTGCTATCCAAGAAGAGTTAGGACACTTGTTACGTGCAAACTGCAAGCGTACGGTATCAAGTTATAATATACCGATAAGAATCTGGTTATCGTCCCCTAGGATTGATTACTCTCACTAATTACCATAATTAATAACCTTAACTTTATCTAGACGATCAAATTCGATGATAAACTTAATTAAAACAATAAATAAATAAACAATCAAATAATGAAGGAATATAGATAAAGAAAAGTCTAGAGATTCAACTTCACCTAACTATCATCTATGTAGATTAGCTATGTTTATCATTAATATGTTCTTCTAGTTTATAAGGCAAGAATCCTAAAGTCTCTAGGTCCCTATCTCAAGTGTCGAACTAGAACATATCACTAAGGCTTGATTTCGATCTCTCGATGAAAATCAAAACCCTAGCAACTCATTAGGTTCTGTGATTCTTCCTACAACTTCAAAGGGTCTCAATCTCCTCTTGGTCTCATGATCACCTGATAAGTCGAGTTTTTTAGATAATGTTTTACATGTTAATTTCATAGGTTTTTAGGTGCATTTAGTTAGTTTTTAGATATATTTGCATTAATTGTTCATATTTAGTGTTTTAGGTTCATTTAGATATTTTTATGAGTTTTATAAGTTGGTTTTAGTGGTTTTCATGAATAAAATGCATTATGCTTGCTTAGGAAAATAATCATGATTTTTAGGTATTTTTCCTAAAGTCAATTGCATCATTTACATATTAATATTGTTACATTTTATAAGTTCATACATAGTTTCAGTTAGACTTTTAATACTTGATTAGTTTAGATCACTTACTTGTATTTTTGTGTTTTGTAAATAAAGAGCCTAAAAGTGGGATGGAATGTGATTCAAATGGTGAAAAAATCATGTCAAAGAAATGTGCAAAAGATGGATTAAAGAATCAAGAGAAAATCTAGAAAAATGGCTAAGTTCACACAGAAAACCAAGAAAAAAGAAGAAAAGAGCTCATTCTGAGTGTTGTGGTGCTTAGAGAACAAAATCGACATTAATTTGCATGTTGTGTCGCAACGCTGGGTTATGTACAATACATGAATGTGTGTATTTCGACTATTTGTCTTACCCTTTTTGGTCTTTTCCCCACTTATGTATATAATCTCATTTTAGGGTTGTTTTAGGGGATCATCTTTCATTCTAGGAGATTTAGACTAATTAGGGTTAGGGTTGAAAAAAGGAGGCAAGAAAGAGCTTGAGGAGAAAGATAAGTTGCAGGATTTTTTGGAGAAGAAGGAAAACTACTCTAAAGGTAGTTTTTCATTTATTTCTTATTGAGTTCTTCATATATTCATGTCTTCTATCTTGAATATCTCTTTTGTATTCTTGAACATGATTATGAGCTAAATTTCTAATCTAGAGATTTAATTGATCGATGTTGAATCTTATGGTTTGATTATTCTTTACATGTTTTCGATTTATTATTTTGGTTTATTTGCAATGTCAAACTCTTAATGCTTTCAAATTGCTGGCCACATTTTAGATGATCTTAGATTTGATATCTAACACTTGGAAAAGGGGATATTGAGTTGGATTAGGGAATTTGCAACCTAGGGTTATTGTATTGTGTTAGAAAACCTACAATTCCCTTTGAGATCACTAAAAATGGATTCCAAATCTTAATGCATGTTCAATTCATTGGTTTATAACTTGGAAAAGGGAATTAATGTTTTGAGTATAAGTAATTGAATATAGGTAATTGAACTATCACTTGAAAGAGGGGTTTAATTTAATTAAGATCCATGATTTATAAATCCATGAATTAATCATTTATATGACTCTTTTGAAAACCATAAGTGAAGACATAGTGATATTAATCGTCTAGAGTTTTTAATCATTGATCTTCCCTAATTTTTATCCAAATTACATTGTTTAGTTCTAATTCTTGCTTAGTTTACTTTTTAGTACTCAATTCATCAAATATTGATCATCTAGATAAAATTTAGAGTTATTATAATTTCGGGTATTAAGATATAGTATTGCTAATCCTAGAGGACGATAACTTGATATTCACCGATCTATATTAGAACTTGATTCTCGTGTGCTTGTGAATTGAAATTGTTATCATCAAGTTTTTGGTGCCGTTGTTGGGGATTGGCTTAATTATATCATTTTAGTACCGATACCAAGTAACTCTAGTCTTAATCTAGAATTTTTACCTTTTATTTTTTATTTTCTAATTTTTATTCTCTGTCCTTGTTAGATTGTGATTGGTTGATGCGAAGGACTCGAAGCTGTGAACTTGTGCCTCTTAACCCCGAAATTGAGAGAACTTTTGGGAGGTTAAGAAGAGAAGGAAGAGTTGAAGAGCTAGCCATGGCGGAAGGGAATGATTAATTGCCATTGAGAGATTATTTCAATCCCGTGGTGAACAACAATTTCTCTGGCATAGCAAGACTATCGATCAATGCTAACAATTTTGAATTGAAGCCGACCTTGATCACAATGGTACAACAACACCAGCTTGGGGGAGCATCACAAGAGGACCATATAGTGCACATTAACACATTTATGGAAATGTGTGATATAGTTAAAATGAATGGGGTGCCCGAAGAACAGATAAGGTTAAGGCTATTTCCATTCTCACTGAGGGACAAGGTTATATCTTGGCTATAGTTGTTGCTACCAGGTAGTATCACCAATTGGGAAGAAATGGTGCAGAAATTTCTTAAAAAATTCTTCACGTCGGCAATAGTTGCCCAACTTAGAGTAGAGATAAGCCAGTTTAAGCAACTTGAGACCAAATCTTTGTATGAAGCATGGGAAAGATTCGACGATTTGTTGAGAAGATGCCCACAACACGGTGTTGAACCAATTATCCTCACGTCCCTTAGGAAGAATATGTCCCTAATATGAAATATATTTTGATGATTACAAACCTCATTTTGTCTATGATATTACTGCACATATGGCATATCTAATCTTACTTGAAGGTTTCAAAGAATCAATGATGCATGGCGAACGTATTAAAGATCTTCTTGAAGACCATGATTATTTGAAGATGTTCGATTGTATGATTAGATTATGATAAGTTGTAGGACCTTCTATGTCATATGATTCAACGATATGTATGTCTGCATGTTTTAATTGATTGTTTGCATATTCGATTTAACCAGGTTACATTATGTTTTATCGAGCTTTAATCGAGAAATCAAAAACCGCTCTTATAAAGTCTTTCAAGACACTAATGTTTTAAGCAATGCCCTCTTGGACTTGATGAGTCAGGACACTGATAAAATATTAGCACGTATATATAGGAATAACATAAGCGCAATGGACTTGATGATTTTGGCGCTCTAGGTTATTTCAAATACAACGTATACTTTGTTTCCAGAAATGGATCGATTCAGCTTAATGCACGTTACGGCGATAGCACCTGAGTCTAATCCTTCCATGAAAAGAGAATGTTCTGACATGCTTTTAGAACATTCAAAAAGTTCTGAAAAAGTTGTATGATTCTGAAAAGTTCTGAAAAGTATTCGTATAGTTCTAAAGAAAGTAACATAAATGGTGTTCTGTCAAAACAGTAACATCTGTTGAATTAGTGTCCTTGCGTATAATATCAACTTTTGCTTTTTTTTTCCTTGAGGGCGCTCATGGAGCACAAGCATCCTGCGGAACATTTAAGTGAGGGCGCTACTAAGTCGTAAGCGTCCTGACTTACTTTGACAATTTAAACGACTCAAACATGAGGGCGCTACTTCGTAGTTAGCATCCTGCTTTGTTTTAAAACACTAAACACACGAGGGCGCTACTCAAGAGTTAGCATCCTGAAATTTAAAATCAGTTTTGAAATAATGTTGAGTACGCTAAAGGATAGTAAGCGTCCTAAGGGTTATTAAGTTGATTTTAAAGATAAGGGCACTCCTTCACAAGTAGTGTCCTGATAATTTATTCAACTTATAACTATCAGCGTCCTTGAAGATAGAAATCACTTGAAAACATAAAGAACTTTCAGCGAGCTGAAACTAAGTCAGTGTCCTGACATTCTCAAAGGTTGACAGTTTTCGTTTGTGCCAAAATACTTTTTGAAAGTTAGTCTTCTTTTACTTGTGCTCGATCTTACGATCTTTTGAAAGAAAAACTTAAATTCTTATGGGTTGATTGATCTTCATCTTCATTATTTTGAAAACCCATTGAAGAAGACAAAAGCTCTTTGAACCTGTTTTTCAGCATAAACTTCATCAGATATATTTTGCTGAATCTGTGATCACAGAAGGTTCAATCCAAAGCTTTGTAATTATCACTTTGATTCTAAGTAAAGGGAATCATATCTCATCTTGTATTCAGTTTGTAGTGACTGGTAAGTCACAGAGTTAGAGCAAGTGTTGCTCAAAGCTCAAAACGGCCGCCTCACACCCGTAACTTGAGAATATGTCCTCTCTCACCTTTATGTAGAGAATAGGTCCTGTCACACTCGCAAGTTGAGAAATGGTCTACTCACACTTGTAAGCTGAGAAACGGTAGTTCTTACACTCGTAAGTTGAGAATGTGTACTGGTTTGATCTTCACCCGTAAGAAGGTCTATAGTAGAGTTTGAACAAATCCTAACTGAAGAGGTTAGGTAGTGGATGTAGGGGCGACTGAACCACTGTAAATCTTGCTTGCATTGTCCCATTTACATTTGCTATATTTAATTGCTATACTTTGTTTAATCTGCTTTCATTATTCCACACAACTTTAAGAAATGTTAAAATCTGCTAAGGGTGTGTTTGATACTTGAGAAAATAGAAATTTTCTCGAGAAAATAGTGATTTCCTTGTGAAAATTTCATTTTCTAGTGTTTGGTTGGCAAAAGAGGTGAGAAAAAAATTTTAAAATTTTTTTCGGGCCTACCATTTTCTCACCATAATTTTCTCATGAGAAAATTTTATACACTAATTTGAAGAAGTTACAATTGTATAACTGAATAACTAATTAATAACCAACTATGACAAAATTTTCCCATGTCCAATCAAACAACCATGAAATTTTTTTCCAAAGTACATTTTCTTAAGAAAAATTTCTTAGCTATCAAACACACCCTAAGTGTACAATTCACCCCCCTCTTGGACATATCTGGGCCAACAATTGGTATCAGAGTAGGTTAACTGTCAAAGTATCTAACCATCTTTGATTGAGTATGGCAGGACAAAACGAAAGAAGTACTTATCTCTCAGGAGAAGGAAACTCTACCAACGGACCACCACTGTTCAAGGGAGAAAACTATTCACATTGGAAAACTAAGATTAGGTACTACCTAAAAGCCCAAGATCTAGAGATGTGGAATGTTGTGACATACGGCTGTCCAACACCTACTAAAATAGTTGATGGTGCTACTGTCCCGAAGGAAATAGACGAATGGAATACCAAGGAAAAGAAAAGAGAACTATTGATAACCAAGCTGTAAACATTTTTTTTTGCAGTTTATCAGTCGAAGAATTCAATAGAGTTAGTGTGTGGAAACTGCTAAGGAAATCTAAAATAAGTTAGAGGTCACTCACGAAGGAACTTTGCAAGTTAAAAAGGCAAAGCTCCAACTGTTAGTTGAAAAATATGAGACTTATAGGATGAAGGAAACTGACTCGATAGCAAAGGCTATTGATAGGTTTACAACAAACATCAATGAGATGAATAACCTAGGAAAAATCTATGACCAAGAAGAAACTGTTAGAAAGTTTCTAAGAGGCCTACCCAGAGCATGGGAACCCAAGGCCACGACCATTGAAGAAGCCAAGAATCTGGCTGAATACACTTTTGAGGAACTATGCGGTTCATTGTTCATGAAATGAAGTTAAAAGATAAGATGAGCCCGATCAAGGTTGAGGAAAAACAAAAGAAATCTATTGCCCTCAATGCTGAAACAGATTCTGAACATGATTCAGACTCAGAAGATGACATGGCTATGTTGCCTTGAAAGTTTAACAAGTTGCTTAGGAGAAAAAGTAAGAATAGCTCTTACTCAAGGTTTCACAAAGGAAAGAAACCCGAGTCTAAACCTGTAGAGTTAATATGTTACGGCTGTAACAAACCAGGTCATGTAAAGAGTGAATGTCCCACTAAATATAAGAAGAACTCAAGCTCATATAGAAAGGACAAGAAAATTCTCAAAGCTACATGAGATGATTCAAGCTCAAGCGAAGGTGAAGCGAATTCAGATCACACTGCTGCACTGTGCTTAATGGCAAGTACCGAGGTAAAATCTGAACCCATTGACAAACTTAATGAGCTCTATGCTCATATTCAGGAACTTAAGACAAAACTTAGCAAAGAGACCAAGAAAAATGAAAAGCTCAAGCATAGACTTGAAGAAGCTCTTGAGGAAATAGAATTCCAACAAGAAGAGCTAGATGGAATGTCTTTAGACAATGAACAACTTAAGAAAGTTGTTGGGAAACTAAAAATTGAAAATGAAACTCTTAGAAAGGAAAAGGAAGACCTGAACTGCACCATGTTTAAATTCACAAATGGTCAAACATTTTTTGACATGATGCTAGGATCACAAAGATGTACATTCGACAAAACTGTCTTAGGCTATACTCATGGGTCGAAACAAAAAGAATACAATACCTTTCTGACTGAACGACCAACATGCCAAAAATGACATAAGGAAGGTCATACCATACTTAGATGTAATGTCTTAAGTAGAAAGAATAAGAAATATGCATGGATTGAAAAATCTATTCTTACTGAAGCTAACATGCATGGACCCAAACTTGCATTGGTACCAAAGTTAAAAGTATTTTATGTTGTGTAGATATGCAAAAATGAAGAAATATGGTATCTAGACAGCGGCTGATCAAGGCATATGACTGGAGATAAATCTAAATTTCTGAGCCTTGAAAAGAAAAAATGAGTAAAGGTCACTTTCGGAGATGACAACAAAGGTGACATTGAAGGCATCAGAACTATTGGTAACTATTTTCTATTCATATCTGATATACTTTATGTTAAAGGGCTGAAACATAATTTCTTGAGCATAAGTCAATTATGTGACAAGGGTTATGACATTTCATTTGAAGCAAATAGGTGCACTATTAATCATGTTGATAAAACTGTTGCATTCATGGCATTTAGAATTAAGAATGTGTATTGCACAAACTTTAATGACATGAAGAAACAAAATGTAACATGTTTAAGTGCTATCTCTTGTAATGATGCATGGCTATGGCATAGGAGATTAGCTCATGTTAATATGGATAACATATCTAGAATTGTCAAACATGATCTTGCGAAGGGTATTCTGAAAGGAACTTACACAAATGACAAGGTATGTGAGCGATGCCAACTTGGTAAGCATACCCGATCATAATTTAAGAGGAAGAGGCATCAATCAACCTCTAGAGCTCTTGAACTGATTCACATGGATATTTTCGGACCAACCAAAACTCAAAGCTTAGGTGGCAAATCATATGTGTTTGTGATTGTTGATGACTTTACTCGATTCACACGGGTATTTCTATTAGATCATAAATTTGATGCATGTGAAACATTTATGAAATTCTGTAAGAGAGTCGAAAATGAAAAGGGTTACAAAATCAACATAATTAGGAGTGATAGAGGTGGTGAATTTGTCAATAAAAATCTCAAAGAATTTTGTAACAATCAAGGTTACACTCACCATCTATCAGCCCCTAGGACATCACAACAAAATGGTGTAGTTGAAAAAAGGAATAGAACTCTACAAGAGATGTGTAGAACCATGCTTAATGAGTATAACACTGCAAATCATATTTAGGGTGAAGTTATAAACACTGCCTGCTATGTGATGAACCGAGTTCTAATCAGAAGAGATTTGAATAAAACTTCATATGAAATATGGAAGGGTAGAGCATCCAACACTAGCTACCTCCGAGTATTCAGATGCAAATGTTTTATTCTTAATGACAAAGATAATCTAGATAAATTTGAACCTAAGTCTGACATAGGAATCTTCTTAGGATATTTTTCTCATAGTAGAGCCTACAGAGTGTTCAACAAATCTAATCAATCTATAAAAGAATCAATTCACGTAAATTTTGATGAAAATGAAAATAAGAAAAGTCTTGCGGAGGAATTTAAACAATTGAGTTTTGATGATGATGAACCCAAGACAACTAAGATTATAGATCTTGAACCTGAACCATCTTTAGAATCTTCTAAAAACTCTAGACTGCTTCAAGGTCTTTCCCAATATCAAATTTTAGGAGATCAACGAAAGGGTGTATCCACTAGAGTTTCAATTCAAAAAGATCAGGAGCTTGTTGCTTTTGTATCACAATTTGAACCAATTAAAGTGGGAGAGGCACTGAAAGATGAAAATTGGATTCTTGCTATGCATGAAGAACTAGGACACTTTGTGCGAAAAAAAGTATAAGAATTAGTTCCTAGACCTTTTCATCAATCTGTTATAGGAACCAAATGGATCTTTAGAAACAAAAAAAATGAACAAGGTATCATTGTCCGCAATAAGGCTAGATTGGTTGCACAAGGGTACAACCAAGAAGAAGGCATAAACTTCGAAGAAGCCTTTGCCCCAGTAGCAAGATTAGAGGCAATAAGAATGTTACTTGCCAATGCTTGTTACAAGGATTTTCCCTTATGCCAAATGAATGTAAAGAGTGCTTTTCTAAATAGATACATCAACAAAGAGGTATACGTGGAACAACCTCCAGGGTTTGAGGATGCTCAAGACCCGGAATATGTGTTCAAACTCCACAAAGCCTTATATGGATTAAGACAAGGTCCAAGAGCTTGGTACGATCGACTGAGTTCATTTCTTTTAGATCATAAGTTTCACAAAGGAAAACTTGATCCAACTTTGTTTATAAAACATCACAATAACAATATGCTCATTGTTCAAATATATGTGGATGATATCATTTTTGGAGCATCAAACAAAGAACTATGTGATGAGGTTTCTAAGTTAATGCAGAAGGAATTTGAAATGAGTATGATAACTTACATACTTTCTTGACTTACAAATTAAGCAAATGCCAAAAGACACCTTCATAAGCCAATCAAAGTATGCTAAGGAAACGGTTAAAAAGTTTCAAATGCAAAATTTGAAATCGATTGATACTCCCTGTACCTCTGCAATCAAATTAGATAAAGATGAAAAAGGTAAATCAATTGATTCAAAACTTTATAAAAGTATGATTGGAAGTCTGTTGTGCTTAACTGCAAGTCAACCTGACATTATGTTCAGTGTCTGCCTTTGTGCAAGATTTCAATCAGAACCTAAAGAATCTCATTTAAAGTGTGTTAAACGAATATTCAGATACATAAATGACACAACTTTCTTAGGAATGTGGTATTCCAAAGGTATTGCATTTGATCTCAGAAGTTATGTAGACTTCGATTATGCCGGTAATCTCACTAATAGGAAAAGTACCTCCAAATTTTGTCACTTTCTTGAAAATTCTTGGATTTCTTGGTTTTGTAAGAAACAACACTCCGTGGCATTATCCACAGCTGAAGCAAAATATGTTGTAGCTAGAAGTTGCTGTTCTCAGGTTCTGTACATGAAACAACAACTTCAATATTATCAAATTTTTATTCCATGTGCTGAGATTTTGTGTGATAATACTAGTGCTATTAACATTTTTAAAAATCCTGTATTGCACTCCCGAACTAAGCATATTCAAATAAGACATCATTTTTTACGGGATCATGTGCCAAATGGAGAAGTCATATTATCTCACATTGGAGCCAAAGAACAACTGGCTGACATATTTACTAAAGCCTTACCAAAATACCAGTTTGTTCACATTCGAAGAGAACTTGGCATGTTCTCTGAGACTGATTTGTGATGCTTACCTCTATATGGGGGGAGACATATTTCATGATACTTTACTCTTTTTGATATTTCAAAAGGGGGAGAAGTAATATCATTGAAGCATCATATATTCAGGGGGAGCTTAACACCAGGGGGGAGTCTTAGTGACATTTTAAGTACATTCCTTATAAATACACTCATATCATATGAATCAAATATCATTAGTATTGCATTTCATGCATACACACATCATTTTATTAGCTCGCTCCAAAGCCTATAGTAATGTGTTTGAAATCATTAAAAAGGGGGAGATTGTTGAACCAATTATCCTCACGTCCCTTATGAAGAATATGTCCCTAATATGAAAAATATTTTGATGATTACAAACCACATTCTATCTTTTATATTACTGCACGTATTGCATATCTAATCTTACTTGAAGGTTTCAAAGAATCAATGATGCATGACGAACGTATTAAAGATCTTCTTGAAGACCAAGATCATTTGAAGATGTTCGATTGCATGATTAGATTATGATAGGTGTAGGACCTTCTATGTTATATGATTTAGCGATATGTATGCCTGCATGTTTTAATCGATCGCTTGCATATTTGATTAATCATATTACATTATGTTTTATCGAGCTTTAATCGAGAAATCAAAAACCGCTCTTATAAAGTCTTTCAAGACACTAATGTTTTAAGCAATGCCCTCCTAGATTTGATGAGTTAGGATGCTGATAAAATATTAGGACGCTTAAGGTTGAATTGAACTAATTAATAAGGACACTTACTTGTAAGTGGCGACGTTTCTTTTATCAACCTTTGAGAATGTCAGGACACTGACTTAGTTTCAGCTCACTGAAAGTTCTTTTTGTTTTCAAGTGATTTCCATCTTCAAGGACGCTGATAGTTATAAGTTGAATAAATTATCAAGTCACTACTTGTAAAGGAGAATCCTCATCTTTAGAATCAACTTAATAACCTTTAGGACACTTACTGTCCTTCAGCATACTCAACATTGTTTTAAAACTAATTTTAAATTTCAGGACGCTAACTCTTAAGTAGTGCCCTCATGTGTTTCGTGTTTTAAAACAAAGCAGGACACTAACTGCGAAGTAGCGCCCTCATGTTTTGAGTCGTTTAAATCGTCAAAGTAAGTCAGGACGCTTACGACTTAGTAGCTCCCTCACTTAAAGGTTCAGCAGGACGCTTATGCTCCATGAGCGCTCTCAAGGAACAAAACGACAAAAGTTGATATTATACGCCAGGACGCTAATTCAACAGATGTTACTGTTCTGACAAGAACACCATTTCTGTTACTTTCTTTAGAACCGTACAAATACTTTTCAGAATTGTACAACTTTTTCAGAATTTTTTGAACATTCTGAAAGCATGTCAGAACATTCTCTTTTCATGAAAGGATCAGACGATTCAGGTGCTATCGTCGTAATGTGCATTGAGCTGAATCGATCCATTTATGGAAGGAAATTATACGTTGTATTTGAAATAACCTAGAGCGTCAAAATCATCAAGTCCATTGTGCTTATGTTATTCTCATATATATGTGCTGCCTTGGAGCAGAAAAACCACTAATGATATACGAAACTAATATTCATTCAAAATGTATTAACAGTTTTCGTTTGTGCCAAAATACTTTTTGAAAGTTAGTCTTCTTTTACTTGTGCTTGATCTTACGATCTTTTGAAAGAAAAACTTAAAGTCTTATGGGTTGATTGATCTTCATCTTCATTATTTTGAAAAGCCATCGAAGAAGACAAAAGCTCTTTGAACCTCTTTTTCAGCTTAAACTTCATCATACATATTTTGCTGAATCTGTGATCACAGAAGGTTCAATCCAAAGCTTTGTAAGTATCACTTTGATTCTAAGTAAAGGGAATCATATCTCATATTGTATTCAATTTGTAGTGACTGGTAAGTCATAGAGTTAGAGCAAGTGCTGCTCAAAGCTATAAACGACCGTCTCACACTCGTAAGTTGAGAATAGGTCCTCTCTCTCCTATAAGTAGAGAAGAGGTCCTCTCACACCTGCAAGTTGAGAAACGGTCTTCTCACACTCATAAGCTGAGAAACGGTAGTTCTCAGTCCTCTCACACCTGCAAGTTGAGAAACGGTCTTCTCACACCCGTAAGCTGAGAAACGGTAGTTCTCACACCCGTAAGTTGAGAAAGTGTACCAGTTTGATTTTCACTTATAAGAAGGTCTATAGTGGAGTTTGAACAAATCATAACTGAGGAGGTTAGGTAGTGGATATAGGCTCGGCCGAACCACTATAAATCTTGCTTGCATTGTCACATTTACATTTGTTGTATTTAATTACTATACTTTGTTTAATCTGCTTTCATTATTCCACAGAACTTTAAGAAAGGTTAAAATCTGCTAAGTGTCCAATTCAACCCCCTCTTGGACATATCTGGGCTAACACATGGTTATCAAGATTGGCTTGAAATCCAAATATTCTACAATGCAATGACCATGTCTACAAGAGCATGGGTTGATGCGCGCGGCTGGTGGTACTCTCATGGGGAAAACAACAAATGAGGCTCACATGTTGATAGAAGAAATGGTTTTCAATTCTTATGAACACTCAAATGAGAGGGCTCCAACAAAACAAGTGGCCGGATTGCATGAAGTAGATCAAATGTCTTCAATGTTACACCACATGGCAACTTTGTCTGCATTTCTCCAAGGCAATCCTTCTTCTTCATCTTCCTCATCCATTGAATCCATTACGACATCACACATGGTTCCACAAGACTTGGTTGGTCAAGATGAGCAATGTCAGTTTGTGAACAATCGCTTCTATAATTATAGAGGGAACCAGGGGACAAGCTCAAGTCAAGTTCCTAATCATTATTATCCGAGTGTGCGCAACCATGAAAATTTCTCTTATTTAAACAATAGAAATGTGTTGCAACCATCGCCGGGGTTTCATAATCAAGTCCAAGAGAAGAAATCAAGTATGGAAGAAGTAATGACCACTTTTCTGAGTGATTCAAACAAGAGGTTCACCAAGAATGAAACAAAGTTAGATGAATTGGCGACTCACATGGCTAATCAAATGAGTTCCATGAGTCGATAACTTAGCTGAGAAACTTGGGTGCATCTGTTAAGAACTTGAAGACCCAAGTAGGGCAAGTGGCCTCACAAATGAGTGCACAACAGAGCAACAACACCTTTTCAAGCAATACAAAGATCAATCCAAGAGAGCAATGCAAGGCCATAACCTTGAGAAGTGGTAGAGAGGTTGAACATTTCACTCTAGTAAGTACATCTACAACCACTCCTACTTCTACGCAAGCCCCTGAGGAAGAGTCCTTATCTGAGAAGGAAGACCAAGCATCCAAAGAAAAAGAAAATGAAAGCAACGGTCAAGGCACCTGTGAGGGAAGACTTTATTCTAGGGAGGATTACTTTCTCTGATAACCCTCCTATTTTGAAAACTTCCATTCCATTTCCTCAAAGATTTCAAAAAAAGAAATTTTGTGAGCAATTTGCAAAATTTTTAGATATTTTCAAAAGAATTCACATCAACATTCCTTTTACAGATTATTTGGAGTAGATGCCCAACTATGCCAAATTTATGAAGGATGTGATGAGCAAGAAGAAGAAGTTGGTAGAGTTTGAAACTATGAAGTTTGGAGAAGAATACAGTGCCATATTCCAAGAAAAGCTACCTCAGAAATTAAAAGATCCAGGGAGTTTTACTATTCCATGCATTATTGGTAATTCTTCTTTTGATAAAGTATTGAGTGATTTAGGTGCTAGTATTAACCTTATGCCCTTGTCTGTTTTCAGAAAACTCAACATTGGAGAGGTGAAGTCAACAACTATCTCAGTCTAACTAGTTGACAGATCCAAGACATACCCTAGGGGAGTGGTAGTAGAAGATGTTTTGGTGAAGGCTGATAAGTTTATCTTCCCAGTGGATTTCGTGGTTCTTTACATGGAGGAAGATGATGGAATTCCTCTCATTTTGGGGAGGCTATTCCTTGCAACTGACAGAGGCCTTATTGACGTTCAAAAGAGATAGCTCACACTCATAGTGAATGATGAAGAGGTGATGTTCTACTTCTACAAGTCATTTAAGTTTCCTGATGAGAATGACAATTGCAACAGAGTGAACATTGTTGAGAAGTGCATTCAAGAGGTTAGAAATGAGACATCACCAGTAGATCCCTTGGAGAGATGTTTGGTGTACTCACTAGCAGATGTTACAGAGGATGGCGTTGAAGAACAACAGATCATAACAGCTTTGGATACACAACCAGTTCAATCTTCTCAAGCTAAGGTTGAAGATATCAGTACAGCATCTTCATCTTCTATTGAGTCAAGTGTCCCCAAGCCAAAGTTGGAGCCTCTTCCAGATCATCTCAGATATGTTTTTTTGGGCAAGGACGATACATTTCCAGTGATCATTTCATTCATCTTGTCTAATGTTTAAGAGGAAAACTTGTTGAGGATCCTAAGGGAACACAAATCCGCTATTGGGTGGACAAATGCAGACATAAAGGGGACAAGTCCATCTATTTGCATGCACAAGATACTCATGAAGGACTCATACATGCCCACAGTGGAACATAAAAGGTGGTTGAATCCTGTAATGAAAGAAATGGTCAGGGCTGAGATTCTGAAATGGCTCAAGGCAGGCATCATTTATGCCATATTTGATTAAGCACGGGCAAGCCCTGTACACGTTGTACCTAAGAAAGGAGGAATCACAGTGATTAAGAATGAAAAAGATGAAATGATCTCCTCATGTATAGTTACTGGTTGGAGGGTGTGCATCGATTATAGAAAGTTGAATAAAGCAACCAGAAAAGATCATTTTCCACTGCCTTTCATTGATTAGATGCTGGACCGTTTGGCAAGGTTTGAGTACTATTGTTTCCTTGATGGATATTCTGGGTATAATCAGATTGCCATTGCTCCAGAGGACCAAGATAAGACTACATTCACATGTCCCTATGACACTTTTGCCTTTAGGAGGATGCCCATTGGGTTTTGCAATGCTCCAACCACTTTTCAGAGATGCGTGATGGCCATATTTGCTAACTTGATTGAGGAACTGATGGAGGCCTTTATGGATGATTTCTCTATTTTTGGGTTTTCTTTTGATCATTGTTTGAAGAATCTCTCACTTGTGTTATAGAGATGTGAGAAGAAGAACCTTGTGCTGAATTGGGAGAAGTGCCATTTTATGGTACAAGAAGGAATTATTTTGGGACGTAGAGTTTCTTCCAAAGGGTTGGAGGTAGACAGAGTTAAGATTGTAGCAATTGAGAAACTTATGCGTCCAACCAATGTCAAGGGCATAAGAAGCTTTTTTGGACATACTGGGTTTTATAGACGGTTTGTCAAGGACTTCTCCAATATTACTAAGCCTCTTTGTAATCTCTTGGAGAAGGATGTGCCATTTATCTTTGATGAAGCATGTGTACGAGCTTTTGATCACTTGAAGAAAGCACTTATTTCAGCTCCTATCATGATAGTACCCAATTGGAAAGAGCCATTTGAGTTAATGTGTGATGCCAATGATTATGCAATTGGAGCTGTTTTGGGCTAGATGAGAGATAAGATTTTCAGAACCATATACTATGCCAATAGGACTTTGGATGGATCCCAAAGAAATTACACCATCACAGAAAAAGAATTATTGGCTGTGGTGTATGCTTGTGATAAGTTCAGGCCTTATCTTGTTGGTTCTAAGGTCATTGTGTACATAGATCATGTAGCCATTCGTTATTTTTTGCTAAGAAGGATGCCAAGCCTAGGTTTATTAGATGGATTCTCCTCCTTCAAGAGTTTGATCTTGATATCAAGGATAAGAAAAGAAGTGGGAATGTGGTAGCTGATCACCTTTCTAGGCTACAAACACAAGCAAAAGATGATGTGGGGCTTATTCAAGAAGCATTTCCTGATGAACAGTTGTATGCCTTGAGTAAGATGCTTCCTTGGTATGTAGATTTGGTAAATTTTGTGGCTAGTGACATTTTACCGCCAAACATCTCCTCAGCTCAGAAGAAAAAGTTCCTCCATGATGCTAGATTTTATATGTGGGACGAGTCGTTCTTATACAAGAGGTGCAATGATCAAGTAATCCGACGATGTGTACCCGAAAGTGAAGTTCAAGCCATCCTCAGAGATTTTCAGTCTTCCTTGTATGATGGTCATTTTGGTCACCAAAGAATCACCAAAGAACTGCTTACAAAGTCTTGCAAAGTGGGTTTTATTGGCCAACCTTGTTCAAGGATAGTTATGTGTTTGTGAAGTCATGTGATAGGTGCCAAAGACAAGGGAATATTTCCAAACGTGATGAGATGCCAACGAAGACTTTTGTTGAGGTTGAATTATTTGATGTGTGGGGCATTGATTTCATGGGACCATTCCCATCCTCCAATGGCAAGCTCTTTATTTTATTGGCGGTTGATTATGTGTCAAAATGGGTTGAAGCAGTTGCTACTACCACAAATGATGCTCGGGTTGTATTGAAATTTCTTCAGAAGAATATTTTCACAAGATTTGGTACTCCAAAGGCTATCATTAGTGATGAAGGTTCTCACTTTTGCAACAAGCTTTTCAAGGCTCTATTTTTCAGGTATGGAGTCAAACATAAGGTTGCTTTGGCCTATCATCCACAGTCTAATGGGAAAGCCAAAGTCTTCAATCGGGAAGTGAAAAGAATTTAGGAGAAGACTGTGAGCACTAATAGGAAAAATTGGGCATTGAAGCTTGATGATGCTTTATGGGCATACCGCACCGCCTACAAAACTCCTATTGGAATGTCTCTTTATAGACTTGTCTTTAGCAAGTCTTGTCATTTACCATGTGAGTTGGAACATCGAGCTTATTGGGAAATAAGGAAATTGAATTTTGATATGAAGGCTTGTGGAGAGCAAAGGCTGCTTCAAGTTAATGAAATGGAAGAGTTTAGACAAGATGCCTTTAAGAATGCTAAGATCTACAAGGAGAGAACTAAGGGTTGGCATGACAAGCATATCTTGAAGAAAGAGTTTCTTCAAGGTCAACAAGTTCTCTTCTACAATTCAAGACTAAGACTCTTTCCAGGAAAATTGAAGTCTAGGTGGTTCGGACCATTTCTTGTCACAAAAGTTTTCTCCTATAGAGCGGTAGAGCTACTAAACTAAGATGGTAGACGGTTGTTTCAAGTGAATGAGCAAAGGGTGAAGCACTACTATGGAGCATTTGATCCAAGCAAAGAGAAGCTACCCCTTCATCAACCACCATGAGCGAGAATAGAGACAGTCAAGCTAATGACTATAAAAAAGTGCTTGTTGGGAGGCAACTCAACCAATTTTTTATTTTTGTGTTGTGTTTTATTTTAGTCATTATAGTGTAGCAATTGCATTTTGTGTTATTCATCAACTAACAAGTCTTTAATTTTATTTTTAGGTAAAAAAAAAGCTCAAAATATCATTCTGAGTGCCGCGGCGCTACATAAGGATCTAAAAAAAATAAAAAAGGGGGGCAATATTTTTTTCTGTGCAGAACATCACCCACTTCTCCCCTTCGTTCTTCCTCCTTCATTCTCCCCTTCTCCCTCTCATTTTTCCTTCCTCTCCACTCAAACATCTTGCCATTAAAATTCAATTTCTCTCATTTTCTCATCATCTTCAACCTATTCCACATACTTTCAACCAATTTTTGGGAGAAAAGAAGCACAATCGTGGTCGAGCTAGGGCATCGCCAAGGATTGGGGTTTTGCAGATCTATCTCATTGTAAGTGGTTCTTTTGATTTTCTTGAGTTTCCTTGCAAATTATTTTTGGAAAAATTTCATGATCATTGAGAATCATAGCTTATTGTTGATGAATGTTGATGAAATGGTTGTGAGTTGAAGTGTAATGGAACCGTTTTGGGTGTTGGTGAAAATGTTGGGGATTGTTGGGTTTTGTATAGTTGGGTGTTTCTGTTGAGCAAGTTTGAGATCAGTATTTCTGTTCAATTGTGTGGTGGTGATTGTCGTGATTGAGTTGCTCTTGATGAAATTGGAAAAGAAAGTAATTGTTTAAGTTTTTGAGCATTCCATTTTGTGTGGAGTGCATTGTGGAATCTTGTGGTGTATTTGGTGTGGTTGTGTTGAATTATTGAAATCTCTTGTAAAATATTGGAAGCTAAAATTTTAGCATGGCACCAAAAAGATCTCGGGGTTCATCTTCCCAATCTGATGATGAGAGTTGTTTTGTTAGTGCTGCAACTTCTCAGCATTTCTATAACTCTGTTGTGAGGATGAGCCTAATAAAAGAAAGGGGTTTGAATGTGAATCGTTTCCACAACCCACAGCTGGCTCGCAAGGTTGAAGTAAGAAATTGGCAACAATTCTTCAAGCAACCTAACGCAGTTGTAATCTCAATTGTAAGAGAATCTTATGCCAATGCCAAGGAGAGAAATGGGTGTGAGGTATATGTGTGAGGCAAGATAGTCTCATTTGACAGAGCAACCATTAATGCTTTTTATGGGCTTCCTAATATAATTGATGACTGGTACTCCAAATACATTGATCAAGGGATTAGTGCAGAAGAAATTATCACCACTTTATGCAGTCCAGGGTCCGAATGGAAAATTGCAAAAGGAGTTCCAGTTTCGATTCCAAAGAGTGGATTGGACAGTATTGGCAAGGCATGGCTCAACTTCCTAGGTGCCAAATTGATGCCAGGAGATCATAAATCTGATATAACAAAGGACCGCGCCATGCTCTTGTTCGCCATTGTTTCCGACAAATCTATTGACGCGGGGCAGGTTATTCAAGACTCCATCATTTACAGTATCAAGCCTGCTACCATTGGAGGGCTCACTTACCCATCCTTGATAACTGCCTTGTGTCAAAATGCGGGGGTAATTTGGAGTGCAGATGAGGAAATTAGTCGTCCTAGATTGGCTATTGACTTCGGAACATAGTGCGGTATAAGACTCCAACCCCTGATGACGCGAACCCTCCTGGTTGGGGATCGAGCAAGGATACTTCTTCTTCTTGGTGTCCTCGTGCACAAACATTGTCAATGTCTGATGGAATCATGCGTCTTGAGCATGAGGTGAAAGAACAACGTTAACGTATGGATCAATATATCTATTACTCTGTTGAGTTCAATTTATCTCTGGTGCAAATGTTCAATTCCTGCGGGCTCAATGGTGGCCCTACTGCGGTTCAATTCCCTCAACCACCACAATTCCATGAGTGTCTGCATGAAGAAGCGAAAGAGGAAGAAGAAGACGAGGACGAAGAGGATGACGACTGAGGCTGTTTAGGGGAGTTTCTTGAACCTTTTCCTTACAATTTTACGTTACCATTGAGGACAATGCTAAATTTAAGTTTAGGGGAAGGGTGGTCAATGTTTAAATTTCTTAGTGTTCGTTTGCATGTTTAAGTTGCATATTAGTGTAAATTTTGAAAATTTTAGTCTTTGGTTTGTGTTTAAAATAAATGCTAGGTCATAAATAATTTCATGTTCTTCTATGAACTTTGATTTGATTTGTTTTGAATGGATGATCTAGGATAGGATTAGCACTCAGTTCTGAACATAAACCTTGAAAAATTAGATAGCACTCTTAAGTCCGTGTGCTTGATCTACTTGCTATCTTTATTGGATATCTTTGTTGGATTTTGAGTATGCAATCATTATCATGGATGTCACTTGCATGTTAAATTGAGATTTTGTAAGTAAGCATCTTTAGATCTCAATTTTTGTTCAAAACTTGACTCTAGAACTTGTTTGATCACTTCTTGAGGCAAAATCCAAGGAATCACACCATGAGAGACATGATTTAGGCTATTTTTGAAAAGATTGAGCCATTAAGCCCACCTAATTGTTGAATTACCCCTAGTCACCCTATTTTGAGCCTTTATCTTGTTTTTTTGTCACCTAAAATGATTAGCCAAGGCCTTTTTATTGATTTCCCCTTTTTTTAACCCTTGCACCTTTAATGTTTTTGAATGAATGTGAATTGTAATGGGTTGGGTTATTTTACATGGGAATGTAAGTGAAAATGGGCTATGTGATGAGAATGTTTATGAAGGTGATAAAAGAAGGTTCAAAACAAGAATTTCTTGTTTGAAGAGTGAAAAAGAAAGATGAAGAATAAGAAAAATGAAAGGAATCAAAAGGAATGAAAAGAAAAGAAAAGAAAAGAAAAGAAAAGAAAAGAGAAAACAAATTTTCTTCATCAATGTGTTAAATGAATAAGTTTGGGGTAATAAGAATGAAAATTGTGAAAAATCTTGGTTGGGTAATGTTTTGTTTTGGTTCATGTATAAAGTATGGGATGTGTGCAAATTGGTTAATGTAACAAAAATGTTTTGGGTGTATTACGCTTCATTTTATCCACTTTGACATACCCTTAGCCCTAGCCTTACATTACAAGCTATGTAAAGGCCTATTGATCTTGATTTGGTGTGAAACCTACATTAGTGGAGAGAAGGGTGAAAAACAAGCATATGTAGTTATGTTTTGTGTCATTGAGATCATCTTTTTCTATCTTGCTTGCATAATCTCTATGATTTATGAGTGGTCATGTGTTTGATTTGTATGCTTATTTGTCAATAAGAATAGAAAAAAAAACATGACTTGTAGGTTGAAATTCTAGACAACATGTTTAAACTGTCTAAGTTTTCCTTGTTTTATGTTGAATGAAATTTGTGTTGTCTTTGAGATCATTAGAATCCATTCTAGTTAATCAAATCTTTGTTCATCTTAGAATATGTGTGGAGTCTTGTTTGTCCAACTTTCATTTTTCTCTTTCCTCGGGACGATCAAAGTGTACGTTTGGGGGAATTTGATAAGTCGAGTTTTAGATAATGTTTTACATGTTAATTTCATAGGTTTTTAGGTGCATTTAGTTAGTTTTTAGATATATTTGCATTAATTGTTTGTATTTAGTGTTTTAGGTTCAATTAGATATTTTTATGAGTTTTATAAGTTGGTTTTAGTGGTTTTCATGAATAAAACGCATTAGGCTAGCTTAGAAAAATAATCATGATTTAAAGGTATTTTTCCTAAAGTCAGTTGCATCATTTACATATTAATATTGTCACATTTTATAAGTTAATACACAGTTTCAGTTAGACTTTTAATACTTGATTAGTTTAGACCACTTACTTGTATTTTTGTGCTTTGTTTTGTAGGTAAATAAAGAGCCTAAAAATGGGATGAAATGTGATTCAAATGGTGGCAAAATCATGTCAAAGAAAAGTGCAAAATATGGATAAAAAAATCAAGAGAAAAGTCAGAAAAATGGCTAAGTTCACAAAAAAAGAACCAAGAAAAACGAAGGAAGGAGCTCATTCTGAGCTCCGCGACTCAGAGTGCAAAATTGGCATTAATTTGCATGCAGCGCCGCGATGCTTGCAAATGTGTGTATTTTGACTATTTGGCTTACCCTTTTTGGTCTTTTCCCCACGTATGTATATAATCTCATTTTAGAGGATCATCTTTCATTCTAGGAGATTTAGGTAGCAACTAATTAGGGTTAGGGTTGAAAAAAGGAGGCAAGAAAGAGCTTGAGGAGAAAGATAAGTTGCAAGATTTTTTGGAGAAGAAGAAGAAGGAAAGCTACTCTAAAGGGGTTTTTTTTTTTTTATTTCTTATTCAGTTGTTCTTGTATTCATGTCTTCTTTCTTGAATCTCTCTTTTGTATTCTTGAACATGATTATGAGCTAAATTTCTAATCTAGAGGTTTAATTGATCTATGTTGAATCTTATGGTTTGATTATTCTTTACATTTTTTTGATTTATTATTTGGGTTTATTTGCAATGTCAAACTCTTAATGCTTTCAAATTGCTGACCACATTTTGGTTGATCTTAGATTTGATATCTAACACTTGGAAAAAGGGGTATTGGGTTGGATTACGGAAATTGCAACCTACGGTTATTGTATTGTGTTGGAAAACCTACAATTCCCTTTGAGATCACTAAAAATGGATCCCAAATCTTAATGCATGTTCAATTCATTGGTTTATCACTTGAAAAAGGGAATTATTGAACTATCACTTGGAAGAAGGGTTTGATTTAATTAAGATCCATGATATATAAATCCATGAATTAATCATTTATATGACTCTTTTGAAAACCATAAGTGAAGACATAGTGATATTAATCCTTTAGAGTTTTTAATCATTGATCTTCTCTAATTTTTATCCAAATTACATCGTTTAGTTCAAACTCTTGCTTATTTTACTTTTTAGTACTCAATTCATCAAATATTGATCATCTAGATAAAATTTAGAGTTATTATAATTTCGGGTATTAAGAGATAGTTTTGCTAATCTTAGAGGATGAAAACCTGGTATTCACCGGTTTATATTAGAACTTGATTCTTGTGCGCTTGCGAATTGAAATTGTCATCATCATCACCTAGGCTATATTTTCCTTGTTCCAACCCAAGGAACCCTCTCTCGAGTGCCGCCCCCCAAGTCTTTGAACATTCAATCCGTGATCAAGGGATCAAAATCATTAGGCAATGAGAAATATAAATAAACCATGAAGACTCAATTAATAATAAACATAAAACCAATCTTAAAACATAAAATCAAGTATCGGATTCATCTATCCTCTAGAAAACTAAATTAGTTCATAACTTGAACAATAGAAACACAAAACATTGTTATGAATTTCAATATAAACATAAAATGACAAACTAGAACTCTAGGAGTTTGAATCTCTCTTCCTTGTCTCCAACTTCTAGATCTTCTCATTCCTTTCGTTGCTAGCTGTCTTGCCTTTTTTGTCCTCTCTATCTTGCTTTGAAAACCCTAAAAAATGGTCTTTATAGGGCTACAAGTCCATAGAAAGTCGCAATAAGAAACTCTAAGTTGAACTAGGAAAGTTAGCAACAAAATTAGAAGGTTTCTAATTCTATCGCACCTTCACTTTTTTTCTCGTCGTTTTTCGTCTTGCTCTCCACACCATATCCCCCTCAAAACCCTCTCATCTTATAGTATTTCAAATAAGGAAGAAGTAGAAATAAACTGCGTCAATTCGGAGTTAAATTGAGAAAGTTATGGCAAAAACACTACAATCGTGCAAAATAGAAACTCCCGGCGTGTTGCGACGCCCAGTTTCGGGTTTGTAGTGTTTTTTTCTTCATTTTACACCCTTTTTTGACTTGCATACTTCATATTCTTGCATTCCAACTTCTTGTAACTTGTTTCCATCATCCAAATTCACTTCCAACACATCCAAACACCTACAAAACAAAACAACCAACTTATAAATGTAAAAATCAAAATAAAGAAACATACAACTAAGATATAACTAACAAATAGACCAAAACTAAGATAAACCAACCGAATAAATGAATAAATCATACTAAAACTCATCTAAAACATACTCAAAAACACATCTAAATGTCAACTTATCAAGACTTCACTAGAAATAATGTCTAGAAATTAGTACCTCGACCATCACATCAATCTATTATTGGTACTAAATGGGTATTCAGAAACAAAAAGGATGAGAAAGGCATCATTGTGTGGAATAAGGCTAGACTTGTTGCACAAGGATACAATCAGGAAGAAAGAATAGATTTTGAAGAAGCCTTTGCACACGTAGCAAGATTAAAGGCAATTAGATTGCTACTAGCCTATGCTTGCTATAAGAATTTTCCACTATACCAGATGGACGTAAAGAGTGTTTTCTTGAATGGATATATTCAAGAAGAAGTATATGTGGAACAATCCCCAGGTTTTGAGGATTCTCAGAACCCATATCATGTGTATAGGTTAAACAAAGCTTTATATGATTTAAGACAAGCACCTAGAGCTTGGTATGACAAACTTACTACATTCCTACTAGAACATGATTTTGTAAAGGGAATCTTGATCCTACCTTATTCATAAAGCTAAAAAATAATGACATGTTTCTTGTGCAAATATATGTTGACGATATAATCTTTGGTGCTTCAAATAGTCATCTTTGCAAATAATTTTCAAAGTTAATGCAAGATGAATTCGAGATGAGTATGATGGGTGAATTAACATACTTTCTTAGCCTGCAAATCAAACAATTACCTAATGGTATGTTTTTTAGCCAGAGCAAGTATGCTAAGAACATGATTAAGATATTTAAGCTTGAAAACTTGAAATCAATAGACACCCCATGCAACTCAGCTATCAAAACGGATAAGGATGAAAACGGAAAACCAGGAGACACAGGTTTATCGGAGCATAATTGGCAGCTTGTTGTATCTTAGTTGCAAGTAGACCTGATCTAATGTTTAGTGTGTGTTTATGTGGCGACCCCTAGACCCCGGACCACCAACCCCGCAAGGAATGGCCTGCAAAATGTAGGGGCGGGACGCCCGACGTAGGCATCTCCAACCACTCCTCAACCCCGTGAGGTGGTTGAGACCCTATGAGCCTTATCCAAACAACAACATAATATAAAAAGGTATAAATAAAACTACCAACCGTATTAATCATCCAAGACAAGAGATAATCCATAAAAATGAACCATAAATAAAACCATAATCCTTACAGTCCATCAAGATGGACATACACATAATGTCCAAAACTATGGGTACAAAAAAAACGTCATATGCCTACACGGTCTATCTAACAAGTCCAAACTCACCCATACTACAACGTGATAAGTGTTATAATTACATAGTCCAAAATATAATACATCATAATTTAAAACACGGTTCAATCAAAATGCCTCTCAACTCACATCGAGGCCTTGGATTCTCTCGCCAGCAAGGCCCTCAAGATATGACTACTCATTTGCCCTTATTCGAGACAGAAGGACCTGAAGGAGGAAAATGAGGGTGAGCCAACGGTGCCCAGTGAATAGAATTAAAATATGCCATCAATACTCATCAATAAATTTCATGTATGCATGTCAATGTGTAGCATGATTAAAAGCTCATAACACATCGATATCAAGCATTTATAATAAGTTCGATGCAAGTAAAAACCTATCAATTTGGATCCACATTCCACATGCATTGGGGTTACTAGTGCATGTCTATTTCACCGTACCGTTCTCATCCCCAATCATGTTGATTTGGGGTTACTAGTGCACGTCTATTTCACCGTACCGTTCTCATCCCCAAATATTTCTTGTATAAAACCCTCATATGACAAGGTTAAGTCTCCCTATTAGCCAGATAGATGGGCCCAACTAAAGTCATAAGGTTTTCTCAAATTAATGCATCATTCAAAACATTTGAACACATTCATGCTTTCAACATACAATATATATAAGTGATATGATGACATAAAATATATAATCATAAATGAAGTCTACTCACAACCAAGCCTTGCGAGAGTATCTAACCACGCACAAACACCAAACCGAATCAACCCAATCAAGGTCTTGAAACATTCATCAATATCCAACCATACATCAATTTTTATGCTCAATCACATAGACATTACACATCAACCCTAAATCAGCCCACATATAGACGATAAACCTAAATCCCATCTAATCCCATCATTCAACTCAAATCACATGACTTAGGCCTCTAATGCATAGTTCTCATTCATAAACCATTCAATTAATCAAAAATACTGATTTTCAATTCCTTAGGCATAAACATGCCCAAATTGGGCCATTTGATCACAAGTAGGCCTAACCCATGATATGATCACTACCACCAAATCAGTAGCATAATCAACCCTAATCATTCTTAATTAGACATAAATTGCATTAATTCAATGACTCTAGGCCAAAAGCATCAAAAGCCCTAAAATATGAAATTTTCCATACTTAGGCCACATTGCCGATTTACACTAGGTCACCATTTTCAGCCATGTGTATCACTGATTTTGCATCATGGGTTCATCAACAATGGAAACTAGGTCAACATAGTTGACATGCAAGCTATTTGGAAAGGTCTAAGTTCATATTCCAAATTTAGGTCTAATACAAACAACCCTACCAATTTTTCATTTAATTACAAAATCAACCATACAGATTGAAGTATGTTAAGAAGCAAACTTTCTGACCAAAACTCAGCTCAATCCAACGGTGGACAGAAAAGATAAGCCTCTTTGATGAACAAGTCTCTAATAAGACAATTTCTCCGTTCCCGCTGCAAATACTTGAACTCAGATGACTATAACACAGAAACTACTACACCCATCAACATCTCAACCGTGGCTAATGCAGAAATATTAGTTGTGAACCATCTTCTGAAATATCAAATCCATCCAACGGTAGGTTTAGGAGATCTATCAGTTTGATCTAAACTGTGCGAGAAATTTAGACTTTCCGAGTAGCTTTGTTTGGGAGGTTATATCTCTTAGAAGAAAACTCCAATCAAGATCTCCACCCACCAGAATGAATAACCATAAGATACGAACTGGCTGACAATGTTTGAGCGCAATCTGACCATATATCACCAAGATCGAGCTCTTTGATGAAAACGTTGCTGAGACTTCCCTCAAAGCAACTTCCTCTTTCTTTCTCTTCTTCTTTCCTTTCTCTTCTTTTTTCCTTTCCCTCCACTCATCTCACTCTCTAGGACTTCCTTGGAGAAGATAAGTGGGGCATGGGACACTTGTCTACTCTTATGCACCAACTTGACATGTGTTGGTCTCATGCACCAACTTGACATGTGTTGGAGAAGAGAAATGGGGCATGGGACACTTTTGCACTATCATGCACCAACTTGACATGTGTTGGTCTCATACTACCCATACCAACCACATGTACTTTAACCAATCTCATACTTCTATGTATTTTAAACGTCCAATCCATTTAATACACCAAATTTTCATTCTCATTTATCCTTTTATTCAATCAATCCTAACCCATATCAATTCATGGTTTAATGGGCCCATGCATAAATAATAACACATGCATTATACTTTAATTTAACATGACCCATATACAATTTATAATGCACATATTTATATACATTATCAAACATCAAATATACAAACATTAAACAACCATCAAACAAACACCAAACATATCAAGGCAAACACATAGAGTTTGGACAAAATGCAATTGGGTAATGGGCTAGATGAAATAATTTTCGGGGCGTCACAGTCTATGTGTTGGGTTTCAATCTAGTCCTAGAGAATCCCACCTAAAGTGTGTGAAAAGAATTGTTAGATATGTTAATGGGACTAATGATCTAGGAATTTGGTATTCAAAAAGTACTTCCTTTGAGCTTAAGAGTTACGTTGACTCTGATTATGCTGGTAGTCTAATTGATAAGAAGAGTACCTGATTTTGTCACTTTATGAGAAATTCACTAATTTCTTGGTTTAGCGAGAAAAAAAATTCGGTGGCATTATCCACAGCTGAAGCGGAATACGTGGCAGCCGAGAGTTATTGTGCACAAATGTTATATATGAAACAACAACTTGAAGATCACCAAATTCACATTGAGTGTGCTGAGATTTTCTATGACAATACAAGTGTGATCAATATTTCTAAAACTTTAGTATTAATTAGGCACCAAATTCAATCAAGGACAAAGCACATTGAAATTAGGCACCATTTCCTAAGGGATCATGTACAAAAGGGAGACGTAAAATTGACCCATGTTGGCACAAAGGAACAATTAGTAGAAATTTTTACAAAAACATTGCCAAAGGATCAACTTGTACACATTTAGAGAGAATTTGGAATGTTTAGCGAATCAAATGCATCAAATCTTTGATATCTTTAATTCATTTGATTGTGAGAGAATTATCAAATCAAGTGCTAGAATTTTGACAAAAAATTATAATCTGGGGAGCAACAACATGCTATAGTGAGCTATAACACGTTGTTACTCTGTCTGGAGACAATGTACAACGTGCTATAGGCAGGTACAACACGCTATAGCTTGGGACTTAGAATTTTTCAAAGAATCATATTTTCTGTCCTAGTGTGCTATAACAGTTTCTACAGGAAGTTGAGTCTTGGTTGTCAAAACAACAACACACTATAAAAGGCTATAGGGTGTTATAGGAAGAAATCTTTTTAGTGAGTATGTAAGAGCGCCAATGATTGTTATTCATTTAAAAAAAAAAACTCACTTGTCACTCTCACTCTTAATAGGTCGCTATACCTAACTCTCAAACTTGTTATTGCTCAATCTTAACCCTTTTTCGAGTGATTCGAACCATTTTCTCCATTGAATCTTCAATCAATTAGCTAGATTCGATTCGAAATCTCTCTAGATATGTTCCAAATTAGAAAACTTAATCAACTAGAGAATGGCTCCCACACAACCTAAGCTTCAAGTTTGCACTAAGAGTCCTCGAGAACCAACACCTGAACCTGATCCGGAAAAAGCAATGATTTGATCGTCCTTCGCGACCACGCACTGGGATTGTACGAGCACCATCTACAATAACACAGTATGAAGAAATTGAAGCTCGCTATGTGCCACAGACTGTGAGAAATGGTGCATGGGTCAAATTTGAGTTTTTTCGGAAGAACAAGATCAACATTGAGGAATTCTTCGCTTATCAGGGTTGGATACCCTTTCTTACATATAAGAAAAAGTGGTACCTGACGCTTGTAGGCATTTTCTATACAAATTTGAAGCTCAAGCACGAAGCGAGGTACGTGCTCACTACCACAGTTCTTGGCCACGACCTTAAGGTATTTCCTACTCCTTTAGTCGAATATTTCAAAATTTTTACTTAGAATAGGGTGATAGCCACAAAGGTTGAGAACAAGGTTCAATTCCTAGGGTATGATCCATTGGTAGCTTTGAATTTTCTATCCAGTGAGGTTCATTCAAGTGTCTCCAATCCTTTGTTTAACACTTCTTTCAAATTCATAACCAAATTACTCCATAACATTATGAGTAGGCTATTCTAGCCTAGGGAGGGTAGTCAGACCAATGTCAATGTGGTCGACTTGTTTCTCACTTAGTATCTTTACACCAAAACCCATGTAGACCTCACATATGTCATTCTTGACTACATGGATTCCATCAAGTGTATGAAGAGAAATATACATGTTGCCTTGCATCTCACTAGATTCTTTAAGAGCACAGACATTGATTTGTCAAAGCAACGAGATGTTTAATCTCTAACTTCAAATGGAGGATATGATCTGCTACTGTTAAGCATCTGAATTATTCATAATACAAGCCGAAGAGAAGGTGGATGTATAAGGGTGAACTCCCTCAAGGAGTAGAACAAAAATCATATTCAAGCACCAAGATTGGTGATGATCCTCCGGTGAATTCTGAGGAAACCAGGTTTGATGCTAGAGCTCTGAGAGACCTAGAGATTGGAGATGACCATGGACATGAGGCTACTTCAGCTCCTATTCCAGATTTATAGGGTCCGAGTTTGGTTGCACTCTCTTCTATGCTCGTAGGCTCAGATAGGTGATCGTTTCTCTCCACCAGCTGATACACATAGAGAGATCCCAGCTTCTCAGCCATCTTTTTTTCATGCTGCCACTACATCGGAGCTATCCATTATAGTGCAAAAGATTCAGGCATTACAGGTCAGTCAGACTTCTATGTTTGCATCAATCACATCTTCATTGACTACTTTGGCTACACGGATGGACGAGCAGGAGAGATTATTGATTAGTCTTTGGGATAGGGAGGTACCCACCTCATCTGCTACAACTTCATCATTTATAGAGATCCCTCTGTGGTTCTCTAATCTTGAGCAGACTATTAGAGGTGTTGTCGGTCAGGAAGTGCAGACATTTTATAATGTTGATTAACAGATGCAGACTATGGCATCATTTCTTGCCCACGCGACACAAGCCATGCATACGATAACTACACGTTTCCTCGTTGGTGTAGATTATCTGTAGAGGACTGAGGCTATTCTTGCTTCTCGCGCTTGATTGCCTTCAGTGCCACCTACTGCTCCTCCACAACCATCATGGACATCGACACCACCTCACTTAAGGTGGACCCAAGGCCACTCTTCCTATACTACACCAGGTTGTTCTTCACTTCAGTCTACTGCATCTGTAGATGAGATTCTTTGAGATCTGGTCTGAGATATGCCTCCATTTTAGGTCCTTTCCTTTTTGAGATTTAAAAAGAGGGAGAATAATGTGTGCTTACAAGCAATCGAGTGTATCTCTCAGGGGTAGAGGTCATGAATTTAGGGGGAGTGTGTGTGAATGTGTGTTGCTGTATTTTTTATTGGTTGTTGTTGATATGCCTCATTGATTTCACTTGATACTTGATACTTGACTTTGACTTGTTTATAATACTGTTTGATTGACATATATGCTTGATTATGTGCTTATACATATGGTTGTTGTTCATTTGTGCCTCTCATGTTGAATATGATTATGCATCATACTCATTGAATTATCTTGAAATCATGCATACTTAGGATTGCTTCTAAGGCCAACATTGATTGCTTGAAATCATAAAAAATGGGGAGATTGTTAGACCAATGTCCCTCGTTGTTGGAATTCTATGGTGAATTTTGATGATTACAAAAAACATATTTATTTAACTTTAGTCTATGTCTCCAAGTTTTAATCTTTCAGACTTGATTACAAAGAATCATGGAGAGGAGACAATTAAAGTCAATACTTGTAACACTCATGAAATTTGAAACAAATATATAATACATCATAAAATGACATAAAGCAACAGTGTTCATGCGAACACTGTACTCAACATGGAACAAGGACTGAGGATTTAGGTTCCTCAATTTAAGCCCAATGAAGTACTTTACGAAGTGCTCGAAATGCCTGAAAAAGTACCCAAGTACCCAGGCACGTGCCTAGGCAAGTTTTGTGCTCTTTCTATAAATAGGAGGGGGGGTTCTCCCTCCTCTAAACCATTCTCGACACCTCTCAAACCCTAAAAAATGTTGAGACTTTCCCTCGTGATGTTTGGTGCGTCAAGATGTCGTCCGTGATGCTGTCTGCGCCTCTTGAGAGTCCAAAGAGGTGCCAAGATGAATGATGCTCCGAAATGCTATCCGCAGGGCTTAGAGTCTAATAATGCACCGAGATGCTGTCTACGGCGCCTGGAGACCCATGATGCACTGTGATGTGGTCCACAGACTGCAAGATCCAACGATGTGTCGAAGTGTTGTCCTATTCAGGACAAAGGAAAGCTATGGGCACAATGCTCGTAGAATGGCTATAGAGATGGACGTCGTATGTTCTTGTGAAGCGGCGACAAGATTCACGAGGTGGGGATGAACGCATAGGTTTGTGAATTATTTTACTTTATGATAAGCATGGCATTGCATCATTTATATACATGATACCATGCTACATTACTTCATCCATATGACATACTAATGATGAGGGAGGTTGTTCGTCTTTGTGACGGACGATTAGAGCCCTCGTGATGCGGTTGAACACCTTTGCTTGCGGAACCTAGAGCTGCATTACGCTCGGTCCAATGATTTCAACAAGGAACCATCACATGCTGATACTAAGCCCGCAGCCTGCGGTGCACTCCGTAGTTGCTATTTAATTTATAAGGCATACGTACGTTGGTACGGAGGATGCTGCGGCATTTTATGAGTGTATTGCTTGACGTGGATTGAAATGCATTCTTCTATGTACTGCTGTGGTTATCTTTTTGTAAACGATGTGTTTAACTTGCTAGATAAACTAAGTTGACAATTAAATGGTATTAGAACTTGTTTTCTAGAAGGCGAATTCGATTCATGATCACGGGTTCTCAGGATGTGAGGATGGTTAAGCACCGACTCTTACCCTGATATTACCACATGACTTGCCACTTGTGTGGTTGGTGAAGTCGAGAGGCTGGCCGTAAAATATAATTTGAGGTACGCTTATGTGTCATGTGACTTTGTAGGTCACAACCTTTAGACACGCGTGAGTGCCAGTAATGACCATTTAACAATTAAATGGTATCAGAGCATGATCTTGCGACCAATGCCACACGTGGGTCGAGCCCTCGTTACGATCATCGACAATGTTAGTATAGGATGCGTATCGACCCCTTCGGTAGACGTGTCAACAACCTTGGTAAAAATTTTATTACTACGGTGAGTGTGTCGACCATTCGGTACGTACAAATGGTCACTTCTGTACGTGTGTCGGTCCCTCGGTATGCACGTCGGTTTTGTTATTACGACACATGTATCGGCCTCTTTCGATACGTGTGTACCATCTTGGTACATTTTTGGTACCTCTGTGCATATGTTGACCTTTCGATACATGAGTTAACCACCTTGGTAAATTTTTATTACTTCGATGTGTGCGTCGACCCTTCTGTAAGCACAAATGGTCGCATCGATACACCCGTCAATCCCTCGATTCATGCATCAATTATGTTAGTACGACATGCATATCGACCCCTTTCGATATGAGTGTCTACCACCTTGTTACAATTTTAGTGTCTCGGTGTGCGCATCAATCCCTTGGTACCTGCATCGGTCGTTTGCCACCTTGATGTGTGTGTCAATCCCTCAGTACGTGCATTGGTTGTTTGCCACCTTAGTGTACACAACTATCCCTCGGTATGCGCATCGATCATTGACCAACGTGGTACGCACGTCAGACGCCTTGATGTGGGCAATGACGTCTTTAGTATTTGCATCGACCCCTTGGTATGCGTGTAGTGTATTGACCTAGGAATTAGACTTAGGGCAAATAAATCCCATCGGGAAGGTTTCATAAGAAAAACTCCATTAGAAGATTTTTTTTAAAAAAAATATGGGCATACACGTGGCACCCTCCGCCACGTGGTGACTAGAAATGAGATATTTTTGTTTAGTTGGCATGGAGGTGGTGTAGTTATACCTTGAGAATTGATGGTGCGGTATTTTTTCCATTTTAAAGGATTGTCTGGATCTTGTTTGGAGATGTTGTGATTTGATGTTTTCGAGTGAAGTATAGATCTAGCTAGACATTATTTAGGATTGAATATCCTTCTCTCTAATGAACTTATGGGATGATTATTGTGCCAACGAGATTATTGGAAGAATATTGAGGTATTATTTAGGATGAAGGTTAGATTCTTAAATTTAAGCGTATTTAATCATTAATTGTAGAGTCAATGATTATATGAGAACTATAAGGTCCATGAATAACCTAGATAATTATATGAGAACTATAAGGTCCATGAATAACCTAGATAATCTATGTACTTTTTGGGACTTAAGATTTGATGATCTTATGGTTATGATTAATGATTAGTGTTGACTTTAAGGTCTTTGCGGTATTTTAAGCTCATGATCTTGTATGTGTAAATAATGACTTACGAGGATTATTTTAATGTATATTGCCACATGGACAACAAAGTGAGTGCATAAAATGTGTGATAGTCTTGCCATGTATGGAGAGTATGACTAGATTAGGATGAATTTGTAAATTTTGATGTGGCTGAAAGTTTTTTTGATCTTAATATTTCATATGATGAGTGATTATGACAAGGGAAGTCTAGTCCTGGATGGGCATTAGCATACTCGATATTATTTTCGTATTAAGGTGATTTAAGGATTATATTACTTGATATTAATACTAATATGATCACTTGGAATTTGTTGATTTTGGGTACTGGTATAATCAAGTTGATTGGATGATCATAATACAAGAAAATCGGGGGTTAAAGTTATGTGACGGCTGGTTTCAAGCGTTCAAAGTTAAATAAAATATTATTACCAATTAAGTTGTGTTATCTGGTATTGATGATTCCATCGAACGATTGATGGGATTTCATTTCAAATTTCAGGCCCTACAAAATTTTCTATCCTAAGAGGACGCATGACCCATTGGGAGGGGTATGAATGTGTCTCATGGGAAAAGGGGCTTCGGAATGGATGATACCAATGTGAACTTTTAGGACATAATGTTTGACGGGAAATTCATGACCACTGATATCCATTTTCTCACTGTATTCAGAGTGAAATGGGACACAACGAATGCAGAGGATAATTAGAATATTCTGGATCAATGGAGGACCTGTAAGACCATGTGTGGCGAATCATCTGGAAACTAGGTTATACCTGCTCTATCACCAAAGTTTGATTGGAATGGGACGACCGAACTTGAAAGATACCAATTATAATTTAGGTATCTAGATGGTTTGTAGAACTTGTTTGTTGCATATGTGTGAAGCATCATTAGGTTAATAAGTGAGAACAAACACGAAGGTACTCTGGTCAATGATTTGGATTTTTGGAGACCAATTCAAAATTGAGGAAAAGTTTTCAAATGAATTTTGAATTGAAACCCTATTTTAAGTTCGAGTCACCAAATTGTTTTTAAAATTGACCAACCCAATGATCTATTTTTTATTTTGGGATTGGAATGCCACAATCGAGTCAAGAACCAAGAAGTACCTAAAGTCACAACTCCTACCCCTCAGCCTAGAAGAACTAGGAATGTGACTTACAACTACCAAAACATGACACGACATACAAATCATAACTTAGGCCTCCACTTAACATAAAACGTAGATGCTTCTAATAGAGGAGGTTCGACCTAGAACCTTACCTCACTGTGGGTAAAGAAAATCATTAGCACGTGATGATATATGAGTGCTAATGACAGACTACCACTATACTCACAAATGAAAGCAATTGCATGACGAACGATCATGACAAAATCCTTGTTATGAATTAAAGTCTTTGACGAAGTCAAGTGGGCTTACAACCTCAAGATCATTTGACTTCCAGTGTTAAATTAGAAATAGTCAGTCTAGCTTCATCATGAAAGATGGCGATGCCTAACTTGGAGGTAATAACCTATGGGGCAAACGTGCTATACACGAGAAGTGATCGCAACAGAGTCTTCCATGACTCATACGTTGCAAGTGGAGTCTTTTTCCTTCACAAAGGACAAACACAAACCAAACACAATTGGTACCATTGAGAAAGGGCCAAGGAAATTAAATAAGTCCTCAAAATTTGAGGCATGGGCTAAACAATTAGGGTTGTAAATTGTAACACCCAGACATTAGAGTGTAACACTGATAAGTAGGTATTTAGTATATGTTTTAGAGCATGTTTTAGGTGTGTTTTATGGTATTTAGTTCATATATTAGGTTAGTTTACCATAAATTTGGTTATTTGATAGTTTAGTCAAGTTTTGATATTTTTGGCTTGTTTCGGGTTGGAGTTTTATAGGTTCATTGATGTCATTATGAAAGCATGTTACTCACTTGGTTTGATGTATTTTGTAGGTTCTTTGATGTTATAAATGATGATTGAGAAGATGAAGACATGATGCAAGAGGAGCCAAGGGAGTTAGACTGAAGAAACAAGTGCATCCAAGCCTTGGGAGTCCGAAAAATTGGCTAAGTCCACAAGAAAATCAGGAAAATAGGTGTAAAAACCCATAACTGGGAGCCGTGGCGCTGGGAAATGTATTTTTGCGCGACTTTTGTATTTCGACCATAACTTTCACAATTTAACTCCAAATTGGACAAGGTTTGTTTCTATGGATTACTTACTTGAAATAATACAAGGTTCAAGGGTTTTGAGGTTGATTTGGAGTGGAGAAAAAGAATGAAAATGGCGAGGAAGAAAGTGGATGTGCGATTCAAAATAGAAAGTTTCTAATTTTGTTGTAAACTATGGACTTGTAGCTATATAAAGAACATTGTTTAGAGTTTCTAGGGGCATCATGGAGTGGAGAAAAAAAATTTACGGTTGGAGCGAAGTGGAGAAGAAGATCTACATTGAAGATTATTCACAATCTCTACAACATTCTAGTTTGTTTTTCTTGGTTCTTATTCATGTTCAAACTTATATTTTATGTGTTTATGTCTTTAGTTATGAACTAAATCCTCTATCTAGAGGTGTAGATTGATCCGAGCTTAATACTATATCATAGATTTTATGGTTTAATTATTATTAATAAAGTTTCTTTAGTTTCTTTATATTTTTCTGGGTGTAATGCTTTTGATCCCTTGGCCATGGATTAAATGAATATAGATTTGAGGTAGATGCTCCAAAAGAGGGTACAAGAAAAATAGAACCTAGGCAATTGTGAGACTCAAAAGGAGATCGAGAACCTTTGAAGTCGTTAAAAGAAAATCAAAGAACTGAATTAGTTATTATCATCTAAGGTTTTCATCGAAAGGGTAAAGCCAAGATAATAATAACATGCTCTAATTAGTGCTCCAAAAAAGGGAATTAGAAATGTTAGGATTTTCAACTTATAAACGAAAGAACTGATTTAATGATAAATATATATATAAAGGCATAGTTGATAGTAAGGTGATATTGAACCTCTAGACCTTTGTATCTCTGATGTTCTATCTATTTCTATTGCATGATTAGTTTACTTTCTAGTTATTTAATTGTTTATTTATTCAACTTAAGCACTCAAATCTGATTTTCTAAATAAAGTTAGGGTTAGTGAAACAGTATTTAGTGTGAGTGTCAATCCTAGATGACGACAACCCGATATCTCATCGGTTTTGTATTATAACTTGACACCGTACGCTTGCGGTTTGCACGCATCAAACACCCAAACAACCATAGCCAAATTTTGAAGACGAAATTCCATTAAGGGTATGAGAATGTAACACACCAGAAATTTGAAACAAATAGATAATACATCATAAACTGACATAAAGCAAGAGTGTTTGCATGAACACTCTACTCAACATGAAACTAGAACTGAGGATTTAGGTTCCTCAATTTAAGCCCAATGAAGTACCATGCAAAGTGCTTGAAATGCCCAAAAAAGTACCCAAGTACCCAGACACGTGCTTAGGGAGGTGCCTTGGCACGTGCCCAGGCAAGTTTTGTACTCTTTCTATAAATAGGAAGGGGGTTTCTCCCTGCTCCAAAAATTATTCTCTACACCACTTAAACCCTCGAAAACGCCGAGACTCTCCCCCGCAATGTTTGGAGCGTCGAGACGCTATCCGCGGTACTTGAAACCCAGCGTCAAGCTGAAACACCATCCGCGCTTCTTGAGAGACCAACGAGGAGCCAAAATGAATGCTGCTCCGAAATGCTGTCTGTGTTGCTTAGAGTCTAATAATGCGTCGAGATGTTGTTTGCGGCACCTGGAGACCCACGATGCACCAAGATGTTCTCCATGGACTGCAAGATCCAACGATGTGCCGAAGTGCTGTCCGATTCAGGACAAAAGAAAGTTATGGGCTCGTAGAATGGCTACATTGATGGACGCGGTATGTTCTCGCAAAGGTTGGCGTATTTTTTTACTTTATGATGAGCATGACATTGCATCGTTTATATACATGATACCATGCTACATTACTTCATGCATATGGCATACTAATGATGATGGTGGTTGTTTGTCTCATTGACGGACCATTAAAGCCCTCGTGATGTGGTTGAACACCTTTGCTTGCGGGACCTAGAGTTGCATTGTACTCAATTCTATGATTTCAAAGGGGAACCATCACATGATGATACTAAGCAAGTAGCCTGCAATGCACTCTGTAGTTGTTATTTGATTTATAAAGCACACGTACGTTGGTATGAAGGATGTTGTTGCATTTCATGACTGTATTTCTTGACGTGGATTGAAATGCATTATTCTATGTACTGTTGTAGTTATCTTTCTATAAATGATGTGTTTAACTCGCTAGATCCGCTTAGTTGTTGAGCTCACCCCATTGATATTTTCTCAGGCTCTTAGACATTGGATGCTTGAGCGAGAGTCGTCGGTGCTACGTGCGAAGGAGGCACGTAGAGAGCGAGACGTCAACGTAGATCTAGGTGTGTAGATGTTTGTAGATATATTTTTGTTGCGTACTCGTGTATGCAAATTATTGTACCACTTGTACTTGTTGTTACATGCAAACCGCAAGCGTATGGTGTCAAGTTATAAAATAAAATCGATGAGATATCGGGTTGTTGTCCCCTACGATTAATACTCACACTAAATACCACGTTTACTAACTTCAACTTTATTTGGAAAATTAGACTTGAGTGATTAAGTGAAATAAATAAACAATTAAATAATTAAAAAATAAACTAAACATGCGATAAAAATAGATAGAAAATTAGAGGTAGAATAATCTAGAGGTTTGATATCAACTCACTCTCAACTATGCATATATATATATATATAGATATTGATTATTAATTCAATTCTTTTATTTATAAGTCAAGAATCCTAAAGTCTCTAATTCCCTCTCTCTAAGTACCGAATTAGAACATATCACCAAGGCTTGATTTCGATCTCTTGATAAAAACCAAAACCCTAGCAACTCATTAGGTTTTCTGATTCTTCCTACAACTTCAAAAGATATCATAAATCTCTCGATTCTATGAGAATCTTAGGTTATATTTCCCTTGCTCCAACCCAAGGAATCCTCTCTCGAGTGCCACCCCCAAGTCTAGAATCATTCAATCCATGATTAAGAGATTGCAAGCATTAAGCAATGAGAAATATAAATAAACTAGAAAACTTTATTAACAATACTCAAACGATAAAACCTATAATATAGTATCAAGTTTGGATCAATCTAAACCTCTAGAAAGAGGATTTAGTTCATAAATTGAGATATCAAAGCATGAAATAGCATGATGAACATAAATCTAAAACTAGAAACACAAAGTAGAAGGAAGGGAAAGTGTAGGAGAATCTTCAATATCTTCAATCTTGCTCTTCTCCCCGCTTCCAAACCCTAGCCGTCTTTCTTGCTTTCCACAATATTTTTCTCCTCTCCTTGATGCCTTGAAAACCTTAAGAAAGGGTCTTTATATAGCTACAAGTCAATAAGAAGTCGTCCAAGAAGTGTCCAAGTCGAACTAGGAAAGTTTGCAACAAAATTAGAAAATCTCTATTTTGAATCGCACATCCGCTTTTTATCTCGCCTTTTTCTTCTTGTTATCCACTCCAAATCAACCTCAAAACCATTTCATATTATATTATTTCATGTAAGGAATCCATAGAAACAAACCACGTCCAATTCGGAGTTAAATTGAGAAAGTTATGGCCGAAATACAAAGGTCGCGCAGTTGAGTTTCATCGCAGCATCGCGGCTCCCAGTTACGGGTTTTTACCACTGTTTTTCCTGATTTTCTTGTAGACTTAGCCAATTTTCCACACTCCTAAGGCTTGGATGCACTTATTTCTTCACTCTAACTCCCTTTGCTCCTCTTGCATCATGTCTTCATCTTCTCAATCATCATTTAGAACATCAAGACACCTACAAAACACATCAAACCAAGTTAGTAATATGCTTTAATAATTTCTTGAACCAACCTATAGAAATCAATACCAAAATAATGCAAAAATACCAAAATGTAACTAAACTATCAAATAACCAAATTTATGATAAACTAACCTAATATATGAACTAAATACCATAAAACACACCTAAAACATGTTCTAAAACATATACTAAATACCTACTTATCTAACACCCCCAAACTTAGGACTTTGATCGTCCCGAGCAAAGGGAAAACAAAATAAAAACTCAATTAACACACCAATCATCGAACTACCATCCTATTCTCAAAAAATTAAAATTTTATTCAAAATATAACATGCATATCATCATCATGGCCTCTAAGATTACATTGAAAGATAATAACTCATCGGACAATTCCAAGAGTGTTAGAGATGTCTAGATTTTCAATCCAACTCCTCACATAACCTCATCTTCCATTCTCAAACACATCATCACATAGTCAATCTCATAAAACCATTCATGAAATTCATAGATAAGTGCAAGAAAGTATGAAGAGTAAGTGATCTCAAATAAATATATATAAAGTGAATCCCATGGGCAAATCTTTCATACCACTCTCCACTAATGTAGATCACATGCCATTTAGAATCAATAGGTCTTCCCTAGGTTGTAATGTATGGCCAAGGTTCAAAGGTAGGGAAAAATCGGAAAATTTTAGCTCAAAACACCCAAAACACTTTGATCTTTTGCAAACATATACAACATTACATTTAGAACCAAACAAAACCTTCAATAACAACACGTATACCTACTTCAAATATTCAACTTTTTCATTCAATCCCCATTATTTTGTTTGCATTTTTTTTTCATAGAATACTACACCCCCAAACTTATTTCTTTTCATATCACATTGGCATAGCATTCTTCTCTTTTTTCTTTTCTTTTTTTAAATATAGTAAACTTTGCAAATTCCCAATATACTTTTCTTCATCACCTTCTTTTCATTGTTCTTCTCATTCCCCCTTTTCAACCTTCTAAAAAGATAACACTCCAACATAATCAAAGTGTATAAGATGCATAGGTTGAAAAAAAGATAACACTCCAACATAATCAAGTGACTTAATGCATAGGTAATCAAAGAAAATATCATAAAGCTCAAAATGGGTGACTACCGATATAATAAAAAATAAGGTTGGCTATATGGCTCAAACTCATCCAAACATGGCCTAAATCATCTCCCTCATGGCATGCGTACTAGGATTTCGCCTCAAGTGATAATCAAACTTGTTCTAGGATCCATAGAGATCTAATATATAACTTTACTTACACAAATCTAATCCAAACAAATCATGATTCCACAAAATTAACCACACTAGACATGTAGAGAATTTCCAACAAAGCTAAGTAAATAGTCGAATTAAGCACACAGACTTAAGATATCTCTCTACATTCTCCTAGAGTCATGTTCATGTATATCTTCTCTTATCATTGACCATTCAGAAAAGAAAAAAAAAATCAAATCAGAATTTGAAAGATCATAGGATATCTTAACCTAAAACTACCACATCTTTACCATGACAAATCAAAAATCAAAACTTTCCCCCCAAACTTAAAACAAGCATTGTCCTCAATGCTTCACAATAAAAATATAAGTAGATAATGGATGGAAATAAAATAAGGAGAGGTTGAGAAAACCCCCTTGAACCCAAAGGGTTGAAGTCTCCACATAAACTCTTCATCCTCTTCATGTAACTAGCATACAGACCCCCAAACTTGATCTAGAACCAGAGAAAAAGATAGCAAACGACAAGTCATTGGCAAAGGTAGATATTAAACAACTAATAAAATAAATAAATAAATAAAAACATAAAATATAAAAGTAACTGATGGGTTGCCTTTCAACAAGCGTTTAGTTTAAAGTCCTCAGCCCAACTTCTTCTACTCGCTTAAACCGAATATGTTTCCTTATTATTTCTAGCATCCTCCCGTCTTCCTTATTGTTCAGCATAAATGACAGAATCACCGGACTTCTGCACTTCTCCCACAAAAACGCATAAGAATGGTCCTCAAATAGAAACACAAAGTCCGATGAAGCCGCACTCCTATCTAACGGAGGAATGCTATCGAAATACTCAATTGGTGTTTTCCAAACATTTATGCATTGATTTTCAAGCACCTCTAAATGGCTTTGAACATCATCAGTAACCTCCTCAACTTTCTCTTGAAGTACATGGACAAACGGATCCTCAAAAGTGAATGCATATTCCTTGACATCGAAACACTCCTCCACACTAGTAGGCGCCAATTCATCATATGGCATCATAAACTCACTTGATTGTGCATCCATGGGCACCTCTTGATCATCACACTCAAGCACATATTGTTTAATATTCATTTCTTCTTTCTTCAAGGCTTCATAGCGTTGTATCTCTTCTAGAATAGTCAACTATCTTGGTGGTGGTGTTGGTGGTGTCATGTCTTGATATACTGAATCAGGCCCCTTGACATCTTCTTCATCACTCAGGAAGGAATCTCCTTGATGTTGAGCATTAAGAGATGAAATGATTTGCCCGATATAACCCTCTATATTTTTCATTGAAGCTTCCATTCTGTAGATGTGATACTCATCCCTCTTAATGCTTTCCTCTATTTTTTCCACAAAATCATAAAGTAGATCTTCCAAGGACGGCTTCTTCTCCACTTGATTGTAGACATCCGCTTGAGGTTGCAGCTTATTCCATTGATTATTTAACCTAGGCTCACTCTTATCCAACCTCGCTTTTGATAGATAATTAGTAAGTATATGTTCTAAGGATGGCTTTTTTTCCCCTTGATTATGGGTGCCCGGTAAAGGTTGCAAGATATTCCATTGATTGTCATAGGAGTAGTTCTCATGGTTAGAAATACTTGAATGGTATTGATAGGGTAAAGGATCACCCATCCAATTATATGCCCAATTGTTACCATAATGAACTTGCTCCATACATGAACTCATTCCTCAATAGCCCATGCTTGCAATTCCCGTTCTCTCTATAGTAGATTGAAATCTTGCCTCAACAAGCTCTGAAACTTGCTGGTGGAGGTTAGATATTGATGCCGACAACTCTTGAATAAGATCAACTGGCCCGAAACTATATTGAAAAGTTGAGTAATTGAAATTATATGTCGTTGCTCTACAAAAGAAATAACAAAAGAGAAAAATTCAGAAAAATAAGTCTAAATTAAAATCAAAGTTAGTTACTAACGATATTAGTGAAAATAGAGTGAATCAATCCCCGACAATGACGCCAAAAACTTGTTACGTGCAATTCGCAAGCGTACGGTGTCAAGTTATAATATAAAATCGATGAGATATCAGGTTGTCGTCCTCTAGGATTGATACTCACTAAATACCACGTTTACTAACTTCAACTTTATTTAGAAAATTAGATTTGAGTGATTAAGTGAAATAAATAAAAAATTAAATAATTAGAAAGTAAAATAAGCATGCAATAAAAATAGATAGAGAATCAGAGACAGAATAATCTAGAGGTTCGATATCACCTCACTCTCAACTATGCATATATATATATATATATAGATATTGATTATTAATTCAATTCTTTTATTTATAAGTCAAGAATCCTAAAGTCTCTAATTCCCTCTCTCTAAGTGCCGAATTAGAACATATCACCAAGGCTTGATTTCGATCTCTTGATAAAAACCAAAACCCTAGCAACTCATTAGGTTTTCTGATTCTTCCTACAACTTCAAAAGATATCATAAATCTTTCGATTCTATGAGAATCTTAGGTTATATTTCCCTTGTTCCAACCCAAGGAATCCTCTCTCGAGTGCCACCCCCAAGTCTAGAATCATTCAATCCATGATTAAGAGATTGCAAGCATTAAGCAATGAGAAATATAAATAAACTAGAAAACTTTATTAACAATACTCAAACAATAAAACCTACAACATAGTATCAAACTCGGATCAATCTACACCTCTAGAAAAAGGATTTAGTCATAACTAGAGATATAAAAGCATGAAACAGCATGATGAATTTAAATCTAAAACCAGAAACACAAAGTAGAACAAGGGGAAAGCGTAGGAGAATTTTCAATGTCTTCAATCTTGCTCTTCTCCTCACTTCCAAATCCTAGCCGTCTTCCTTGCTTTCCACAATATTTTTCTCCTCTCCTTGATGCCTTTAAACCCTAAACAATGGTATTTATATAGCTACAAGTCCATAAGAAGTCGTCCAAGAAGTGTCTAAGTTGAACTAAGAAAGTTCGCAACAAAATTAGAAAGTTTCTATTTTGAATCGCACATCCACTTTCTTTCTCACCTTTTTCTTCTTGTTATAGTATTTCATGTAAGGAATCCACAGAAACAAACAACGTCCAATTCAGAGTTAAATTGAGAAAGTTATGGCCGAAATACAAAAGTCGTGCAGTTGGGTTTCATCGCGGCGCCTCGATGTGCGCCGTGGCGCCTAGTTACGGGTTTTTACCCGTATTTTTTCTTATTTTCTTGTGGACTTGGCCAATTTTCCACAGTCCCAAGGCTTGGATGCACTTGTTTCTTCACTCTAACTCCCTTGGCTTCTCTTGCATCATGTCTTCATCTTCTCAATCATCATTTAGAACATCAAAGCACCTACAAAACACATCAAACCAAGTGAGTAACATGCTTTTATAATCTCATGAACCAACCTATAGAAATCCACACCGAAATAATGCAAAAATACCAAAATGTAACTAAACTATCAAATAACCAAATTTATGATAAACTAACCTAATATATGAACTAAGTACCGTAAAACACACCTAAAACATGTTCTAAAACATAGACTAAATACCTACTTATCACTTGTGCCCTCCTTAATTAATGGAGGATGAATAAAAGATCTATGTTGATGTCCATAAGTGTTCGCATTTAGGTTCTACTATTTGTTGCACATTATATTTTAGGTAACAGAATGGGGTGTGACAATACTGGAAATAGATTAATCAAAGTTCAAGTTGTTGCTATAAAAGCTCAAGATCAACATCGATGACATCAACTGAAGAGCTTGAAGAGCCTAAAGTCGATCTTAGAATGTAAGATCCACTCTTGGTTACTCCAGAAAAAGAAATTTCCTTATCTTTAGAGTAGTCATTCTAGTTCTTTAAAAATGATCTTGATCGCATAAAATGGTTTTTTAAATGCTTTAGAATGGTTTCCAGAGTCTCAAAAATGATTTGATTTCTTAAGCATTTTTTTTAAAATCATTTGGACATGGTTATAGTGCCTTTGTGTTTTAATTTGAAAAAATCATAATTTTTCAGAAGGCTTACAACATGTTAATATTACTACTCTCACCCAGTTTTGTTTTGATGATTGCAAACAACATACCTGTGATATCTAATCTCTTTGACGTAGTTGTTTCAGTGCTAACTAGATATATCTAATGGATTCAACTGCATTATTAAAGCATGTGGAAAGAACAATACCTCACGAAGATTCAAGAGCTTCATGATTATATTTTTTTATTAGAATCTTAGTGGTGTAGAGTAACATTTACTTGTTCCAACCACACATGATTTGCATCCTTTTCAAATCATTTATATAGTTTATTATTCTCATGCATGCACATATATTAGTTTGATGATTATATTGATAAGTGTTCAACATGCACTTATATTGATAAGTGTTCAACATGCATTCATCTTGTCAACTTTGCATGATTTTATCGTTTCACGTGTAGTGTACTTATTGCTTTAATCATTGGTTTAATCGATCGAATCACTCATATTTAACTGTGTTAATTATACCTTAATCATATCAAAAATGTTTTAAAATGTTTTAAAATGTTTTAAAATGTTAGTATATGTTTTTGAAAATGTCCTAAACCTTTTTTATGATAAAAAATTGAGTTTTTTTTCACTTGTCGGTGAAGAAACGCGTTCTTATAGTGAGGAATGTGCTCCTAAGCTTTTTTTCGAGACTTAGTAATTTTTTATCAGGGTTTAAGGAACGCGCTCCTGTGGCTTTTCCCGAAACTCAAAATTTTCTAATTAGGAAAAAGGAACGCACTCCTTAAAGAAGGAACGCGCTCCTGTTGCCAAGAGCAAAATAGGAAAAACTTTAAGATTCAGTGGTTCTTGTTAAAGGAACCCGTTCCTATGCCTAACGGACATATTGAGGAACGTGCTCCTTAATTGGAGGAAAATCTGAAATTTTTCAGATTTCAAACCAGAAACTCGCTCCTGTGTTAGGGAACGCGTTCATGTGCCTCGGTATGGTGTTTATCTATAAATACCACAGTTGCTCATTTGAAGAGCAACTTTTGCAAATCTAGAGAACTTGTGCATTTTTTCGTATTAGTCTTTATACAAGCCAACAACAAGTTCTTAAGTGATTTAAAGCTTCTTTGAAAGCAAAAGTTCAACGACATTTGACCTATTGATCCAATCTTCTGAATATTTCTCCACATCTTTCAAAACCTTGAGAAACTTGGAGAGTTTCTCTTGTACAAGTGTTCAAGACGATTCAAGTATTTTCTACATCTTCTACTGAGTCTTGATCGTGATTTCTCTCATCCAACTTCACACAAGAAGAATCTTGGAGCTACAACCTTACCAAGTGGGGTATACATTTCTTGTCACACCCTGGGTTGCACAGCGTGCCCCCTACCCAGGTGCGGGCGCACCCCCTCGGGGCGAACGCCTAGCCATTATGGATCCATAATATTGTCCCATCTCGGCCAGCCACGCCACACAAGGACGCCGGACACCGAGATCATTTATCCATATTATTCACACTCCCATGAATAATATAGGGCCTCCCCCAAGTTCGAACTCGCAACCTCTTCCTCATAAGGTTAGATTTCGCAACTTGAGTACCCATTGAGCCACACGCTGTGCAACCCAGGGTGTGCCCCTACCCAGGTGCGGGCGCACCCCCTCGGGGCGAACGCCTAGCCATTATGGATCCATAATATTGTCCCATCTCGGCCAGCCACGCCACACAAGGACGCCGGACACCGAGATCATTTATCCATATTATTCACACTCCCATGAATAATATAGGGCCTCCCCCAAGTTCGAACTCGCAACCTCTTCCTCATAAGGTTAGATTTCGCAACTTGAGTATCCATTGAACCATTGGCTCAATGGGTACTCAAGTTGCGAAATCTAACCTTATGAGGAAGAGGTTGCGAGTTTGAACTTGGGGGAGGCCCTATATTATTCATGGGAGTGTGAATAATATGGATAAATGATCTCGGTGTCCGGCATCCTTGTGTGGCGTGGCTGGCCGAGATGGGACAATATTATGGATCCATAATGGCTAGGCGTTCGCCCCGAGGGGGTGCGCCCGCACCTGGGTAGGGGGCACGCTGTGCAACCCAGGGTGTGACAGAAAATGTTGTGGTGAATCACTTATCAAGGCAACAAAATTAAGAAAAAGAGAGCCATTGCCCAATTCAAGAACGCTTCCCGGATGAACATCTTTATGAGGTGACGGTCAAGTTGCTTCGGTTTGCAAGCTTTGTTAATTATTTGGCTAGTGGAGTGTTGCCACCGGATATGTCTCATGCCAAAAAGAAGAAATTTTTACTTGTGGGATGATCCTTTGTTATTCAAGCGGTGCAATGATCAAATCATAAGGCGATGTGTTCCGGAAGTAGATATTCAGGCTATGCTTTATGATTGTCATTCATCTCCATACGGTGGTCATTTTGGGGTTACACGAACGACGTTCAAGGTGTTACAAAGTGGTTTTTACTGGCCTACTATTTTTCGCGATTGCTACACTTTCATTAAGTCTTGTGACTGGTACCAACGACTTGGCAACATCTCTAGGTGACATGAGCTGCCCATGACTCTTATCATGGAGGTTGAGTTGTTTGATGTATGGGGCATCGATTTCATGGGACCACTCCCGTCTTCTTTTGGCAAGACTTACATTTTGTTGGCAGTGGATTACGTGTCAAAGTGGGTGGAAGCCATAGCCACAAAGACCAATGATGCTAGAGTAGTACTCAAGTTTCTTCAGAAGAACATATTCACTAGATTTGGTACTCCTAGAGCAATCATTAGTGATGAAGGGTCACATTTCTGCAACAAATTGTTCAATTCACTCCTTACCAAGTATGGGGTAAAACAAAAAATAGCCCTTCCCTACCATCCATAGTCTAATGGCCAAGCAAAAATCTCAAATAGGGAGGTGAAGCAAATTCTAGAGAAGACAGTGAACATCAACAGAAAGGATTGGGCTACAAAGTTAGATGATGCATTGTGGGCATATCGTACAACCTACAAAATTCCTATTGAGATGTCCTCCTACCATTTGGTATTTGGAAAGCCATGCCATCTTCCCGTTGAGCTTGAACATAGAGCATTTTGGGCCATGAAAAAGTTGAACTTTGACTTGAAGCCTTCGGGTACTCATAGATTGCTCCAATTGAATGAAATGGAGGAAATTAGAAATGAAGCGTATGAGAATGCAAAAATCTACAAAGAGAAGACTAAGTCATGGCATGATAAAACGATTTTGAAAAGTGACTTCTTACCGGGTCAACAAGTGCTTCTCTACAACTCTCGGTTGAAATTGTTTCCCGGGAAGCTTAAATCAAGATGGTCGGATCTGTTCCAAGTTGTTAACGTCTTTCCTTTTGGAGTGGTGGAGTTGCAATGTCACAAGGATAGGAGAAAATTTCGGGTCAATTGCCAAATAGTGAAGCACTATTATGGCCAAGACATCCAGACTGAGAACGTGCTATTCCTTCAAGAACCACCTTAAAAGAGAAGAGAAAGTCTAGCTAAAGACTATAAAGAAGCGTTTGTTGGGAGGCAACCCAACCCCTTTTCATCCATACTTTTTTTTTCTTTTATTTTAGTCATTATAGTATAGAACTTGAAATTTTTGATCTTTATTAACTAACAAATTTTTATCTCGTTTTCAAGTTTAAAAAAAAAGTGAAAGGGCTGTCTAGGCGCCGCGACGCCTTGATAAAAAAAAAGTTGTCTGGGTGTCGCGGCGCCCATTGCGGTGCCAATGAGATGTAGCAAAATGTTGTTTGGGCGTCGTGGCGCCCATCGCGGTACTGCGATATATATATATATATAAAAAAATAAAAGAAGAAATAAAGGGGGGGCGATTATTTTTCAGTAAACCCCCATCTCCCTTTCCTCCTCCATTCTTTCCCTCTTGTCCTTCTTCGATCTCCTCCTCTCTTCCCTGTATCTCCTTCTTGGTTGTGCAAATCTCGACATTACAGTTCAAGCGTTCATCTCCAACTCGTTTACATCTTTTCAACTGAAAATTATGGGAAACACGGTGCAAGATCGAGCTAGGGCATCACCAAATTGGGGCTTTCATTCTCATATCTTTTGTAAGTTATTTTTGCTCATTTCTACAGTTCTTTTGAGAAACATTGATGTCGGTTGAGCTTTACGGTCAAGATTGATGCACATTGAGAAGAGTTGGTTGTTTTTTATGGTTTCGAAATGGTGAAAATGGTATGCGTAAATTAGTGATTTGGGTTGATTTTTGTTAGAAGTTGATTGTGGTTGGTAGAAATGAAGTTTTGAAGTGAATATTGAGTTGAATACAACAGATTTGCATGTGTTTTTCATTGTTTTGGAATGGTGAAACTGGCGTGATAAATGCTTGACTACGGTTGAATTGATGTGGTAAGGGGACGTTGGGATAATTCTGTGTTTTTACTTGTGAGCAAGCCTTAACTCCTTATTTTATTTTGGATTTGTATGTGGTAATTGTGTGTTGGATATCTCCTTTGGTGTGGTGTACATTGAAGATTTGTGGTGCAATTGTGTTGTGGTGTATTTGTGGTGCTAGTGTTCATTTACTGATAACCTTGGAAGCAAATATTGTGAAATGGTACCAAAAACAAAAAGAGTGCGGGAATCTTCCTTTTTTGCTCTGCCATTTGATCAACAAAGGTTTATTAGTGCTGAAATAGAAAAACAATATAATAAAACAGTGGTGAAGAGAATTCTTGTACAGGAAAGGGGAATGAATGCTTCTCAGGCACACATTCCTCAAATTGCAGAAATAATTGCTGCTAGACAATGGTGAACATTTGTGCGCCAACCGGACCCTGCTGTTATTTCCACAGTGCGTGAATTCTATGCAAATGCTCGAGCACGTGATGATTAACAAAGTGTTTGTGAGGGGGCACATGGTGTCTTTTGATCGTTCCACCATTAATGCATACTATGGATTGCATAATATTGACAATGATGGTTACTCTACTTATTTAAATGAAAGAGTCAATTCAAATGAGATCATTTCTACTTTGTGTCGCCAAGGAACAATATGGAAGCCAAATAGGGGAGTCCCTTGTTCATTCCCTCGAAAGGGATTAACACGGCTGAGTAAGGCATGGCTTAACTTCTTATGTGGCAAGCTAATGCCCATGAACCACTTGTCTGATGTGACTAAAGACAGGGCCATTCTATTTTATGCCATCATTTTTGGGAAATCCATTGATGTTTGGAACATAATTGCAAGCTCTATTGTAAACAACATCAATCCGTCAACAACGGGGGGCCTTACGCATCCTTCACTTATATGCGCATTATGCAAAAACGCTATGGTGATTTGGCGACCAGATGAGGACATTTTATATCCAAAAGCCATTATTGATTCTGGGAATTTTAGTCGATATAAAGATGCGATCATTTCACCAAGTACAACGCCTAGTGAGGGGCCATCCTCTTCTCATCCACCTGAGGAGCAGCAAATCACTAGAGATAAGCGGTTGTCCCGTCCTGGGCACTTGGTGGACAAGACCAATCATCTCATCGACTACCAAGTCCAATACAATGTTGTGTTACAACAGTTTGTCAATCTCACCAGTCCATTGCCACTGCAATTTCCTAAACAACCAATATTTCCAGCACACCAGTCGATTGCAGATGATGACTCTAGTGAAGAAGATGAAGATGAGGAGGAGGAAGACTGAAGCAGTTCAGTCATTTGCTCGCTCAGAAGAGAGATCAATGAAATCTTTAGTTCTTGAGGCGGGTAGGGGAGTTTCTTGAACCTTTCCTTACTATTTTGTGTTCCATTGAGGAACATGCATCATTTAAGTTTGGGAGAGGGTTCAATGTTTATTTTGTGTAGTGTTTGTTTGCATATTTAGGTTGCAGCAGTAGGTAATAATCAAAATAATCAAGTGCAGGAAAAATAAATGGACACAACAATTTATAGTGGTTCGGTTCCCCTTGAACTTACGTCCACTACATGACCACACACAATTAGGATTTCTTAATCTACTATTGGTTAGTCAATTTACAGGCGTGACTAAAAGCCGTAAACATTAACCAACACTAGGGCTTGGTTATAAGCCACACACACTATAACTGACACAAGGGCTTGGTTAGAAAGCCGCACACACTAGCCTACACAAGGTCTTGGCTAGAAAGTGGCATTGTAACCAACTTACGAGTGTGGTTATGAGCCGTACAAAGATAGGGTATAGTCCCGGTGGACTAACAACGTCAACAATACATCAAGATTACAAATGATAGAGAGAGATGTTCTAAAACACTCTCAACAATATTAAGTGTACAATTTTGAATGAATAATCACTACTATTCCAACCACAATATTTTAAAAGATGTGAAATGTTGAAATAGATGATTTCAAATACATGCAATCGATTCAAATATAAATGATATGAAATAAAGAATCGAATATGCACACGTATTCAAATATTGATTCTAACAATGATATGTACAAAACGTAAGAATCAATAAGCAGGAATGATCAAGACTTGTTGATTCTAAATATATAAATGGTTAAGATCAAGAATCAAAATACTGAATTAATGATCAATGAAATCGATTCAAAATAATGTAAGTTTAGCATATGAATCGATACCACAAGATATGTATGAAACCATTATACAAGATAATGTAATATGAAGATCAAATATGGTTTCACAAGTAGTACTCAAATCAAAAATGGTTTTCTAGATATCAAATCAAGCAGAAAAATGATTTACTCAAACAAAATCACAAGAATCTTAATGGAAATATTTTACCCAACTTAGGTAAGGATGAAGCTTAGAGAATTTTCAAGTATGATAGTGGTTGAGAGATATCTCCTTCAATGATGATCATGAATCAACAAGATGTGAATGAATCACTCAAAACAGCTTGATCGATTACTCAAGAGAAACACACGAGTTTCTCAAAGAATTTGAAGGATTAGGCGAACTATATAAAAATACAAATAAAAGATATAAATGTAGGAGAACTTTTACTTTGAAAGATGTTTAAAATCACTCAAGAACTTGCTTTGGAATTGTAGAAATGATAATATGAAAAACGAAACAAGTTCTATAATTTTGCAAAAGTTGCTCTTCAAACGAGCAAGTGTGGTATTTATTGAAAAATACTAGACCAAGGCACAGGAACGTAATCCTCAATGAAGGCATGCGCTTCTGCTTTGAAATATGAAACTTTTTAGATTTTCCTCAAATCAAGGAGTGCGTTCCTTAATCTGTTGGGCATAGGAGCGAAGTTTTTCATCAAGAACCACTGACTCTATAAAATTTCCTATTTTGCCCCTTTTTACAAGAGCGCGTTCCCTGTAAGTGGAGTGTGCTCCTTTTCCCTAATCAGAAAAATCTAAGTCTCGAAAAAATGGACAGGAGCACATTCCTTGAAAGAGGAGCGCGTTCCTTCACCTTAAAGTGATAAAAACCCAATTTTTTCGATCAAAAAGAGTTTAACACATTGTCAAATATATAAACTAACTTTGAAAACATTTTTGACAAGATTGAAACACAATAAACAAAGATAAACACATGTAAAATGATTGATTAAAACATATGATCAAAACATTCGATACGATACACGTAAAATGATAAAATCATACAAAGTTGGTAATACCAGTGCATGATAATCAATGATATATATATGTGCATGATAAACAATCTTAACTATATGATTGCATAATAATCATGATAATGTGCGTGCATGCATGATAAATATAATAATAGTGTATATGCATGAGTATGATAACCTATTTGCCTGATTTTCAAAAGATGCAAATCATATTGTAGTTGGAACGAGTAAGAATTATTTTACAACACTAAGATTTTAAACTGAGGATTATGAACATGAAGCTCTTGAATCTTCGTACATTGTTGTTCCATTCACATGCTTTGACAGTATAGTTGAATCCATCTGACATAGCTAGTTAGCACCGAAACAACTTCGTCAAAGAGATTAATGATCACAAGTATGTTGTTTGTAATCATCAAAACAAAACTGGGTGAGAGTCATTACTTCAACAGTGTAGGCATGTGTTAGCCTGACACGACCTCTTGTTGACGCTTTTTCTGCATATTTTTTTATGTAAATGATGCACAATTCTTATGATTAGTTTGGAAGCATGTATATTATACTTCATTGATGCATTTGTGTTTATAAATGTTATTTCAATGGCATACATGTTTAATAAATGCATTTGTGGAGATTAATGCGAGAATTATTCATTGAGCTAGTTAAACTAACCATTTTTCCCATTTGTCTCAGGTTAGGATTCGAAAGGGAAAGGCAAGGCAAGGCTTGATCGATTGCGAGGGACTTCTTCTCCTTCTTTTTGGATGTAGGTTTTGTTGGGGACTTGGGAATATATAGTCTTGGTTTACTTTGATTATTTTGTTCTTTTGGAACTTGTATATAACTACCACAAGTATATATTTATGTAACGCATAGATGTGTTGGTTGTTGATGAACTGTATATGACATTTTGGTTGATAAACACTTGTTTGACTTCAGGTGGATATTTATATTAGATGTTGAACCATGTGGATGTATACAAGATTTTTGTGATCTTGTTATATTTATGGATGATGGATTTAGATTTTGGTTCAATTACAGGTTGTATAATTGTGTATGTTCAGGTACTTGTTAGATATTTTCGTAGGAGGCTTATCAGTGCCTCAGGTTTTTGTCTTGGAGTGACATTATCTGGGATACTGTGTCAGTCGTGATGTCCCCTGGTGAGGGGTAGCAATAAGTAATGGTATCAGAGCCTATGTTCTTGGTTTGCTATGGTTTAGGTTCCCTATGGTTAGGTTGTAAAAAAAGTAAAAAGATAAAAGCCTTATAATGTTATGTTTGATTGTATGGGTATTGTATGGTTAGTTAGATTATGTTTAATTGCTATCCATTGCATGCTACCCTGCTCGATGCATTCTTTCCCATTCAAAATTTTCAATTTACTGAAGAAATGGCAGATCAGGGTTAGCAATGGACCTTAATGCTCATGATAGGCTAAAGTGGCTGGAAGAGATGTTTGCAATCCATAGAATGCTCAACTCTTAGAGATGATCACTAAGCTGCAATAGGATAGGCCACGAGTAGAGACACTTTTTGTTCAGGGTGTTGGCACCAGTAGTGTTGGTGCAGTAGCTAGTTCACCTTTTGCTGAGGCAAGGGTGCAGACCCCTGAGTCCAGAGAGGACATCGAGGAGTGACGGAGGTATGAGGAGGTTATGAAGGCCTTCAAGAGGCGAGAACCTCCGACTTTCTCAGGCAGCATGGTTTTGGAGGAGACCGAGAGTTGGCTACTGCGCATTGAGGTTATCTTCGAGGATATGCAGGCACGTGATAGAGATAAGGTCCGCCTGGCTAGATTCAAGCTAGCCACTGAGGCTGACAAATGGTGGCAGACCATGCAGAGGACCCATAGTGAGATTAAGCTATGGGGAAAATTCAAGGAATTGTTCTATAAGACCTTCTACCCATAGTTAGAGGTTGATAGGCGATGTGATGAGTTTATTCAACTGATGCAATGAGAAAGATCAGTTCATGAGTATGAGCACGAGTTTAATAAGCTCGTGCTCTTTGTTCCAAAAATGGTGTCTACGGATGAGATGAGGATGAAGAGGATCCGAAATGGTTTCCGCGATCAGATTAGGCAGGGTCTAGCATTAGTCGGGGTGGCGACATATGATCAGGTCGTGAGACAGGCCATAGATTTTGAGGCTGCAGTGAGGGGTAGAGCAGTAGTCATCCCGCAAATACCTATTTTTCCATCAGAGTCACCTTCTCCATTTAAGGAAAAGAAAAAAAAAGAAATAGAGCAAGAAGTTTTGGGATGATAAAAAGAAGCCCAAGACAAGTGGAGTATTTTCTGGAGCTGATTCATTTGTGGCTCCTATTTTTGTTGCTCCTACTCCATCTGTGTACAGTAAGGGAGATCAAGTTCAAGCCTGATCACAAGGTCAGTCACAGACTGCATCTTCAAGCTTGTGGACTATTATCACTTGCTTTAGGTGTGGCATGAAAGCCCACAAGGCTAATCAATATTCTATGCAGAAGCCTGCTACTGCTCCAACTATTTTTGTAGCATCTGGTACAAGGGAAAAAGCTAAAACCGTGACAGAACCAGACCCTGATGCTAGCAAGAATTTTATAGAAAGTATGATTTCTGTCTGTGATATGATAATGCATGTGTTGATTGATTCTGGTTCCACTTTATCATTCATATATGGTCATGTGGTAGATAAACTTAAATTGTCTGTTGTTAGAGCTAGTACATCCTTGACTTTGAGTACGGTAGCAAGAGAAATAATCTACCTAGACATGATTTGTATGAATTGGGTTGTGAAACACGAGGGACTTGTGATGATTGTGAACCTTATGGTGTTAGAGTTCCTCGATTTTGATGTTATTTTGGGTATGAATTGGTTAGTGGCATATCACACCCAAGTGGATTGCTTTGGTAAGCAGATTGTATTCCAGATCCCTGGGCAGCCATCTTTTGTCTACCTAGGTATGACTACTACCAAACCACCTACACAAGGTAGGCAGGCTATTGATGTAGAAGCCACACTCATGGCTAGTATTAGGGCATTGGAGGAGAAGAGATTGGGCATTCGAACTTCTGATTTCCTTGTAGTGAGTGAGTTTTGATAAGCAGGTATTTAGTATATGTTTTAGAGCATGTTTTAGGTATGTTTTATGGTATTTAGTTCATATATTAGGTTAGTTTATCATAAATTTGGTTATTTGATAGTTTAGTCAAGTTTTGGTATTATTGGCTTGTTTCGGGTTGGATTTTTATAGGTTCGTTGGTGTCATTATGAAAGCATGGTACTCATTTGGTTTGATGTGTTTTGTAGGTGCTTTGATGTTCTAAATGATGATTGAGAAGATGAAGACATAATGCAAGAGGAGCCAAGGGAGTTAGAGTGAAGAAACAAGTGCATCCAAGCCTTGGGAGTGTAGAAAACTGGCCAAGTTCACGACTTTTGTATTTTGGCCATAACTTTCTCAATTTAACTTTGAATTGGACGTGGTTTGTTCCTATGGATTCCTTACTTGAAATAATACAAGTTGAAAGGGTTTTGAGGTTTATTTGGAGTGGGTAACGTGAAGAAAAATGGCGAGAAAGAAAGCGGATGTGCGATTCAAAAAGAAACTTTCTAATTTTGTTGCGAACTTTCCTAGTTCGACTTGGACACTTCTTGGATGACTTCCTATGAAATTGTAGCTATTTAAAGACCATTTTTTAGGGTTTTAAAAGAATCATAGAGAGGATCATAGAGGAAAGAAGAGAGAGATCAAGTAAAACGACTAGGGTTTGAGCAGAGAAGAACAAGATTGGAGACTATTGAAGATTTCTCCAACACTTTCCTTTCCTTCTACTTTGTGTTTCTGGTTTTAGATTTATGTTCATCATGCTATTTCATGTTTTGATATCTCTAGTTATGAACTAAATATTCTTTGTAGAGGTGTAGATTGATTCAATTTGATACTATGTTGTTGGTTTTATTGTTTGAGTATTGTTAATAAAGTTTTCTAGTTTATTTATATTTTTCATTGCTTAATGCTTGCAATCTCTTGATCACGGATTGAATGATTCTAGGCTTGGGGGGTGGCAGTCGAGAGAGGATTCCTTGGGTTGGAACAAGGGAAATATAACCTAAGATTATCATAGAATCGAGAGATTTATGATATCTTTTGAAGTTGTAGGAAGAATCACAAAACCTAATGAGTTGCTAGGGTTTTGGTTTTTATCGAGATATCAAAATCAAGCCTTGGTGATATATTCTAATTTGGCACTCGAGAGAGAGAATTAGAGACTTTAGGATTCTTGACTTATAAACAAAAGAACTAATTTAATAATCAATATATATGCATAGTTGAGAGTGAGGTGATATCAAACCTCTAGACTATTCTATCTTTGATTGTGTAACACCCCGTACATTTGAGTCAAACATAGATGTTGACTTATACGTATTGTAAGACATATTTATACTCATATACGTATGTATATGAGCTTAAGAATGATGACATTACATGTATAGTAGGGTCATTGGTACGCGAGAATGTTAACCATGTCATTAAATGCCCAATACTTAGTGAAATTTCAAATTAGGAATGCAAGAAGCGCGCTCCCAAGGGAGAGAAGCGCGCTCCCAAGGGGGAGAAGCGCGTTTCTCAATGGTTCAGGGTGAAAAATTATATTTCTAGGCAAGGAGAAGTGCATTCATTCTCCTAAGAAGCGCGCTTCTCACCGTCTGACAGTTTTTTTTAATTTGGTCGGTGAGGTGGTTGTGCGAATTTAGGTGAAAATTTCTCGAATTTTCTAGCACATTTTGAGTTGCTATTGTAATGCCCGTACCTTAAGATGACGTCATTTTGACCCATAGACTACCCGTATACGTGTATGTATACGTACATGATGCTCGACGCTCGTTGGTTCGAGTGCCTTTGCATGAAGTTTCAGAATTATCGGAGGCCTATTCGACGTCGAAACGTGTCGAAAACGGTGTTTTTGATCAGTAGAGCTCGCTCCATGGGGAAAGAAATTTTTTGTCATAGATTACATCCATAGGTTGATCTCCTAAATCCGTGGTCCGATTGAGCTGAAAGTTTGTCAACTTATTCTTCTCTGATAGGTATTCATTATGAACGGTGAAGATATTGATTGAAGTTGTCTACTATGAGTTATAATGCTCCAAACACTATTTTTCGGATTTACGAATTTTCTTGCGCAGTTTTGATCAAACGGTTGGATCTTGCAATCCCACCGTTGGATTGAGCTAAAATTTTACTGGTAACTGACTCATAAAACTTTTGAACGGTTAAGATGTTAAATTGGGGAGTCGTTTGCAAGAAATTAATTATCTAAGTGAAAGTAATTGCAGCAGGAGATTGTTCATTCTATTTATTAAGTGTATTTTTAAGTTGTGGGCCCAAAATATTTCTATAAATACAACCAAAATGAGATTTTTGCTCATTTGCTTGTATTTGGACTTGGAGAAAAGGGAATACGGGTGGATAGGAGGAAAAGAGGAGAAAAACCTAGGGTTCTTGATGTTTTTGGTGATTTATACTCAAATCTCATCTAAGGTAATGAAATTTCTCATTTTTCCCTCTTTGTGGATGTATGAACAAGCTTGGTTTTGACCTAGGAATGGGTATGAAACCTGGATTTGGAGTGACCCTAGCCTAGAATGGACTGATTTTCATCTCTTTTAGCTTGTTCTTGGTGAAATCAACCATCTAAGTCTTAGATATACCCTTGAGAAGCATTTCCCAACAAATCCAACTCGTTTTTGAAGGGGTTTGGAATTAGGGTTTCGTTTGAAACTCATAGGGGAGACTAGTAGGCCACTGATTTGGGTTCCTTGAGTGATTTGGAACCCAATGGCATCACTTTCTCCAATTTCTAGATATTTTGATCTTTGCTTGATTCATCGACATAGAGTTAGAATCGAGTCTTGCCTTCAATTATGTTGACCTAGGGACCATTGTTGAGGAAACCATGTTGCAAGATCAATCTTTGGCGTTGCCGAGCATGGTGGTGTAGTGTAAAATTGGCCTAGGATTCAATTTCGGGTTGCCCAAATGAGGGCTTTTGCCCCAAATCAAGTCAAATGATAAAATTGACTTGGGGATTATTTAATTGGACCTAAATGGAGTAGAACCTGGGTTTAGAATGTTTGAACCTATGATAATTTAGCATGTCTTAGTTCAATTTGGCCTTATGTCATGTATTGCCAAATTGGGAATTTGGACCAAGATATATAATTGATGAAATTGACTTGATAAATAGTCAACTTAACCCTTAATATCATTGAATGTTTTGCATTATAGTGGTTGTGATCAAGGGGATCCACCTATGGCATTCAATTTGGGTTATGTGTAGTTTGATTTGATGTTAATTGGTCAAATTGAACAATGGGGATTAGGCTCATGGGTTGGCCATTCTTAGAATCATTAGTTAACTTTGAAATTGGGATTTAACATACTTTGGCTGATTTTAATATTGTATGAACCATGTATATATTGTAGGGATTCTAATTGATTCGAGTAACCCACATGGGCTAGTTGGAAGTCTATGTACGTGAGGTGATTGGTGATCGTACTAGTACTTGATTTTGGATTGAAAATTGGATTGGTTAGACTTAGCCAATTGAGAGCGAGTGTTCTTTTATTTGTTGGTTTTCATATACATGGCATTGTACTATATAACTTGTTTCAAATTGATATATATATATGGATATGGCATATGCATGTTTTAATTTATTCATGAAATGAAATTTGAGCATATTCCATTGGGTTACATTTGGGTAGAGTCTCCTAGCTTGATTTTCTTTGGAAGTCTTGTAAGTCTAGAGAGATCCCCAGTGTGGACCTAGCAGAGGGTTTCAAGGGTAGGCGCAATCATTTTTCGATTAGGCCTGGTATAGGGTTTCGAAAGAATTGTAAATCGGTGACGTGCACTTGGAATTCCTATTAGAATACAGGTAAGAGGTCGTTCGAGCATGGGTTTCGCGCACTCGTGTTCTCGAATTTGATTCTTACCTAAGAGGTGTTAGGATTGCATTGCATGTTGTTTAAATGGTATGCATTGTCTTAATTATGACATGATGCATTATATTAGCATGTATGTAATCTTGTTTTCATTTTCATGTTATCTTATGTTATTTCAAATGTTTTTATGATCTTGACATGTTTTACATAAATGCATGTATATTGCCACTTGTAGAAGACATTCACTGAGCTTGTTGTAGCTCACACCTCATCCTTATCTTTTCAGGTTTTGATAGGAAAGGAAAAATGAAGGCTTGATTGCGGAGCATTCCTTCCAGTATTTTGTTGATGTAGGTGTTGTACAATTTAGTATTTTGATATTATATATATAATAACACCTAGTATTTGTATTAATAACACATAGATGGGTTGCGTATGTTTTATATTATTTGAATTTTCAGAATTTTATACTTGGTATTTTTGGAGATGTAATCTTTAATTGTTGTTGATCATGATTATATGATATTATAGGATTAAATGTATTTGGGATTTGTGTTTATGTTAGACTGGGGTTCCGTCCCGGTCATGACGTCATGTATAGTGGGTCGTGACAGTTGGACTTGAGGAAAGAAAGAGGATGAACAGAGGAACGAAAGAAAGAAGAAAGGAAAGGGTTTGGAGGCTTGAATCTAAGGTAAAATCTTGTTCCTTTGAACTGAGATTTTCAGTTTTGAGCTCTTCTTGATTGTTGGTCCACCCAAGAGGGGGGTGAATTGGGTGCGATGGTCAATTTTAACAATATTTTCTAATAACTTAGTGATTTACATGAGTGTATTGGAATATGATGCAAATTAGAACACAGACTAAATTACAAATGTTTGACACACAGATTTATAGTGGTTCGGCCAAGCCTACGTCCACTACTTAATCTCCCGATTAGGATTTTCTCAATCCACTAACTGATTCTCTTATGGGTGAGAACCAAACCGTTACAACTACCCTTTTACACTTTAAAGGCAAACCTATCCTTTCACGGGCTAAGGATGAACCAAATTTCCTTTTTCTGGGATGAGGAGAAACCCATGTTCCTTTTACGGGCTAAGGATGAACCGTGATCCTTTTGTGGGATAAGGAACAACAATTTTTCTTTTAAAGGTTAAGAGATAACCTATCCTCTTATAGGTTGAGGACGCACCTATCTTTTTGTGGGATGAGGATGAACCAGTTTCCTTTTTTCGGGCTGAAGAAAAACCCATGTTCTTTTTATGGGCTAAGGAAGAACCATGATCCTTTTGTGGGATAAGGAACAACCATTTCTCTTTTAAAGGTTAAGAGATAACCTATCCTCTTATAGGTTAAGGATGCACCTATCCTTTTACGGGATGAGGATGAATTGGTTTCCTTTTTTCGGGATGAGGAAAAACCCATGTTCCTTTTAAAGGCTGAGAGATAACCTATCCTTTTTAAGGTTAAGGATGCACCTATCCTTTTATGGGATGAGGATGAACCGATTTCCTTTTTTCGGGCTGAGGAAAAATCCATAATCTTTTTACGGGATCAGGAAGAACCATTTTGATTTAAAGCCTGAAATCACTTAAGTGAACCATGTCCACTTGTCCTGGTTGTTTCACACTGAAACACACCAGCATTACAACACAAATAATGTTGGTTCTAACAAAGTAGAACACTTCACAATTAATCCCAGTACATAGCATTACAAAGATATGAAATGTGAAATAGGTAATGCTAAGTTGAAATACAACTTCAGTCCTTTACCTTTTAATGTTCGGTATTGCTCAAGTGTAGTTTCGAAAAGCATGAATGATATAATATGAAAATCAGTGCTTCTTCAAAAATAAAATATACTAAATAAAGATTGACTTAAAAACACGAAGGACTGGTGTAAATCAAAGACGCAAACAATTTTCAAAATAGATATAAAATATAAGTATCAAAACTTCTGGTTCTCTAATCAATAGTTAACCAACTACTGATATAGTTCAATACAATACTTAAGATATGAAATCAAGTACAACTGTATATCTTGAACTATTTTTCAAATTCTATCTCCAGCAAGAATGATACCAGATATGAATCAATGCTGAGAATTTGAGTTAATACCAGATCAAATAGATTTTCAAAGATAGAATGAAAATAAGCTCAGTATGAAAATCATTTGAGTACATATGGTATCAGTGAAAAATACTTTGAAAGATTAGAAAATGAAATTCATTTTGACACAAACTTACTTTCAAAAAGTATTGGCACAACACAAAGTGATTGGCAAGTTGTTTAGTCCTAAGTGCTGGTATTCATAGACTTAGTGGGACATAGCCGTTAGACATTTGTAGTTCAAATAATATGAACGTTTACACACAACGGCTAGAATGTTATATGAAAATGATAACTACATTTTTCACTAACATTCTGGTTCTTTCCAGATTTCATGAAAAAGGAAAGTTTTAGAAAAACTTATTTCAGGTATCAGAGAAGGTCTCTGATAAGTCTGAAAAAGACTGTGCAAATGTCTGTTATGAAAAAATAAACTGATGTAGTGTACTTATTCGAACAGTGACGATTTTTGAATTAGCGTCCTGATTCCGTAATCAGTGTCCTAACGCATAATATTAACAATGTCGTTTTGTTCCTTGAGCGCGCTTATTACGTATAAGCATCCTGCTGAACACCTAAGTGAGGGCGCTACTAACTTGTAAGCATCCTGACTTACTTTGTCACTTAGATGACTTGAACTTGAGGGTGCTAATGCACAATTAGCGTCCTGCAATGTTTTAAAACAACTAAGTGCATGAGGGCTCTACTATCGGCGTAAGCGTCGTACTTTTTTAAAACATAAGACAACACATGAGGCCCTTCATTACGTGAGCGTCCTACTAGTTAAAAACATAACATGAGGCAAAAACACGCTGAAAAACAATCAGCGTCCTGAAAGTTATTAAGTTGATTCCTAAGGTGAGGGTGCTTCTATCTAGATAGCTTCCTGATAGATTGTTCAACTTATAACTATCAGTGTCCTCAAAGAAACATTCTTTGAAGAACTTACATCTTTCAGTGAACTGATGCTGAGTCAGCTTCCTGACAACTTCAGAGGTTGACTAATAAAGGAGGCCGCTACTGTACAAGTAAGCGGCCTGACAAATTAGTTATATTCAACCTTGAACGTTATCAACGTCCTGACTTAACAAGTTCAGGAGAGTGCTGCTAAATCATTAGCGTCCTAAAAGACTCTTTTAAAACAGTTAATGCGAATAAAAACTCGGTAGATTTCAAATTAAATATATAGTATTAGATCATTTGAAATACCGTAAAAACATGAAATCAAAACATGCAGATTAGAAAAACATATGTAGATGATTTATGCATGGTTTTGAAAAACATTTTGAGCAATAACGATTAGAGAAAGATATACCTTGAATACTTTGCGTATTTCTTATTTCTCGTAACTGTTAAATCCAACTCTTCATTATGAGATCTTCAATAAGAGCTTTGCGCGGAGTTGAATAACTTGAACGTTGATCGAGAGATGCAGACATGAAGCTTGATCAAAACATCCGAGTGAAGTGATCTTGAAATCAAGATGTGATCGTTGAAGTTCTTTAGTTGAAATGAACTTGACCGTTGGATATGAGCTTTGAGTTCCTTGATTGAGTCGTTTCTTGGCTTTTTGCTTTCCTCTGGTGCTTTGAGGAATTCTTGATAAACGCACGTTTAGCATTAAAAAGTACTTTGTTTGTGATCATCAAAATATACTTTATCGCAGTAGGGACGAGCTAAGTGATGAACCGCATAGGTTAACATTGATGAGTTGTTCATCATATCTGATTTTGGTTGGGTTTCAATGGTTCGATTAGATCGTTGAGAATGAGGGTTTCATGCTGGATTTGGAAGAAATAGAAATGCTATTGAATGACAAGTGTTTGCTTATTGTTGAGCAAGTGATTTGGGTTTGAAATTGTGTTTGAATGATGGATTTTAATGGTGGGAAAGTTCCACCGCAGCTGTTGAACCATCTGAGGGCATAGAGCTCCTGTAATGTTGTTTTAGTGAGTTTAGTTGTGTTTAGTTGAGTGATTATGATTTTGAATATCTGAATTTATATAATTGAGAATGTTTTGAATGGAAAATGTTGCAGAGTTTGGAAATTGATGAGTGTAGAATAGGTGAATTGGGTGAAAGCCATTGTGAACAACTTGTGTTGGTAATGTGCAAGTGTGTTGATGAATGGTGAAAATTATGTGTGTTTAATGTGAATTATTGAGTGATATGTTGGACCAGATATGTCCAATTTAAAAACAATTACAATGGCAATAATTAAAGTGCAAAAATTAAACAAATATGCACAGTCGATTAATAGTGGTTCGGCTACTTGCCTACGTCCACTACTTAACCTCTTTAGTTAGGATTTTGAACCTTATCACCAAGAGATTATCTTACGGGTGAGAATCAAACCGTTACACCTTTTCTCAAGTTGCGGGTGTGAGAACAATCGTTACACTGCTCAGCTTACAGGCGTGAGACCAACCTATCCCAACTTACGGGTGTGAGACAGACCTAAGCTTTCTCAACTTACGGATGTGAGAAGACCTGACCTTGTTGAATATAGAATATCAACTCAGTAGTTTATCTAACTATTGTTACATCCTTGATACATTATACAAGATATGAAATGGAGTACAACTGTATCTTATGAACTATCTCTCAAATTTCTCTTTCAGCAATAATGATAAAAGTAAAAACAATACTGAATAATTTGAGTGAAAATAGTTCAAACTTTCAAATCGATTTTCAGATAAAGATAGAATCTTAACTCAGTATGAAAATGATTTGAATACATAAAGTCTCAAAGTAAACTCTTTGAAAACAAAGCGACTTAAACATTTTCTTGACCAGATGAAAATTCGACTAACTTTCAAAAAGTGTTTTAACTTAGAGAATTTTCAGTGGCCTTAACAAATTGTTAGGTGTCTGTATGGCCTTAACAAATTATTAGGTGTCTGTATTTATAGACTTGTAGAGATGAAGCTGTTGTTCATTTGAATTTGAATTTCAAATATGAACGTTTACTCACAACAACTAGAATATATCACAAAAATGACAACTGCACATTTCATGAGTATTCTGATTTTCTCCAGATACACGAATAAGGAAAGATTTATAAGACGTGGTTTGTGATTTAGAGAATATCTCTTACAAATATAGAAAATTGATTTTGTACGAAAAGTTGTTTTGAAAATATTGCAAAAAAGACGTACAAGTCAGAATAGTAAAAATATCATTTTTGTCATTTTGTTCCTTTGAGGGCGCTCATAGAACATCAGCATCCTACTGAATAATGAAGTGAGGGCGCTACTAAATATTAAGCGTCCTGACTTGCTTTGACAATTAAACGACTTAATTCATGAGGGCGCTACTTCATAGTGAGCGTTCTACTTTGTTTTAAAACTTTTGACACACGAGGGCGCTACTCAAGAGTAAGCGTCCTGAACTATTAAAAACAGTTTTAAAATAATGTTAAGTGAGCTGATGGACGGTAAACGTCCTAAAAGTTATTTAAGTTTATTCTAAAGATGAGGGCGCTCCTACACAAGTAGCGTCCTGATAATTTATTCAACTTATAACTTATCAGCATCCTTAAAGATAGAAATCACTTAAAGACAAAAAAAACTTTCAGTGAGCTGAAACTAAGTCAGCGTCCTGACATTCTCAAAGGTTGATAAAAGAAAGGTCGCTACAAAAGAAGTAAGCGTCCTTATTAATCAGTTCAATTTAACCTTGAGCTTCCTAATAATTTATCAGCGTCTTGACTCATCAAGTCCAGGAAAGCGCTGTGAAAACATTGGCATCCTGAAAGGCTTTATAAAAGCAATTTTTGATTTCTCGATTAAAGCTCGATAAAACATCATTGTTTCTCTTAATCAAATCAAATACTTTAGAAATCATAAGGTACGATTAAAATGTTACAATCAAAATATGCAAACGATAAAATCTTGCTGAGAGTAAGTTGATCGATAGGCTTTACATTCTAAGAACTTACATACTCGGAACTTTATTTTGTGATGTTCAACAGGTTTGTGAGCACAGTTCCTTGATCTTGATTCTTTAAAAATCTGAAACAGTTGACAGGATCATTAGATACACAAACTGAAGATATTTGGAATCATCAAAACATTCATATCATGGGTTTCATTGAAATAACATGATATTGATGGAGGATTCTTGGTAATGGTAAATTGTAGTGAATGGTATTTGGAACATGGGAAATCGATAACGTAAGGGATGGGTACAAGTGAGCTGTTGTGCTGGAATGGTGTAGAAAATATATTGGGCTAGAAAGTATGGTACAAACCATTGTGAGTATTCTCCTTGTATTGGTTTCTTGTATGGCATTGTATATATGAAACGATTTGAATGCAAGCATGTTTCATGAATTGAACTGTTTATAGTATTATACAATTATTCATGAAATGTTTTGGAAAAATGGTGCATGTTAGACTTGTGAAGGTAAGTCATTAACATTGGTTCATTCCGTTAGAAATTAGTCCCGGGTGAGAGTTATATGTAAACTCATTGTGCAGTTGGACTGTCCTAAATAAGGTTTTATATCCTTGAATGATATTAAAATTGAGTAGTAAGAGGCTGTGGCTACCTTGTAAAGGTCTTATAAGGGTGAGACTCGCTCTATTACTTAGAATTACTTAGAAGGAGGGAGATGGCTATGGATTTCGATGATAAAACCTTGCATGTTTTAAAAATAAATGCATGGAAACTCAACCTATGTTGTGAGCATGTATATGGTATTCAAATGTTGCCTATATGATTTGGTTGAACTTTTTATATACTTTGAAATTGCATATTTATTTAAATGCATATAATTGCCATACACAGGAAATATTCACTGAGCTTGTTGTAGCTCACCAAATTTCCTCAAATATTTCAGGTAAAGATAAAGAGAAAGACAAGGCGACAGAAGAGTAGTGAGCTCTTCAAAATATTTTGAATGTATGTATGATTGGTTTATTTTGGATTGGTATAACTATAATCTCATATTTTTATATTATCACTTAGATGAGTAAAGTGACAACAAGTGTCTGATTTATGTTTATAAACTTATGATAGGAAGGACTTTGAATATGAGATGTTGGTTTATAATGTAATATAAATGTGGAAATGATAAATGGTATGGTTCCTGTTTAGGAACTTAGATGTGAGGAATTCGTATATGAAGATCATGTGAATGAATGATATGAGATTAAACATAATGAATATATATTGTCAATGGTTGATTTTGAGAAAATCAGGTAGCGTTGGACTTGTGTTAATCAGTAATTTAAGGGAGGTTATGTTTAAATTTTTGTAAATTGTGTATTTTGTATTGGATAGCTGACAGTGTATATCACGACCCACAATATGTGACGTCATGATCGGCACAGAACCCTCGAGTATACCCTCCATCGGCACACCCGGCTTCCCAGTCAGCCTAATACAATACTAAACCCAATAAAACACAATCCTAATAGAACATCCATCTAAACATAATCAACAATGAATAAACATATTACATCTCCAAATTTACCAAAAATAAAATTTCTTAAGTCCACAAAATATCAAAACCCAACACATCCCATTTATGTGTTAAATATACATATACTAGGTGTTATCATGTACATAATATCAAAATACAAAAAAAAAATGTACAACACCTACATCAACAAAAACCAAGGGATGTTCCGCAGTCAAGCCTTCCCTTTACCCTTCCTATCAGATCTTGAAAGAAAAGGGTGAGGTGTGAGCTACAACAAGCTCAGTGAATGTCATTTACAAGTGGCAATATAAGGTGCATTTATTAAAATCATGGCGAGATCGTAAAAACATTTGAAGTATCATGGTGATGAATTAAGATTGCATACATGCCAATATAATGCATCATGTCATAAACAAGACAATGCATATCATTTATAATCATGCACATGCAATCCTAACACCTCTTGAGCAAGGGCGATCAAAGGCCTGGTGCGCGACACACAGTGCTCGATTCGACACATAATACTCGTATTCTAATAGGATTTATGGGGTCGTGCAGCACATAAGATTAGCCTAAGCTAACCTACCTATACACAAGCCATAAAATTGCTAGGTCCACAACTGGGGATCACCAGTAGACTTACGAGACTTCCCAAGGGAAATCTCAACTAGGAGACCCAACCAAATTGCTAACCCTATAGACTATCCTCAAATGCATTTCATGGAACATTAAAACATGCATAACACTTTTATGTATCAATTCAAATCAGTTTAAGTAATACAATGCCACATATAAAGAAATCCAAAAGTAAAAGAACACTCACACTTGATTGGCTAAGTTTAGCCAATCCAATTCCAATTCCAATCACCACAAGAAACACTAGGATGCCTCAAATCACCCTAAGCACCAAAGTCTCCAATTGACTATATGGGTTACTAAATCAATTACAAAACCCTGAAAAATAACATCGTTTACACAAACTGAAAATCAGCCATAAAGTGTGCCAAAAACCCATGTTTAAACCTAAATCAAAAGTCAATTAGATTCTAAATTGGTTATACACATGAGCCAAATCCCATAGTGCTAAATTCAACCAATTAATATCAATATAACCAAAAATTAACCCATTGAATGTGATAGGTTGTTCTCCATGATCCAACCACTAGAATACATGACATTGAATCACAATTAGAGTCAATTAGACTATTTATCAAGTCAATTTCATTAATTGACCAAGTCTAAGTCAAAATCTCTAATTTGGGCAAAAATATCTATAATAGGCATAGAGCCAAATTGAACTAGGTCATTCAATTCTAACACATGTCCAACCATTCTAAACCCATAATTTCATTCAATTTGGGTCCAATTAGACAATTCCAAGTCAATTTATTCAATTGACTTGGTTTAGGTCAAAAGCCCCAATTTGAGGAATTCCCCAAATTACATGGTAATTTCCTAAATTATATGGCCTAGACCAAAATTACACTACAATAGGGTATCCACTAATCAAAATCAGTAATTTGGAGTGCCATACATCCACAATTGCCCATGCATTCATCAAAAATCACATGCAATTTGAATAGTAAACCCTAGGTCTAAAATTCTAGTTTAGGTCAAATCCTTGAAACCCCACCAATTTCTTGTTAGAAATTGGGTTTTTTTTTTTCCATTTATGGACTCCCCATACCATCTAGATACACATATCACAAAATCAAAGCCTAAGTCCAACATTGGTTTTCCACCACTCCCTTAAATTTCAGGATTCAAGCAAACCTTAGGTCAAAATTAAGCTTGCAAACACACATGAAAGAGATAGAAGGAAGAAAATGAAAAAGAAATTGATACCTTGGAGGGATTTTGGGTAAGAATCGCCCAAACCCTAGCCTTTTCTCTCTCCTTTCTCTTCTCCCCTTCTTTTCCTCTCCTCCAAGCTCCTTTCCATCTCTTCAATGTGAAAAAATGAGCAAGTGAGCTTAAAAAGACGAGTTGGTTGCTTTCATAGAAAAAATTTGGGCTCACATGAAAAAAAATACACTTAAATAAAAGGAATAGTTTTCTGCTGCAATTACTTTCACTAAGATAATTAATTTATTGCAAACTACTCATCAATTTAACATCTTAACCATTCGGAAGTTTTATGAGTCAGTTACCAATATTATGGTGAAATTGCAGCTCAATCCATGGTGGGATTGTGAGATCCAAACGTTTGATCAAAACTGAGCAAGAAAATCCATAAATCCGAAAAATGGAGTCTTATAACTCACAGTAGATAACTCCAATCAAGATCTTAACCGTCCATAATGAAGATCTATCATAGAAGAATAAGCTAACAAAATTTTAGCTCAATCGGATCATGGATATAGGAGATCAACTCATTGATGCAATTGGGGACATAAATTTCTTCCTCCATGGATCGAGCTCCACGAGATCCAAAACACCGTTTTCGAAGTCGAACGGGTCTCCGATGGTTCTGAAACTTCATGCGCACTCTCTATGAGCTAATATCATGCAAAGACACCCGATCCTACGCGTGTCGAGCATCAAAAATATTTTACACATAACCTATACAAATACGTATATAGGTATTCTACAGGTACACTATGAGTCAAAATGACGTCATTTAAAGGTATGAGTGCTACAGTGTATCATCTACGCCTGTGGATGACGTATGTGGTACTCTGTGCTGGTCGTGACGTCACCTTACGTAAGGGGCGTCGTGACAGATTGTCTATCTATTTTTATTGCATTGTTTTAGTTTACTTTCTAATTATTTAATTGTTTATTTATTTCGCTTAATCACTCAAATCTGATTTTCTAAATAAAGTTAAAACGTGGTATTTAGTGTGAGTATCAATCCTAGAGGACAACAACCCGATATCTCATCGGTATATATTATAACTTGACACCGTATGCTTGTGGTTAGCACGTAACAAGTTTTTTGATGTATTTCCTGATGACATACCTGGGTTGTCACCCAAGTGGGAAATTGACTTCATCATTGAGTTGATGCCTGGAACGAAACCCATCTCCATTCCACTTTATCGAATAGCACCAAAGAAGTTACAAGAATTCAAGGTGCAAGTTGAAGAGCTTTTGAGCAAAGGGCTTATTACTCTTAGTGTGTCACCTTGGGAAGCACCAGTTCTTTTTGTGAAAAAGAAGGACGAGAGTCTTAGGCTGTGTATAGATTACTGTTAGCTGAACAAGGTAACAGTGAAGAAAAAATATCCTCTGCTTCGCATTGATGATCTGTTTGATCAGTTAAATGGTGCCAAGTTTTTCTGTAAGATTGATTTGAGATCGGACTACCATCAATTGAGGATTAGAGAGGAAGATGTCCCGAAGACTGCATTCAGGACGAGATATGGTCATTACGAGTTCTTGGTCATGCTATTTGGGCTGAAGAACGCACCTGCAATGTTCATGGATTTGATGTAAAAGGTGTTTAGACCATATCTAGATCACTTCATCATTGTTTTCATTGGTGACATTCTGGTATATTCCAAAACACATGAGGAGCACGAGCAACACCTCCGGATCACCTTGTAGACATTAAGGAAGCATAAGCTGTATGCTAAGCTCAACAAGTGTGAGTTTTGGATTTCTGAAGTAAAATTTTTAGGTCTTGTGGTTAGTACATATGGTATCTCTATTGATTCTGCTAAGGTTGAGGCAATCATTAATTGGCCGAGACCGACCACAATGACAGAGATTTGTACAAAGCTTTTTGAAGCTAGTTGCCCCACTTACGAGATTAACCCATAAGAACGTTCCTTTTGTGTGGACTGATGCCTGTGAAGAAGCTTTTAAAGAGTTGAAGAAAAAGCTTACTACTGCACCAGTCTTGATACTTCCAGAACGTGGGAAAGAGTTGTTGATCTTTACCGATGCATCTTATGCAGGATTGGGTTGTGTTCTGATGCAGGATGACAGAGTTGTTGCATATGCATCCAAATAGTTGAAAGTGCATGAGAAAACCTACCTCATTTATGATTTGGAGTTGGCAGCAGTAGTATTTTCTCTGAAGCTTTGGAGACATTATTTGTATGGTGAGAGGTTCACATTGTATTTTGATCATAAGAGTTTTAAGTACTTGTTTGATCAAAAGGAGTTGAATATGAGACAACGTATATGGCTTGAATCTCTTAAGGATTATGACTTTACACTAAAGTATCATCTTGGGAAAACCAATATTGTTGCTGATGCATTGAGCAAAAAATGAGTTGAAACTGGCCTTGTAGCTTATCAGATGGCCCATGAGTGGTGATTATTTGAAAGGATTTCAATGATGAGTATATGCTCCGTTGAGCCATCTTTGGATGTATGTGTGATAGTTGCATAGTTAAATAGGTTTTAGAGCATGTTTTAGGTGTGTTTTAGGACATTTTATGCATTAGTTTCATGTGTTTATGTTAGTTTTTATGAATATGTTTGCTTAGGATAATTTGGGATGCATTATTTTGGTTTATTAGTTTATAGTTTGATTCAATTTATATTTTAGTGTGTTATTGATTTGATTTGCTTTGTTTTGTAGGTATTTAGATGTGTTAGTCGTGGTTTTGGATGATGAAAACATGTACAAGAAAGTGCAAAAGAGAAGCATGAAGAACCCAAGTCAAAAGGTGTGAAAAAATGGCTAAGTCCAAAGGCAAAAACGCACCATGCGACGTTCTGAGCGCCGCGGCGTTGAAAGGGAATTTTGTGCGGAAATTGGCAATGAAAAATGGATTTTTCCCCACTTTCCAATTCTAATTCTGCACGACTTTGGGGCATGTTATATATCAAAATTTAGGATTTTTCAAGGGGAATACATTGGAATAGAGGAGAAAATGAAGTTTTACGACTGGAGCAAAGTGGAGAAGAAGATCTACACTGAAGACTATTCACAATCTCTACACATTCTAGTTTGCTTTTCTTGGTTCTTATTCATGTTCGAATTTATATTTCATGTTTTTATGTCTTTAGTCATGAACTAAAGCGTCTTTCTAGAGGTGTAGATTGATCCAAGCTTGATATTATGTCTAGTTTTATGGTTTAATTATTGTTAATAAAGTTTCTTTAGTTTATTTATATTTCTCTGGGTGTAATGCTTTTGATCCATTGATCATGGATTGATGATCATAAATTTGATGTAGATGCTCCAAAAGAGGATACCTTGGGTTAGAATTTGGGAAATATAGCCTAGGCAATCGTGAGGCTCACAAGGAGATTGAAAACCTTTGAAGTCGTTAGGTGGAAATCATAGAACTTAATGAGTTGTTGCCGTTTTAGGTTTTCATTGAAAGAGTAAAGCCAAGGTGACAATAACATGCTCTAGTTGTTGCTTCAAAAAAGGAAATTAGAAACGTTAGGATTACCGACTTAAAAATGAAGAACTAATTTAATGATAGATATATTTATAAAGGCATAGTTGAGAGTGAGGTGACATCGAACCTCTAGACCGTTCTATCATTGATATTCCTATTTGATTTTTATTGCTTTGTTAATTTGATACTTTGTTGTTTTAGTTTTTGCTTTTAATCACTCAATCATTCGAATTTGGTTTTCTAGATAAAATTAGGGTGAAAACGTGATAGCTAGTATAGTAATCATCCCCGAGGACAATACCCGATATCTTATCAAACTATATTATAACTTGACTCCGTATGCTTGCGTTTTTGCGCGTAACCAGTCTTTGGGGCTGTTGCCTTGAATTGAGATGCTAGTTTACACTAATATCGTGTTTGTTAACTTTGATTTTAATTTAGATCTTTATTTTTATCTTATTCTCAGATTTTGTTTCTTAGTTTCTATTTTATAAGATTTCAAGTGTTTACGCAATGAGGATGAAATTTTGAAGTACTACCGTTCGATCCTGAAATTGAACACACTCTTGGAAGATTAAGAAGAGATAGAAGAATTGAAAGCGAAGCAATGGCCGACGAGCACAATCAATTGACCTTGAGAGACTATTTCAAACTGGTCATCAATGATAATTACTCGAGTATTGTTCGTATGCTTATCATTGCGAACAACTTTGAATTTAAACCGGCGTTAATCTTTATGGTGCAACAACATCAGTTTGGAAGATCTCCTATTGAAGATCCTACTATCCACATCACCACCTTCTTGGAGATGTGTGATATGGTGAAGATGAATGGTGTTACTGAGGACACCATACGGTTGAGATTGTTCCCATTCTCATTAAGGGACAAGGCACGGGCATGGTTGCAATCTTTGCAACCGAGAAGTATAGCTACTTGGCAAGATATGGCAAGATATGGTGCAAAAGTTCTTACAAAAATTCTTTCCTCCTACCAAGACTGCCCAATTAAGAGCTGAGATCAGACAATTCAAGCAACACGAGTCTGAATCATTGTATGAAACATGGGAGCGATTCAAAGAGTTGTTGAGGAAGTGTCCTCAGCATGGTTTCCAAGATTGGTTACAAATCCAGCTTTTCTATAATGGGATGACCTTTTCCACAAAAACTTTAGTGGATGCGGCGGCCGGTGGATCACTTTTGACCAAGACAGCTACCGAGGCACTGAACATGTTGGAGGATATGGCTACCAACACATATGAGGTTCCGGGTGCACGATCAATAGTAACGAAGGTGGCCAGTCTACATGAAGTTGATCCATTCACATCTCTCTCTGCACAAATGTCAAGCATTGCGAACCAACTTGCTGTGCTTACTACTCAAAGTGCACAACCATCTATTGAAAAGGTGGCGACTTTACCCATGGGTTCTTCGAGGAATGAAGCACATGAGGAGGAAGTTCAATACATTAACAATCGGGGGTACAACTATAGAAGCAATCAAGGAGTTCCAAATTAGCACCACCCAAACATCAGAAATCATGAGAACTTCTCCTATGCCAACACGAGGAACACATTGCAACCACTTGGTTTTTATAATCAAGCTTAAGAGAAGAAGCCATCTGTGGAAGTATGTTGGGTTCCTTTATGATGGAAACGAAGGCATCTATGAAGAATTTGGAGGTTCAAGTTGGGCAACTAGCCACAATTGTGAATGCCCAACAGAGGGGGTCAATACCTAGCAACACTGAGATAAACCCGAAAGAGCAATGCCAAGCCATTACCTTGAGAAGTGGAAAGGAAGTAAACGGGACTAATTCAAGCCTAAGTACACCACCCCACCCAATGAAGAGGCAAACACTGAGACTGAGCCGAGTAAAGAGAAGGAAGTTGAGTCATCAAAGGGGGAGAAGCCACATGAGAGGCCCTATAGGCCTGGTTCTCTAACTTTCACGGATAGCCCTCCTAAACTCTCAACTCCTATTCCATTTCCTCAGAGATTTCAAAAGAAGAAGCTTGACGAGCAATTCGCCAAGTTTCTAGAAATTTTCAAAAAGATTCACATCAACATCCCTTTTGCAGATGCATTGGAGCAAATGCCAAACTACGTCAAGTTCATGAAGGATGTGATGACGAAGAAAAGGAAGCTAGAGGACTATGAGACAGTGAAGCTTACTGAAGAGTGTAGTGCCATACTACAAAAGAAGCTACCTCAAAAGCTAAAAGATCCAGGGAGTTTCACTATACCTTGCACCATTGGTTCCTTAAATTTTAATAAAGCTTTATGTGATTTAGGTGCAAGCATTAACTTGGCTTCACCACGCCAAGCCCCAGTTTCTTGCAAATTAATGCTAGATCGATAACTTACATACCCTCAGGGTATCATTGAGGATGTGCTAGTGAAGGTGGACAAGTTCATCTTCTCGGTGGACTTTGTAGTTTTGGACATGGAGGAAGATAACGATATTCCTCTTATACTTGGGCCGCCATTCTTAGCTACGGGGAAAGCTCTGATAGATGTGCAACATGGCGAGCTTACCTTGCGAGTGAATGATGAAGAAGTGGTATTTAACATATACAAGACTCTTAAATTCCCATTGGAGGGGAATACATGTCATCGGATTGATGTAGCGGAAGTGGTTGATGCATGTGTGACCGAGGTACATGATGAGGCTACACCAAGAGATATTTTAGAGAAGTGTCTTGTGAGTTCTATATCTAGAGATGAGGCGGTTCATAATGAAGTCCAACATTATGCCTTAGTTCTTGAGGCCAATAATCATGAGAATGCAACCATCAAAGCGGAAGATATTAAAGCTTCTTCCTCGCCCGAGTTAGTAGAGTCTTCGCCGGAGTTGAAGCCCTTATCGGAGCATCTTTGCTATGCATTTTTGGGTGAGAAGTATACTATGCCGGTCATTGTATCATCGACCTTGTCTAGTGTGGAGGAAAAGAAGCTATTACGCATCTTGAGAGAGGTCAAGTCCACTTTGGGGTGGTCCATAGCCGACATAAAGTGGATAAGTTTTTCCATTTGTAGCATAAGATCTTGATGGAGGAATCTTACAAGCCCTCAATTGAGCGTCAACGAAGGCTAAATCCACCCATGAAGGAGGTTGTTAAAGCTGAAATAGTAAAGTGGCTCAAACGAGAATCATATACGTCATTTCAGATAGTTCGTGCGTAAGTCCGGTTCACGTAGTACCAAAAGAAGGTGGTATGAATGTGGTGATGAATGATAAGAATGAGATGATTTCTACTAGAACAGTGATGGGCTGGAGAGTTTGCATAAACTACCAGAAGCTCAACAAGGCCACAAAGAAGGATCACTTTCCTCTTCCTTTTATTGATCAAATGCTAGATCGGTTGGCGGGCTTCCATTACTATTGTTTTTTAGATGGATATTCAAGGTATAATCAGATATCCATCGCTCCGAAGGATCAAAAGAAGACTACATTCACTTACCTGTATGGTACTTTTGCTTTTCAGTGCATTCCGTTTGGATTATGTAATGCACCGACGACTTTTCAACGGTGCATGATGGCTATATTTGCAGATTTGGTGGAGGACATCATGGAGATCTTCATGGATGATTTTTCAGTTTTTGGGTCCTCATTTGATATTGCTTACATAACCTTTCCCTTGTGTTGAAGAGGTCTGAAGAAACGAACCTTGTGCTTAATTGGGAAGAGTGTCACTTCATGGTGCATGAGAGGATTGTTCTTGGACACCGGATTTCTTCTAAGGGGCTTGAGGTAGACAAGGCAAAGATTGTTACTATTGAAAAGCTTTCATATTCGAAGAGTGTTAAGGACATAAAAAGTTTCTAGGGGCATGCGGGGTTTTATAGACATAAAAGACTTTTCCAAGATTACAAAACCTTTTTTCAACCTACTTGAGAAAGATACTCCATTTGTGTTTGATGAGCATTGTGAGGAAGCTTTTGAGTTGATCAAGAAAGCTTTGATATCAACACCTATCATGGTGATACCAGATTGGAGTAAACCGTTCGTGATCATGTGTGATGCAAGCGACTATGCAGTAGGAGCTGTTCTTGGGCAAAGAAGAGAGAAGATGTTCCATGCAATTTACTATGCGAGTAGGACACTTGATGGGGCTCAACAAAATCACACTAAAATCGAGAAGGAACTATTAGTTGTGGTATTTGCTTGTGATAAGTTTAGATTTTACATCATTGGGTCTATGGTGATTGTCTACACCGACCATGCCGCCATCCGCTACCTATTTGAGAAGAAAGATGCAAAGCCTCTGTTGGTTCGATGGGTCCTCTTACTTCAAGAGTTTGATATGGAAATTAGAGACAAGAAGCGGAGTGAGAATGTAGTTGCGGATCACTTATCTCGGCTGCAACTAGATGAGAAAGATGATGGTGTGCCTATTTGAGAAACGTTTCCGGATGAGCAACTATATGGGATGTTTGTGAAACTTTCATGGTATGCCGACTAGGTGAATTACTTGGCTAGTGGTGTCTTACCTCCGAATTTATCATAGGCAAGGAAGAAGAAGTTTCTACATGATGTGCGCTTCTACCTTTGGGATGAGCCTTTGCTATTTAAGAGTTGTAATGATCAAATTATTAGGAGGTGTGTACTAGAGGAGGACGTGCAGTTCATTCTCCATGATTGTCATTCGTTTCCATATGGTGGTCACTTTGGGGCTACAAGGACAACGACAAAGGTTCTTCAAAGTGGGTTCTATTGGCCTACATTATTTCGGGATAGTTATGCTTTTGTGAAGAGTTGTGATTGATGCCAACGTCTTGGTACTATTTCGAGGAGACATGAGCAACCATTGACTAATATCTTGGAAGTGGAGCTATTTGATGTTTGGGGTATAGATTTCATGGGACCATTTCCCTTTTCATGTGGGAAGACATATATTCTCTTGGCAGTTGCCTACGTTTCAAAGTGGGTGGAAGTCATTTCCACGGCTACAAATGATGCAAGGGTAGTGTTTAAGTTCCTTCAAAAGAATATCTTTACACGTTTTTGCACTCCTCGGGCAATCATTAGTGATGAAGGATCCCACTTTTGTAACAAGCTATTTAATGCACTACTTGCCAAGTATGGGGTGAAACACAAGGTTGCCATGGCCTACCATCCTCAAAGTAATGGACAAGCCAAGATTAGTAATAGGGAGGTGAAGCAAATCCTAGAGAAGACCGTGAATACCAAGAGAAAGGATTGGGTCTTAAAGCTCTATGATGCTTTATGGGCTTACCGAACAGCTTTTAAGACACCCATTGGGATGTCTCCGTATCGTTTAGTGTTCGGGAAAGCATGCCATTTACCGGTTGAGTTGGAACATCGTGCTTTTTGGGCTATTAAGAAGCTAAGTTGTGATTTGAAGGCATCCGGTGACCAAAGACTTCTACAATTGAATGAGATGGATTAATTCTGCCAAGATGCATACGAGAATGCCAAGATATACAAGGAGAGAACAAAGAAATGGCATGATAAGATGGTAATGAAGTGGGAGTTCAAGTCGGGACAAGAGGTTTTTTAATACAATTCAATGTTGACATTGTTTCTGGGTAAATTGAAGTCTAGGTGGTCGGGTCCTTTTATTATTGAGAGAGTGTTTTCATATGGCACAATAGAGTTGCGTAGGAAAGAAGACTCTCTTTCGAGTCAATGGCGATCGGGTGAAACACTACTATGGAAACGAGCATGCGCATGAGGAAGATATATACTTTGAGAACCCTAATTGAGGAAATTGAAGAATGATGGGCTGAGGACTTTAAACTAAGCGCTTGTTGGGAGGCAACCCATCGGTTACTTTTATGTTTTCTAGTTTTTATTTTATTTTATTAAGTTATTTTGTTTATTTTGTTGTTTAGTATTTACCTTTACCTATGACTTGTTTATTGTTATCTCATTCTCAGGTTCTAGATCAAGTTTGGGGGTTCTCCTACGAGCTACATGGAAAGGATGGAGAGTTGATGCAACTTCGACCCTTTTGGGTTATAGAGGGTTTTCTTACCTCTATCTATTTTACTTCCATCCATTCTCTGTTTATGTTTTTATTGTGAAGCATTGGGGACAATGCTTGTTTTAAGTTTGAGGGGAGATTTTAAATTTTTGATTTGTCATGGTAAAGACTTGTTTAGGATGTCCTATGATTTTACAAATTCTAATTTGATTCAATTCTTTTTATTTTTCTGAATGGCCAATGAAAAGAGAACATATACATGAACATAACGCTAGGAGAGTGTAGAGAGATATCTTAAGTCTGTGTGCTTGATTCAACTATTTGCTTAGATTTGTTGGAAATTCTCTACATCTCTAGTGTGGTTGATTTTGTGGAATCATGAGTTGTTTAGATTGGATGCGTACATGTAAAGTTATATATATTAGATGTCTAGAAATCCTAGAACAAGTTTGATTATCACTTGAGGCAAAATCTTAGAGAGCGTGCTATGAGGAAAATGATTTAGGCCATGTTTGGATAAGTTTGAGCCAAGTAGCCGACCTTACTTTTTATTGTATCCATAGTTCCCATTTTGAGCTGAATATCCTTTTTTGTTACTTATACATCAGGAAATTTGAGCTTATCATGTTTAATTTCCCTGTTTTTTAACCTATGTACCATATACACTTTGATCATGTTGGAGTGTTATTATTTGGATGAAAGAATAATGAGAAAGAAAAGTGAAGAAAAAGGGTGACAAATACGCGAAAAATGTGAAGTTTGCTTATGAGTTTTATTGAAAAAGAAAAGAAAAAGAAAAATAAGGAAAAAAGGATGCTATGCCCATGATTATGAAAAGAAATAAGTTTGGGGGTGAAGTTGTTCTTTGAAAATAAGAAAACTAGCATACAAAAGAATAAGGAATGAAATGAAAAGATTGAATATTTAAAGAAAGGATATATATATATGTGTTGAAATTGGATTTTTGGTTCTAAATGTCATGTTGTGGATGTTTGTAAAAGATCAAAGTGTTTAGGGTGTTTTGAGCATAATTTTTTCCAATTTTTCCTACATTTGAACCTTGGCCATACATTACAACCTAAGAAAGACCTATTGATTCTAAATGGCATGTGATCTACATTAGTGGAGAGTGGTATGAAAAATATGCCTCTGGGATTCACTTTATATATATTTATTTGAGATCATTTACACTTCATACTTGCTTGCACTTATCTATGAATTTCATGAATAATTTTATGAGATTAACTATACGATGGTGTGTTTGAGAATGGAAGATAAGGTTAGGTGAAGAGTTGGATTGAAATTCTAGACATCTCTAACACTCTTAAAAATTATCCGATGAGTTATTATATTTCAATGTGATCTTAGAGGCCATATTGATGATCTTGTATGATATTTCGAATCAAGTTCTTAATTTGTTTGAGATTAGGATGGTAGTTTGATGATTGAAATGTTAGTAGAGTTTTAGTTTTGTCTTCCCTTTGCTCGGGACGATCAAAGTCCTAAGTCTGGGGGTATTTCATAGTCGCATAGTTAGATAGGTTTTAGAGCATGTTTTAGGTGTGTTTTAGGACATTTGATGCATTAGTTTCATGTGTTTATGTTAGTTTTTAAGAATATGTTAGTTTAGGATAATTTGGGTTTTTATGCATTATTTTGGTTTATTAGTTTATAGTTTGATTCAATTTATATTTTAGTGTGTTATTGATTTGATTTGCTTTGTTTTGTAGGTATTTAGATGTGTTAGTCGTGATTTTGGATGATGAAAACGTGTACAAGAAAGTGCGAAAGAGAAGCATGAAGAACCCAAGTCAAAAGGTGTGAAAGGGAATCTTGCGCGGAAATTGGCAATTAAAAGTGAATTTTTGCCCACTTTCCAATTCTAATTCCACATGACTTTAGGGCATGTTATATATCAAAATTTAGGCTTTTTCAAGGGGATTACATTGGAATAGAGGAGAAAATAGTGTTTTACGACTAGAGCGAAGTGGGGAAGAAGATCTACATTGAAGACTATTCACAATCTCTACACATTTTAGTTTTCTTTTCTTGGTTCTTATTCATGTTCGAATTTATATTTCATGTTTTTATGTCTTTAGTCATGAACTAAAGCCTCTTTCTAGATGTGTAGATTGATCCAAGCTTGATACTATGTCTAGTTTTATGGTTTAATTATTGTTAATAAAGTTTCTATAGTTTATTTATATTTCTTTGGGTGTAATGCTTTTGATCTATTGATCACGGATTAGATGATCATAGATTTGAGGTAGATGCTCCAAAAGAGGGTACCTTGGGTTGGAATTTGGAAAATAATAGTTGAGAGTGAGGTGACATCAAATCTCTAGAGCGTTCTACCATTGATTTTCCTATTTGATTTTTATTGCTTTGTTAATTTATTATGTAGTTGTTTTAGTTTTGGTTTTAATCACTCAATCATTCGAATTTGGTTTTCTAGATAAAATTAGGGTTAAAATGTGATAGCTAGTGTAGTAATCATCCCTGAGGACGATACTCGATATCTTATCGAACTATATTATAACTTGACATTGTACGCTTGCGGGTTTGCGCATTACAATGTGTTCAAATGTAGGCACAACTGTCAGATACTCATATTCAGAAGATCAGGTATTTGCAGTCAAGATTTTGGGATGTTTGATGCTTGGGCTGAAAATACTGATCAAGTTGAATGGTCGAGGGATGCTGATGGCATTTTGAGATTTCAAGGAAGACCGTGGATTCTATATGATCCAGAATTGAGATATGAGTTACTCCGAGAGGCACATAGATCACAATACACTATTCACCCCAGAGCAACCAAGATGTACCATGATATGAAGCGTATAGTTTGGTGGCATGAGATGAAGAAGAACATAGCTGAGTATGTTCTGAAGTGTGGAGTGTGTCAGCAAGTGAAAGCCGAGCACCGAAGGCTTGGAAGACAAATGCAACCATTAGCCATTCCAGAGTGGAAATGGGAGCACATCATGATGGATTTCATTACTGGACGTCCTAGGTCTCAAGGTAGATATGATACCATCTGGGTAATTGTGGACAGGTTGACGAAATTTACGCATTTTCTTTCGATGAACACTAGAGATTCCATGGACCGATTGTGCAGGTTATACCATCGAGATACTGTGAGACTTCACAGAGTTCCTATTTCAATTGTGTCGGACAAAAATTTGTGATTTACTTTGAGATTCTGGTGGGTGATACAAAATCAGATAGGAACTCAACTCCGTCTCAGTACGACATTTCACCCTCAGACGGACGGACAGTCTAAGAGGGTTATTCAGATGCTGAAGGACATGCTTAGTTTGTGTATTTTGGAGTTTGGCAGGAGTTGGATTGAATATCTTCTTCTGTGTGAGTTTACCTATAATAATAGCTAGTAGGTTAGCATTGCCATAACACCATTCGAGGCTCTTTATGAATGACCTTATAGATCTCCTACTTGTTGGTATGAAATGGGAGAAACACAGATTTTGGGGCCAGAGGCTGTGGTGGCACAAACTGAGAAGATTAAGCAAATTAGGGCGAAGTTGAAGGCAACTCAATATAGGCAAAAGAGCTACTTCGACAAGCGTCACATGCAATTAGAGTTTGTTGTGGGAGATCAAGTATTATTGAAGGTCTTTCCACAGAAAGGGCAGATGAGATTTGGTGTGAAAGGAAACTTGTCCCCTCGATTCATTGGGCCAGAGATCCTTGAGAGGATTGTCCTTTGGGGTACAGGCTTGCTTTTCCACTTCAGCTCGCTGGTGTGCATAATGTTTTCCACGTATCCATGCTGAGGAAGTACTATCCAGATTCCTGATGTGATAAATTTAGATTCGCAAGTGTACGAATATCAAGTTATAATACCAATGGTGAGTGGGTTATCGTATCCACAGGGAAAGTGATTTTATCTGTTAAAAATGCCCAATTCTACAATGCTTTTGATATTATCTAGGTGATCAAAGTGGAGTGAATTAATGAATAAAATGCAAATTAAACAAAAGCAAATAGAAACAAACAAGATGAAATAAAAATTGGAGAGAAATCAATGGATAATAAGTTCTAGGGGTTTGATATCACTATGTTGTTTCTTCAGATCTCTAAATATTGTGTTATTGAATTAAGTCCTAGATTTATAAACCATGAATCCTTAGTCATTCAAGTCCCTCTCCTGAGTGTCAACTTGAATATCTATCCTTAAACTATCAACCCCCTCTCCCGAGTGATAGGTCAATCGAACAAGAACGCACTAAGATCTTTGATTCATTCAAAATGGTTCCAAAGGGTTTTGTCAGTCTCCCAACACTATACAAATTCCCTAGGTTGTAATTATCTTGCTCTGATTCAATATCCCCTTTTCCTTGTGTTAGATATCAAATCTAAGTTCATTCAAAGAGCAATAAGCAATTTAAAAGCATACCTTGACAATGGCAAATAAACATGGAAATTGCTAAACAACACATAAAAGATAATCAAATCTTAAGATTTAAAATAGTTCAATCAAAACCCTAGAGTATTCAATTAACCCAACATTGAATCCATGGAAACAAGATAGAAAAGATAAAAAACAAGGAAAGGAAACATTGCAAGACTTTAAGAAATAGAAATTAAAGATAAAACCCCTTTGAAGATCTTCTTCTTTTTCTTCTTCCTCTTGCAAAACCTACAACTTCTACAAACTTTCTCCTCTTCTTTCTTCCTTCCTTTTCTCTCCTCCCTTTTGCAAACCCTAGCCATCTTTTTTCTCCCATTTTCTTGTGACTCCAAACCCTCTTATATTATAGCCCTTTAAGTCTAGAAGAAGTAGAAAAAAAAAACCGCATCCAATTCGAGTTGTATAACCCAAGATAAGGCAAAAATACAACCATTGCGCAAAAGTTTTCGTAATAGCGCCCGACTCCCAGAACGTGAAATGCCCCATTTTGTGCATTTTCTTCATGTTTTTGCACTTTGTTCTCCATGGGACTTGTTGTGCAATGCCTTGGGACCTATTTGCCATCTTTTATACCTCATTTAATCCCTTTAAAGCTCTTTATTCTCGTACAAAACAAAACATAAAAACACAAGTAAGTGATCTAAACTAATCAAGTATTAAAAGTCTAAATGCAAATATGTATTAACATGCAAAATGTGAGATTATCAATATGAAAATGCAACTAATGATTTAAGGAAAAATTCCTAAAAATTATGATTATTTACCTAAACTAATCGAATGCATGCAATTCATGAAAACACCTAAAACTAACATCTAAAACACAACAAAACACCTAAATGAACCTAAAACAACTAAATGAACTAATTATGCAAAAACACCTAAAAACTAACTAAATGCACCTAAAAATCTCACAAATTGACATGCAAAACACTAACCAAAACTCAACTTATCAATCCCACACATGTGCTTGATGTATCACAGTTAAAAGTTGGGGAGGATGCTACTTATGAGGAGCAATTGATTCAGATTTTTGCTCGGAAGGTTCAGAAACTTAGGAATAAAGAAATTTCTTTAGTTCGAGTCAAATGACAGTTCCATGATAATAAAGAGCAAACCTGAGAGCGAAAAGATCAGATGCGGGAGATGTTTCTGGATTTGTTCACCGCTTGAGGTAAGATTTAACCTTATCTTAAATTTAAAGGAGAAATTTTCTAAGTTAGGAAGATTGTAATGACCCACACTCTCATATGATGTCATGATAACGTAGAACGCCCAACTCTAAATGCTTGTGTATGTGTTTGATGTGTATTATACTCGTATTTCATTTGTATACGATGCATTTGTGTGTATTTTCATGTTTATTATGTTATTAATGTGTTTGGGTAATGAAAATGCACCTAAGAATGAAATTTTTATTTTTTGGGTAGTAAAAACGCACTCTTTAAAGGGAGAAGCGCGCTCCCTATGTAAAACTAAGAACAAGATGTTTTCAGTCTTTGGAGAAGCGCGCTTCTTGCATGAAACTAAAATTTGGAATTTTTTGGGAAATAGAAGAGCGCGCTTCTCTCCTTAAGGGAGAAGCGCGCTCCTTTAAGTAAGACCGAGAGCAATTTCTTAGGGAATGGTCTGAGAAGTGCGCTCCCTCATAGTAGAAACGCGCTCTTAGCATTTGGGCATTTTTCAAAAGGGGGAAAGATTAGTATGATTGGTTTGATTGATCATTTTTGTGCACGTACTCAGGGGTAGTTTAGGATGTTGGATATATTTTGGAGATGTTCTGTATGTTTGTATGTTCTTCTTGTTCACACACTTTTGTACTTTTGTTATTTTTTTTGTTTTGTTTTTGGTGTACCCACTTTAATTGATCACATCTATATGTTTGTGTTTGACATATTGATATACATATACATTTTGATACTATTGTTCATACTTGCTTGAGTATATTCAGTTATCTGTGCTTACATGATCTTATCTTTTTGAGTATGATTGTATTGGTATCTGATTGATTAAAGTTCAAATGTTATTGAATGTTACTTTTTTTAGTAGTCTATTCTTAAATGTAGCATGATAGAATTATTCATCTCACTCATTCATTCACTCGAGAAATCATGCTTCTTACTTCAATCATGTCAATAGTGAATTTCTTGAAATAAAAAAAGGGATATTGTTGATGTAACGACTCACCCAATTTTGTTTTGATGATTACAAACAATATACTTGTGATCACTAATTTCTTTGACTTAGTTGTTTTAGTGCTAACTAGCTATATTAAATGGTTTCAACTATATCGTCGAAGCATGTGAATTAGGGATGTACATGGGTTGGGTTGGGTCAGTTTAGGGCTAAAACCTAACCCAACCCAAACAGTTCGGGTTCGGTTTAGGTTGGGTCGGTTGATCGGGTTGCACTTAAGCCTAATATTCTTTTTTTATTAAAGAGTTAGAAAGAATAATATTAAATTCCTTGGGAAAAAACATTAAATTCAAACATAGATTTATTGTAAATTTATTCTTTTTTATTAAAAAAATTAGAAAGAATAACAAATAATTGTCAACAAAACATTAAATGCAAATTGGGTTTATCATAAATTTATTCTTTTTTTATTCAAAAGTTAGAAAGAGTAACAAATGATTGTCAACAAAACATTAATACAAACATAGGTTTATTATAAATTTATTTTTTTACTAAAAAGTTAGAAAGAATAAAAAATGATGGGACTAGTTCATTAAATGAACAAGACATATTTCTTAAACACCCCTAGTGTGAATGAAACAATAATCCAAGAAAATTCAAGAGCTTCATGTTTGTAATATTTTGTCTAGAATCTTATTGCTGTAGAGTAATCCTTACTCGTTCCAACCATAATATGTGTAACACCCGCACCTTAGGATGACGTCATTTTGACCCGTATAGTACCTATATACGTGTATGTATACGAATATGATGCTCGACACGCGTTGGTTCGAGTGCCTTTGCATGAAGTTTTAGAATTACCGGAGACCCGTTCTACGACGAAATGTGTCAAAAACGGTGTTTTGGATCAATGGAGCTCGCTCTATGGAGGAAGAAATTTTTGTAACCGATTACATCAATAGCTTGATCTCCTAGATCCGTGGTCCGATTGAGCTAAAATTTTGTCAGCTTATTCTTCTCTGATAGATCTTCATTATGAAGTTGAAGATCTTGATTGGAGTTGTCTACTTTGAGTTATAAAGCTCCAAACACTATTTTTCGGATTTACGGATTTTCTTGCGCAGTTTTGATCAAACGGTTGGATCTCGCAATCCCACCGTTGGATTGAGCTAAAATTTTAGTTTGTAACTAACTCATAAAACTTTTGAACGGTTAAGTTGTTAAATTGATGAGTCATTAGCATAAAATTGGGTATCTAAGTGGAAGTAATTGCAGCAGAAAAAAATTGTTCCTTTTGTTTAAGTGTATTTTGAGTTGTGGGCCTACATTTTTCTATAAATACAAACCAAAACGAGATTTTCTCACACTTGCTCATTTTTCCACCTTCAAGTGCTAGAGAGCTTGGAGAAAGCGGAAAGAAGAGGCGAAGAGAAAAATAAGGGAAAAAGGATCATCAAGGTAACCATTCCATTTCCATTTTTCTCCTTATATCATTATCTTACAAGCATGCAACTGATTTTTTCGACCTAGGGTTCTATTGAATCCCGTTTTTGAAAGGGTGATGGAAAATCAAAGTTGGAATTAGGTCTTGAAATTAATATATGTTGACCTAGAGTGTATGGGGAGTACTCTAGAGGTGAAAGCCCCAATTTCTAGCAAGAAATTGGAGGGGTTTCATAGACTTGACCTAAAACTAACGTTTTGACCTACAGTTTTCTATTCAAATTTCTTGTGATTTGTACGAAATTGATGAGTAATTATGGATGTATGACACTTTAAATTACTGATCTTGAATAGGGGAAACCTAATTGTAGGGTAATTTTGGCTTAAGCCATGTAAATTGACATGCCCATGCAATTTGGGGATTTCCATGTAAATTGGGGTTTTTGCCCAAATTAGGGCTTTTGACCTAAACCAAGTCAATTGACCCAATTGACTTAGGAATCATCTAATTGAACCTCATTTGAGTAGATTCATGGGTTTAGAATGTTTGAACCTATGTTAATTTGGTATGACTTAGTTCAATTTGGCCTTAGGTTATGTATTGCCAATTTGGGGATTTTGACTTGAACTTAATCAATTGGTGTCATTGACTTGAGGAATAGCCTAATTAACCCTTAATATGATTGAATGCTTTGTATTATAGTGTTTGGGATCATGGGAATCAACCTATGGCATTCAATTTGGGTTAGGTGTAGTATAATTTGATGATTATATGGTTGAATTGAGCAATATGGGTTGACTCATGACTATGACCATGCTAGAATCTCAAATTGACTATAGAATTAGGTTTGAACATGGTTATTAGCATACTTTGGCTGATCTTTAGTATTATATGGACCATGTATTATATGTAGGGACCTTGGTTGGTTTGAGTATGCCACGTAGGCAAATTGGTGATTGAAGTACTTGAGGTGATTCGTGGATCTTCTAGTACTTTCTTGGATTGGAAATTAGATTGGCTAGACTTAGCCAATCAATTGTGAGTGTTTCTTTACTTGTGTCTTCTATGTGTAGCATTCTATTATAGAAATGTTTTAAATGCTTAATTATTATGGTATGCATGATTTGATATCTCATGAAAATTATTTGATCATAGTCAGTTAGGAAAACAATTTGGGTTGAGTCTCTCAGTTGGGGTTTCCTTCGAGAAATTCCGTAAGTCTAGTGGGATCCCCGGTTGTGGACCTTGCAGAGGGTTTCAAGGGTAGGAGCAGCCGTAGTTTGTCTAAACCTAAAATAGGGTTTGGAATGAATAGTAAATCGGTAACGTTCCCTTGGAATTCCTATTAGAATACGGGTAAGAGGTCATTCAGGCATGGGTCTCGCGCACTCATGTTCTTGAATCGATTCTTGCCTAGGAGGTGTTTAGGTGCATGAACATGTCTTAAGTGATATGCATGAACATGTCATAAGTGATATGCATTGTCTTGATATGACATGAGGTCTTATATTGAACATTTATGTAACCTCGTTTACATTCCAGTTGTTTAAACTATTTTAATGAATCTTGCAATGTTTTACATAAATGCACATGTATGTAGCCACTTGTAGAAAACATTCACTGGGTTGTTGTAGCTCACCTCTCACTATTATCTTTTCAGGATCGGATAGGAAGGGAAAGGGAAAGGCTTAGCTGCGGAGCATTTCCCGAACTCTGGTTGATGTAGGTGTTAGTACTTTTATGCATTTATTTTGATAAATTGTACTATGTAGCACCTAATGCGTATACTTAAAACTTAGATGGGTTGTAATCATTATTAAGTAATATTTTGTACTTTTGATCACTGTGGACTTAGAAAAAAAATAATTTATGGCCTACATTTTGGGAATGTAATATTATTTGATTATGTCCATATGTGTTTATTGTTGTGTATTCGGGATTATAATGTGTATTAGAAGGCTTATCGGGATGTCGTGTATATTGAGAGAGGATATACAGGGGGTTTCGTGCATGTTAAGACGTCACGTATCGTGGGTCGTGACAGTTATGGCATCAGAGAGAGGTTTTAGGTCTAAAAACCCTAAGAAGAATAAAATACTTATATGATATTATGATTGATTTTATGGGTATGATTATGGGTAGTTATCTTAGGGATAACAATTATCATGGTTTGTGAGTCTGATGGGCCTTTTCATATTTGTGAATTTCAGATTTACAAATTGGGGAAATTCAGAACCAACCATGGATCTAAATGAGCACTTCAGGAAGATTGAGGTCTTGTTAGCTGCTCAACAGGCTACTCAGACTCAGCTGCAGCAGCAGCAGCAGACTCAGATACTAACACTGCTTGCCCAGGTCCAGGGCAACAGGTAGCCTCAGCAGGATGTTCCAGTTGATGGGGAGCACAGCAGTGTGGGCATAGCTGTGGGTGACAGAGCCGGACTAGTTCCAGTTCAGGTCGGAGTTCAGGCCGAGGTTCAGGCTGACACTGTGGGGATCCCGGAACAGGGATTCTAGTCTGATAGATATGAGAAGGTCATGAAGGCCTTCCAGAATAGGGGTCCGATGGTGTTTACGGAGGCTTATGCATCGAGACAGCTGAGAGATGGCTCAGAAGGATGAAGACCATTTTCAGAGACATGCAGGCTTTCGAGGCTGACAGAGGAAGGTTGGCCAGGTTTAAGCTTGTCGAGATGGTTGACGACTGGTGGTTGAGATTGGATCGCACGGGCGATGAGATCCAGACATGGACTAAGTTTAAAAAGCTTTTCTATGAGGGGTTCTATCTGAGGTCTAAGAGGGATCAGAGGAGAACATAGTTTGTACACCTGACCCAGGACAGTCGGTTAGTGAGGGAGTACGAGCAGGAGTTTAGTCGACTGGCGCTCTTTATTCTTGAGATGGTGTCTACTGATCTATTACGCATGCAGTGGTTACGGGATGGGTTTTGTGATTGTATCCGTCAAGGTTTGGCACTAGCAGGCGTACAGAATTATGCCCTGGCATTGATGCAAGCCGTTGATTTCAAGACTGCAGAGGCTAATTCACGGATGAGGACATTAGTCACGGCCTAGACACATACAGCTCCTTCGGTGTAGACTCAGCCAGCAGGGTCAGCGAGTCAGCTCTTTGGTGATAGGAAGAACCAGAAGAATAAGAGACGGAGATATGGTGGCAGCGGGTACGAGGTCTTAGTAGCCTCCGCCCCAGTGTCAGTTACATCACCAGTTCCGGGCCAGAGCTGACATGCTTCAGGCAGACCCCAGCAGCAGCAACAGAGTTCAGTCAGGCACAGTGGACAACAGACAGCCGCGGCAGGGTCGCAAGCTACATCTTCAGCGCCTAGGGCACAAAGACCGATAGTTTTCTTTGGTTGTGGAGCTCCAGGGCATAAGAGGAACGAGTGTCCCATAAGGATGTCTTCTACACAGTTTAGTCTGATGCCAGTTGCTACTAGGGAGCAGGCCCGAGCAGTCACGCAGGTAGATCTAGAGGCCAGTAAGCAGTTAATTGAAGGTACAATCAACATTTGTGATTTTATGATGTATGTTCTGATTGATGTTGGTTCTACTTTGACATTTGTTTTTGGTAGTATGGTAGATAGATTGAGATTATCGCCTATTAGGACTAGTACACCGTTGGTTTTGAGTACGGCGACTGGTGAGAGGATTTACCCTAACGTGGTATGTGTGGGATGTGTTGTGAGATTTGAGGACCATGAGATGTCAGTTGACTTTAGAGTCTTAGAGTTCCTCTAGTTTGATGCCATTTTGGGTATGGATTGGCTGGCAGCGTATCACGCTCACCTTGATTTCTTCGGCAAGAGAGTTGTCTTCCAGATACTCGGACAACCAATCTTCATTTTCTGAGGCAGGACTGCATCGAGACCACCTACCCAGGGTAGATTAGCTACTGATGATGGGGTTGCTACGATCGCTAGTTTGAGGCCAGTGGATGATGTGGGACAGGGCGTTCAGTTAGCAGACATTCCTGTAGTCTGCGAGTTCCCAAAGGTTTTTTGGATGAGTTACCTGGCTTGCCGCCTAGGCGAGAGGTAGACTTTATCATTGAGCTGATGCCCGGGAGAAAACCTATTTCCATTCCACTGTATCGTATGGCACGAAAAGAGTTGAATGAACTTAAAGCCCAGCTTGATGAGCTGATGGGCAAGGGATTTATTTCCCCTAGTATGTCACCTTGGGGAGCACTTGTGTTGTTCGTCAAGAAGAAAGACGAGAGTCTTCGTTTGTGCATAGACAACCGTCAGTTGAATAAGGTGACTGTGAAGAACAAGTATCCACTTCCTCGTATTGATGGCTTGTTTGCTCAACTGATTGGGGCCAAGTTCTTTTCGAAGATTGACTTGAGGTCTGTGTACCATCAGTTGAGGATTAGAGATGACGATGTGTCGAAGGCCGCTTTTCAGACGAGGTATGGACATTATGAGTTTCTGGTGATGCCCTTCAGGTTGACTAATGCACTGACTATGTTCATGGATCTGATGCAGAGAGTATTCAGATCGTACCTTGACTAGTTCATTATAGTCTTCATCGATGATATCCTAGTCTATTATAAGACTAGAGAGGATCATGAGCATCATCTCAGAGATACCTTGCAGACATTGTTGGAGCATAGGCTGTATGCCAAGCTAAGCAAGTGTGATTTTTGGATGAGTGAGGTGAAACTCTTGGATCATGTGGTTAGTGCAGAGGGTATTTCTATTGATTCTGCTAAGGTTGAGGCGATCATTGATTGGCCAAGACCTACCACAGTGACCGAGATTCGTAGCTTTCTGGGTTTGGCTGGCTATTACAGGAAATTCGTGAAGGACTTTTCCTTGATAGCCGCACCGATGACTAAGCTGACTCAGAAGAATGTGACCTTCACGTGGTCGGATGCCTGTGAGAGAGCTTTGAGTGAGTTGAAACTGAGGTTGACTACAACTTTAGTGTTGATTCTTCCAGAGCCTGGAAAAAAGTTGGTGATTTATACGGATGCATCACTCTTAGGTCTGGGGTGTGTACCAATGCAAGAGGGTCGAGTGGTTGCATATGCATTTAGACAACTTAAGGTACATGAGCACAACTACCCTGTGCATGATTTGGAGTTGGCCGCTATTGTGTTTGCACTGAAGCTATGAAGGCATTACCTTTATGGTGAGAGGTTCACTTTGTTTTCTGATCATAAGAGTTTGACATATCTCTCTGATCAGAAGGAGTTGAATATGCGGCAGAGGAAATGGCTCGAGTTACTTAAGGATTATGATTTCTCTTTGGAGTATCATCTTGGCAAGGCTAATGTTGTGGCTGATGCTTTGAGCCGTAGGCGAGCAGAGACTCAGATGGTTGTTTTATAGATGGCCCAACAGTGGCATTTACTTGAGAGAGTGACTATGATGAGTATACTCTCAAGTGCACCACGTACTGAGATATGTGCTCAGATGCACGTGCAGCTTGCTGATGCCCATATTTTGCGGGTTAGATATCTACAGGAATATTGTCCGAATTATGACATGTACCGTAAATACTTAGACAGTGTTGACCAAGCCGATTGGCAGATTGGTTCAGATGATGCCTTACGATATAGAGAGAGACTATGGATCCCATATGATGTTGAGTTATGTGCTGAGATACTTCAAGACGCGCACACGTCTCAGTATACTGTTCATCCAGGGGCTACCAAGATGTACCATGACATGAAGAGATCTGTATGGTGGCATGGGATGAAGAACAGTATTTTTGAGTACGTGCAGAGATGTGGGGTGTGACAACAGGTTAAGGCTAAACACCGTAAGCTTGGAGGTCAAATGCAGCTGTTACCCATACCTGAGTGGAAATGGGAGCACATCACGATGGATTTCATCATGGGATTACCGAGGTCTCAAGGAAGATTTGATGCCATTTGGGTTGTGGTCGATGGATTGACCAAAGGTGCACACTTCATTCCTATGAGCGCCAGAGACTCTGTGGAAAGATTGAGCTGATTATATGTGAAAGAGATCTTGAGATTGCATGGAGTGCCCTTGTCTATCGTGTTGGATCGAGATCCACGATTTAAATCAAGGTTTTGGCAGCCTTTACAGACTCGATTTGGAACCCGTCTCCGACTCAGTACAGCGTTTCATCCTCAGACGGATGGTCAGTCCGATAGAGTGATTTAGATGCTGGAGGATATGCTCAGGTCTTGCATTTTAGAGTTCGGTGGTGGTTGGGGTGAGCATTTTCCTTGTGTGAGTTTGCTTACAACAACAGTTATTAGGCGAGCATCTGTATGGCACCGTATGAGGCTTTGTATGGAAAACCCTGTAGATCACTAGCTTGTTGGTACGAGGTGGGAGATACGCAGTTATGGGGCCCTGATGCAGTTGTTGAGCAAATTGAGAAAGTCAAGCTGATTCGGCAGAGGCTGAAGTCCGCTCAGGACATGCATAAGAGTTATTATGATAATCGGCATAGGCCATTGGAGTTTACAATCGAAGATCTAGTTTTGCTTAAGGTCTCGCCATGGAAGGGTCAGATGAGGTTCGACGTCAGAGGGAAACTTGCCTCTAGGTTCATTGGGCCATTCCATATGGTTGAGAGGATTGGACAGGTAGCGTACAAGTTGGCTCTACCTTCTCAGCTCGAAGGTGTTCATGATGTCTTCCATGTATCGATGCCGAGGAAGTTTAATGAGGGTACATCGAAGGAGTCTTATCCCGATCCAGGTCATGTGCTTGATGTGAGTCATCTGCAAGTTGGGGAGGATACGACTTATGGGAAGTTACCTATTCAGATTATGGCTCGTCAGGTTCAGAAACTGAGGAATAAAGAGATCCAGCATGTGCGAGTCAGATGAAAATTCCACGATAATGAAGGGCAAACCTGGGAGCGCGAGGACAAGATGAGAGAGCAGTTCCCCAATCTTTTTACCGACTAAGGTTAGTTCTCTTGCTTTTATTTTGAGGACAAAATCCCTTAAGTTGAGGAGAATTGTAATGCCCGCACCTTAGGATGACGTCATTTTGACCCGTTGAGTACACGTATAGTACCCGTATATGTGTACGTATATGTATATGATGCTCAATGTGTGTTGGTTGAAGTGCCTTTGCATGAAGTTTCGTAATGATCGGAGACCCGTTCGACTTCAAAATGTGTTGAAAACGGTGTTTTGGATCAATGGAGCTCGCTCATGGAGGAAGAAATTTCTGTTACCGATTATATCAAAAGCTTGATCTCCTAAATCCGTGGTTCGATTGAGCTAAAAGTTTGTCAGCTTATTATTCTCTGATCGATCTTCATTATGAACGGTTACGATCTTGATCGGAGTTTTTACTGTGAGTTATAAAGCTCCAAACCCTATTTTTCGGATTTACGGATTTTCTTGCGCAGTTTTGATCAAACGATGGAACTCGTAATCCCACCGTTGGATTGAGCTGAAAATATACCAGAATGTTGGTAATTGACTCATAAAACTTTGGAACACTTAAGATGTTAAATTAATGAGTCATTTGCATAAACTTTAGTAAAGTGGAAGTAATTGCAGCAAAAAAAAACTGTTCCTTTTGTTCAAGTGTATTTTGAGTTGCGCGCACAAATTTTTCTATAAATACAAACCAAAACGGGATTTTCTCACACTTGCTCATTTTTCCACCTTTAAGAGTGCTAGAGAGCTTGGGGAAAAGGGAAAGAAGAGGAGAAGAGAAAAAGAAGGTAAAAAATAGGTTTTTGGGTGGATTCTTGCTCAAGGATCATCAAGGTAACCATTTCATTCCCATTTTTCTTCCTTCCATCATTCTCTTACAAGCATGCAACTGATTTTTTCGACCTAGTGTTGAATCTCGTTTTTGAAAGGATGATGGAAAATCAAAGTTGGAATTAGGTCTTGAAATTAATATATGTTGACCTAGAGTGTATGGGGAGTACTTTAGAGGTGAAACCCCCAATTTCTAGCAAGAAATTGGAGGGGTTTCATAGACTTGACCTAAAACTAGTGTTTTGACCTAGGGTTTTCTATTCAAATTTCTTGTGATTTGTATGAAATTGATGAGTAATTATGGATGTATGATACTCTAAATTATTGATCTTGAATAGGGGGAACCTAATTGTAGGGTAATTTTGGCTTAAGCCATATAAATTGACATTTTCATGTAATTAGGGGATTTCTATGTAAATTGGGGATTTGGCCCAAATTAGGGCTTTTGACCTTTTACCCCGTCAATTGACCAAATATACTTAGGAATCATCTAATTGGACCTCATTTGAGTAGATTTATGGGTTTAGAATGTTTGAACCTATGTTAATTTGGTATAACTTAGTTCAATTTGGCCTTAGGTTATGTATTGCCAAATTTGGGATTTTGACTTGAACTTAGTCAATTGATGTAACTGATTTGAGGAATAGCCTAATTAACCCTTAATATGATTGAATGCTTTATATTATAGTGTTTGGGATCATGGGAATCAACCTATGGCATTCAATTTGGGTTAGGTGTAGTCTAATTTGATGATTATATAGTTGAATTGAGCAATATGGGTTGACTCATGACTATGACCATGCTAGAATATCAAATTGACTATAGAATTAGGTTTAAACATGGTTATTAGCATACTTTGGCCGATCTTTAGTATTGTATGGACCATGTGTTATATGTAGGGACCTTGGTTGGTTTGAGTAAGCCACGTAGGCAAATTGGTGATTGAAGTACTTGAGGTGATTCGTGGATCTTCTAGTACTTTCTTGGATTGAAAATTGGATTGGCTAGACTTAGCCAATCAATTGTGAGTGTTTCTTTACTTTTGTCTTTTATGTGTGGCATTCTACTATAGAAATGTTTTAAATGCTTAATTATTATGGTATGCATGATTTGATATCTCATGAAAATTATTTGATCATAGTCAGTTGGGAAAACAATTTGGGTTGAGTGTAGAGTTTGGGTTTCCTACGAGAAATTCAGTAAGTCTAGTGGGATCCCCGGTTGTTGACCTTGCAGAGGGTTTCAAGGGTAGGCGCAGTTGTAGTTCGTCTAAACCTGAAATAGGGTTTGGAATAAATAGTAAATCGGTGACGCGCCCTTGGAATTCCTATTAGAATACGAGTAAGAGGTCATTCGGGCATGGGTCTCGCGCACTCATGTTCTTGAATTGATTCTTGCCTATGAGGTGTTTAGGTGCATGAACATGTCATAAGTGATATGCATTGTCTTCATATGACATGAGGTCTTTTATTGAACATGTATGTAGCCTCGTTTACATTCCAGTTGTTTAAACTGTTTTAATGAATCTTGCAATGTTTTACATAAATGCACATGTATGTAGCCACTTGTAGAAAATATTCACTAGGCTTGCTGTAGCTCACCCCTCACTGTTATCTTTTTAGGATCGAATAGGAAGGGGAAGGGAAAGGGTTAGTTGCAGAGCATTTCCCGAACTCTGGTTGATGTAGGAGTTAGTACTTTTCTGTATTTATTTTGATAAATTGTACTATGTAACACCTAATACGTATACTTAACACTTAGATGGGTTGTAATCATTGTTAAGTATTATTTTGTACTTTTGATCACTGTGGACTTGGAAAAAAAAAATTATGGCTTACATTTTGGGAATGTAATATTATTTGATTATGTCCATATGTATATTGTTGTGTATTTGGATTATGATATGTATTAGTAGGCTTATCGGGATGTCGTGTATATCGAGGGAGGATATACAGGGGGTTCCGTGCCGGCCGTGACTTCACGTATCGTGGGTCGTGGCAATATGATTTGCATATTTTGAAAATCATGCATATAGGTCATTAGATATTCATGCACATATACTATTATCATATTGGTCATGCATGCACACACATTATCATGATTCTCATGCAATCATATAGTTAACAATATTTATCATGCACTCATATTACTAACTCTGCATGGTTTTTATAGTTTTGCGTGTATCATATCGAACATCTTAATCATCTGTATTAATCGATGGTTTTACACGTGTTTATCTTCGCCAATTGTGTTTCAATCTTGTCAAAAATGTTTTTAAAGTTGTTTTATGTGTTTGATAATGTCTTAAACTCATTTTGATCAAAAAATTAGGTTTCTATCACTTCAACGTGAAGGAACGCGCTCCTCATTCAAGGAACGCGCTCCTGAGCTTTTTCCTGAGAATCGAATTTTTTTTATCAGAGTTTAAGGAACGTGTTCTTTGTTCAAGAAACACGCTCTTGTGGTTTTTTCGGGGACTCAAACTTTTCTAATTAGGGAATAAGGAACGCGCTTGTCATGACCCACTATACGTGACGTCATGACCGGCACGGAACCCCCTGGTATACCCTCTATTGGTACACTCGGCGTCCCGCCAGCCTAATACACACGAAACCCAAAATGAAACACTATCCTAATATAACATCCATCTAAACAAAACCAATAACAATAAAGTAAAAATATATTTTACATCTCCAAAATTACCAAATATAAAATTCCATAAGTCCACAAAATATACAAAACCCAACACATCCCATCTATGTGTTAATTATACATATACTAGGTGTTATCATGGACATAATATTAAAATACAAAAATGTACAAGACCTACATCAGCAAAAACCAAGGGAGTGCTCCGCAGTCAAGCCTTCCCTTTCCTTTTCCTATCCGAACCTGAAAGAAAAGGGTGAGGTGTGAGCTATAATAAACTCAGTGAATGTCATTTACAAGTGGCAATATACATGCACTTATAAAAATATGGCAAGATCATAAAAAACATTTGAAGTATCATGGTGATGAAAAAAGATTACATACATGCCAATGTAATGCATCATGTTATAACAAAGACAATGCATATCATTTCTAAACATGTCAATGCAATCCTAACACCTCCTGAGCAAGGGCGATCAAAGGCCTAGTGTGCGACACACAACGCCCGATCCGACCAAACAATACTCATATTTTAGTAGGATTTTTGGGGTCGTGCAGCAAGTAGGACCAACCTAAGTTATCCTTCCTATATACAAGCCATAAAACCCTCTGCCAGGTCCACAATTAGGGATCACTAGTAGACTTAAGAGACTTCCCAAGGGAAATCTCAACTAGGAGACCCAACCAAATTGCTAACCCTATAGACTATCCTCAAATTCATTTGATGGAGTATTAAAACATGCGTAACACTTATAGATATCAATTCAAATTAATTTATGTAATACAATGCCACATATAAAAATCCAAATGTAAAGAGACACTCACAACTTGATTGGCTAGACTTAGCCAATCCAAATTCGGATTCGACAAGAAGTACTTGAATGCCACACTCACCCCAAGCACCACAACCTCCAATTGACTATTTGGGTTATATAGATCAACCACAAAATCCTGAAATAACATGGTTCATTCAATACTGAAAATTAGCCTTAAAGTATGCTATACAACCATTTATAAACCCAAATCAAAAGCCAATTAAGATTCTAAAATAGTCTAACACATGAGCCGATTTCATATTGCTCAATTTAACTATTTAATACTACATTAACCCACATTTAACCACAATTGAATGTAATAGATTGATCCAACCACTATAATACATGTCATTCAATCATAAATAGGGTTACTTAGACTAATTACAAGTCAATTTGGTCAATTGACATCAATTAGGTCAAAATTCCCAATTCAAGCCAATACATAGCATATGCCCCAATTTGGGGAAAAATCTCTACAATAGGCAAAGAGCCAAATTGAACTAGGTCATTCAATTCTAACATATGTCCAACCATTATAAACCCATAATTTCATTCAATTAGGATCCAATTAGACAATTCCTAAGTCAATTTAATCAATTGACTTGGTTTAGGTCAAAAGCCCCAATTTGAGAAAATCCCCAAACTACATGAAAATTTTCCAAATTACATGGCCTAGACCAAAATTACACTACACTAGGATTATACACTAATCAAGATCAGTAAACTGGAGTTCCATACCTCCACATTTACCCATCTAATCCACATAAATCACATGCAAATTGAATAGGAAACCCTAAGTCCAAAATCCTAGTTTAGGTCAAATCCATATAACCCCTCCAATTTTTTGTTAGAAATTGGGAGTTTCACCATTTATGGACTCCCAACATCCTCTAGATTAACATATCTCAAATTCAAGACCTAAGTCCAACATTGGTTTTCTACCACTCCCTTAAATTATGGGATTCATGGGTGGAAAACACCCATTAGGTGTTGATATAGGTTAAGGATGGCCATTTACACCATAAACAAGCATAAAATAGCTAAAACATGTAAACCCTAAGTCAAGAACCCACCAAATTTGGGATTCATACAAATCGTAGGTCCAAATAAAACTTTCAAACAAACATGAAAGAGATAGAATGAAGAAAATGAGAGAGAATGATATACCTTGGAGGGAATTTGGGCAAAAATGACCCTAGCCTTTCTCTCTCCCCTTCTTTTCCTCTTCTCCAAGCTCTTTTCCCTCTCTTCAAAGTGAAAAATGAGCAAGTGTGCCAAAAATTAGAGTGTGGTTGCTTTTACAAAAAGAATTTGGGCCCACATAAAAAATTGTCAAAAAATAAATTTTTCTGCTGCAATTACTTGCACTTAGATAATCCATTTCTTGTAAAAGACGCACCAAACTAACATCTTAACCGTTAAATTTATTATGAGTTAGTTACCAACCTTTTGGTAAAATTTCAGCTCAATCAAACGGTGGGATTGCGAGATCCAACCGTTTGATCAAAACTGCACAAGAAAATTCACAAATATGAGAACTAGTATTTGGAGTCTTATACGTCACCTTAGACAACTCCGATCAAAATCTTCACCGTTCATAATGAAGACCTATCAGAAAAGAATAATTTGACAAAATTTCAGCTCAGTAGGACCACGGATCTAGGAGCTCCATCCATTGATGTAATCCATGACAGAAATTTCTTCTTCCATGGAGTGAGCTCCACTGATCCAAAACACCGTTCTCGACATGTTTCGACGTTGAATGGGTCTCCGATCATTCTAAAACTTCACGCGCACTCTAAATAACATAAAAGCATGCAAAGATACTCGAACCTATGGCAATGAGCATCAAATATGCATATGCATATGTATACGAATACTTATACGAGTACTCTACGGGTCAAACTGACGTCATTCAAAGGTACGGGTGCTACAACGCTCCTCTTAACAAGGACGCGCTCTCGTGGTCAAGAAAAAAATAAGAATGTTTATAGAGTCAGTGGTTCTTAATGAAGAACCTCGCTCCTATGCCCAATGGACATATTATGAAACGCACTCCTCTTTTAAGGAACGCACTCCTCAATTGGAGGGAAATCTGAAAAGTTTCTAACTTCAAAGTAGAAACGTGCTCCTCTCTCTATGAACGTGTTCTCATGCCTTAGTTTGGTATTTTCTATAAATACCACACTTGTTCATTAGAAGAACAACTTTTGCAAAACTCTTGAATTTGTGCCAATGTTCATACTTTCATTTCTACAAGTCCAAAACAAGTTCTTGAGTGATTTAAACATCTTTTCAAAGCAAAAGTTCACCTACATTTGAATCTTTGATTCATACTTCTGAATAGTTCGCCTAATTTTTCAAACTTTTTGAGAAACTTGTGAGTTTCTCTTGAGCATAGATCAAGATGTTCTTGAGTGAGTTCATTACATATCTTGTAGATTTTGATCTTTCTTGAAGGAGAAATCACTCTCAATCACCTTTACACATTGGAGAATCCTGTGTGCTTCATCCTTCCCGAGAGTTGGGCAAAATCTCTTTTTGAGATTCATGTGGTTGTGCTTGTGATTGAAAAACAATTTTTCGTGTTTGATTTATTTGTCTTTAAAATCATTTTGTTTAAGTGTTTGAGAAACCATTATCTTCATATGATATTATTTTGATTAGTGGTTTCATACATTTTATGTGGAATCGATTCATGTGCTAAACTTACATTATTTTGAATCGATTTCATTGATCATTACTTGAGCATATTGATTCTTGAACTTAACCATTTATCTATTTAGAATCAACAAGTCTTGATCATTTGTACATATTGATTCTTATACTTCAGACATATCACTTTTAGAATCAATATTTGAATACATGTGCATATTCAATTTTTGATCTTACATTATCACTATTTGAATCGTTTGCATGTATTTGAAAACAACTGTTTCAACACTATACATCAGTTAAAATATTGTGGTTGGAATAGTAGTGATTATTCATTCAAGATTGTACGCTTAACATTGTTGAGAGCATTTTTAGAACATCTCTCTTTATCATTTGTAATCTTAATGTATTGTTGACTTGTTAGTCAACCGGGACTATACTATACTATTGTACGGCTTGTAACCACGCCTATAAGTTGGTTACAGTGCGGCTTTCTAGCCATGCCCTTGTGTCGGCTAGTGTATACGACTTCTAGTTACGCTTGTAAGTTGACTAGCGAATAAGCTGCAGTGCTTTTCATGAAGCCAATATCATCACATTATCATGAATATCAATATAAAGATAGGATGATTTGTCACCATTATGATTATGTGTGAAATCAAATAAATTTATATAAATAAGCATGTTGATTCACACAAACTTTAGTCACATGGACTACTTTGGTTAGGACTTTCATGGATGTAGTTTGTTTTAGATATTTTTATTTAGGATTTTTTGATGTACGCACAGAAAATTTTTGTTTAGGATTTTTGTTTATGTATGTGATGTTCATGTGCTTGTTTGTTTTGATAGTGTGTTTGATGTATGGATGGTTTTATCATTGGTGAACAAAACTTAATATAATTATCTTGCAACATCAATGAATGGCTTTGCTTCTTTGAACTTTAATATGTACATTTCTTTTTCCATCTAGTATTTTTGAGCATGATACACCTAAATATTTATATATCTTCTCATGCTAGGGATTAGAAAATAAATGCAATATATACGGTCTTCATATGCCTATTTTCCGAGTTAAACACACTGCCCATTTTAAGATACAATAGGCCTGTATTTTCAAAATTTCTCTTTAATTCACCTATGTATCTATGACCTTGATGCACTTTTAAGCAATGCATTTTGAAAATCAAATGGGTTCAAAGCCATGACTCTCTAATTATCTTCAAAACCATTTTATATACTGCATACATTGATGCCCACCTTTTGGCATCGATGTAAACACATTCATAGTTAAGCTTGCATCATATTTTATCTCTAATTTGCCAATGTTATCTTATTCATGTATGATCATGTTTGCACTAAACTTTATAAAATCTCTTTATATTCATGATTCATGTACAAGTGTGATTCGGTGATCTATGCTTCATGTTTAATATTCCAAAAATGAATCACTTTGAACTTTTCTTCTAGGCCATGTTCACAATTTCATACTTTTACATATGCCTACAACCTTGAAAAATAATTGTTGCCTATGCTCATCTCAATTATCTTTTGGCATTACCTTTTAATATACATATGATTTTGATGCATGGTTCAACTCTTATCATTTCTACATCAAATGCTTTGGAATTAGCTTTCTAATGAATGCCTTGAGCTTTAAAATCATATTTTGCATCTCATTAGAATTATGCTTTAATTGAGATTATCTTTGCATAGTTTGTGGAAGCTAGTATGTGCTACTGCTTAGTTGATGACTATATGATGTAGCATATATTTATTTTAGGCTTTGCTCCACAATTACAATCTTGCTTATGCCTAATGTCATGAGAATGAATTGCTTGTGCTTCAACTCTTTACGAATTCTTCTTTGCTTGGCAATTTCTCTCATGTATTCATGTTTGGATATCTTGGACAATATTCATATTTCATGTGCATCCATATTCTCATAACATTGGCTAGACCATGCATATTCAAAATACTCATCTAACTAGCCTATGTTTTAAGCTGTCTAATTATCATTACATTTCTCCATGTGCTTCTAATTCTTGATTCTTATGACGTGTCTTGTAATATGATATCATCTATGTATTTATGTGTGCTTCATCTTAATTGTATATCATTCATCTTCTTGAGTATTGAATGCATAAATTTAAGGGGGAGTCTCCATCTCTTTTTCAAATGGGGAGCTTTTGTGTTTTGATGCTATATCCTAGGTGTTTTCTCCATGGGAATTTGAAAGATTCTTAAGTCCTTTTTTATGATAACAAAAGCGGGAGAAGTGTTAGAATCTTGATAAACAACACCACCTTGACTTGATTTGTGCCATAGCATGTGATTTCATAATTCATCATATATATGCTATATGTATTGCTGTTGTTTTGTTTATCAAGTTTATATTATTTGTCATTATAAAAAAAGGGGAGATTCTTGAGTTAAGTGATTTTTCACTTAGAATTCTCTCAAGTGTTTTAATGCTAATAAATAATATAACTATGGTGTTAATGGTTGAATTGAGTATATTTCAACACCAAAGATCAAGTTTAAGGACAATGCAAGACTCAAGCTCGTTCAAGATCAAGAATGATCAAGTTAAAGTCAAGAGGTCTAATTCGGCTTGCATGAAGTCCAGGCAAGGTGGCAGGTCAACCAAAGTCAAGCAAAAGTCAACCAAAGTCAACCGAAGCTTAAAGCAATGGATTGTAATGAAATTTTTATGTTATAATTGCTTAGACTCTCTTAGGATGTAGGTTTCCTCTTAGATTGATTGCCACGAGGCCCCCTCCCTAGGGTGACGTCATGACCGACATAGAGTATTATACACTGTACATACAAGTGTACAATACCCTGTTAGCCTTCAAGAATACACAATTCTCAAAACTTTCGTCAGCATGTCCCCATAAAATTGACATCTCATACATAAACCTGATCACATCAATCAATTCACATATATAAACCATCCACATTTATATAATCATCACCATAATATTAACATGTTATCACAATGTCTCTCATTTTCCATTTTCCATCCACAAGGTTATATTCATATCATCACTCCACTCATCTAAGTGATAATATTTACATATGAGATTATAATTATACATTATCAAAAGTAAACAAGTTTACAACACTCCCTCCACACATACATCACAAAAGAAGATCTAAAGAGCCCTCTACTCTTCTCTCGCCTTTCCCTTTCTTTTTTATGTCTTTACCTGAAATATTGGAGGGAAGTGGGTGAGCTACAACATGCTCAGTGAATATTTCATATTATGACAATTATATGCATTTATGTAAACATGTAATTTAAAGTATTAAAAATGCCTTATCAAAACACGTATGTAGTGTTCAAATAACATATACATGCTCACAACATACTTTGGAGATTCCATGCAATATTTTCAACAAATCATGCAAGGTTTCCAACGAAATCCACAATCTCCCGCCTTCCAAGTAATAGAGCAGGTCTAACCCTTTGTATGACCTCTACAAAGTAGCCACAACCTCTAATTACTAAATTCAAAATTTATTTCAAGGATTGATAATCATGGTTAGGACAACCTACTGCACAATGATGTTACATATAACACTCACCTAGAACTCATTCCCAACGGAATGAACTTATGTTTGACTCGCCTCTGCAAGTCTAACATGGTCCAGTGCTTTACATTTCATGAATTGGAATAAAATACAATGACCAATTCAATACATAACATGCTTACATTCAAATCATTTTCTATCTACAATTCTATATAAAGAAACCAAAACAAATGAAATACTCACAATGGTTTTCTCACTAACACTAACTCAAATGGACACTTCCAGCATAAGCAGGTCACTTGTGACCACTACACCAATCACCAAATGCCCAAATTCAGATTTCCAACTCTACAATTATGCAATTCAAATTGTTCTTAATCACAATCATCCAACAAAACATATTTAAATCAACTAAAACCTCCATTAAAGGAGCTCCGAAGCCTCGTCTACTTCAACAACTAGGGTGGAACATTCCACCATTACAATACCTTAATTTTACAAGATTTCAAACCCAAATCACTTGCAGAATATCAAAGAAACACTTACCAATCAACAACATATCAAATCTTCATCTATCTAGGATCAAATTTTCAATCATCCAAAACCAACCGTCAAAATCCTACAAAAATCAGATATGTCGAACAACTTGATGAGAAGAATTCAAATCTGAAATTTCTAGCTCAAAAAGACAAGCCCTTACCTTGGATTTGATCTCCCAAGCTCTTTCATCTCTTTCCTTTTTCATTCTTCTACTCATTTCTAGTTCTTTCTAGCTCAAATGAGCTAAAAATTTGCGAAAATCAGGTTTTAAAACCTAAAACCGCCTCACCGTCATTTTCAAAAAACACTGTCAAACTATGAGGAGTGCGTGTCTCCTTCACCCAGAAAATAGAATTTCACCAAAACCTGTGCACGCTTCTCCCTTGACAGGAGCGTGCTTCTCTGAAATTTTCCAGAAACACTGCTCTCGGATTTTTCACTATGGAAGCGCGCTTCTCCCTTAGGAACGCTCTTCTCACTGTTTAAACTTGAAAATCTTATTCTAAGTGTCATTCCAATTGTCCAATTATGGTCTTAGGGTATTAATAACCTATAATACACACAATTACACTATTCTAAGACCGTATATACACGTATATGTGTATAAATATGACTGACAATACATGTAAGTCAACTATTATTCTTGACTCTAATGTACGAGGTGTTTCAACTTGAAAATCTTATTCTTAGTGTCATTCCAACAACTTCATTTCTACTAAGTCTATAAATACCAACACTTAGAAAATCGACAATACACCAAAAATTCATCAAGCAAATACTTTTGAAAGTTAGTCGAATTTTCAATTTGATTTCAAAGCTTAAACTGTTTTAGTTTTTCAAAGTGTATTCTTTGAAACTTTGTTTATTCAAAAGATTTTCATACTTAGCTTAATCTCAATCTTTCTTCGAAAATCTTTTTGAAGGTTACTGAACTGTTTTTCACTCAAATTTTTAGCACTATTTTAATCATATATCATTCTTACTAAAAGAGAAATTTGAGAAATAGTTCATAGGATATAGTTGTACTTCATTTCATATCTTGTATGCTATATCGAGTTGTAACAGTAGTTATACAACTGCTGAGTACCCAACTTCATTTTTCGCACAAGTGGTTGTTCGCAAGCCTATAAATTGAGAGAGGTTTAGGTTAGTCTCACACCCGGAAGTTGAGATAGGTAGTTCTCTAGCCTGTAAGTTGAGAGGTTTAGGTTGGTCTCAAGCCTGCAAGTTGAGCATTGTAACGGTTGTTCTCACACCCAAAAATTATTTCATCTAGCCCATAACCCAATTGCACTTTGCCCAAACTCTATGCGTTGCCTTCATATGTTTGGTGTTTGTTTGATGGTTGTTTAATGTTTGTATAGTTGATGCTTGATAATGTATATAAATATGTGTATCATAAATTGTATATGGGTCATGTTAAATTATATTATAATGCATATGTTATTATTTATGCATGGGCCCATTAAACCATGAATTGATATGAGTTAGGATTGATTGAATAAAAGGATAAATGAGAATGAAAATTTGGTGTATTAAATGGATTGAACATTTAAAATACATGGAAGCATGAAATTGGTTAAAGTACATGTGGTTGGTATTGGTAGTATGAGACCAACACATGTGAAGGTTGGTGCATGAAAGTGGACAAGTGTCTCATGCCCTCAAGGAAGTGTTAGAATGAGTAGAGGGAATCAAGGAGAGAATCAAGGAGGGAATCAAGGAGAGAATCAAGGAGAGAATCAAGGAGGGAATCAAGGAAGTGCTAGAAAGAGGTGAGTGGAGAGAAAGGAAAGAAGAAGAGAAAGAAAAGAAGAGAAAGGAAAGAAGAAGAGAAAGAAGAAGAGAAAGAAGGAGAGAGTTGCAGGAGGAAGATCCCTGCGACATTTTCATCAAAGTGGTGGATCTTTGGAATAAATGGTCAGATTGAGCTCAATATTTGTCAGAAAGTTTGTAGCTTATGGTTATTCATTCTGGTTGGTGGAGATCTTGATCAGAGGTTTCGTCTAAGAGATCTAACCTCTCAAACAAAGCTGGTCGGAAAGTCTGGATTTCTCGCGCCGTTTTGTTCAAACTTCTAGATCTCCTTAATCTACCGTTGGATGGATATAGAATTTGGGTATATCGTGTACAACTGATAGTTCTACATTCGTAACGGTGGAGTTCTTGATTTTGGGTTTCGTCTGAGAGATCTAATCTCTGAAACAAAGATGGTTGGAGATTCTGGATTTCTCGTGGTGTTTCGCTCAAACTTGTAGATCTCCTAAATCTACCGTTGGATGGATATCAAATTTGGGTATGTAGTGTATAACTAATATTTCTGTATTCGGAACGGTGAAGATGTGTATTTGTTAAGTATTTTGTGTGATATAGTCATCTGAGTTTGAGTATTTGCAGCAGGAAAGGAGAAATTGTCTGATTAGAGACTTGTTCATCAAATATACTTATCTTTTCGGTCCACCGTTGGATTGGGCTGATATTTGGACAGAAGGTTTGTATCTTCACATACTTCAATCTGTACGGTTGATTTTGTGATTCCATATTTATGTTGGTATATTGATACATCTGAACAGAGTAGTAAATGAAGAATTGGTAGGGTTGCTTGTATTAGACCTAAATTTAGAATATGAACTTAGACCTTTCCAAATAGCTTGTATGTCAACTATGTTGACCTAGTTGCCATTGTTGATGAACCCATGATGCAAAATCAGTGATATACATGGCAGAACATGGTGACCTAGTGTAAATCGATATGGCCTAAGTATGGAAAATTTCATATTTTAGGGCTTTTGATGCTTTTGGCCTAGAATCATTGAATTGATGCAACTTATGTTTAATTAAGCATGATTAGAGTTGATTATGCTACTGATTTGGTGGTTGTGACCATATCATGGGTTAGGCCTACTTGTGATCAAGTGACCAAATTTGGGCATGTTTATGCCTAAGGAATTGAAAATCAGTATTTTTGATTAATAGAATGGTTTATGTATGAGAACTATGCATTAGAGGCCTAAGTCATGTGATTTGAGTTGAATGATGGGATTAGATGGGATTTAGGCTTATTGTTTATATGTGGGCTGATTTAGGGTTGATGTGTAATGTCTATGTGATTGAGCATAGAAATTGATGTATGGTAGGATATTGATGTATGTTTCAGGATCTTGATTGGGTTGATTCGGTTTGGTGGTCGTGTGTGGTTAAATACTCTCGCGAGGCTTGGTTGTGAGTAGACTTCATTTATGATTATATTTTTTATGTCATCATATCACTTATATATTGTATGTTGAAAGCATGAATGTGTTCTAATATTTTGAATGATGCATTGATTTGAGAAAACATTATGACTTTGGTTGGGCCCATCTATCTGGCTAATATGGGGACTTAACCTTGTCATAGGAGGGTTTTAGGAAAGGAAGAGATTGGGGTCAACGGTACGGTGAAATAAACGTGCACTAGTAACCCAAAATAAACATGATTGGGATCAACGGTACCGTGAAATAGACGTGCACTAGTAACCCAATGCATGTGGAATGTGGATCCAAATTGATAAGCTTTTACTTGCATCGAACTTATTATAAATGCTTGATATCTATATGTTATGAGCTTTTAATCATGCTACACATTGACATGCATACATGATATTTATTGATGAGTATTGATAGCATATTTGAATTCTATTCACTGGGCACCGTTGGCTCACCCTCATTTTCCTCTTTCAGGTCCTTCTGTCCCGAATAAAGGCAAAGGAGTAGTTATATCTTGAGGGCCTTGCCTGCGAGAGAATCCAAAGCCTCGATGTGAGTTGAGAGGCATTTTGATTGAACTGTGTTTTAAATTATGAAGTATTATATTTTGGATTATGTAATTATAATACTTACCACATTGTAGTATGGGTGAGTTGGGATTTGTTAGATAGACCATGTGGGCATATGACGGTTTTTATTTGTACCCACAATTTTGGACTTTATGTGTATGTCAATTTTAATGGACTGTAGGGATTATGATTTTATTTATGGTTCAATTTTTATGGATTATCTATTGTCTTGGATGATTAATACGGTGGGTAGTTTTGTTTAGTACCTTTTGATATTATGTCGTTGTTTGAGATAAGGCTCGTAGGGTCTCAACCACCTCAAGGGAGTTGAGGAGTGGTCGGAGATGCCTACGCCGGGCGTCCCGCCCCGGCATTCCGCATGCCAATCCCTGCGGGGTTGGTGGTCCGGGGTGCGGGGTCGTCACAGTTGGTATCAGAGCCTGATTTTACTAGGTTTGGTCTATGTATTGGACTTAGATGACTTTGACCTAGGAATTGGGTGAGAGATTTAGGTGATTAAAAAGCTTAAAGGAACTAACTTAAAAGCCTTACTATCATATTTTATGCGTGTATTATATGATATGGGTAGTTATGAGGCGGGCACTAGTGGGGCCGAGGGTAGTGGAGCAGCAGGGGCAGCAGGACCTCAAATGGTTGTACCTCAGCCTATGCCTACACCTGCTCCTATTGTTGTGAAAAACCCCACTGATCGGCGAATCAGACTGCTAGAGAAGTTCATGAAGCTAAAGCCTAAGGAATTCACTGGTGGGGTTGACTTGAAGAAGGCCGAAGATTGGCTGAAGAATGTCGAGAAGATCAGTCGCTCCTTAGAGCTTGATGAGGAGTCTCAGGTCCTATGTGCTGCTCACACACTGGAGAGTGATGCAGAGGACATGTGGCTTTCAGTGTTGGATACACAGGGGGCAGTGAAGAGTTGGGACACCTTCAACGGTTGTTCTTACAGGCTTACGTTCCAGAGACTGAGAGACAGGCTAAGCAACTCGAGTTTTTGAATCTCGCACAGGGCACCATGTCAGTCAGGGAGTACGAGCTCAGATTTAGGCAGCTCGCAGTTTATGCTCCTGGGTTAGTTCAGACGCCGAGTGACAAGATTATGAGGTTTTCTTTGAACCTAAGGCCTGCGATCCGACAGGCCTTGTCTGTGACGAAGATGACTGATTTTACCACAGTGGTCCAGAGGGCCAAACAGTATGAGTTGGCTGAGCGGGTTGATGGTATGTCTACACTAGCAGCTCCAGGTGAACCGACTTCACAAGCAGAGTCTGGGGGACAGTTCCAAACTCCGTGGAAGAAAGGAAGATGGGAAAGGAAGAGAAAGTTTTATGGAAGAGCACAGTCTGATGGTGCTCAGAGTAAGGCATCCCAGGTTCAGATTGGTATGATGGCCTCACCAGTGGTTTCCTCTCCTGTCCTTATTCCTACTCAGGCACCGAGTGCACCAAGACCCCCATTCCCACAGAATGCTGGCCGAGGCAGAGGTAGAGGCCGATGAAGCTATGTGACGACATCTCAGAATGGATCATCTGCGCCTAGGGCTCCGTTCTTATGTTATCATGTGGGCAGGCTGGGCATAGGAAGTTAGAGTGTCCAAATTTTTAGAGAGCTCAGGGATTTGTGCAGCAGTCCAGTGCCAGAGAGACAGCGAAGGCAGCTACTGAGCCAGACCCGACAGCATCATGGACTATGGTGGAAGGTACTCTTATTATTTGTGGTACTTCTATGCATGTATTATTTGATGCTGGGTCTACATTATCATTCATATCTGGACGTATGGTAGATAGTTTGCATTTGACTCCCATTAGGGCTAGTACATGGTTAGTGGTGAGTACTGTAGCTGGGGAGAGGATCTACCCGAACATGATCTGTAGTCAGTGTGTGGTTCAGATTGGTGATGTTGAGATGCCTATTTACTTTCGAGTCCTAGAGTTTTTAGAGTTTGATGCAATTTTAGGGATGGATTGGCTCGCGGCTTATCATGCAGTTGTCAACTGTTTCGCGAAGAGAATCATTTTTTAGATCCCCGGACACCCAGTGTTTACACTACAGGGTAGAGCTTCAGACCAGACAGTCACAAGGGGTAGATTTGTGACTGATGGAGATAGGGAGATTTTGGCTGGGTTAGTGCCTGATGAGGAAGAGACTAGTGAGGTGATACTGGAGGATATTTCCATTGTTAGGGACTTTCCAGATGTGTTCCCTACGGATCTTCCAGGATTACCACCAAAGCGAGAGATCGATTTCATTGTTGAACTAGTCCCTGGCACGAAGCCTATCTCCATGGCACCATATAGAATGGCGCCAGCCGAGTTGAGAGAGATGCAGAAACAGCTCGAGGAGTTATTGGCTAAGGGCTTTATTTGCCCGAGCGTGTCACCCTGGGGAGCTCCAGTTCTTTTTGTGAAAAAGAAAGATGGGAGCTTGCGATTGTGCATCGACTATCGCCAATTGAACAGGGTGACCATCAAGAACAAATATCCTCTCCCAAGGATTGATGACTTGTTTGATCAGTTGAGGGGAGCGAGGTATTTTTTGAAGATTGATTTGCGCTCCGGGTATCATCAGCTGAGGATCAAGGAGGAGGATGTGCCTAAGACAGCATTCAGAACCCGCTATGGACATTATGAGTTCCTTGTGATGTCATTTGGTGTGACTAATGCACCGGCGATGTTCATGGACCTGATGCAGAGGGTCTTTAGGCAGTATCTGGATAAGTTTGTCATCGTCTTCATTGATGACATATTGGTGTATTCCAAGACTCAGGCTGAGCATGAAGAACACCTTAGAGTGACCTTGCAAACTCTGAGAGAGCATAGGCTATATGCAAAGCTGAGCAAGTGCGAGTTTTGGATCACCGAAGTGAAGTTCTTAGGTCATGTGGTGAGTTCTGAGGGGATTTCAGTTGATCCGTCTAAGGTTGAAGCCATTATCAGTTGGCCTAGGCCTACCACAGTGACCGAGATCAGAAGCTTTCTTGGGTTAGCTGGTTACTATAGGAGATTCGTTCAGGGATTCTCCAAGATAGCTACGCCTATGACTAGGCTAACCCAGAAAGATGTGTCCTTTTTATGGACCGAGGAGTGTGAGAATGCCTTTTTAGAGCTGAAGAAAAGATTGACATCTATGCCAGTGTTGATTTTGCCAGAACCTGATCAGGAGTTGGTTATCTATACTGATGCCTCTCGTATTGGCTTGGGTTGCGTGTTGATGCAGAAGGATAGGGTCATTGCTTATGCATCGAGGCAGTTGAAGGTGCATGAAAAGAACTACCCTGTTCATGACTTAGAACTGGCCGCAGTGGTTTTTGCTTTGAAGATTTGGAGGCATTATCTCTATGGTGAGAGATTCACTTTGTATTCTGACCATAAGAGCCTCAAGTACTTGTTCTCTCAGAAGGAATTGAACATGAGGCAGAGAAGGTGGTTAGAGCTCCTCAAAGACTATGATTTTACATTGGAATACCACCCAGGTAAAGCCAATGTAGTGGCTGATGCGTTGAGCAGGAAGCGGGTAGACACAGTTATGGTAGCACGCCAGATGTCTCATGAGTGGAGACTACTTGAGGCGGCTACGGTTATGAGTATATGTGCTACCCCTTCAGATCAGATTGTGATATGTGCTCAAATGAGAGCTCAGCCTACACAAGTCTAGGAGGTAATTGACCAACAGAGACTTGACGTTGATCATGGGATGTACAAGTCTTGGGCTGAGAGCAGTGATTTTACTGATTGGCACTTGTCATCTGATGGTGCCTTGAGATTTAGGGGACGTTTATGGGTTCCCGCAGATCCACAACTCAGACAGAGTGTTCTCCAAGAGGCTCACAGATCTCATTATGCTATTCATCCTGGCGGAACCAAGATGTATCATGATATGAAAAGAATGTATTGGTGGCCCGACATGAAGAGAGAGATAGAGCAGTTCATTCAGAGGTGTGAGATCTGTCAAAGAGTCAAAGCTGAGCATCAGAGGCCTGGAGGGCAGATGCAACCGCTTGCCATTCCTAAGTGGAAATGAGAGCACGTCACTATGGACTTTGTTGTGGGATTACCCAACACCCCGAGGAGACATAATGTTGTTTGGGTTATTATTGATCGCTTGACCAAGTCCGCTCACTTTCTACCGGTGAACACTAGGGATTCTATAGACAAGCTGAGCAGACTCTATATGCGGGAGATAGTCAGATTACATGGAGTGTCAGTTTCGATTGTGTCAGATAGGGATCCGAGGTTTACATCGGTATTCTGGCAGGGGTTACAGAGGCAGCTCGGCACTAGACTAGATCTCAGTACCGCTTTTCACCCCCAGACGGATGGCCAGTCTGAGAGGTTGATATCGATTTTAGAGGATATGCTTCGAGCTTGTGTCCTTGAGTCTAGTGGTAACTGGGAGGAGTACGTACATCTGTGTGAGTTCGCGTACAACAACAGCTATCAGTCCAGTATTGGCATGGCTCCTTTTGAGGCATTGTATGGTCGACCTTGTAGATCTCCGATCTGTTGGACAGTGGTAGGGGATGTTGCGGTGATGGGACCAGAGTTTGTACAAGAACACACAGAAAAGATTAAGAGGATCAAGCATAATATGAAAGTAGCCCAAGACAGGCAGAAGAGTTACAGTGATGCCAAGCGGAAGACCGTAGAGTTCGAGGTGGGTGACCAAGTTTTATTGAAGGTCTCACCTCAGAAGGGCCAAACTAGATTTGGGATAAAAGGCAAGCTCGCTCCGAGATTTATTGGGCCGTTCGAGGTTTTAGAACGAATTGGCCCCGTCGCTTACCGATTAGCCTTGCCACCTCAGTTAGCAGTAGTCCACAATGTGTTTCATGTGTCAACGTTGAGAGTGTACAAGAGTGATTTTGATCACGTCTTGGAGTGGAGGAACATTGAACTGAGGCAGGATGGGACTTATGATGAGGAACCTATTCAGATACTTGACAGGAAGGTCCAGAGGTTACGTAACCGCGAGATTCCGATGGTTAAGGTGAGATGGCAGTTCCATGGCGAGGAGCAGGTTACTTGGGAGCGTGAGGACTACATGATGGAGCACTTTGCCGAGTTCATGGGCTTAGGTATTTCTTAACCTTAAAACTTCGAGGACGAAGTTCATTCTAAGGTGGGTGTGATGTGACGCCCCGAAAATTATTTCATCTAGCCCATAACCCAATTGCACTTTGCCCAAACTCTATGCGTTGCCTTCATATGTTTGGTGTTTGTTTGATGGTTGTTTAATGTTTGTATAGTTGATGCTTGATAATGTATATAAATATGTGTATCATAAATTGTATATGGGTCATGTTAAATTATATTATAATGCATATGTTATTATTTATGCATGGGCCCATTAAACCATGAATTGATATGAGTTAGGATTGATTGAATAAAAGGATAAATGAGAATAAACATTTGGTGTATTAAATGGATTGAACATTTAAAATACATGGAAGCATGAAATTGGTTAAAGTACATGTGGTTGGTATCGGTAGTATGAGACCAACACATGTGAAGGTTGGTGCATGAAAGTGGACAAGTGTCTCATGCCCTCAAGGAAGTGTTAGAATGAGTGGAGGGAATCAAAGAGAGAATCAAGGAGATAATCAAGGAGGGAATCAAGGAAGTGCAAGAAAGAGGTGAGTGGAGAGAAAGGAAAGAAGAAGAGAAAGAAAAGAAGAGAAAGGAAAGAAGAAGAGAAAGAAGGAGAGAGTTGCAGGAGGAAGATCCCTGCGACATTTTCATCAAAGAAGTGGATCTTTGGAATAAATGGTCAGATTGAGCTCAAAATTTGTTGGCAAGTTCGTAGCTTATGGTTATTGATTCTGGCCGGTGGAGATCTTGATCAGAGGTTTCGTCTAAGAGATCTAACCTCTCAAACAAAGCTGGTCGGAAAGTCTGGATTTCTCGCGCCGTTTTGCTCAAACTTTTAGATCTCCTTAATCTACCGTTGGATGGATATAAAATTTGGTTATGTCGTGTACAACTGATAGTGCTACATTCAGAACGGTCCAGATCTTGATTTCTAGTTTCTTCTGAGAGATCTAACCTCTGAAACAACGCTGGTCGGAGATTCTGGATTTCTCATGGTGTTTCGCTCAAACTTGTAGATCTCCTAAATATACCGTTGGATGGATATAAAATTTGGGTATATAGTTTATAACTGATATTTCTGTATGATGAACGGTGAAGATGTGTATTCGTTTAGTATTTTGTGTGATATAGTCATCTGAGTTTGAGTATTTGCAGCAGGAAAGGAGAAATTGTCTGATTAGAGACTTGTTCATCCAATATACTTATCTTTTCGGTCCACCGTTGGATTGGGCTGATATTTGGACAGAAGGTTTGTATCTTCACATACTTCAATCTGTACGGTTGATTTTGTGATTACATATTTATGTTGGTATATTGATACATCTGAACAGAATAGTAGATGAAGAATTGGTAGGGTTGCTTGTATTAGACCTAAATTTAGAATATGAACTTAGACCTTTCCAAATAGCTTGCATGTCAACTATGTTGACCTAGTTGCCATTGTTGATGAACCCATGATGCAAAATCAGTGATATACATGGATGAACATGGTGACCTAGTGTAAATCGACAATATGGCCTAAGTATGGAAATTTCATATTTTAGGGCTTTTGATGCTTTTGGCCTAGAATCATTGAATTGATGCAACTTATGTTTAATTAAGCATGATTAGAGTTGATTATGCTACTGATTTGGTGGTTGTGACCATATCATGGGTTAGGCCTACTTGTGATCAAGTGACCAAATTTGGGCATGTTTATGCCTAAGGAATTGAAAATCAGTATTTTTGATTAATAGAATGGTTTATGTATGAGAACTATGCATTAGAGGCCTAAGTCATGTGATTTGAGTTGAATGATGGGATTAGATGGGATTTAGGCCTATTGTTTATATGTTGGCTGATTTAGGGTTGATATGTAATGTCTATGTGATTGAGCATAGAAATTGATGCATGGTAGGATATTGATGTATGTTTCAGGATCTTGATTGAGTTGATTCGGTTTGGTGGTCGTGTGTGGTTAAATACTCTCGCGAGGCTTGGTTGTGAGTAGACTTCATTTATGATTATATCTTTTATGTCATCATATCACTTATATATTGTATGTTGAAAGCATGAATGTGTTCTAATGTTTTGAATGATGCATTGATTTGAGAAAACCTTATGACTTTGGTTGGGCCCATCTATCTGGCTAATAGGGGGACTTAACCTTGTCATAGGAGGGTTTTAGGAAAGGAAGAGATTGGGGTCAACGGTACGGTGAAATAAACGTGCACTAGTAACCCAAAATAAACATGATTGGGATCAACGGTACCGTGAAATAGACGTGCACTAGTAACCCAATGCATGTGGAATGTGGATCCAAATTGCTAAGCTTTTACTTGCATCGAACTTATTATAAATGCTTGATATCTATATGTTATGAGCTTTTAATCATGCTACACATTGACATGCATACATGATATTTATTGATGAGTATTGATAGCATATTTGAATTCTATTCACTGGGCACCGTTGGCTCACCCTCATTTTCCTCTTTCAGGTCCTTCTGTCCCGAATAAGGGCAAAGGAGTAGTTATATCTTGAGGGCCTTGCCTGCGAGAGAATCCAAAGCCTAGATGTGAGTTGAGAGGCATTTTGATTGAACTGTGTTTTAAATTATGAAGTATTATATTTTGGATTATGTAATTATAATACTTACCACATTGTAGTATGGGTGAGTTGGGATTTGTTAGATAGACCATGTGGGCATATGACGGTTTTTATTTGTACCCACAATTTTGGACTTTATGTGTATGTCAATTTTAATGGACTGTAGGGATTATGATTTTATTTATGGTTCAATTTTTATGGATTATCTATTGTCTTGGATGATTAATAGGGTGGGTAGTTTTGTTTAGTACCTTTTGATATTATGTCGTTGTTTGAGATAAGGCTCGTAGGGACTCAACTACCTCAAGGGAGTTGAGGAGTGGTCGGAGATGCCTACGCTGGGCGTCCCGCCCCGGCATTCCGCATGCCAATCCCTGCGGGGTTGGTGGTCCGGGGTGCGGGGTCGTCACATATTTAGTTGCCATTGCATTAACTTTAATTGTCTAAGTCTCCAATTCACCCCCTCTTGGACATACCTGCGCCAACAATTAGTATCAGAGCAGAGTTGCTCATTAAAGAAATCTAACAATTTCTTTGATATCAATGGCAATGTCTAGAAGTTCTATCATGGAAGTAGGTTAATCCCTCGATAGACCACCCGTATTCAGTAGAAACTGTTTTGAAGATTGAATGAAAAGGATGAAGTCCTTTCTTTGATCTAAGGACATCGTTCTATGGGAAATGGTTGTAAATGGTTACACCATGCCCAACAAGCCTATTGAGCTATGGACAAACAAGAAGAGACTCAATGATAAATACAACTTTCAAGCTTTCTATGCATTGTATTGTTGTCTACCCGAGGAAGAAGTAGAAAGGGTAGTTCATCTTGGAAGTACTAAAGAGATTTGGGAAACTCTCAAATCAATTCATGGAGAAAAGATAATGAATCGAGATGAGAAACTTAAGGAGTATGAAATGTTATTTGATAAATTTGAAGTATCTGAGAATGAATCTCTAGATACAACCTGCTGTAGGTACCAGTCCATCCTTGATGGAATGAAAGAACATAATCAGGAAATACCTAAAGGAATAGCCTTAGTGTGTTTCTGTTATAAGCTTCCAAAGAAATGGAATGATGAGCTAATCACCATTGCTGAAACACTTGATCCATGGGAAATGACTTTGAAATAGTTATGTGATTTATTGAAATCCATGGAAGGAAATGACGAAACTAAAAATTAGGTTAATGCCTTAGAGGAATCACTCACAAACTTCAGATTTCTAGAGTAAGTCAGATCATGATGTATATAGAGTCTTTCAGGACCCTAATGTTTTAGCAGCGCCCTCCTGAACTTGATAAGTCAGGATGCTCAAGGTTGACTTGAACTGATTCATAAGGATGCTTACTTGTAAGTAGTGCCCTTCCTTTACTCAACCTTTGAAAGTTTCAGGACGCTAACCTAGTTTCAGCTCACTGGAAGTTCTCTTAGCTTTTAATTGACTTATATCTTTAAGGACGCTGATAGTTATAAGTTGAATAAACTATCAGGATGCTACTTGTGTGGGAGCGCCCTCATCCTTAGAATCAACTTAATAACTTTCAAGACCCTCACTATCCTTCAGTGCACATAATATTGTTTTAAAATAGTTTTCAAATTTTAGGACGCTTACTTGTGAGTAGTGCCCTCGTACGTTTAAGTGATTTTAAAACTAAGTAGGACGCTAACTATCGAGTAGCGCCCTCATGATTTATGTCGTTTAATTGTCAAAGAAAGTCAGGACGCTTACGATTCAGTAGTGCTCTCATTTCATTGTTCAGCAGGACGCGGATTATCTATTAACACCCTCAAACAAAACGACAAAAATAATACTTTTTTTGTTTTGACACGTACATCCTTTTAGCCATCTTTTTAGAACAACTTTTCGTACAAAAATCAATTTTTTGTATTTGTAAGAGATATTCTTTGATTCATGAACCACGTCTCTTAAACTTTCTTTATTCGTGAATCTAAAGAAAATCAGAATGTTCATGAAATGTGCAGTTGCCATTTTCGTGATACATTCTAGCTGTTGTGAGTAAACGTTCATATTTGAAATTCAAATTCAAATGAACAACAACTTCATCTCTACAAGCCTATATATACCAACATTTAACCATCTGTTAAGACCACCAAAAATCTCTGAGCGAAAACACTTTTGAAAGTTAGTCGAATTTTCATCTGATTCAAAAAGCTTAAGTTATTTTGGTTTCAAAGAGCTTTCTTTGAATCTTTTCTTATTCAAAAGATTTTCATACTAAGCTAAATTTCTATCTTTATCTAAAAATCTATTTGAAAGTTTGAACTGTTTTCACTCAAATTTTCAGCACTGTTTTAACTTAGATCATTATTGCTAAAAGAGAAATTTGATAGATAGTTCATAGGATACAGTTGTACTTAATTTCATATCCTGCATACTGTGTCGAGGTTGTAACAGTACTTAGATAAACTACTGAGTTGATATTCTTGTATTCAACAATTTTAGGTCATCTCACACCCGTAACCTGAGAAATGGTAGTTCTGACACCTGCAAGTTGAGAAAGCTTAGGTTTGTTTCACACCCGGAAGTTGGGATAGTTGGTCTCAAGCCTGCAAGTTGAGTAGTGTAATGGTTGTTCTGACACCCGCAAGTTGAAAAAATGTGTAACGGTTTGATTCTCATCCGTAAGAGAATCCCTTAGTGATAAGGTTTAAAATCCTAACTGAGGAGGTTAGGTAGTGGACATAGTCAAGTAGCCGAACCACTATAAATCGACTATGCATATTTATTTATATTCTGCACTTTGACTTTGCCATTGTAATTAATTTTAAATTATCTAAGTGTCCAATTCACCCCTTTCTTGGACATACCTGGGCCAACAATGATGGCATATAAAGATTTCAACAATTATGTCATGAATTTGAAAGGTTTTGGAAAACTAATCTCTCATTCTACTTTTGTACAACACTTTCTTAATGTTTTTCCTGAAAAATGGAAATACAAAATAGAATTTTTAAAAGAGTTTTCAAATCCATTTGAAATTAGTTTTCAAGAAATTGATTATATTGTGAGTGGATTAGAAACAACTTCTGAGAGAGAGGACATGCTTGCAAATATGCCAAGCATAAACAAAAGTGAGATTGCTAATAAGGAAGATCTAAGGATGATAAGTCAACAATCTTCAACAAGCACAGCAAGAACACTGTACAAAATGAAAGATCCTTTGATGAAATGCTAAGAAGGAAGTCAGCATGAAGAATGAACATCATGAAATATCTCAGATGCTTCAACAAAAGGCAAAGTGCACAAATCGAGGACTTTGCAGTACCTTGAGGTAAAAACCAAAAATCTTTGCAAAGGTATAAAAGTTACTCTATCACTGGTATGATTATTTGAATACATTTATCAGTGATTATTGAAACTAAATGATCATTTCTAATCATGTATTGCTTGAAATGATCGAATATTTTGTTCATATGATTAAATTATTGATGCTTGATCTATGGAATTTAATTATTGATATTGATTATCTTTAAGAATGATTAATTGCATCTGATTAAAATTAGTGCATAAGTGTCCATGAGGACGCTAATAATGTTTCAGGACGCTACTACTGCATTTGAGCAGGACGCTCAAGAAGGATGCTGCTATCGCATTGAGGTAGGACGCTCACTGTACTAGCTGGATGCTCACAACATATAAGGGCGCTAATACATCAAATGGCTTAGTTGTTCAAGGATGCTCGTCGCAGGGAGGACGCCGATAAGCTTAAGTGATAAATTCACTAAGACGATAATAGTCATTAGGTAGTGGCACGTAAGTGTGTCAAGAGCACGCTTATCGATTAGGATATGGTATAAATCCAAACTTGGGATGACTTGGTTGTCACTTTCACATCATGATGCCCTTGGGCGTTCACTCTGAAATGTATAAAGAACCCGTTCCAGAACCATTGCTACTCCTACTATCAACCGATTATTTCATGTCAGTTCTTCAAATCTTTAGGTAAAAACTTGATCTTTGTTTGATTCTGAATCTTTTGATCCCTATTTCACCAGTTTTTCACGGAGACATTTCAATTTTTTACCATTGTCATTTTGTTCTATCAATGGCTCCCAAGACAAAGAAGTTTCGCACTTTCTCAGCTAGAAAAAAAGTTTCATCACCCTCACCAACTCCACCTAGGAGAGTGAGCCAAAGAACTGAACCAACCCAAGCTGAACCAGCTGAGGCACCCATCGCCTCTGTACCCACTGTTAACCTATGCGGTTCATCACTTAGCTGGTCCTTGAATATACTGTGATAATGCTCGTCCCTAAATATACTGTGATAAAGTATATTTTGATGATCACAAACAAAGTACTTTTCGGCGCTAAACGTACGTGTATCAAGATTTCATCAAAGCACCTAAGGAAAGCAAAAAGCAAAGGAACTACTCGATCAAGGAACTCAAAGATCACATCCAACAGTCAAGTTCATCTCAACCAAAGAACTTCAAAGATCACATCATGATTACAAGATCACTTCACTCGAACGATTCGATCAAGCTTCAAGACTACATCTCTCGATCAACGTTCAAGTTATTCAACTCTGTACAAAGCTCTTATTGAAGATCTCATAATGAAGTGTTGGATTTAACGGTTATGAGAAAAAAGAAATACACATAGTATTTAAGGTATATCTTTCTTTAATCGTTATTGCTCAAAATATTTTTCAAAACCATGCATAAATCATCTACATATGTTTTTCTAATCTGCATGTTTTGATTTCTTGCTTTTATGGCATTTCAAATGATCTTGTATTATATATTTAATTTGAAATCTACCGAGTTTTTATTCACATTTATCGTATATTTTATCGCAAGTCAAAACTATTTTCAAAGAGTCTTTCAGGACGCTAATGAAATAACAATACTCTCCTGAACTTAAGTCAGGACACTGATAGTTCATTAGGAAGCTGATAACGTTCAAGGTTGAATTGAATTGATTTATCAGGACGCTTACTTGTATAGTAGCGGCCTCCTTTATTAGTCAACCTTTGAAGTTGTCAGGAAGCTGACTCGGCATTAGCTCACTGAAAGATGCCTTAAGTTTTTCAAAGAATGTTTCTTTGAGGACACTGATAGTTATAAGTTGAACAATCTATCAGGATGTTATCTGGATAAAAGCGCCCTCACCTTTAGGAATCAACTTTGTAACTTTCAGGACGCTGATTGTCTTTAGCTTGTTTGTGTCTTATTTAAAATGTTTTTAATTGGTAGGACGCTTACGTAATGTAGCGCCCTCATATTTTGTTTTATGTTTTAAAGGTAGGACGCTTAATCGGATAGTAGCGCCCTCATGCACTTAGTTGTGTACAAACATAGCAGGACGTTAACTGTGCATTAGCGTCCTGAAGGTTAAGTCATTTAAGTGTCAAAGTAAGTCAGGATACTTACAAGTAAGTAGCGCCCTCACTTAAGTGTTCCACATGACGCTTATACGTAATGAGCGCCCTCAAGGAAATAAATGACAAAGTTGACATTATGCGTCAGGACGTTGATTATGGAATTAAGATGCTAATTCAACAACCGTCACTGTTCGAACAAGTACACTACGTAAGTTTACTTTTTCAGAACAGACCCTTTGCACAAAGTCCTTTTTAGACCTATAAGAGATCGTCTCTAATACATGAAATAATTTTTTCTAAAACTTTCATTTTCATGAAATCTGAAAAAACCAGAATGTTAGTGAAAATTGCAGTTTCCATTTTCATATAACATTCTAGCCGTTGTGTGTAAGCGTTCACATTATTTGAACTTCAAATGTCTAATGGCTATGTCCCACTAAGTCTATAAATACCATCACTTAGGATCAAACAACTTGTCAATCACTTTGTGTTGTGCCAATACTTTTTGAAAATTTAATCTTTCAAAGAATTTTTCACTGATACCTTATGTATTCAAATGATTTTCATACTGAGCTTATTTTCATTCTATCTTTGAAAATCTATTTGATCTGGTATCAACTCAAATTCTCAGCACTAATTCATATTTGGTATCATTCTTGCTGGAGATAGAATTTGAGAAATAGTTCAAGATATACAGGTGTACTTGATTTCATTTCTTAAGTACTGTATTGAATTATATCATTAGTTGCGTCAACTATTGATTAATGAACCAGAAGTTTTCATACTTATATTTTATATATATTTTGAAAATTGTCTGTGTCTTTGATTTACACCAGTTCTCGTTTTTTACGTCAATGTTTATTTGGTATATTTTATTTTCGAAGAAGCACTGATTTTCGTATCATATCATTCATGCTTTTCGAAACTGCACTTGAGCAAGACCGAACATTGAAAGGTAAATGACTGTAGGTGTATTTCAACTTAGCATTATGTATTTCATATCTTTGCAATGCTCTATACTAGGCATAATTATAAAGTGTTCTACTACGTTCAACCAACCAACATCTTAGTGTTGTAATGCTGGTATGTTTCTAGACTAAAACAACCAGGACAATTTAGTCTCTTCATTTAGTTCATTTATCCAATTCCAATACACTCGTGTAAATCACTAAGTTATTGGAAGATAATTTTAAAATTGACCATCGTACCCAATTCACCCCCTTCTTGGGTGGACCAACACCCAAACCTCCAGTAGAAACCTCAACCGAAGTTCCACACCCATCTCCATCAATCCAGAAATAAAAAAAGGGAGATAAAGATGAAAAACTTGCCAACCGAGTTGTGATTGATGACTCTTTTGTTGATTTTGAGTTCTTTACCTATTCACACCTAGATGTTTTGTCCCTGTTTGAGTTCCAAGGCTGGACCAAACTGCTTACCTACCATCTAAATGGTATCCTAATCTTGTCAGCCAATTGTTTCAAAATTTTGAAGAAAAACCCAGATCAGGACTTGTAAGACAGTCCAAAGTAAAAAAAAAATCTATAGTAAATTCTCCTAAATTCTTTTTAGATACCTTCTCACTACCCAGTGATGAGAGTGCCCACATTCTTTCTTTTACCAAGGAAAAATCCATTACCTAGGCTATGGCAGTCCATTACCTAGGCTATGACAGCCTTTCTGCCCTAAATTTAATATCTAGGAAGAAGGATCATGTGAGTGTTGATAAGAAACTCACTAACCAATCTTTTGAGCTCATTCCCAGAATAATTCACAACATCATTACCCATATCATTCAGCCCAAGTCAGGCAGTAGGGGCAATGTGAATGAACTTGACTTGTTCCTGGTATGGTGCGTTCTGGAGAAGAAGAAGATTAATCTAGTCCACACTCTCATACACGTCATGGACACTGTGGTCATCAAAGGAGGAGGACTTCCTTTTGGAATGTACCTCACCACACTGTGTTGAGAGAAGTGGAGTGAACTTCAGCGGTGAAGATGCTAAAGAAACCAATAGATATCACTGCATTGGTCAGACCACTGTGAAGTTAATGAGATATGTTTATGTTCCTGCATTGGAAAAATGGTTCCCAATGCCAAAAGTTCCACAAGAAGGAGAATCCAGTGGAGAGGGAAAAGCTCAGACTGAGGCAAGAATAGAGGCTGTTCCTGAAGTAGAAAATGAAGTTGTTTAATCTTCAAATGATTAGGCTGATCAGGCTTTGAAGGAGCAAGCTGATCCTGTCATTGAAACTGAACATGTTGTAGCTTTAGCTGTGGAGGTTGAGCATGTTGAACCAGTTGTTGAAGAAGTTCAAGAAGAATTTATGGTCGAAGCTCAAACAGTTAATATTCTGACTGAGGCTCAAGTTGAACAAAACATGAAAGAGGCTCATATAGAGCAAGTTGTTCAAACTGTCCAAGACTGTCAGGATGAGCAGACTAATAAGGCTAAAGATGATGTCTTAGAAGAAGTTAACCAAATTCACAGGCTGATGTTGAAGAACAACTAATTGCATGAGAGGCTACTAATGTAATCATAGAAGACATCATGGATGAAGTAGTTTAGCAGAACGTTAGCATTGACTCAGAAAGAACCATTTCTGATTTTCCATCTCCAAGGGATGTTCCTATGGAAGAGAAACCCTATGATCAAAAGGAGGAAGCATTCTATGATCCTCCAGAGGAAATTCATGAAGAAATACTTCAAGAAGTGGCTATGGAAGTTTCTGAAGAAAGAATCTAGGATGTTGATTTGGCAATTCTTGAAGAGAGAATTGATGACATTATTATTGTACATCATTTTTGAGAAGAGGAGTACAATGAGGCAGAACAAGATGAAAGTGTTGCTCATGAGGCCGGTGACCAAGATAATGAATCTTCACCATTTCACTCTCACTATAGTGAACCTGTAGACTCACAGTTTGATGAAAAGGATTTTCTGAGGAGAATCAGAGAAGATAAAGAATATATGAACTCCAAACTGTTGGACAGAATGAAAGAAGAATAGATCAGGCAGAACTCTGAGATGTTGGGAGCAATCCAACATTTCATATAGGTGAAGCATTAAGAACTTGAAGAGAAAAAAGCTTGCACTTAAAGTATGGTACAAGTTTTTGATAAACAGAGTCAAGTTACTTGCGGCCATGCAACCTCTTCCATCATCAAGTTCAGCTACTCCAAGTGACAATGTGACGAAGGATGTTCAAGATAATTTACAGTCCATCAAGGCAGTTATGAAAGCCTTTGTTACTTCAGTTAGTCGTAAACCAACTCAGCCTCAGCCATAGCCAGCTCAGATGTAGCCCTCACAACAAAGTCAACCTTAACCTCAACCTCAATCAAATCACAATAATAACTTATCCACATCTATACTCATCTATAATCATGTACACATTATGAAAACCATTTACATCATCATCTTTTACATAAACATTATCCATTCACAATCTATAACTATACTCTCACTATACTGGTCTATGTGATAATATTTACATAACATGATAATTATACATAGCAAAAGTAAATAAATGTCCAATTCCTCCATTTACATACTTTCAAAAGAAGAGAACTAGAAGAGTCTCTACCCTTATCTTGCCTTGTCTTTGCCCTTGGGATCTTTACCTGTAATATTGGAGGGAATTGGGTGAACTACAACAAGCTCAGTGAATAGTTTCCATTCTATGACATTCATATGCATTTAATAAACATGTTGATAAAATCAGAATCAAACACATTTAAAGATTCAAGTGCAAAGATAATAATACACATATGCACAAAATAGCTTGAAACTTCCTACAATACTTTTCAAAACGTTTATACTTTTCCATTGAAAATCACATCCACTCCTACCTTCTAAGTATAGAGCAGTACTCACCCCTCGTTCGACCCAAACAAGGGTAGCCTAATTGTCCTCCAATACTCAATTTCATCATTATCAATTCTAAGACAACCACTAAGCCCATGAAATACTTAAGGTACTACTCATGCATGACTTATTCCTGGAATGATTCATGTTTTAACATGTTCTTACAAGTTAGACATGCTTCGTTTTCAAAATATTTTTCATGAATTCAAACAATGAAAATCATATGATATATCATTCATAACATGCTTATCATTAAAACATTTCATAGCTACAATGTCATACAACATAACCAAGAAGTGGAGAAATACCCTCAATGATTCCTAATTCACTTGCACTTTTACACTTTCCAACACAATTTGCTCTTAGAATCTTCACAAAATCATCAACACACTTGCACAATTTTAGCACAAGTTGTTCACAATGGCTTTCACCCAAATCACCAACAATTCACTCACCAACTTCCAATCTCTACAACATTTTCCATTCAAATAATTCTCAATTATACAAATTCAAATACTCTAAATCATCATCATCCAATAACACACATCTAACCTCAACAAAAACACCATTAATGGAGCTCCAAACTCTCAGCTGGTTCAACAGCTGGGGTGCTACCATTCCTCCATTAAAGTGCATCATTCAAACACAATTTCATCATCAACTCATGTGCACAATGACAAGGAATCACTTACCAGTCCATAGCACTTCAATTCCTCACAAATCCAGCACCAAACCCTCTTTTTCAAACACCTAATCCAAGAACGGAAACTCAACCAAAATTAACTATGTTGAACAACTCATCAAGAGGGATTCAAAACTGGAACTTTTAGCTCAAAAGACCAAGTGCTTACCTTGGATTTGATCCTCTAAACCCTTTCCCTTTCCTTACCTTTCGTTCCTCTGCTCTTCCTCAACTTTCAACAACTCAAATGTGCTGGAAAATTTGAGCACTTCCACTTAAAACATGCACACCGCCTCACTGGCCATTAAAAAAATGGTTAGACAACGAGAAGCGTGCTTCTCCTTGCCCAAAAAACATAATTTTCACCCAAAACCTGTAAGGAGCGCGCTTCTCTGAAAATCCAGAAAACTCAAATCTCAGGTCTTTGACACATGAGCCCGTTTCTGTAACACCCCCACTTTTTCTACTGTAGAAACTAATGTAATTACTTGAAAACTCTCCACGTGTAATTTCAATAGTGGTAAAAACTCCCCCAAGAGAGAGAAGTAGACCCCCATAGTGGGACGGTCCCAAGGGAAGGGTCGTCCCCATGGGGGGCTAACTCCTCAAGGGGACAAGCCCATTCTATAAATAGAGACGACCCCTTCAGTTTCAATCTGCCGAACTTCAGAGCTCTTCTCGCCCTCCTTCGACTTTTTGTGACATCTTGCATCCCTTCACACTTCAAGAAGTTAGAAGAAAGTCATACGCCACTACAAGTGTGTAAGGTGGGGAATGAAGGCTAGGTTTGCATTTCTTACCTGTTTAATATTGAATTACATAACATCATGCATCATATCTGTTACCATGCTTTACTTCATGCGTGAGGCTATCTTCTAAAAATAATGTATTATTAGATATTATTGGGTGCAATATTGGCCCGAAATAAAATGATGTATTATTAGGTGCAATACTGGCCCAGAATAGTGACGCTGTCATTGGATTTATTATTGGGTACCATGCCATTTTGCTAGACCCAGATTAGCGTTGGAACTCATGAGACCTCTCAGTTGCTGGATTTATTACTGGTGCCTCTGACCACAGGTTTCGAGTGCATGTTGCCTGGCCTGTGATGCCGTGTGACCAAGGTTCATTCATATCATTGCTTGATTGTATTGTTGTGGCATAACTGTTTGATGACTGTTGTTCTATATTTTTTATTATGCATGTAAGATTTGTTTACCCTGCTTGGTCTCACTGAGCTGTTGAGCTCACCCCGTTGCTAATCTTTCCAGAGAATTAAGATGGGTTCGAATGAACTTATTCAGGGTGTGCTGGCCAAACCCGGTCTATGTAGGGACTTTTCTGTATTTACTCTCCCCAGGTCCCGTTAAACCAGTTTGATGATGATAGCGATGATTCCAGACTTTTAGATGCCTCTTTTGACTACTCTTTTGTTATTTTTTCACTTTTGTAGGGGTTCGCCCTTGTTACCTTTTTATCAACTTTTTGGTATCAGGAATATAATAATTAACAACTTTATATGTTTAATATAATCGTATTTTCCTAATAAGTTGTATTGTAGTATTGTAATGTGGGCCACTATGCTTCTGTATGTGCGACTTTGATCGAGTGGAGTGAGCACTCGTTATTTCCCCCTAATCTATTGCACCTCACTCCAGGTCGATGGGGCGGGGTGTGACAATTTTTCTCCCTAGAAGCGGGCTTCTTGCAAAAAATACAAATTCCAGCTCTCTGGAATCCACCACCAAGAGCGTACTCCTCGATGTTTCAACTTAAAGAAAAATTCACTAAGTGTCATTCCACCTATTCCAATTGTGTTCCTGGATAAGTTGAGTTTTAGTTGTTAGGTTACATGTTAATTTGATAGGTTTTTAGGTGCATTTAGTTAGGTTTTAGATATATTTGCATTAATTAGTTCATTTAGTGTTTTAGGTTCATTTAGATGTTTCTATGAATAAAATGCATTAGGCTAGCTTAGGAAAATAATTATGATTTTTAGGTATTTTTCCTAAATTCAATTGCATCATGTTCATATTGATAATCTCACATTTTGCATGCTAATACATATTTGCATTTAGACTTTTAATACTTGATTAGTTTAGATCACTTACTTGTATTTTTGTGTTTTGTTTTGTAGGAGAATAAAGAGCTTTAAAAGGATGAAATGAGGCATAAAAGATGGAGAAAATGTCCTACGGCATTGCACAACAAATCCCATGGGAAAAGTGCAAAAACATGAAGAAAATGCACAAAAGTGAGCATTTCACACTCTGGACGCTACGGCACCGTGGCGCCGTTGCAAAATCTGCTTTTGTGCGAGTTTTGTATTTTTTCGATATCTTGGGTTATACAACTTGGAACTGGATGCCATTTTTTTCTACTTCTTCTATACTTAAAGGGCTATCATATAAGAGTATTTGGAGTCACAAAAACACATGAGAGAAAGGAAGGCTAGGGTTTGAAAAAAGGAGGAGAGAAAGGGACTCAAGAAAGAAGAGGAGTTGCAAGTTTTGCAAGAGGAAGAAGAAGAAGATCTTCAAGGGGGTTTTCATCTTTTAATTTCTATTTCTTAAGTTCTTGCAATGTTTCCTTTCCTTGTTCTTCATTTTTTCTATCTTGTATTCATAGATTGGTTTATGAACTAAAAAGATAATCTAGAGTTTTGATTTAGCTTTGTTGGATCTTGTGATTGAGTCATTGTTTATGTGTTTTTGAGCAATCTTTTGATTTTATTTGTGATTCTCCATGCTTAATGCTTTCAAATTGATGATCACTCTTTGAACTTAGATTTGGTTTCTTAGACTCGAGAGAGGTACAATCGAATTGGAGCAAGGGCTTTTTAACCTAGGTTTGTAGTACCGAGTCGAGAGACCTACGAACACCTTTGAAATCATTTAAAATGAATCATAGATCTTAATGCGTTCTTAATCTATTAGTTGGCGCTCAAGAGAGGGAATCGATAACTTAAGGATAGATGTTCAAATTGACGCTCAAGAGAGGTATTTGGATGGGTCAGGATTCATGATTTATAAGTTTCAGAAATTAATTCATTAACACAATTATTAGAGATCATGAGAGACAACATAGTGAGATCTAAACTCTAGAACTATAAATCTATTGATTTCTCTCCAATTTCCATTTAATTTGCATTGTTTTCTTAGATTTTTTTTAATTTATATCTTTGCAATTAAATCATCTCTTTTTATCTCCTAGATAAAACCACTAATCATTGTAGTTTTGAGCATTTTTAATTGTGAAATTAACCTTAACTGTGGATACGATAACCCACTCACCATGGGTATTATAACTTGATATTCGTACACTTGCGAATCTAAATTTACCGCATCAAGTTTTTGGCGTCATTGTCGGGGAAGGTGTCAATTTTGCTTTTATTAATACTAGTTCAAAGTGATTTTGGTCTTAATTTAGGTATTTTTGTTTGTTTGTTATACGTTAAAAAAAAACATTTGTTTTTCTCTTTTTTTGAATTTTTTTTTGATTTTAGTGTTTTTTGAATTTTCTTTTTATTGCTTCTTTTTGTAGAAATGACATAAAATTATAGCCACTCCACTTTCCAAGATAATTTTGGGCGAGTGGACCCTCGTACAACATTGTTGGCATCACTTTCCTACCTTCAACATCAACTAGAGCACTATTGATGCAAGATCTCAACATACTATGGACGGTATGGGAGCTGCAACCATGAGAGATTTTGGGATGAATTCAAGTATGGAGCAAGTTCCATATGGTCAACAATGGGATTATAATTGTACGGGTAACCTTCTACCCTATCAATACCATTCGGGTATTTATGACCATGAGAACTGTTCCTACAATTACTCATGGAATGGCTTGCAACCTTTACCGAGCATGTACAGCCACGTGGAGAAAAAACCATCTATGGAGGAGACATTTAGCTCTTTCATGAATTGGAGAGTTCAAGAAGAGCCACTTGCTTCAAACAGCAAAGAAGAAGATGTTAAAGGGAAAAAAATTTATGCCAAGACATGACACTACCACCACCAAGACAGTTGACTATCCTTGAAGAAATGAAAAGATATGAGGCTTTGAAAAGAGAAGAAATGAATACTCAAACATACATACACCACCACCACGAAAATTGAGTATTCTAGAAGAAATGCAATGTTGTGAAGCCTTGAAAGAAGAAGAAATGAATAGTCAATAGGTGGATGTGCTTGAGTGTGATGATCAAGAGGTGCCTATGGATGCGCAATCAAGTGAACAGATGATGCCATATGTTGAAGAGGTGCCTACCAAGGTGGAAAAATGCTTGGATGTCAAGGAAGATAAATTTCACTTTGAGGACCCATTTGCTTAAGGGCTACAAGTTGTAGTTGTAGTGGTTAATGGTAAAACCCATTTAGAGGTGCTTGAAGGTTAATGCCTAAACGTTTGGAAAGCACCAACTGAATATTTCGATGGCATTCCCCTGTTAAATGGGAGTGATGCTTCATCGGACTTTGTGTTTCCACCGGCTGATTAGTCATATCAATTTTTGTGGGAGGAGTGCACAACTTCAATGATTCTGTCATCAAGTTTGAACAACGAAGAAGACGGGAGGATGCTCAAAATAATAAGGAAACCTATGCGATTCAAATAAGAAGAGAAAGTCTAGCTAAAGATTATCAAGAAGCGCTTGTTGGGAGGCAACCCAACCAGTTTTTAGTTTTAATGTTTTGTTTTATTTTTAGTCATTGTAGTATAGATTTTGAATTTTGTTTTTCATTAACAATATTCATTTTTGTCCCTTCTCAGGTTTCAATTCAAGTTTGGGGGTTCTCATAGATGCCAACAATAAGAGCCACTGTGGAGCGCTACATGTATAGGCTAGGGGAGTCTCGTTACTTTTCCTTTTATCTTGCTTTATATGTGGATGTTTTTGCATTGAGGACAATGCATACTTTAAGTTTGTAAGGGAGTTTGAGCTTTTTGGTGTCTTTAGTGAAAATTTTTAGAAATTTTTGTGAAAACTTTTATTTTTGCATGTGTTGGATCAATGAATAATTCTATAGTCTTCTAAGAACTTTGCTTTGATTCAACTTTGAATGGATGATCTAGGATTGGGTTCATATTTGTTTCTGAGCATAAACCATGAAAAACTAGGGAGTACTCTTAAGTCTATGTGTTTGATCTATTTGTGATGTTTATTGGATATCCGTGTTGGCTTTTGAGTATGCAATCGTGATCATGAGTGCCACTTGCATGATAATTTGAGATTTTGTAAGTAAGCATCTTTCAATCTCAATTTTTTTTTCAAAACTTGACTCTAGAACTTGTTTGATCTTTTCTTGAAGCGAAATCTTAGGAATTACACCATGAGAGGCATGATTTAGGCCATTTTTGGATCGACTGAGCCATTAAGCCCACCTAGTTGTCCCTAGTCACCCCACTTGAGCCTTATATTCTGTTGATTGTCACCTAAAATGATTAGCCAAGGCCTTTGATTGAATTTTCCCTATTTTCACCCCTGCATCCTTGAATCTTTGAAAGATGAAATATATGAATTGTAATGGGTTGGGTTATTTTTCATGGGAAATTATTTGTAAATGTGTTATGGTATGAAAATGGGAAAAAAGTGATGGGAAAAAAGTGATGGGAAAAAAGGTATTAAAATGAGAAAAAAAGGGTTCAAAATGTGTGAAAAAGAAGAAAAAAAAAGATGAAGAATGAAAAGAATGAGAAAAGAAAAATATGTTTCTTCATTAATGAGTGAAATGAATAAGTTTGGGGGTATTTTGGAGGCAATGTAAATGAAAATGTTGAAAAAATCTCGTTTTGAATAATGTGTTGGGTTTGGTTTACTTTGTAAGGCATGGTGTTTAAAAGTATTATGTATCAAAGATATTTTGGGTGTTTGAGCTTCATTTTATCCATTTTATCATACCCTTAGCCTTAGCCATACATTACAAGCTTACTAAAGACCTATTGATCTTGATTGGTGTGAGACCTGCATTAGTGGAGCACTACACGTATGTTATTTTAAGTTAAATACACATAAATACACTAGTCTATGTTCATTTCATACATGTACGTGTATAAATATAATTGCAATACGTATACGTCAATGATTATGTTTAACTCGAATGTACAGGGCATTTCAAAATTTCTCGTAAAACTGACTTGGATCCAGTGCTAAAGGCCATATCAAATCTAAAGGACAATGTTTTAGTTGATACTATTCGGCCAGCATCATTTGACGACAACATGCTGAATAAGATTCTTGATGCTGTTAATCAAGCTTATGAGAATATGTGCTCTATTGAGTACAAAATGCCCTTATTAGCATCCCAATAATAGATCTGTCCTACACCATCACCACTACAACAGATTGAGTGAAGGGTGTCGTTGGTTTCTTCGAGGATCTCTTCAAAGCTATGAACAATTGACTTCATTCCACTATTTGGTACATTGCTTAGAGTATGAAGAGATTTGGAATGCTCTTTCATTTCTTAGAGAAACATGGAGTAAATGTTCCACCAGCATCTAGAGCCCCAGCTTTCACAAGACCACAAGGTCTAAAGGAGTCTAATAGACTTATAAGCGTCCTAGAGTATGAAAACAAAGAGGAATCTACTGAAAAACCATTGCACAGAGTGTCACGGAAGATATCACCACCACCGACAATAGGAACTTAGAGGTTTCCAAGTACTAAATGCAAACATCAAACTAGACTTGAGTTCAAAGGTTATACTCCTCATCAGAATTTGTTGTCGATCTTGCTGACAAACGTGCAAAAAGAGTTAAGCTTGCTCCACCTCCTAATCCTTACAAATCAAGTGTCTCAAAGAAAGTACTTGAAAAATTCCTTAAGGAAGTAAGGGCAGCTGGCCAAGTCGGGGAGCAGCAAGGTAGTTCAAGTGGATCGAAGAAGAAAGAGGAGGATGACAGAAAAAGGAAAGGAAAAGGCCCCAGTTCTAGCTAGCCTATTTAATTTTTGATGTTTTCAAAAGGAGGAGAAGAGATGAATAATTAGGCTATGTTAGCTTAGGGAAGCTACAAGATAGGAGGAAAATATCTTGTACATGTCTTGTATTTATCTTACATATGTCTTGTATTTGTTAGAAACTTGTGTTATGACTATACTTTTGTCTGATTTGACTTGACAAACTGATTTGTTTACTCTGATCTATATTGAGCATTAAATGATTGATTAAATGAATGCAATCATCTGTACCATGCTAATGTGAATTGTAAGAAACTATATGCATCTATATGTCACTAACCCAATGGTATTTGAGTGTTTGAAATCATCAAAAAAGGGGAGATTGTTATCTCAGGGAACCCCATGATGAAAATGTTTTGATGATTCCAAACTACTCTTGCTTGTGTATTTAATGATCTTGTTAAGTGTTTCAAAATTATCAAGAATCAAGATCAAAGAGAAAAGCTTACAAGTCCATTGAATGCCAATGATTGAAGCTTCAAGTTTTCAATACTTAGAATCTAAATCTATTGATCAAATTACTCTTGACAAGATCTACTTAATTGCATGTTTTGATCGATATGTTTGAAAGGTTTTTCAAATGATTTAAATTCTTAATCTTTTTAAATGTTTGATTTGATCGAATCTTTAATTGATTTGACTAAGTTTTGAAAGATAAAAATGACTTTAAAAATCAGTCTTTAAGTATTCGATCAGGACACTAATGTCTCAGTAGCGCCCTCCTGCATTTGCATGTCAGGACGCTAATGAAACATTAGTACGCTAATGAAGTTCAAGGTTGAAAAAGTTCTTATCCATCAGGACGCTTACTTTATTAGTATCGCTCTCATTGTGTCAACCAATGATCTTATCGGGATGCAGATTCAACATCAGCTCGCTAATCATCTTAAGCATCAGGACGCTTACGTTATAAGTAGTGCCATTATATTTCTAAGTGTTTTTAAAGTGTGTTAGGACGCTAACCTTCCAGTAGCACCCTCACAGCTTAAGTAGTTTTTAACCTTAAGTAAGTCAGATCACTTACATTCTTGTAGCGCCCTCACTTCTTAGTTCAGCAGGATGTTTATGGTCCATGAGCACCCTCAAAAGAATATAACGACAAAGTTGGCATTATGTGTCAGGACGCTGACCGACCAATCAGGACGCTAATCCAACACTATCATAAAGTTGTGTTTGTGCATTTTTTCAATTTGCTTTTTTAGAACTTTTTATGCACAAAAACCTTTTCAGATTTGTCAGAGATTTCTTCTGATGCATGAATCACGATTCTTGAAACCTTCCTTATTCATGCAATCTGAAAAGAACCAGAATGTTTGTGAAGATCGTCTTACCATCTTCGTGAAAGATTCTAGCTATTGTCAGTAAACGTTCTTTTTGAAATTCAAATTCAAATGACCAACAACTTCATCTCTACTAAGTCTATAAATACCAACACTTAGAAAATCGACAATACACCAAAAAATCATCAAGCAAATATTTTTAAAAGTTAGTCGAATTTTCAATTTGATTTTAAAGCTTAAACTATTTTAGTTTTTCAAAGTGTCTTATTTGAAACTTTGTTTATTCAAAAGATTTTCATATTGAGCTTAATCTCTATCTTTCTTTGAAAATCTATTTGAAGGTTACTGAACTATTTTTCACTCAAATTTTTGGTACTGTTTTAATCATATATCATTCTTGCTAAAAGAGAAATCTGAGAAATAGTTCATAGGATACAACTCTATTTCATTTCATATCTTGTATATTGTATCGAGTTGTAACAATAGTTATACAAACTTCTGAGTACCCAACTTCATATTTTAAAGAAGTGCTTGTTCTCAAGCTTGTAAATTGAGAGAGGTTTTGTAATACCCTGTATTTCACACAAAAAAAAAAAAAAAAAAAAAAAAATTACTATTTGAAATTTTTACTATTTGGGCAACGCCGGAACGTTCAGGCGCCTGCCAGAACGTTCAGGCGGCATGCCAGAACGTTCAGGCGCCTGCCAGAACGTTCAGGCGCCATGCCAGAACGTTCAGGCGCCATGCCAGAACGTTCAGGCGCCATGCCAGAACGTTCAGGCGCCTGCCAGAACGTTCAGGCGCCTGCCAGAACGTTCAGGCGCACAAAATCTCTATATAAGAAACCTCCTCATTTCTCATTTCTCACACCAAATCACCTTCTCTTGTGATTTTTCTTCTCCTTTCTACGCATTCTAAGTTTTTAGTCTTTGAGACACCCGGTGCGGTGCAACAAATTTCTGTCCGGAGGAGAGCGCCAGATCTGAAAGCGGTGCAACGAAGTTCCGTCCGGAGAAAAGCACCAGATCTGAAGGTGGGGAACGAAACATAGGTTTGCGTGTTTCATAACTTTTATTAAAGTTTACATTCAATTATTATTATGTCTACTATTCATTTACACTGCATTATGTCATATAATGGCTTAACCTTGCACGTCGTGATACCGACCCTGATAAGGATCACTAGACGTTGCCAAAGTCAGTCTAAATGTCAAGAAAAGACCAGACCAGTAGACTAGACTAGTTCATGCATTGGCATCATACATATCACCACCTAGGGACGTATATGGTTTATGACTCATAGAATAGTTAGAAGCATTGCTCACTATTCATTATATTTCTCTGGAGAAGGACGTACATGAGAACCCGGCTACACCCGGGGAGGGACATCAGTACGTGAATTCAGAGCATCGTTCCTGTACATGAATTCAGGCGATGTACGCTCATCAAACCATTAATACGTGACGGTGTCATGCATACATTCATATTGATTGATTATGATGCTCACATGTGTAATTTAAGATATTTGATATTGAAGTAGGCTTTATTAATTGTTATACTCATGCACTATTTACCCACTGAGCGCGTTAAGCTCACTCCAATATTATCAAATCTTTCACAGGAAATTAGGGTGGACTGGGTGCAGGTTATGGGGCCCACATTTTGTACCCTTTGTATGAATCATTGGGATTTTGGGAGTATGTTCCCTTGACCATTTTATGTACAAAAGTATTCTGAATTATATGAAATCAGATTTGTACTGTGTACTGTATTTTCGCTGCGCACTCTGTTATTACCATTATGATTGTTCTAAATGCACGCCCCGTCCGAGAGTGTACCGCCGGTTTAGGCGCGTCCGGGCGGGGTGTGACATTTAATGGTATCAGAGCGTACGGTCCACGGCCCACCCAAGTCCACCAAATTAGGGAAAGAAACTATAATTGATTTAAATATACATATAGTCATAATTTATTAGAAACTATATGTGTAGTTATTATTGAATATATGTATCTATATACATTAGAGTATATGAGGTACATATAAAAAAAAAAAAAAAAAAAAAAATTTAAAAAAAACAAAAAAAAAAAAAATTTATTTTTCGCAAATTATTTATTCGAAAAAAAAAAAAAAAAAATTTATTTTTCGAAAATTATTTATTCGAAAAAAAAAAAAAAAAAAAATTTGATATATCTAAAACTATATATATATATATGACTTCTATGTATAGTTAAGATTAAAAATAACTATATATGATTTTTATATAGTCTAAATTTCAAATATATATATATATATATATATATATATATATATATATATATATATATATATATATAGTTGCTTTATGAAAACTATATATATAATTATGATGAGATATGTCTATACATTCATAGGTGAATACGACATATATGCATCAAATCACTAATGAAGAAAATTTCATGATGGCATAAACATCAACAGAAAACTCGAAAATAATGTCTAGAAGACAAGGCATAACTCTTAAAAATATTAGGAATATATTTTGTGTCTTTCACACAAATTTATTTTCCTTTCAGCAAAAGAATGACCTCAAGGGAGGGAACAACTTCTACTAGTAGGGAATCAATTCCCACTAGACTAACGAAATTGTCCAAAAGAGAGATTGTGACCATGAGGAGCATCGACAATAGCGATCTCCGCCTCCGTCCAATCCTTTATGACGAACTCGCAACATTAGATTGGTTAAATATAACCAAAGTCGAGGGTCAACCGTACCAATAAACTCTTCAAACGTACTGATAAACTGTTCATCAGTACTGATAAACTGTTCAAAAAATACTGATAGGAATAGGACCTTTTTACTAAAGGAAGATGGAGAATTTCAATATGAAGACATCTGATATTCGGTCTAATGTTTATTTAAGACAAACTGTTATCAGTTGCTCCACATCATAAACTTAAGTCCACTACTTTTTAATTTAGGTATAGAAGTGTCGTAACACATTGATCATTTGACATGATATGAAAACTTCATGATTGGGCATCATATTAGGGTTTAGGGGACATGATAAATTTCCTTACTCTAGCATCTACTCATAAAACAGCTTAATCCGTATCTCCTAAGCAAAATGATCACACGATCTACTTAAGTTGACACTTTATTCAGCCAAGTTTGTGAAAATCACTACTCAGTTCATACATGATAAACTGTTAATTTAAACGAGAAATAACAACTGGGTGCCACTCTAGAGTCATTTCCTTTCTTTTCTTGCAGTTGGTTTCCTTTCTTTTCTTGTGGTTGGCCTTGAAGCAAGCCTGCCTTAGTTTCTTTGTTTTCTCCTGAAGATCCACCTCTGGCATCTCTTCCACCAACTTCTTTTGTTCCTCCAATAACCTCAGAGCGTCTCCTATCTTTATATCACTACCAACCCCTTCTCCTTCCCCCATTTCCTGCAGTACATAATTCATTACCAAGTAATTATATTCATTAGAACCTCCCCAACTTAATATATCAAAATACTTCTAAAGATCAATATATACTGATGATAAATACCTGACCATTATTGATAATTAGGTGCAAGCTCATCAACTTTCTGTGAGGCCATTTCCTTTGTTCCTCCAATAACCTAAAAGCGTCTCTTATCTTCATATCTCCACCAACCCCTTCTACTTCACCCATTTCCTGCAATACATAATTAATTAAGAAGTCATTATATTAATCAGAACTTCCCCAAGTTAAGATATCAAAATACTTATAAAGATCAATATATAATGATGATAAATACCTGAACATTTTTGATAAGGGTCTGCAAGCTCATCAACTTTCTGTGAGGCCATCTACGGATGCCCAATTCCCTGCACCTCCTCTTCAGCAAGGTTAAGCCTACCTTAAGTTCTTTTGCAGCTTCTGATATGGGCATGTAGAAGTAGCGTGAAATGGTAGTGCGTGATAGAGACTCACTCTTCAGTTTCGTCATCGATTCCACATGATCACTACCAGTACTGCTGCAACTAATCATCCCCTCTCCATTTTCATGCCTGACAATCTGTTGTTTCTCCGCTTCTAATCCAATTCTCATTGGATTCAAACCTCCAACGTTCACATGATCAGTACCAGTACTACTCATCCCCTCTACATTTTCCTGCATCACAATCTGTTGTTTCTCCGCTTCTAATTCCAATAGCAAATTAATCAACACAAAGAGGATGAAATTGCCAATCTGTCCATAATCAAGTACAATATAAAGTGGATTGAGCATTGATACTCACCTTCAAGTTCATTAAGTTGGCTTGGAAAGTCATCTTCATCCATTGAAGAATTCATGAAGGGTGGTACCACTGCCTCGCGTAAACCATATTCTAGAAGAGGCTCCCGCGTATATGGGCTGCTACCAAAACTTGAACAGCTAAAATCAAGTGGGTGGAATTGGTTTGAGAAGAGAAATGGGTCTTCTCCAATATCCACCATGTCTCTGTTAGCTGTGAAGTTCATCATCGTCATCAGTGACAACAACATCACAATAAAAACCAGCATAATTGGGAGATTTCTCTTACAAGCCAAACCAGAACCATAAAAAGAAATTACGAAACACCAAAGAAAAATAAGAAATAAGTGAGGAACTGACGCCATGGTGGAGGGCTGGTAATGCAGTACGAAATGTTGGGCAGCTGCTCCTTCGTCGGATATGGCTGCAACTCATCCTGTTTCGGCGCCGGAGCTGCTCCTCCTCCTCCTCCTCCTCCTTCCATCATATTTCTTCTCTTCTTTCTCCACGAAACACAATCACCAACTCCACTACCCCAAACAACAAAAAAAAAAAAAATACATACTACTAGCAGTAGTAGAACTCACTCAACAGCACCAACAAGCGTCCGACTGAACCAACACGCGTGCAGATGCCCAACAAACCGTGCAGATGAATAGGGGCGTGCTAATGAACAGGAGAGCGTCTTAATGAATAGCCGACACCCGTGAGAATGAACAGGAAAGCGTGTTGTAAAAGTCAGCAAGTGTGGCTGCAAGTGTGCAGATGAATAGTAATAGGGATGCCAACAGTCAGCAAGTGAAAACCGAAAACCGAAAACCCTAAACCCTAAATCCTCACCCTAAACCCTAAAACCCTAATAATGATTCCAATCCACATCCTACATCAGACCCAGCCGGTAATCCAACCGATCGACCACTTACTAACGCAGAATTATATGCCACAGTACAAAGTCATGATAGACAGGGTACGCAAGCAAATCTACCAACTTCGAACGTGCCAACTCAAGGCAACACTTCATACCAAAGATTTCCAACTTCTGCGGTTAGATGAAATGGCATCCAATATTGCTACACTGAGAGAGAGCCACAATAATATCTTAACCCGGTTCCAAAACTCCGACCCAGAGCGTGCACACTCTCAACCTTCCGTTAGTAGTCATTCTGTACATACCAGTACATCTCGAAGGAATGGTAGTAGGCAAGAACGTCAAAAATGATTACTGGCAATGAAAATTTTTCTATTATATATGAATGAAATGTTTTGTTTAAGACTATCTTTGGTGGGCCGACTTACAACCATTCTTTCTTTTGTATCACTAACTTTGGTGTGGTATGGGACACAACAAAATTGGATGATACTAAATAAAATGTGGAAGTAAGAAAACCCATGACCTTGTGTGACAAGAAACATTTGGAGAAAGTTGCATTACTAATATTATCACTAAGTTTACACGGTATGGGACGAGTAAATTTGGACGATACTATTAGTGAACTTCTATTCAACCAATGTTTTTAGAGACCGTGTTCATACAACTTAACTTGGTTTCCACCCTTATTACTGACTTCATGTGGTATGGGACATATGAACTTGGATAATAATTGAACAGACTAAGCGTAAGCGTATGAATGCATAAGATTGCGATAGAACGTTCGCTCAGGCTATTTACCGAGGCAAATCTTAGAATTTTTATGACTCGTATGGATTTTCAATGAAATATATGTATGTTCACGACCACCAAAACAAAATCATTTTAAATACTTGCAAAGTTTTCTAGTTATTATATAGACATTCTAACCTTGTTTGTTTTTACACCATGGCCACACATACGAGATATATAAGATTCTTTGATACCTCAACAACAACTTTACACTCTACTTAGAAAAATAGGTGATTTTAATATTACAGTACTCTCGAAATTGTTGCTGAGCATACTATAACATTATACTTGCCTACCGTTTCTTAATCTTGGTTTTCTTTTCTCCTTGCCAGTGAGAAAATGCAAACCAGGAAGAGAGGAAGACCACGTACTGTTCGTCCCACAGTTGAGGCACCTCCTGAGATTCAGGAACCGCCGCCTCCGACAACAGCACAGGCCACACCCGACACTGCCACTACATCTGGGCAGGCAATACCACCACCACCCGCACCCTTTGCCATGCCTTCAAGCATTGAAACCTTCTTCGCTGGATTTATTGAGGCGATGAAGGTCACTGTTCAAACTGCCGTTCGTGAGACTGCAGCCAGTCAGGTTGCCACGGTACAAGCACCTATAAAATTTGGGTCGGAAGCTCAAACCGATCAGATTACTAAATACAAGCGACTACAACCTCTTACTTTTGATGGCACCATTGATCCTGATGAGGTGCAAAAGTGGCTAGATGAGTCAAAGAAGGCTCTTGATGCAATGGGAGTCGATGAGACTCGCAAAATTCCACTAGCAACTTACCAACTTGTTGGTGGAGCAAACAAATGGTGGCTCACAGTGAAAGAAGACCCACGGGTTAATATAGCAGATATGACTTGGCAACAGTTTGAGTCAATGTTTATTGATGAATATTTTCCCAGCGCGGTGACAAAGCAGAAGCGCCAGGACTTTGCTAAGTTATATCAGGGCACCATGACCGTCAGAGAATATGCTGGAAAATTCAAAGAATTATCTGTCTACTCTCTCTCCACCATCTCAACGGAGCGAGATAAGTCCGAGAAATTTTATAATGGCCTTCGCCATGACATTCGGCAAGCCTTATCGATCTTGGACATCAAGATTTACAAGGAGGTTGTTGACAAAGCCATGAGCTTTGAACAAGAGAAGCTCTTACAAGAACAGCGACTGAATAAGGGCAAACGGCCTGCCACATTTTTCCAACAAGGCACACAACAGGGCAACAGGAAAAAGCCCTACTACAATCACAACCCAGCCCTCCCAGCCCCGGTTTCGACGAATGAAGCCACAACACCTGCGGCTGAACCTTTTAACTCTAACCACCAGGGTTTCCGAAATCATGGCCGTGGCGGTCGTTATGGACGAGGTGGCCGTAGCAACGGCAATGGCAGAGGTGGTGGCCGACACCACAATCAACAAGGCCAGCACAATAATCAGAATGGCCAGCAAAACCATCAGCCGTACAGGCCGACTTGTTACAACTGCGGCCAGAAGGGCCATGTGAAACATCTTTGTCCGCACCTTCAGCAACCTATTCCTGCTATTCCAGTCCAACAAGCACCACCTGCTGCTAATGCCCAACCCAGGCAGACCCAGCAGAACCAGGGTCCACGGAATCAGGGCAGAGCATATGCCATCGCTCACCAACCCCTCCCAGATAGTAATGTCGTCGAAGGTACCTTTCCTTTGTTCAATACCATGGTGCATGTTTTGTTTGATTCAGGTGCTACGCATTCTTTTATATCATCAGCATTGGTAAGACATTTAGGCTTGCATCCTGAACCCACAAACATCACACTCCATGTCACATCACCATTCGGATCGGGTACTGACGTGACTTTGCTGTGCTCTCGATGTGAGCTTCGAATGTCTGACCAGATAATATATGCCGATCTTTTTGTAATGGATTTTGAAGACTTCGACATCATCCTCGGCATGGACTGGCTGGCACCACTGAATGCAAAGATCGACTGTATGAACAAGCAAGTTCAGTTAACTTTGCCTACAGGAGAGTTTGTTAAGATTCAGGGGACAAGGCAAGGGATACACAAATCAACAGTTGCCCTTCTCAAGTCACAACTTCGAGCGTTGTCTCTTGGTAACGACAATGAATCACCAGCTCTTGGTAACGACAATGAATCACCATCTTTGTACCCTCCCAAAGTACGCGATGTTCCAGTCGTATCTGAATTCCCAACAGTTTTTCTTAATGACCTTCCTGGTCTACCTCCAGTTAGGGAATTCGATTTTGAGATCAACCTCATACCTGGGACAGGACCTATCTCAATTCCACCATATAGAATGTCCAATGTTGAACTGGTCGAATTAGACAAACAACTTAAGGAATTAGAGAGTACTGGCTTCATCCGAAAGAGTTCATCACCCTGGGGCGCTCCAGTTCTGTTTGTTCGCAAAAAGGATGGTTCGTTACGACTTTGCATCGACTATCGCAAGTTGAATAACGTCACCATCAAGAACAGATATCCGTTACCCAGGATCGATGACTTGTTCGACCAACTTAGAGATGCCAAATACTTCTCTAAGATTGATTTACGGTCCGGTTATCACCAACTCCGGATCCGAGCGTCGGACATCACCAAAACAGCGTTCAGAACTCGGTACGGACATTACGAGTTCTTAGTTATGCCATTCGGCCTAACAAATGCCCCTGCAGCATTCATGGATTTGATGAATCGCATATTCAGGTTATACTTAGACCGATTTGTGGTGGTTTTTGTGGACGACATCTTGATCTATTCCTCAACCGAAGACGACCATAAACTACATTTGAAGATCGTCCTCCAGACCTTACAAAGACACCAACTGTATGCCAAGTTGAGTAAGTGCGAATTTTGGGCGCAGAGAGTTCAATTCCTCGGCCATGTGGTTTCAGGCAATGGCATTGAGGTCGATCCTTCTAAGGTTGACGCCGTCTTAAACTGGAAGCAGCCTACCACTGTTACTCAGATTAGGAGTTTTCTTGGTTTGGCTGGCTATTACAGACGCTTCATCAAGGATTTCTCCAAGATTGCTGAACCTATGACCAAACTCACTCGAAAAGACGTGCGCTTTATCTGGAATTCCGCCTGTGAAGCATCATTTCAGGAATTGAAAAAACGCCTCACGACAGCACCTGTACTTATCACTCCAAGAAATGCAATTGGATTTTCATTATACACCGACGCCTCTATCTAAGGCTTAGGTGCCGTGCTAATGCAAGAAGGCCAAGTGGTTGCATATGCGTCCACACAACTGAAGATTCATGAGGGTAATTACCCAACGCATGACTTGGAACTTGCCGCTGTTGTATTTGCACTAAAGTTATGGCGTCATTACCTATACGGTGAACGCTTTGAGGTCTTCTCGGATCACAAGAGTCTTAAGTACATATACACTCAGCGAGACCTTAGCCTCCGCCAACGACGATGGTTGGAATTCTTGAAAGATTATGACTTTCAACTCCAGTACCATCCCGGAAAGGCCAATGTTGTGGCTGATGCCCTGAGTAGAAAATCTTATGTTGCTTGCACTCTTAACTATGAAAGAGAGATCGTCCGCCTTCATGGCATACCACTCACGATCGTCTCTGATCGAGACCCTCGATTCACATCCAACTTTTGGCAAAGTTTCCAACTGCTGAAGTGATACGTTGTATTATTTTCCTTTATCAATATCAGGATGAAACATTGTTTACACCTATCTTAATACATTGTTTCACTTCAAGAACTACCAGATGTCTGACAATAATATCAATGGATAGAGTATTACACACATGCAGTGGCCTCATTCACAGCCTGCGGCTACTTCTCAAACCGCCAACCCCCATCACTACTTGACTTGATTTCGAGGGCGAAATCCCTTTAAGGGGGGTAGAGTGTAATACCCTGTATTTCACAAAAAAAAAAAAAAAAAAAAAAAAAAAAAAAAAAAAAAATTTACTATTTGAAATTTTTACTATTTGGGCAACGCCGGAACGTTCAGGCGCCTGCCAGAACGTTCAGGCGGCATGCCAGAACGTTCAGGCGCCTGCCAGAACGTTCAGGCGGCATGCCAGAACGTTCAGGCGCCTGCGAGAACGTTCAGGCGGCATGCCAGAACGTTCAGGCGCCTGCCAGAACGTTCAGGCGCCATGCCAGAACGTTCAGGCGCCTGCCAGAACGTTCAGGCGCCATGCCAGAACGTTCAGGCGCCTGCCAGAACGTTCAGACGCCTGCCAGAACGTTCAGGCGCCTGCCAGAACGTTCAGGCGCACAAAATCTCTATATAAGAAACCTCCTCATTTCTCATTTCTCACACCAAATCACCTTCTCTTGTGATTTTTCTTCTCCTTTCTACGCATTCTAAGTTTTTAGTCTTTGAGACTCCCGGTGCGGTGCAACAAATTTCTGTCCGGAGGAGAGCGCCAGATCTGAAAGCGGTGCAACGAAGTTCCGTCCGGAGAAAAGCACCAGATCTGAAGGTGGGGAACGAAACATAGGTTTGCGTGTTTCATAACTTTTATTAAAGTTTACATTCAATTATTATTATGTCTACTATTCATTTACACTGCATTATGTCATATAATGGCTTAACCTTGCACGTCGTGATACCGACCCTGATAAGGATCACTAGACGTTGCCAAAGTCAGTCTAAATGTCAAGAAAAGACCAGACCAGTAGACTAGACTAGTTCATGCATTGGCATCATACATATCACCACCTAGGGACGTATATGGTTTATGACTCATAGAATAGTTAGAAGCATTGCTCACTATTCATTATATTTCTCTGGAGAAGGACGTACATGAGAACCCGGCTACACCCGGGGAGGGACATCAGTACGTGAATTCAGAGCATCGTTCCTGTACATGAATTCAGGCGATGTACGCTCATCAAACCATTAATACGTGACGGTGTCATGCATACATTCATATTGATTGATTATGATGCTCACATGTGTAATTTAAGATATTTGATATTGAAGTAGGCTTTATTAATTGTTATACTCATGCACTATTTACCCACTGAGCGCGTTAAGCTCACTCCAATATTATCAAATCTTTCACAGGAAATTAGGGTGGACTGGGTGCAGGTTATGGGGCCCACATTTTGTACCCTTTGTATGAATCATTGGGATTTTGGGAGTATGTTCCCTTGACCATTTTATGTACAAAAGTATTCTGAATTATATGAAATCAGATTTGTACTGTGTACTGTATTTTCGCTGCGCACTCTGTTATTACCATTATGATTGTTCTAAATGCACGCCCCGTCCGAGAGTGTACCGCCGGTTTAGGCGTGTCCGGGCGGGGTGTGACAGGTTTAGGTTAGTCTCACTCCCGAAAGTTGAGATAGGCAGTTTTCTAGCTTGTAAGTCGAGAAGTTTAGGTTGGTCTCAAGCTGACAAGTTGAGCATTGTAACAGTTGTTCTCATACCCAGAGGTTGGGAAAAGGTGTAACGGTTTTATTCTCACCCGGAAGAGAATTCCTTAGTGAAGAGGTTTCAAAATCCTAATCGAGGAGGTTAGGTAGTGGATGTAGGCAAGTAGCTGAACGACTTTAAATTGAATGTGTAAATTGATTTATTTTTCCGCACTTATTTAGTTTCCATTGCATTAACTTTAATTGTGTCCAATTCACCCACTTCTTGGACATACCTGGGCACTCATCTTGATCCCTTTTTTCTCTTATCTTTTAACAAGAGATTTAATCTTTTTACCCTTTTTCAATGGCAGATCTGTCGTAGGTAGGTGTGTTAGTGGGTTGGTTTAAACTACAGAACCGAACCGAACCAACCATGGTTATGTTATATTATTATACTATGTATGTTAAATAATTTCTATGTGAGTATTGATGCAACATGATATGTTGATATATATGTGTTGAACCAATTATCCTTATGTCCCTTACGAGAATATGTCCCTAATAAAAAATATATTTTGATGATTGCAAACCACATTCTAATTATGATAATACTATATGCATTACACATCTAATCTCACATGAAAGCTCACCTGAAGAATCGACAACGTATGGTGAAAGAGCTATCAAGATCAATTTGAAGACCATGATCGTTCGAAGTCATATCTGTGTGCTATTAAATTGTGTTAGGTTGTAGAACCTTTTTTTATCATATGATTCAGCAATATGCATGATTGCATGGCTTAGTTGATTTGATTTCAAAATATTTTTCTATCACTTATAATGAAATCTCTATAATAGATTTGATTTAAAGATATCGATGTTAATCCTGTTTTATCGAGATTTAAAAGTTGAAAAATATCAAACCTATTTTATGGTGTCCATCAAGAAGCTGATGGTTTTATCGGGACGCTAATGTCTCAGCAGTGCCTTCTTGGGCTTAGTTAGTGAGGACGTTGTTGATATATTACGATGTTGATAATGTTCAAGGTTGAAAAGTTCATATCAATCAGGACGCTTACTGTCACACCCCATATTAGCGGTGTGATGGGCACCTCATACCGAGCGTACCCTAGCCATTATATACCACATAATATTGTCACATCCCAGTACACAGCACACCGCAGCGTCTAGTACCCCCGGGATCATTTGTCCACACTTCAGGCCTTATGTATATTGTCACGACGCCCCTGACGTAGGCTGAAGTCATGACTGGCACAATGTACTATACACTGTACGTACCCATATACAGTATACAATACACTGTCAGCCTCAACGGACATTCACAATAATTCCCAAAATTTTAAGAAATTTGACAGCAACTCCCCATAAAATGGAAAATTCACTATTTTTTTTCCTGATATACCACAAATCAAATCAAATCAAATATATATATAGATAATCATTCCATTTAATCGACACATCTAGCCATTCTCATTTCATTTTATCGTCACAAGCATTGTATAACCCAAATTATCAAATCAAAATCCATGTTTCCTTGACACCCATCTATGTGATAATATAGATATAGTATGTGATACTTATACTCATCAAAATAAAGAAAAATAACCCATATCCTCCAATGCATACATATACATACCAGACGAAGGCTCACGTGATGATCACTCACGGATTTTTCCTTTTCCCTTCGACTCAATACCTGAAATATTGGAGGAAATGGAGTGAGCAATCAACAGCTCAGTGAATATATCTCTTGATATGGAAATATTATGCATTTAGGGAAACATGGCATGTAAAATTATTTCAAAAGCACATATGCAACATTCATGAAAATAAGATACATGTATACAAGATATAGTTATGCTCATTCAATAAACCAATGCACAGTTTCATAAAAAAAATTTACCATCTCCCTCCTTCAAGGCAAGAGAGCGGGTCTAACCCTTGTATGGCAGTTACAAGGTAGCCATAGCCTCTCATTACCCAATTCACAGTCATTTTAAGGATTGCAACCCTTGTTTGGACAGGCCTACTGAAAATGAGGTTTCACAAAACCTCATCCGGGACTAATTCCTAACGAAATGACATCATTACAAGCTCTAATTGCTAAAATAAGTTTGCATGATCCATAAACTCAATGCATTATATATAAATATAACATGCATACAATCAAACATTTTATATGTATACAATGTCATACAAGAACCATATCAAGAAAACTATACTCACAGTACAACACGTTCCAACTTAAACCCAATCATCGTCGCTTTCGAGTCCAGCTCCAATTTAAATCCAACTAACTCAACCTGTCACAACCACTCCATAATTCAATTTCATTTATTCATATCTATGTAGATATTCAATTTCTCAACTCACTTCAAATCACTAATAATAAAGATCCACCTGAAAAATATTATATCTGTGAATTTAGATTCCAACTCCATTTAGGACTCATAAGCAGTTGACGAAACTACTATCTCGTTTATGTGGTCAATCTAGATATTTCCACAAGAAAGAACAGTGAAAATAGAGTTCCAATTCATATTTTCACTAATTCTCAGTTTATTTTTCTACTATAACATATATCAATTTTATTAAAAATATATAACATTTCTAAAATTATTCTGTTCAAATCGAGACGTGTAAAATCAGTCATTCTATCCTCCTACTACCTTCAACAGGTATTTCACTGAGATTTTACATGCTCGCGGAGGCATCCAAAGTGAATTTTACTCACAAAATTCATATATTTAGCTAGTAAAAATATCAAATCATATCCAAAAATCACAATCTTAGCATCAAAACGTCCGGAATTCAATTATTTACGATTCTATGATCTCAAACTGGAGTTTCATTGGATTCTAATTCCATTTTATTCATTGAATATGATCATAGTACTATTCACATTACTGTTCATTGGAAACATGAAGATTTTTACTAAAATTGTCAAACGGTCTCCAAAAATAATGAAATTAGCATCGATGGACTCGCAATAGTGCATTCTACCATTCTATAGCCTTAAATTGGAGTTTCATCGGGTTTTAAATGATTCAAATGGTCTTCAATCTAAACTCTAAATTCCAACAAACTTCTAACGGCTATAAAATTCCAAATGAATACATAAATGGAATCTAACCACATATTCGGGGTTCCTACAGTCTAGGGAGTGTTTTTCCACCTTTCAAACAGATTTTCATTCAAGTTGGATAAAAGCCCCAATTTTGAAAACACTGTAAAACAATTCCCATAGCTAAAATTACTCTGCTAGAATCGTTACATCTGGCTTAGATATTAATTTTATGAAGAAATAGAGTGAAAATCACTTACCGTGGGTCCCGATTTCGCGCGAATTCTGCATTTTCCTTCGTTTCCTCTTCTTTCTTCCTTCTTTCGTTCGTTCTGCTTCTATCTTCTCTCTTTTTCTTCTTTTTTTCGTTCTCCTTCTAGCAACTTCTTTCCCTTTATTTATTTATTTTTTATTTTTTGTTGCAAAACGTTGGAGATAAGAGAAATATTAGAAATGAGATAAGTCTTAACTATTTTGATCCCGTGCTCCCCACACAATTTAACAAACCAACTTTCCCATCTTAAGATAATTCATTAAATCATACTATTCATTAATTCATTACATCATACTCCAATCCACATATTTTCAACCCCATAAATTAATCAATTTAATTCCACTTCATTTTTTTTAAAATTGTAAGCACCCATATAGGATGATCTCATATGTATCATCTTCATTTAATAATTTTATTTATTTACTAATCATACACGCGTATATTTGGCTCCTACGTATAAAATATGTGTATTATACATCTCGATATACGCATAATTCAACGTATGTATTTAATTAAAACTACGGGGTGTTACAATCTCCCCAACTTAAGGAATTTCGTCCTCGAAATTTAGAAGCAAGGATTATTCCTCCAGTAATACTCAATTCTAGAAAAGTGCGCCCGCATTGTATATTTTCGCTTCCATGTTTGCTCTTTTTGATACGTAGTATCCTCCCCAACTTTTAGTTGAGTTATATCCATAACATATATGGAATTCGAATGACATTTCCTCAACATCAATATATAGAACAAATTACGGACACCTATCAACTGTGACAGTTGAGCAAATTGGTAAGCCAATGGACCTATCCTATCAAGGATCTCTAATGGTTCACGAAATCGCGGTGCGAGTTTTCTTTTCATTCCAAATCTCATTCGGCCTTTCTGTGGTAAGACCCTTAGCAAAACTGAGTCAGCCACACTAAATTTCGAGGTCTATATACCAACCCTGTGTATTTACTAATATCCTCTGGCACCAATAGCAAGGACTCCATACTTTCAAATCAACAAGTTGAAGATCTATAAGGCTTACTATCAAACCTTTAGAGTGCCATCGTTATATTATTATAATAGTTGTTTATATACACAAGTTTACACACATATAATATTCCTTCCAACTTCCACCAAAATTCAAGTATGTCAGACCCGAGCATGCTCGCAAGCATCAAAGTCACTTTCTTAGTCTGTCAACCAGTCTGAGAATAAAATATCACACTGAGAAGGAGATGAGTACCAAATCGAGTCTGCATCATATATCAGATCTCGACACAATCTTCGGATCTTAATCCGACATGACAAATATTTGAGTACTCCCATAAAATCTCCCTATCTCACACATATACAATCTACTCAGTCTATCAAAAGAATTCTGGTGTTCATTGGAAGAATACGTAGACTTATCAGTCCACTAATGGTTATCCAAATGGTATCATTTCTACCCATAACCCATAAGATACCATTTGAATCCCATCTTCATTTAATACAATCCATATTACCAATTCCAAAATCTTTCATACTGATATCATACTCGTCTCATCATAAATTTTACTCTCTGAATATGAGTATCAATCAGCTGAACATGCATTCGAGCACAAATATCAACACATGGAGTAATAGAGAGTACACTCATAACTGTAACTCTCACTTACAAACAATCTCCATTTATGGCTAACTGATAGATACTACTCCAGTTTCAGCCTGTTTCCTGCTCAATGTCTCAGCAACATATTGGCCTTTCCAGGATAATAATTCAATATAAAATCAAATCCTTTGGGAATTCTTGCCACATTTATTACCTCATATTCAGTTTCTTTCCGTTCAAATAATTACTTCAAACTCTTAAAATCTGAAAATAGTGTGACCTTTTTATTATAGAGGCAATGCTCTCATCAATTCAAAATAACTACCAACAAATTTCTATTCACTCTCAGGATAGTTATTCTCATGCACTACCAAATATCTGGAGGCACAAGTAATTAACCTATTCTTTTGGATCAATGCAAAATCCAGATCTGGACGTTATATTCATCAATCACAATTACTTCCAGGTTCTGAAAATAATAATAAAATTTAATACTGTGAGAGCTTTCCCATGCACAACGATCCATACATTATATAACATTCATCTGGTTTAGTTTCGTGAGTGGAACAGATAGCTTCAAGGATCTTTCCACGCACTTTCTATACCATACAACTAATACCAGAGAACTTTTGATTTCCATCATTCAGTTTTAACAGTTTTATGATCACTTTGACCTTCTTAGCATCCTTAAAGATACTACTTAAACTAGTCATGTGATCCAAAAATTCTCATCTTAATTATATTCAAAACTCATATTCACCGAGCTTGGCACTCAATCGGTGCTCTCTCAGTGACTACAAGATAATTCCGAGGTGCTATTCATGCTCCTCTCATTTCTTGGGACAATTGCATATATCATCATCGAAAACTATGTAATAATCAAGATATGGTTCATATACCCACTGCATCAATCCTATAAACGTGATTGACACATTAATCAAGGTTACCAAAATTTCATAATATCCATATCTTGTCTTAAAATAGTTTGCATTACATCATTTTCTCGAATTCTTAACAGATGGTGCCTAGATCTCAAAATGATCTTAAAAAAAATTTGGCTCCATTTAGGTAATCGAATTCGACTATCTATCCATGGTAAATGATATTCATTTTTTATTGTTACCTTGCTCAGTTAACAATAATTCATACTTAAACATATTTTACTATACCTTTTTTTCCATATTATCGCAAATGCTCTCCAAGGTGACATATCAAGGATAAGAAATCTTTTGCTCATTAACACATTTACCTACACCTTAAATCCTCAAAAATTTCCAGGTGCTTGGCATCAGTTTTATATGCTATCAATCTCCTGTCTAGGTAGCAATTTTAATACTTCATCAGAGAATACTCCAATATACCAGCTCACCACAGGAATTTTAATCACCTGCATGTCTTATTACGTTACTCTAAATGGCTTTGTACTAGCCATATTCTCCATGTCCTCGTCAATAACTATCTTCTCTTAGATAGAAAATCTTGAGGGTATAAATTCCTCGAGATTCAAAATGAGAATTTTCCACTTATTCAGAATATTACTTCTTTTCGGAGAGACGCTCCACCTGGCATGAGAGGTGACCAGCCAATCATACCCAACAAAGCATCCAATTTCAAAAATTTCATATTCTAAAGTCCATAATTACTTGATGACCCTCATATTTATTCCACATATTATTTGCTAAACATATCATGGTAGATTCTTTCTCCTGTAGGCATACTCACAATCAATGATATACTATTATAACATAAGATAATATAATCTGTCTACCATATCACCAGACATATAGGACCGGGTAGATCCAACAATACATCAGAATATACACAATAACAAAATGTTGATCATACCTATTATCAATGTCTTACTAATATCTGGATTTGGTCTTGTATTTACTTTAATTTATTCTCAAAAATCTGGTGGAGTCACATTGATAAAACATATTGGGGCATTCCATATCGACTAACTGGAGATTAACACATCCTGTGTCTTTTCTTCTTCTTCTTTTTTCAGATTGATAATAGACAATCATAGATTGAGATACAATTTACTCAGTCTGTGACTCCTGCTCAGGCAATGGAAACCACTTCTAGTTTTCGTAATTCTTTAACATCATTTCCTTTTTTTCCATTATTATTGGGTCAGGTACTAACAAAATTAGAGTCACGAATACTGCCAAAATCTCAACCTTACTCAATGTTTCGCTTATCTTGAATTTCATATTCTTGCCCCGACATTTCCTAACATTACTTAGTTCTCCTTGTACCTACCACTGGTGTTGATGACTCGACTTCAAATGGCGGTACAAGCTATATCACTAATATTGCTGGGGTTAACAGTTTCATCACAGCTTTGGCTAACCCAAAATTTATAGGCTGCCTCATAACCTGCGCATATATTTATAACTTAACAATTATTAAACCTGCTGTATAGGATCCCAAAATTTATTCTAGATCCTTATCATTCTCGGAGTATCCATAGTGATCATTCCAAAAATAAACTATACCAGTTTATTTAATTCATGTTTGTATTTATGGTTAGGCATGTCACTACATTTTAACAAGATAAGCTTTTTCATGCCTTAAATAAATTTCAGCATGATGATAGAAGCCCTTATAAAATAGCTTCTTTAATTAATCTCATGCCTTAATCATCTCAGGAGTCCTTAACACAATTTTTTATTATCTCTTATCATTAGTTAGCTTAAACTTAGCTAACTTGTTTTATCCTTTTCAGAGACTTAATCATTCTCTCAGATGGTCTCCACGCAGAGTAGAAAATTCTTTGCTACGTTTAATATCAAACTGCCAATTAAGATAGGAGAGTCTCTTCTCCTGAAAATTTCCATAACTTTCACATATCTTTTCATTTCATCTTGTTTATCATTAAGACCTTCTATTTATTTTATTTTATTTTATTTTTACTTCAATCTCAACTATATATGCTTTTACATAAGTACCCACACCATTGGCACCCAAATCGGGAGCCATCAATGGTTCAAGCCTCTGTCTTTCTCACATTGCAATTTTTCCACAAGCTTCATAAGTTGTGTATTTCGTTGTTGTTGGGTAGTTACTAGTCATATATAAGCTATATAATTTATTATCATTGGATTACATCCAGTTCTTTTTCTTTCAGCCTTCTGATCCTTTCGTGATCAGCAATTTCCATTGTTAATCTTGACTGGTCTTTTCCAAATTTAGAATTCATCATCGCAGATGATTCTCAGTCAAGATAACATATTGAATTAGGCTTAACATAATAGTACTACCCATATGTATACCCATACAAACAATCATAATATCACAAAGCTTTTAGCTTTTTAAGGATTTTAAACCTAAGCTCTGATACCAATATTGTCACGACGCCCCTGACGTAGGCTGACGTCCTGACAGGCACAGTGTACTATACACTGTACATACCCATATACAGTATACAATACACTGTCAGCCTCAACAGACATTCACAATAATTCCCAAAATTTTCAGAAATTTGACAGCACCTCCCCATAAAATGGATAATTCACTATTTTTTTTCCTGATATACCACAAATCAAATCAAATCAAATATATATATAGATAATCATTCCATTCAATCCACACATCTAGCCATTCTCATTTCATTTTATTGTCACAAGCATTGTATAACCCAAATTATCAAATCAAAATCCATGTTTCCTTAACACCCATCTATGTGATAATATAGATATAGTATGCAATAATTATACTTATCAAAATAAAGAAAAATAACCCATTTCCTCTAATGCATACATACACATACCAGACGAAGGCTCGCATGATTATCACTCACAGATTTTTTCCTTTTTCCTTCGACTCAATACCTGAAATATTGGAGGAAATGGAGTGAGCAATCAACAGCTCAGTGAATATATCTCTTGATATGGAAATTTTATGCATTTAGGGAAACATGACATGTAAATTATTTCAAAAGCACATATGCAACATTCATCAAAATAAGATACATGCATACAAGATATAGTTATGCTCATTCAATAAACCAATGCACAGTTTCATAAAAAAAATTTACCATCTTCCTCCTTCAAGGCGAGAGAGCAGGTCTAACCCTTGTATGGCCGTTACAAGGTAGCCATAGCCTCTCATTAACCAATTCACAATCATTTTAAGGATCGCAACCCTTGTTAGGACAGGCCTACTGACAATGAGGTTTCGCAAAACCTCATCTGGGTCTAATTCCTAACGAAATGACATCATTACAAACTCCAATTGCTAAAATCAGTTTGCATGATCCATAAAACTCAATGCATTATATATAAATATAACATGCATACAATCAAACATTTTATATGTATACAATGTCATACAAGAACGATATCAAGAAAACTATACTCACAGTACAACACGTTCCAACTTAAACCCAATCATAGTCGCTTTCGAGTCCAGCTCCAATTTAAATCCAACTAACTCAACCTGTCACAACCACTCCATAATTCAATTTCATTTATTCATATCTATGTAGATATTCAATTTCTCAACTCACTTCAAATCACTAATAATAAAGATCCACCTGAAAAATATTATATTTGTGAATTTAGATTCCAACTCCATTTAGGACTCATAAGCAGTTAAAGAAACTACTATATCGTTTTTGTGGTCAATCTAGATATTTCCACAAGAAAGAACAGTGAAAATAGAGTTCCAATTTATATTTTCACTAATTCTCAGTTTATTTTTCTACTAAAAATATAGAACATTCCTAAAATTATTTTGTTCACATCGAGACATGTAAAATCAGTCATTCTATCCTCCTACTACCTTCAACATGTATTTCACTGAGATTTTACATGCTCGCGGAGGCATCCAAAGTGAATTTTACTGACAAAATTCATATATTTAGCTAGTAAAAATATCAAATCATATCCAAAAATCACAATCTTAGCATCGAAACGTCCGGAATTCAATTCTCTACGATTCTATGATCTCAAACTGGAGTTTTATTGGATTCTAATTCCATTTTATTCACTGGATATGATCACAGTACCATTCACATCACTATTCACATTACTGCTCAATGGAAACATGAAAATTTTTACTAAAATTGTCAAACGGTCTCCAAAAATCATGAAATTAGCATCAATGGACTTGCAACAGTGCATTCTACCATTCTATAGCCTTAAACTGGAGTTTAATCAGGTTTTAACTGATTCAAATGGTCTCCAATCTAAACTCTAAATTCCAACAAACTTCCAACGGTTATAAAAATTCCAAATGAACACATCAATGAAATCTAACCACATATTCGGGGTTCCTACAGTCTAGGGAGTGTTTTTCCACCTTTCAAACAGATTTTCATTCAAGTTGGATAAAAACCCCAATTTTGAAAACACTGTAAAACAACTCCCATAGCTAAAATTACTCCGCTAGAATTGTTACTTCTAGCTTAGATATTAATTTTACGAAGAAATAGAGTGAAAATCACTTACCGCAGGTCCCGATTTCGCGCGAATTGCCTGTTCTCCCTCCGTTTCCTCTTCTTTCTTCCTTCTTTCATTCGTTCTGCTTCTATCTTCTTTCTTCTTCTTCTTTTTTTCGTTCTCCTTCTAGCAACTTCTTTCCCTTTTATTTATTTATTTATTTATTTTTTGTTGCAAAACGTTGGAGATAAGAGAAATATTAGAAATGAGATAAGTCTTAACTATTTTGATCCCATGCTCCCCATACAATTTAACAAACCAACTTTCCCATCTTAAGATAATTCATTAAATCATACTATTCATTAATTCATTACATCATACTCCAATCCACATATTTTCAACCCCATAAATTAATAAATTTAATTCCACTTCATTTTTTTTAAAATTGTAAGCACCCATATAGGATGATCTCATATGTATCATCTTCATTTAATAATTTTATTTATTTACTAATCATACACGCGTATATTTGGCTCTTACGTATAAAATATGTGTATTATACATCTCGATATACGCGTAATTCAACGTATGTATTTAATTAAAATTACGAGGTGTTACACTTACTTTGTTAGTAGCGCTCTCATTGAATCAACCAAGGAACTTTTCTTGTCATTGATTGAACATCAACTCGCTGGTCATTTTTAAATATCAGGATGTTGACTGTTGAGTAGCGCCCTTATGTTTTTGGTCGTTTAAAAAGTCTTAAACATCAGGACACTTATGTCTCTAGTAGCGCCCTTATGTTTTCATGCTTTGAATGTTAGGACGCTTACACTATTAGTAGTGCCCTTGTGATTTTAAGTGTTCAAACATAAGTCAGGATGTTTATCTTAAAACAACGTCCTCACAGAGTTATTCTTTTATAAATGTTAAGTAAGTCAAGGCGCTTACGTTCCAGTAGCGCCCTCACTTCACAGTTCAGCAGAACGCTTATAGTCTATAAGCGCCCTCAAGGAAAAAATGACAAAGTTGGCTTTATGCGTCAGGACGTTGATTGACAAATCAAGACGTTAATCCAACACTGTCATAAATATGTTATTTGCACTTTTTCTGATATACTTTTCAGAATTGTTCAAAACTTTATTTAGAACTTTTTGAATCTTTTCAGAACGTTCCAATACTTTATCAGAACATTTTATTTTCATGAATGATCAGAAAATTCAGGTGTTGTCGTCGTAAGTGCACAGATTGATTCAATCCTTTTCGAAAAAGAATGTGTATGTTGTTTGAAATAACTTTGTGCGCCAAAACTCTACTTGAAAAGTTTAAGTCCATTATGCCATTGCTATCTCTATATATATGTTTCCTTAGTATAAATTGAATACAGATACGAATCAACGAGAAAACTGATAATCTATTCTCAAATCGTGAAACAATTTTCACTTGTGCAAATACTCTTGAAAGTTATACTTCTAATAGTTGCTTTAAACTCTCAATCATTTTTGAAATACATTAATTCTTCTGGATTAGTTGACCTTCATCCATATTTTTTCAAAAATCCATTGAAGAAGACGAAAGCTTTTTGAACCTATTTTCAATTGAACTTTGTCATTGTGGTAACAGAAGGTTCAATCTAAAACTTTGTAAGTATCACTTTGATTCTAAGTAAAGGGAATCATATCTCATCTTGTACCTTAGTATTTGTGACTGGTTAGTCACTGGTTTAGAGCAATTGTTGCACGAGTTGTAACAGTTGTTCTCATACCCGAAAGTTGAGAAAAGTTATTCTCGAGCCTGTAAATTGTGAAGGCGTAATGGTTTGGTCTTCACTCGTAAGAAGATCCTTAGTGGAGTTTGGACAAATCCTAACTGAGGAGGTTAGGTAGTAGATGTAGGCGAGACCGAACTACTTTAAATTTTGTGTGTCTTGTATTTGTTACTGTTATTGTGTTTGATTTACCATACTTAGTTTAATTTGCTTTCATTACTTGAAACGTTTTAAAGAAAAGGTAAAATCTGCTAAGTGTCCAATTCACCCATCCCTCTTTAACACATTTGGGCCAACAATATGTTGATTTTTTTTTTTTGTAACATTACATGATTATGTTGTATTATTTGCAATATGTGTTTCTTTTAATTTTAATATATTTTACAGGTTAACAAATGTAAACCGATTAACCCAAACCGAATTGGTTCAGTTTAGTTCAATTTAGGAGGGTATAATCGATTCAGATTGGTTTACAAAAAGCCAATATGATGTCCATCGGTTCGGTTTGCGGTTTGGGGTTTAAACTGATCCAAATCAAACCGATACATCCCTAGTTGTAGGAAAGTAGTATCCTGCATTCTTGTAAAGTATTTCGCCTTCCTCTCTAGTGAAGTGCATAATAAGTGTCTCTACCATCTGCTGCTCTCAAACTAAAATGTTGCTTCATCAATCCATCATTTTTAATTTAATTTCTTTTCATTTTTTTTTTCTCGATTCATTACATAATTTTTAAATTAATTTGTTTAAATAATTTTTTAATTTACTTTATTGGTAAAAATCTAATCACGCACAATGCACGTACAAAACGTACAAAACTTAACAAAAACAACTACCAAATGAGGAAGAAATAGAAGATGACGACGGCGCAGAAGATATATAAATATATTGACATAATCAAGGAGTGAAGATAATTTTATTATTTTATTTGAAAGGAAGCTAATTGCACCTGCTGGAACTACTACTTTTTCTTTCTTTTTTTTTAAAAAAAAAGTACTATTTTTTCTTGAAAGGTAACTTTTTTTCCTTCAACAATTTTTCCCACACTTCTCCAAATTTTTTAATAACACGACCAATTTCTATGTTGAAGTTTTTCAGTCATTTCAAAACTTCTTTTTTCATTGTTCTTTCTTCTTTCACTGTTTTCATTAAAAACGCTCATCTAATTAAAATTCTAATATTTCATATCATATTCTATATATAAAAAGATATTTGATTTCATTTTTGTATTTAATTAATAAGTACACATAATTTATTTAATTTTAATTTTATGAGTACTCTTATCATTTTCAATATATTAATTGATTTATAGGTAACTTTGTATGATATAATTATATTTTATATGAATAATTTAACATTATGTGTCAAATTATATTAATAAATTATCAATATATCAATAAATTATCAATATATCAATAAATTATTTAGTAGTGAATGTAGGCTTGGGAAAACTGAATCACTCAAAATCTTGGTGTTCATCTTGTACTGTCGTGCACTTTATTTTCTTTTCTACCTTGCATTCTGTTTTAATTTGAGAAAGGTTTTATCAAAAATTTGTTAAATTCAATTCACCCCTCTTTTGGACTATAATCTGGGCCAACACAACTTAGGTCACATTCAACAACTGATGCACCATGGTTTATGCACCTAATTGGGGGGCGATATTGTGAATACAAAAGAAAAATGCAATAAATATAGACATTAATAATAGTTAATATTAATAACAAATCATCATAAATATTAACATTACTATTAAAAAGATAACAACTTACATTGGCATCCCATACATATGTAGTAACATGATTATTTAAACTAATCAGGATAGAGATATCAATATGGCTTCCAAGAAACGAGTCAATGGTGTTAACCTATATGGTTCATCCTTAGCACATACCTAAAGAATACTTGATAAAGTATATTTTGATGATCACAAACAAAGTATTTTTTGGTGCTAACGAACGTTTTTCAATAACTTATCTCTGCACCAAAGGAAAAGCAAAAAGCCAAGGAATGACTCAATCAAGGAACTCAAAGCTTACATCCAACAATCAAGCTCGTTTCAACTAATGGACTTCAACGATCACATCATGCTTTCAAGATCACTTCTCTCGGACGTTTCGATCAAGCTACAAGACTACATCTCTCAATCAACGTTCAAGTCATTCAACTCCGAATTGCTCTCATTGAAGATCTCATAATGAAGAGTCAGATCTAACGGTTATGAGAAGTAAGAATACACAAAGTATCTAAGGTATATCTTTCTCTAATCTTTATTGCTCAAAATATTTTTCAAAACCATGCATATATCATTTTCGTATGTTCTCTAAATCTGCGTGTTTTGATTTCATGTTTTTAATTATATTTCAAAAAATTTAATACTATATATTTAATTTGAAATATACCGAGTTTCTATTCGCATTTATCAAATATTTTATTGCGAGTAAAAACTATTTTCAAAGAATCTTTCAGGACACTAATGAAATAGCAGCGCTCTTCTGAACTTGTTAAGTCAGGAAACTGATAGGTCATTAGGACGCTGATAACGCCCAAGGTTGAAATGAACTGATTAATCAGGACGCTTCTTGTATAGTAGCGGTCTTATATATTAGTCAACCTCTGAAGTTGTCAGGAAGCTGACTCAGCATCAGCTCACTGAAAGATCTTTTAAAAGTTCTTCAATGAATGTTTCTTTGAGGACGTTGATGGTTATAAGTTGATTAAACTATCACGACGCTTTTTGGATGGAGTGCCTTCACCTTTGGAAATCAACTGAATAAACGTTGATTGTCCTTCAACGTGTTTTTAAATGTCTTCAACTACCGTCACTGTTCGAATGAGTACACTAGGTCAGTTTACTTTTTCAGAATAGACACTTGCATAAAGTTCTTTTCAGACCTATTAGAGACCTTCTCTGATACATGAAAGAAGTTCTTCTAAAACTTTCATCTTTCATGAAATCTGAAAAGAACCAGAATGTTAGTGAAAATCGCAGTTGCTATGTTCATATAACATTCTAGCCGTTATGTGAAAACGTTCACATTATTTGAACTTCAAATGTCTAACGGTTATGTCCCATTAAGTCTATAAATACCAACACTTAGGACCAAACAACTTGCCAATCACTTTGTGTTGTGCCAATACTTTTTGAAAGTTAGTCTATGTCAAATGAATTTCATTTTTCTAATCTTTCAAATTATTTTTCACTGATACCTATACGATTTTCATATAGAGTTTCAAATATATTTCTATTTTTGAAAATGTATTTTTATATTGGTATCTACTCAAATTCTCAGCACTGATTCATATCTTGTATCATTCATGCTGATGATAAAATTTGAGAAATAGTTCAATATATACAGTTGTACTTGATTTCATATCTTAAGTACTGTATTGAACTATATCAGTAGTTGTGTTAAACTACTGATCGTTGAACCAGAAGTTTTCGGATATATATTCTATATCTATTTTGAAAATTGTCTGTATCTTTGATTTACACCAGTCCTCTGTTTTTAACGTCAATATTTGTTTTGTATATTTTATCTTTTGATAAAGCACTGATTTTCATATCATATCATTCATGCTTTTCGAAACTACACTTAAGCAATACCGAACATTGAAAGGTAAAGGACAAATGGTGTATTTCAACTTAGCATTACCCATTTCACATTTCATATCTTTGTAATGCTATGTATTGTGCTTAATGTAAAGTGTTCTACTGCATTATAACCATCCAACATCTGAGTGTTGTAATGCTGGTGTGTTTTTGGACTGAAACAACCAAGACAAGTGAATGTAGTTCACTTGATGATTTCAAGATTGAAATCATATAGGTTTTCTCTGAGCCTGTAAAAGAGAAACTGGTTCATCCTCATCCAGTAAAAGGGTAGGTGTGTCCTTAACCTTAAAAAGGATAGGTTATCTCTTAACCTATAAAAAAGAAACGGTTCTTCCTTAGCCAGCAAAAGGAACATGGGTTTCTCCTCATCCCGAAAAAAGGAAATATGGTTCTTCCTTAGCCAGTAAAAGAAACATGGGTTTGTCCTCATCCCGAAAAAAAGAAATATGGTTCTTCTTAACCAGTAAAAGGAACATGGGTTTTTCCTAATCCTGAAAAAAGGAAAATGGTTCATCCTTAGCCCATGAAAGGATAAGTTTGTCTTTAACCTGTAAAAAGGCAGTTGTAACGGTTTGGTTCTCATCCGTAAGAGAATTAGTTAGTGGATTGAGTAAATCCTAATTGGGAGATTAGGTAGTGGACGTAGGCTTGGCCGAACCACTATAAATCTGTGTGTCCAACGTTCGCAATTTTGTCTGTGTTTTAATTTGCATCATGTTCCAATATACTCATGTAAATCACTAAGTTATTGGAAGATAATTTTAAAATTGACAATTGCACCCAATTTACCCCCCTCTTGGGTGGGACCAACAAATGGCGCCTTCGATGTTCCTTCATCAGTATTAGTACTCCTTTGGCCAACATTCTATGTGTTTATTTTGTCTCTGTGTTCTTCTCCCTCAACATTGTCCTGAATAGCTAATAAATTTAATTGGAGAAGTTGTTGTTTCCTGGTGGATGTCGTTGGTCGAGAAAGTGCGGCACTTTACTCGCTTGGGGTGCTCTCGCGTCTCCCCGGCATATCAACATACCATATCAAAAAGCAAACTTTTTTTTTGAAAGAATAAAAAAGAAAACTTAATTAGATGATTTATTATGATGAAAAAATATAAAATTAAAAAAAAGTCATCTTTAGCACGGTTCGGTGGTTCATGATCGAATTGAATCTTTTGGGTTATTTTAGCCGTTCCAACATTTCCTCTTTCCATACACACAAATAAGTACAAAAATACCATGGAAAACTCAAAAAATAAAAACATAGGGTTTTCGGCGATTTTCCTTGCCAAACACACAAATATACTGTTTAGCCATTTCGATCGGCATGTCAAGTTGGCTCCTAATTAGCTCAAGCCTCACCCACATGTCACCACGAAGAGGACAAATACGATGTAACACCCCGTAGTTTTAATTAAATGCATACATTGACTTACATGTATATCGAGGTGTATAATACGCATATACATACGTAGAAGTCAAATGTATGTACGTATGAGAATAAATGCTAAATACATAAAGTGAAGGGTATAAATTAAATATGTGAATTAAATATGTGAATTTGAGTTAGATAAGGGTATGATTAAATTAACTTAAATAAAGATGGTGAAGGAGATGGTAGTATTAATTGGTAAATGATTAAGTGAAGTTGATAATGAAGTAATTTAATGAATGAATACTTGTTATAGTTGAATAGTAGAATGAATGAAATTTGATGGGGGAGTTGTTTTACTAAATGATATTACGAGCATGGGATCCAATAAAATGATATGCTCATGTGGTTGTTTTAATTAAGGTGCTTGAGATAAAAAAAAAAAAAGAGAATTGAAAGAAGAAAAAGGCGTGTAGAGAAAAAGGAAAAAGGGCCGACGGAAAGAAATGATAGCTTCGCGACCAAATTTGACATGCCAGTAAGCTATTTTCATCGTTTTTCGTTGCAAAATTACAATTTAAGCTACGTGTGACGTTTCTATCGGTATAAATTTTTCTATCGGTGTTTAACTGTGTTTTCAAAAATGGGGTTCGGACCCACTTTGAATGGAAACACATAGAAATGATATATTATCACTCCTATAGAAGTGTAAATACTAGATATGTGGTTTGTTTGTGTCCAAGTGTAATATTGGTGCCGGTACAGCTGTCGGAAGCCAAATTTGATACTGGGGGCCTTTGAAACCATGTCAAACTCCAATGAAATCCTAGTTTGAAACCATAGAATTATAGAGAACTAAATTTCAGACATTTCGATACCAAAATTATGATTTTTGGGTATCGATTGATATTTTTAATATATGTCTGAGTAAATTCAGTAAATACGACAAACTTGGAAATTAGTGGAAATGTGGTTGAAAGGCTTGTTTCTATTGTTCATTACCTTAAAAATAATCATGAGGGTCGTGTAAAATATTTTGGACGCCTCACGTGAATTTTGGACTAAATAAAATTATGAGAATTAATTGGAGAGTTAGATTTTAATGAATAATTGAAAAACAAATAGATATAATAATTTGATAATTGATTATGGATTATCTGGAAATGAATATATGACAGGATTATATTGTTGATTGGATACGAATAGTAGAGTGGTCGTAGATAGTAAGTCTACACGGTACCACTGTGAGTATTTCTTGACTTCGGTTCCTTGTATATGACATTGTATAATATAAATTGTGTTTCAAATTATGAATATATGTATTTATTGCAATGTTTTAAATTCATGAAAATATTTGACCTTGGAGCATGTTTTGGACTTGCTAGAGCAAGCAAAAACATGAGATCATTTCCAGAAGACAGTCCCGCATGAGGATTGAATAATCTCATGGTCCGAGTGATAGTTTCTGATTGGAATTGGGATTAAGTCCTAATTTGAAATGATTCATAGCAAAAAATTGGGTAATGAGAAGTCCGAGCGTAGATTCCTTATAAATGCATAATAAGGAGTGCATACCCGCTCTATTACTAGCAGGAGGGAGATTGTTTGTTTTTATTGTAATCCTGCATGTATTTTATAGGCATGTATGTATTGTGAAATATTGGTTATATGTTTCAAATGAATTTGAATATATTGATTCATGTGTTTTTTATTAAATGCATATATAATGCCATAGTTAGGAATATTCACTGAGTTGTGGTTGTTCACCCAATTCTCAAACATTTCAGGTTCGGATCCTAAAGGCAAGGGAAAGGCACGTGAAGGATAGAGAATCCTTCTTTTTTTGCAATGTCTGTAAATGGTTTGAGAATGTTTAATACTATTTTGAGTAGTATTCATGTAAATAACACTAGAATAATATTTGTATCACATAGATGGGTATGGATAGGTTTTCATGGATGTGTATATATGAAAATGTGAGGTTTAGATGATGAATGAGTAATGGAATGATCATATTTATACTGTGATTGCGTTTGACTTGTGATAATTAGGTTGTGATATGACCAATAAACAAAGGAGACTGTCGAAATTTTGAGAAAAATTTGGATGTGATTTTGGACAAGCCTGACGGGGTATTACATACTCCATCACATGACGTATATCGTATCTTGTGCCGGTTGTGACGTCATTCATACGGAGTGGGTTGTGACAATCAACCTCTAGTCGATGCCACTGAGCTGATCAAAGAATCACTCAGATAGCGCAAGATGAGCAAATAATGAAGACTAAAGATGACTTCAGGTCGGCGCTACCAACTTGTTGTGGACTACGTAGCACCCATCGGAGAAACGACTAATGACAGAAAATATGAAGTCCCAAGAGCTAGGTATACCGAGCTCATGAAAAGCATAAAAGGCAAAAAATGGGGCGTGTCGGATCTTGCGAGATCTACTGCTAGGCACTAAGAACACTACACATATGTCACGACAGAAGATACGCCTACCAGGAATATTGAACGTATGTCACTACAAGACATACGACTACCAAGAATGCTACCCATATGTCACGATGGGACATACACCTACCACTTCTGGCCAAAGACCTTTACCTCTATAAATACTCCACACCCCTTATTAACAAGGTAAGCAATTCATTACTCCAGTAATACTAATACTAGTATCTGACTCAGCTCGGATCTAACTTAGGCATCAGAGGGTCTTTGGCCAACACCACACCGATGCTTCTTACGATAGCCTATTTTTCCACCCTTTTATCTTTCAGGTTTGAGGTATCGAGCAGGCAAGTCACCAGCTACGCGGGTTCCAGCTTAGTACATTCCCTCCACCTCATCACTCTTTGATGTTGGTCAAATCTTGCACCAACATATACTCAAATAAATTTATAAAAAAAACCTCTAATGCCAAAAAAACGTTAATATGACCTTGAAAAAGAACTTCGATCTAGCACCTTTCAAGCTCGATTTGAAGGTTAGAAGTGGAAGACGATGTGAAGTTGAAGTTAGGCTTGGTTTGAGATTTTTTGGGATGAAAAGAGGGAATGGTGTTGGGTGTGGATGCTTTTGATCGTTTTAAGAGAAAAATATGTTGGCCGAGAAATGAGGCCAAGAGTGGGGGAGGTGAATTGGACTAATTAGCAGGTTATGCACTTTTTGAATATTATAACAGATAGACAATGCAAAAACTAAAAAGTGAAAATAAACATGTACACAGTGATTTATAGTGGTTCGGTCGCACCTACGTCCACCACCTAATCTCCTCAATTAGGATTTCTAAAGCTCCACTAGTAAGTCCTCTTCACAGGTGAGGAACAAACCTATTACAACTTCTCAACTTCACAAGTGCGAGATAACCTTTACACTATTCAACTTCCAAGTGTGAGACAACCTACCTTGCTCAACTTGCAGGTGTGAGCCTACCTAACCTACTCAACTTTCGGGTGTGAGTCAACATAACTACTCCTTTACAAGTGGGAATCAACCTATACTCTATCCTAACACTTGTTGGCCCAGTATTATAGTCCAAGAGGGGGGGTGAATTGGACTTGGCGGATTTTCGCATTACCTTTCGGTTAATATAATTAAACAGAATAAAGTGCGGAGTAGATAACAATCAAAATAAACAAAATGTGAGAAAGATAATTGGACACAGAGATTTAGAGTGGTTCGATTCCCATAAAACCTACGTCCACTACCCAATTACCAATATTAAGATTTCCCAATACACTATTGGCTAGTCAACTTACGGGCGTGACTAAAAGCCGTTTACACTAACCAACATAAGGGCTTGGTTAGAAAGCCACACTCTAGCCTACACAAGGCCTTGGCTAGAAAGCCACATTGTAACCAACTTAAGGGCGTGGTTATGAGCCGTACAATATATGATATGTTCCCGGTTGCCAAACACTTCAACTATGCATCAAGATTACAAATGATAGAGAAAAGTGTTCTACAACACTCAAAAATATTAAAGCTTAGAATCTTGAATGAGTAAACACCACTATTCCATCCACAATGATTTAATGGATTCGATGTGTTAAAATAGTTTTTCTCAAATATGCAATCGATTCAAATATATACGATATGAACTCAAGAATCGAATGTGCACATATATCTAGATATTGATTCTAACAATGATATGTTTAAGGCACAAGAATTAATATATAATGATGATCGAAACTTAATGATTCTAAAAGTGTAAATGATTAAGTTCAAGAATCAAACAAACCAAGTATTGATCTATGAAATCAGCTCAATATAGTATAACTTTAACACATGAATCAATATCACAAGATATTTATGAAACCATTAAACAAGATACAATAATATGAAGATCAAAATAGGGTTTCACAAACAATACTCAGAAGGAAATCAATTTTCAAGATATTAACTTAAGCACAAAACTGATTTGCTCAAACCAAAATCACAAGAATCTAGATATAGAAAATATACCCAACTTAGGTAAGGTTGAAGCTCTGAGATTCTTCAAGTGTGATGTTAGATGAGATATACCACGTTCAAGAATGATCTAGACACAACAAGATGTGTAGATAACACTCAAAAACATCTTGGACACTTGCTCAATGGAAACACACAAGTTTCTGAAAGTTTTGTAAGATTTGGAGAACTTTTTGGAAGTATGAATCAATAGATCAAATGTAGGTAAACTTTTGTTGTAAAACATGTTTAAACTCGCTCAAGATCTTGTTTTGGACTTGTAAACATGCTAAGATAAAAAACGCACAAGTTCTTTAGTTTTTGCAAAAGTTGCTCTTCAAATGAGCAAGTATAGAAAAATACTACACCGAGGCATAGGAACGCATTCCTCAAGGAAGAAGTGTGTTTCCGCTTTAAAATCAGAAAACTCTCAAATTTCCCTAAGATTTTCCCTCCAATCAAGGAGAGCGTTCCTTAATGTGTCCGTTGGGCATAGGAGCGAGGTTCTTCATCAAGAACCACTGACTCTCTAAAATTTCCTATTTTGCCCTTGACAATAGGAGCTCGTTCCTACTCAAAGGAGCACGTTCCTTTTTTCCTAATCAAAAAATTCTGACTCTTGGGAAAAACCACAGGAGCGCGTGCCTTAAACTCTGTTAAAAAATTCTGAGTCTCGAAAAAAATACTTAGGAGCGCATTCCTTAGGAGAAAAACGCATTCCTTCACTGTGAAATGAAAAAAACCCGATTTTTCGATCAAAATGAGTTTAGGACTTTGTCAAATACATAGACTAACTTTTACAAACAATTCTGTCAAGATTAAAGTATAACTGACAAGGTTAAATACGTGTAAATCAATTGACTAAGTATATAATTGAAACATTCAATACAGTACACATAAAACAATGAAACCATGCAAAGTTGGTAATATGAATACATATTAATCACTGATAAATATATGCATGATAAACAATTTTAACTATGTGATCCCATAATTATCATACTAATGTGTATGCATGCATGATCAATAATATAATAGTGTATATGCATGAGTATGATAAACTATATGCATGATTTCCGAAAAGATGCAAATCATATTGTGGTTGGAACATGTAAATGTTACTCTACAATACTAAGATTCTAAATAGGAAATACAACCATGAAACTCTTGAATCTTCATACAATGTTGTTCCTTTCACATGCTGTGGCAGTATAGTTGAATCCATCTGATATAGCCAGTTAACACTGAAACAACTACATCAAAGAGATTAGTGATCACAAGTACGTTGTTTGTAATTATCAAAACAAAATCGGGTAAGAGTAGTTAAATCAACAATCTCCCCCTTTTTGATAATTTCAAACAAATTCACTATTGGCCTTATTGAAGCAAGAAACATGATTTCTCGAGTGAATGAATGAGTGAAGAGAATGATTATATCATGCAACTTTTAAGAATATACCACTTAATAAAATATTTAGCATTCAATAACATGTGGACAATAAACAATCAGATACCAATAAAAGCATACTCAGACATATGTGATCATGTAAGCACAAATAACTGAATATACTAAAGCACATGTGAACAATAGTATCAAAATGTACATGTATAACAACATATCAGATACAAACATATACATGCAGTCCAATATAAGTAATTGTGAGAATACATAGACAATTTTCAATATATATCTAACATACCAAAACTCCCCCAGAGTATGTGCACATAAATGATATGTACATAAATGATCCAGTCAATCAGACCAATCATACTAATCTCTCCCCCTTTTGAAACATCAAAAAGAAGGTGTACTTAAGACGGAGGTGACAGCAGTAGCGGAAAATAAGGTAGGAGTGGTGGAGTGATAAATAATTAATTAAGCACTTGGCAAGTTTGAAAAGTCAAACATGCCCAATTCTCACCTTATATGTGAAAATTGATCTTTAGCCAAAGGCTTAGTAAAGATGTCAGCTAATTGATCTTTAGTTTCAATATGACTCAATTTCACATCTCCACTTTGCACATGATCTCGAAGAAAATGATGTCTAATTTCAATGTGTTTCATTAGAGAGTGCATTACAGGATTTTTGGAAATGTTTACAACACTTGTATTATCACAATAAATTTCCGCACATTGGATATTGATTTGATAATTTGAAAGTTGTTGTTTTAGATATATTACTTGAGCACAACAACTTTCGGCTGCAACGTATTCAGTCTCTGCTGTGGATAATGCCACTGAATTTTATTTCTTGCTAAACCCAGAAATGAGTGAATCGCCCTTGATGTCACACCTCACCCGGAAGCGCCTAAACCGGCGGGACACTCACGGATGGGGTGCGAATGCATTATAACAATATACAGAGTACGCTGAAGCTTGATTAAGTACAAGTCTAATTTCATTAATTTCAGAATATATTTGTACATGAAATAGTTAAGGGAACATTCTCCCTAGATCCTCAATGAATAATACAAAGGGTATAAAATGTGGGCCCCAAAACCTGCACCCAATCTGCCCTAACTTCCTGTAAAAAATTAGATAACAACAGGGTGAGCTACACATTCAGTGGGTAAAATAGTTCGTGAATATAACAATTAGTAAAGCAAACTTCATAATCAGATATCTTAAATACACATCAGAACATCATAATCAATCAAATATGTATGTATGCATGACACCGTCTCGTATTGGTTTAATGATTGTACATCGCCTGAGTTCATGTACAGATGTCCCTCCCCAGGAATAGCTAGGTTCTCATTGTACGTCCCTTTCCAGAGAAATATAATGAATAACGAGCATTGTTTCTAACTATTCTATGTATCATAAACCACATACGTCCCTAGGTGGTGATATGTATGATGCCAATGCATGAACTGGTCTGTATGAACTGGTCCGGTCTTTACTTAACATTGAGACAGGATTTGGCAACGTCTGGTGATCCTTATCAGGGTCGGTATCACTACGTGCAGGGTTAGGACATTCAATATTACTTGTATACGCTGATAGCTTTCAAATAAGACCAACTAGATCAGTCTCCAGTTGAGAGGTGAGACACAAGGTCTGCTTAAATACCAATAGCCTAGAGCAACACGTTGCCTCCCATTCACTATTTAAAGTTACTGAGGACAAGACTAAGTCTGGTTGAGTCAGATTGACCACTAATCCGACATAGCAATAGTGTAATACTTGAACTCCAAATATACAGGCATAAGTATGACAGTATAAACAATATACGCAAGAATGCAGTGTAAATGAATAGTAGACATGATGATAAATGAATGTAAACTTTAATAAAAGTTATAAGACACGCAAACCTATGTTTCATTCCCTACCTTCAGATAAGAACTTCTTTTAGAACTGGAGCCTTCCCCCGAGCAGAACCGCGTTGCACCGCATAGAGAGTCTCGGAAAGAGAGTCTCAAAAGACAAAAACACAAAATGAGTGAAAGGGAGAAGGAAATCACAAAGAGGAGTGAATTTGGTGCGAGAAATGAGGAGGGGGAGGGGTTGTTTATATAGAAAATTTGGCACCTAAACATTCGGGCGGGTGCCCAAACAACTTTTTTTTTTGTGTGTGTGCAAACCTAGGGTATTACACTCTACCCCCCTTAAAAGGATTTCACCCTCGAAATCAGTTCAAGTAGTCATGATGGTTATCTGCTTGAGATTCACTGCTGGCGTCATCGGTTGCTAGTTCAGGGTAGTGCCTGTATGGTCCCTGAATGGCACTGTGGCCGGTGGAATCCTCAACATCAAGAAACCATGGAGAGCAAATGGAGTTGAATTCGTCCTCAGAAGATTCCAACCTTGCTTAACAGATGGTGGTGTAGGGCTGTGGTTACGTCGTTTGAGGGGAGGTAGATTGAGCGGTGGGATGTTTTTTCGTGTTGTTGCTCGAATCCGGCCTCCTGGCAATTTTGGTAGAAGGTCTTGCCAAGATGAAGGAACAAGATTGTTTTGGGCAAAGTTGTTACGAAAAACTCTTGCACGCTCTGGCGATAAGGATTGCTGTTTGTATGGCAATAGAGTTGGTGATGCAAAGTAGTTGTGACTTGACTCTGATCCTGGAGGAGTCGCCACAGGTTGCCAAGGAGGCTACTGCGTGTGTGCATCACTATATCCATTGATATTATTTTCAGACATCTGCATAGTTATTCAAGTGAAACGATGTATTAAGATATGTGTAAACAAAGTTTCATCATTTTATTGATAAGTGAAATAGTACAATGTATCACATCATCAGTTATTACTAGAAAACAATTCAGGGTATTTTTGTTTAATTGTTGCTTCTAGTTCCCATGTTGCTTCCTCGACGCCGTGGTGATCCCAGAGCACCTTCACAAGTGGGATGCTACGTTTCCTTAGTTCTTGAGTTTTTCTATCAAAAATCTGTATCGCTCTCTCCTAATGCCTATTTCCTTCCTCAACCTGAACCTCGACTAGAGGGATGATATGCGAAGGATCAGGACGATACTTTTGAAGCATGGATACGTGAAAAATGTCATGAACCTTAGACATGGACAATGGAAGGGACAAACAATAAGCAAGTTTGCCAATACGTTCAATGATCTGAAATGGACTGATATACCGTGGGGAGAGCTTTCTTTTGATCCCAAAGCATTTGACACGTCTGGTGGGCTGAACTTTTAGAAAAACCAAGTCCCCCTTATTAAATTCTAGAGGCTACCTCCGCTTGTCAGCATAGCTCTTCTGTCGACTTTGTGCGACACGAAGTCGTTCCTTAACTAGTGTGATATTCTCAGAAGTCTCTTGAACTAGTTCAGGGCCCAACTGCTGTCGATCTGCCATATCTAACCACCATACCGGAGATCTGCAAGGGCGACCATAGAGAGCCTCGTACGATGCCATGCCGATACTAGTTTGGTAGCTGTTGTTGTATGCAAACTCAGCTAAATGTAAGAACTTTGCCCATCCGTCATTAAAGTCCAAAATGCAACATCGAACATGTCTTCCAAGATTTGGATGAGACGCTCTGACTGCCCATCAGTCTGAGGGTGAAAGGTTGTGCTCATGGTGATCTTAAAGCCCATTCTACTCTGGACGCTTTGCCAAAACTTTGATGTGAATCGAGGGTCTCGATCAGAGACGATCGTGAGTGGTATGCCATGGAGGTGTACGATCTCTCTTTCATATAGTTCGGCAAGCTTGGCGGGGTTATCCGTGAACTTTATTAACAAGAAGTGTGCAGACTTTGTAAGTCTGTCAATGATAACCCAGATAACATCTTGCCCTTCATTATTTTGAGGCAAGGCCGTAACAAAATCCATTGTGATGTTCTCCCACTTCCATTCTCCAATAGGTAATGGTTGGAGAAGTCCAGAGGGAAGTCTTCGTTCTGCCTTAACTTGCTGGCAAACGAGACAGCGAGCAACGAAGTCTGCAATCGCCTTCTTCATTCTAGAAAATCAAAATTGTCGTTTGGCATCCTTGTACATCTTGTCACCACCAGGATGCATAGCGAACCTCGAACAGTGCATCTCGGTGAGCACTTCTTTCCGAACCTCAGGATCGTTCGGTAGACAGAAATGCTTTTTTATAGAAAACGGCCCCGTCTTCAGAGACCGACCAGTGAGGAAGGTCCTATTCACTCGATTAACATAGGGTCATTGGCTTGAGCTGCTGAAATCTTTCGAAGTAGCTCAGAGTTGGCTGATAATTGAGAAAGTCGTGATCTTGGTCCCTCTTCGATCAGTTGTAGGTTAAAATTCTTCATCTCTGTAGCCAACTTCCCCATTTTGATGTTAAGAGTGCAAACAACATATGATTTTCTACTCAGGGCGTCAGTCACGACATTGGCCTTACCAGGATGGTACTGGAGTTGAAAGTCATAATCTTTCAAGAATTCCAACCATCTTCTTTGGCGGAGGTTTAGGTCTCTCTGAGTGTAAATATACTTAAGACTCTTGTGATCCGAAAAGACCTCAAACTATTCACCGTATAGGTAATGACGCCATAACTTCAGTGCAAATATGACAGCTGCAAGTTCCAAGTCATGTGTTTGGTAATTACCCTCATGAATCTTCAGTTGCCTCGAGGCATATGCGACAACTTGGCCTTCTTGCATTAGTACGACACCTAAGCCTTGGAGAGAGCCGTCGGTGTATAGTAAAAATCCTAGTGCATTTCTTAGAGTGATAAGTACTGGTGTCGTCGTGAGGCGCTTCTTCAATTCCTGAAATGATGTTTCACAGGCGGGATTCCAAATGAATCGCACGTCTTTCCGAGTAAGCTTTGTCATAGGTTTAACAATCTTTGAGAAGTCCTTGATGAAGCGTCTGTAATAGCCAGCCAAATAAAAAAAACTCCTAATCTGAGTAACAGTGGTAGGCTGCTTCCAATTTAAAACCGCTTCAACCTTAGAAGGATCCACCTCAATGCCATTGCCTAAAACCACATGGCATAGGAATTGAACTCGCTTCGCCCAAAATTCGCACTTACTCAACTTTGCATACAACTGGTAGCTTCTCAAGGTCTGGAGGACTATCTTCAGATGTATCTTATGGTCTTCCTCGGTTAAAGAATATATCAAGATATCGTCCCAAAAAACCACCACAAATCGGTCTAAGTATAACCGAAAGATGCGGTTCATCAAATCTATGAATGCAGCAGGTGCATTTGTTAGACCGAACAGCATGACCAAGAACTCGTAGTGACCGTACCGAGTTCTAAATGTCGTCTTGGTAATGTCCGACTTTCTGATCTGGAGTTGGTGATAACCGGATCGTAAATCAATCTTAGAGAAGTATTTGGCATCTCTAAGTTGGTTGAACAAGTCATCGATCATGGACAACGGGTATTTGTTCTTAATGGTGACGTTATTCAGCTTGTGATAGTCGATGCAAAGTCGCAACGAACCATCCTTTTTGAGAACAAATAGAACTGGAGCGCCCCAGGGTGATGAACTTTTTCTTATGAAGCCATTACTCTCTAATTCCTTCAGTTATTTGTCCAATTCGACCAGCTCGACATTTGACATTTTGTATGGTGGAATTGAGATAGGCCCGATCCTAGGTATGAGATTGATCTCAAAATTGAATTCTCTAACCGGAGGTAGACCAGGAAGGTCATTTAGAAAAACTGTTGGGAATTTAGATATTTCCGGGACATCGTGTACTTCGAGAGGGTACAGTGCTGGTGATTCATTTTCATCACGAAGGGATAAAACTCGAAGTTGTGCCTTGAGAAGTGCAGCAGTCGGGTTGTGTATCCATTTCCTTGTTCCCTGAATCTTGACAAACTCTCTCGTGGGCAATGTTAACTGAACTTGCTTTTTCATACAATCGATCTTTGCATTCAATGTTTCGAGCCAGTCCATGCCGAGGATGATGTCAAAGTCTTCAATGTCCCTTACAAAAAGATTTTCATATATTATCTGTTCTGCCATTCGAAGCTCACATTGTGAACACTGCAAATTCACGCCAGTACTAAATCCCAAAGGTGATGCCACATGGATTGTGAGTTATGTGGGTTCAGGATGCAACCCTAAATGTCTTACCAATGCAGATGATATAAAAGAATGCATGGCACCCGAATCGAACAAGACATGCACCATTGTATTGAACAAGGGAAATGTACTATCGACTAAATTGTTGTCTGGGAGTGGTTGTTGAGCAATGGGAAATGCTCTGCCCTGATTCCGTTACCCCTGGTTTTGCTGATTCTGCCTGGGTTGGGCATTAGCAGCAGGTGGTGCTTGTAGGACTGGAACAACATGAACTGGATGTTGAAGATGCGGACAGGCATTTCTGGCATGGCCTTGCTGGCCGCAGTTTTAACACGTCAGCCTTTGTTGCTGATGGTTCTGTTTGCTATGCTGATTGTGGTGCTTACCACCACCTCTGCCATTGCCGTTTTGACGGCCATCCCTGCCATTCCAGCCTCCTTGGCCATGATTGTGAAAACCCTAATGGCCAGGGTTAGATTGTTCAGCTGCAGGTGTCGTGGCCTCATTCTTCGAAACAGGGGTTAGGAGGGCTGGGTTTTGATTATAGTACGGCTTCTACTTGTTGCCCTGCTGCGAGCCCTATTGGGAGAACGTTGCAATCTTCTCTTGCTCAAAGCTCATGGCCTTGTCAACGACCTCCTTGTAAATCTTGAGATCCAAGATCGACAAGGCTTGTCGAATGTCAGGACGAAGGCCATTGTAGAATTTCTCGGTCTTATCTTGCTCCGTTGAGATGGTGGAGAGAGAGTAGATCGATAATTCTTTAAACTTGCCAGCATACTCCTTGACTGTCATGCTGCATTGGTATAGCTTGGCAAACTCCTGGCGCTTCTGCCTCTTCACAGCGTCCAGGAAGTACTTATCAATAAACATTGACTCGAACTGTTGCCAAGTCATGTCTGCAGTGTTGACCCTTGGGTCCTCCTTTACTGTTATCCACCATGTATTTGCTCCACCAATAAGTTGGTAAGTCGCAAGTGGAATCTTTTGAGTCTCATAGACTCCCATTGCATCAAGAGCCTTCTTTGACTCATCTAGCCATTTCTGCACCTCTTCAGCATCAATGGTGCCAGCAAAACTAAGAGGTTATAGCTTCTTGTACTTCGTTATCTGGTCGGTTTGAGTCTCCGACCCAAATCTCACAGTTGCCTCAACAGTGATGACCTGATTGGCCGCGGTCTCACGAACGGCCGTCTGAACTGTTACTTTCATCGCCTCGATAAATCTGACAAAAAACTTCCATACTCGAAGGCATGGCAAAGGGTGTGGGTTGGGGTGGCACTGCCTGCCCAGACGTAGTGGCAATGTCGGTCGGGGCCTGTGCTGTCGTCGGAGGCGGTGATTCCTGGTTCTGAATCTCAGGAGGTGCCTCCTCTGCTGGATGGACAGTACGTAGCCGTCCTCTATTCCTGGTTTGCATTTTCTCACTAGCAAGGAGAAAATAAAACCATGATTTTGGAACTGTAGCCAAGTATAATGTTATGATATTCTCAACAACAAGTTTGAGAGTACTGCAATATAAAAACCTCCTATTTTTCTAAGTATAGTGTAAGGTTTTTGTTGAGGAATCAAAGAATCTTATGTGCCTCGTATGTTTGGTCCCATACCGTGTAAACTTAGTGATAATGTTAGTAATGCCACTTTCTCCAAATGTTTCTTTTCTTACTTCCACATTTTATTTAGTATCCTCCAACTTTGTTGTTTCCCATACCACTCCAAAGTTAGTGATACAAAAGAAAGAATGGTTGTAAGTCGGCCCACCAAAGATAGTCTTAAACAAAACATTTTCATTCATATATATAAAAAAATTTACAATGCCAGTAATCAATCATGATTTCCCTGCCTACTACCGTTCCTATTAGATCTCCTGCTAGGTACAGAAAGACTACTAGAAGAAGGTTGAGAGTTTGCTCGTTGTTCCTCGACGTTTTGCATACGTGTTAACAAGGTATTTTGAGTCTCTTCTATCCGAAAAATACTAGTTACAATCATATTTAACTGCTCGAATGGGTTAGTCGATTGCCCCATCGTTGGTTGATGGGTCGACTGTCCCATAGGTGGAGGGTAGGCCGTAGGAATTGGTGGAAAGTATTGGCCGTACGGTTGACTCATAGGTGAGGGGTAGTTGTTTTGATTGTACGGGGATCCCCTAACTGGAACCCCTTGGACATTTGGATATGCTTGGGTTGAAAAGTCTTGAAACAATGGGCTCATTAGGATGTCCTGTCTTCCAAAATTTGGTGCCGCCCAATTCTGTTGTTGTTGGTTCATAGGAACTTGTGAAACTGGCTGATACGGTACCTCAGGAGTTGGAAACCATTGGTACGAAGTGTTGCCTTGAGTTGGCATGTTCCAGGCAGGTGGATTTGTTGGAATTCTTTGTCTATCTTGACTTGGTTGAGGTTGATTCAGGTTAGCAAATAAATCTTCCTAAGAGAATAGGTGGTCGATTTGATCATTATTCGAGGTTGGGTTTGATGTAGGGTTCTGGTTTGGCTCGTTATTTGGTACCTCCCTAACAGGAATCTTGCGTCGACTTTTTCGGTGACAACGTCCATGTTCGTCTCTCATTCTTTCGCCATTTCTTCCTAAAGTCGCGCCGAATACTTCCTCGTCAGTTACCCCTCCACTTGTGAATTATGTCTTGAAGATAGAGGATGTTGTAACCGCCTCAGTGATCTGCTTCGAAGACTCATCAAAAGTGTTGACGTTTACCTCGTATAGCATCCTCATGATTAAGACTCCGTAGCCGAGGAGTTCCTTTCTTAAAGGGTTTTGAACCGCCCGCAACATTTGTTGGATGATGATGTGAGGCAAGGAGACCTTAATTTTCTTCTCTATGCAGTACAACACAAGTAGTTGAGCCCTTGACATAGTGCCTCTAGTCCCCCATTTCTGGCAAGATGTTGCCGAATACGATCTTTCCAAGGCCGACAAGAGGTGGTTTAACGAGATTGTTTGGGAGGTGGGTGTACGTCGATTAGGTGTATGGTTTTTTGGCAAGGAAATTGAACAACTATTCATTAGACTCTGCGATCTCTGCAACTGTCTGGGGTTCGTGTGGATCAATGATTTTATCTTCAATTGGGATCTCCATAAGTCATGCAATAATTTCAACGTTGATAGAAATCTTTGTTCCCCTGACTGTTGTCTCCAAAACAGGGCGGATCCCATCTTCTTGAAGTCTTATGCAATTCATGGCTTCATAGAAGAATTTCATCAAGTTGTAAGAGACGTGACCCTCAACTTTTGTTATGTTCAACCACCTCAGTGTTGTGAGTTTTTCGTGAAGGATCGGACGGAGGCGGAGATCTCTATTGTCGATACTCCTCATAGTCATAACCTCCCTTTTGAACAATTCCTTGAGTCTTGTGGGAATTGGTTCCCTACTACCGGAAGTCGTTCCTTCACTTGAGGCCATTATTTTACTGAAAGGAAAATAAACTTTGTGAAAGACACAAAATATATTCCTAACATTTTTAAGATTTATGCTTTGTCCGTTGGACAATATTTTATATTTTTCTTTTGATGTTTATGCCATCATTTAATCCAAAATTTTCCACTAGCAATATGATATATATATCTCATGTATTCATAAATATATAGATACATATATATATTTAATCATAACTATATATATAGTTTTCATAAATCATAACTATATGTATATTAATCTAAACTATATAAAAACTATATAGTTTTCTAGATATATATTTAATATAAATCTAAACTATATATAATTCATATATATATAGTTTTAAAGATATATATATCTAAAAAATTTTCATCCAAATTTTCAGGCGCAACGCCCGAACGTTCAGGCGCATGCCTGAACATTCTGGCACCAAAAATCTCTATATAAGGAACCCTCCTCATTTCTCATTCCTCACACCAAATCACCTTCTCTTGTGATTTTCTTCTCCTTTTCACTCATTCTGAGTTTTTAGTCTTTTGAGACTCTCTGTTCAAGACTCTCAGTGCGGTGCTACGAAGTTCTGTCCGGAGGAAAGCGCCAGATCTGAAAGAAGAAGTTTTTATCTGAAGGTGGGGAACGAAACATAGGTTTGCGTGTCTTATAACTTTTATTAAAGTTTACATTCATTTATTATTATGTCTACTATTTATTTACACTGCATTATATCATATAATGTTTATACTGTCACAATTATGCCTGTATATTTGGAATTCAAGTATTATACTATTGTAATGTCGGATTAGGGGTCAATCTGGCTCAACTAGACTCGGTCTTGTCCTCAGTAACTTTAAATAGTGAACGGGAGGCTGTAGGCTGCTCTAGGTGATTGGTATTTAAGCAGACCTTATGTCTTACCTCTCAATTGAGGACTCATCTAGTTGGTCTTATTGAAAGCTATCAGCTTATACAAGTAATACTGAATGTCCTAACCTCGCACGTCGTGATACCAACCCTAATAAGGATCACCAGACATTGCCAAAGTCATTCTAAATGTCAAGAAAAGATCAAACCAGTAGACTAGACCAGTTCATGCATTGGCGTTATACATATCACCACCTAGGGACGTATGTGGTTTATGACTCTGAATAGTTAGGAGCATTGCTCGCTATTCATTATATTTCTCTGGAGAGGGACGTACAATGAGAACCCGGCTACGCCTGGGGAGGGACATTTGTACGTGAATCCAGAGCATCGTTCTTGAGGAGGGACGTACAATGAGAAACTGGCTACGCCTGGGGAAGGACATCTGTACGTGAACTCAGGCGACGTACGTTCATCAAACCATTACGAGACGGTGTCATGCATACATACATATTGATTGATTATGATGCTCACATGTGTATTTAAGATATTTGATTATGAAGTATGCTTTATTAATTGTTATACTCACGAACTATTTTACCCACTGAGCGCGTTAACCTCACTCCATTATTATCCAATTTTTCACAGGAAATTAGGGTGGATTGGGTGCAGGTTTATGGGGCCCAAATTTTGTACCCTTTGTGTTATTCATTGGGGATTTTGGGGAGTCTGTTCCCTTGACTATGTCATGTACAAATGAATTCTAAATTAAATGAAACCAACGTGTACTATTTTATATTTCCGCTACGTACTCTGTTATTACTATTGTGATAATTCCAAATGTGAGCCCCGTCTGCGAGTGTACCGCCGGTTTAGGGGCGTCCGGGCGGGGTGTGCCAAGATCAGTCTCCAGTTGAGAGGTGAGAAACGAGGTCTGCTTAAATACCAATCGCCTAGAGCAGCACACTGCGTCCCGTTCACTATTTAAAGTTACTGAGGACAAAACTAAGTCTGGTTGAGTCAGATTGACCACTAATCCGGCATAGCAACAGTGTAATACAGGCATAAGTATGATAGTATAAACATTATACGCAATAATGCAGTGTAAATAAATAGTAGACATGATGATAAATGAATGTAAACTTTAATAAAAGTTATAAGACACGCAAACCTATGTTTCGTTCCACACCTTCAGATAAGAACTTCTTTCAAAACTGGCGCCTTCCCCCGGGCAGAACCGAGTTGCACCTCACAGAGAGTCTCGAAAAGAGAGTCTCAAAAAACAAAAACTCAAAATGAGTGAAAAAGAGAAGGAAAATCACAAAGAGGAGTGAATTTGGTATGAGAAATGAGGAGGGGGAGGGGTTGTTTATATTGAAAATTTGGCGCCTGAACGTTAGGGCGGGCTCTTGAAACGTTCAGGGCGTCTGACCGAACATTTTTTTTTGTGCAAACTTAGGGTATTACACTTGAAGTGACAAAATCCTGAGGTACTTTTTCGATTTGTCAAACTTTCGACATATTCGGAATCAACAAAGTTCTTGAGATCAGAAAAAGTTCCTTTAGCGTACCAGATATCCATTTCTAATGTGCCACTTATGTATCTAAATATTCGTTTAACACACTTAAGATGAGACTTTTTAGGATCAGATTGGAATCTACCACAAAGAAAAACACCAAACATAATATCAGGTCTGCTTGCTGTTAGATACAAGAAACTTCCTATCGTTCCTTAATACAAATTAGGGTCGACAGGTTTGCCTTTTTCATCCTTGTCCATTTTGATGGATGAACTGCAAGAAGTATCAATAGTTTTCAAATTTTCAAATTTAAACTTTTTAATCATGTCCCTTGCATACTTCGATTGGTTTAAGAATGTCCCGTTTGACATTTGCTTGATTTGTAAACCAAGGAAGTAGTTTAATTTTCCCATTATGCTCCTTTCAAACTCACTTGTCAGGATAGAGGAAAACTCATCACACAAGATCTTGTTTGATGCACCAAAGATAATGTCGTCGACATAGATTTGTACTAGAAGTGTATCATTATCTTTTCATTTGATGAATAAGGTGTTGGCCCAGATATGTCAAAGAGGGGGGTGAATTGGACACAAGACAATTTAAAATTAATTACAATGGAAAAATTAAAGTGCGAAATATAAATAAATGTGCATAGTCAATATATAGTGGTTCGGCTACTTGCCTACTTCCATTACCTAACCTCCTCAGTTAGCATTTTAAACCTTATCACTAAGGGATTCGCATAAGGGTGAGAATCAAACCATTACACCTTTTCTCAACTTGTGGGTGTGAGAACAATTGTTACATTGCTCAACTTGCAGGCGTGAGACCAACCTATCCCAACTTACGGGTGTGAGAACTACCGTTTCTCAGCTTACGGGTGTGAGAAGACCGTTTCTCAGCTTACGGGGTGTGAGAAGACCGTTTCTCAACTTATGGGTGTGGGAAGACCTAACCTTGTTGAATATCAACTCAGCAGTTTATCTAACTACTATTACAACTTTGATACAGTATACAAGAAATGAAATTTAAGTATAACTGTATCCTATGAACTATCTCTCAAATATCACTTTCAACAAGAATGATATAAGTTAAAATAGTGCTGAGAATTTGAGTGAAAACAGTTTAAGCTTTCAAATAGATTTTTAGATAAAGATAGAAATTTAGCTCAGTATGAAAATCTTTTGAATAAACAAAGATTCAAAGAAAACACTTTTGAAACCAAAATAACTTAAGCTTTTTGAATCCGATGAAAATTCGACTAATTTTCAAAAGTGTTTTGACTCGGAGAATTTTCGGTGGTTTTAACAGATTGTTAAGTGCTGGTATATATAGACTTCTAGAGATGAAGTTGTTGTTCATTTGAATTTGAATTTCAAATATGAACGTTTACTCACAACAGCTAGAATTTATCACGAAAATGACAATTGCACATTTCATGAACATTCTGATTTTCTCCAGATTCATAAATAAGAAAAGTTTAAGAGACGTGGTTCATGAATCTAAGAATATCTCTTACAAATACAAAAAGTTGATTTTTGTACGATAATTTGTTCTAAAAAGGTGGCAGAAAGGATGTACGTCTCAGAACAACAAAAATATCATTTTTGTCGTTTTGTTCCTTTGAGGGTGCTTATAGAGCATCAGTGTTCTAATGAACGATGTAGTGAGGGCGCTACTGAATCGTAAGCGTCCTGACTTACTTTCAAAATTGAACGACTTAAGTCATGAGGGCACTACTCGATAGTTAGCGTTTTGCTTTGTTTTACAATCACTTAAACACACGAGGGGGCTACTCATAAGTAAGCATCCTGAAATTTTAAAACAATATTAAGTGCGTTGAAAGACAGTAAGCGTCCTGAAAGTTATTAAGTTGATTCTAAGGATGAGGACATTCCTATACAAGTAGCATCCTGATAGTTTATTCAACTTATAACTGTCAGCGTCCTTAAAAATAGAAATCAATTAAAAATAAAGAGAACTTTCAGCGAGCTGAAACTAAATCAGCGACCTGACACTTTCAAAGTTTGACTAAAGGAATGTCGCTACTTACAAGTAAGCGCCTGACTGAACACTTTAATTCAACCTTGATCGTCCTAATATTTTTTCAACGTCTTGACTCATCAAGTCTAGGAGGACGCTGTTAAAGCATTAGCGTCCTAAAAGACTCTATATAAACGATTTTTTACTTCTCGATTAAAGTTCGATAAAACATGATTGAAATCATGATATTTTCTGATCAAATCAAATACTTTAAAAATCATAGAAATATCTTTAAGATGTGACGATCAAAATATGAAACCGATTAAATCTTGCTGAGAGCAAATTGACCGATAAACCTTACATTCTAAGTACTGAAGGACTCGGAACTTTGATTGATGTTCAATAGGCTTGTGAGCATAGTTCCTTGATCTTGATTCTTGATAAATCTGAGACAATTGACAAGATCATTACATATAAATATTGGAGATATTTGGAATCATCAAAACATTCATATCATGGGGTTTATTGAGATAACAATCTCCCCCTTTTTGATGATTTCAAATACTCATAGATCATGCAGATAATTATATTTATGTACTCAAGCATATAACGAGGTTAGAGCAGCAAGGATGTCAAGCATATCTGCAAGCATGTCAAGTATATATGATTTCATCATATAAATTACAAGATGAGTACAATCACACTATACAAGAACATGATAATTATACAGTCAACATATTGTACAAAAACTCAGATGAACTCCTCATGACTTGTAGCTTCCCTTTTGAGCTATCTTAGCCTCAATATCTTCATTCTCTTCTCCCCCTTTTTGAAAACATGTTAAGCAAGATATGAAAAAGATAGCTCAATGGTAATAATAAAAGCAGTTAGCTACCAATGCACACGAGATTTATAGTGGTTCGACCGCGCCTACATCCACTACCTAACCTCCTCAGTTAGGATTTGTCCAAACTCCACTAACAGATCTTCTTACGACTGAAGATCAAACCGTTTACAATTTCTCAACTTCACAGGCTTGAGAACAAGCTTAACCGTTTCTCAACTTCATAGGCTTGAGAACAACCTTGACAAGCTGAGCAACACTTGCTTTATTTCCAGTCACTAACCAGTCACCAATAACTGAGATACAAGATTGAGATATGATTTCTTATACTTAGAATCAAAGGAATACTTACAAAGCTTTTAGATTGAACCTTATGTCACCACAGATTCAAAAAAGTATATAATCAAATGCAGCTGAAATGAAAGGTTCGAAAAGTTTTCTTCTTCTCAATGGATTTTGAAAAGATATTGAGTGAAGATCAAAAAATCCAAAAGATTTCAAGTATTTCAAAGTATCAAGAGTTTTTATAGCAAATAGAAGTATAACTTTTAAGAGTATTTGCACAAGTAAAAACTGTTCAAAGATTTAAAGAATATGTTATTTTCTTTCTTGTTTTTTTTTTTGTTCTATGTTTTTCAAATGCTTAAATTCAGCATATATATAAAGATAACAATGACGCTTTGGACTTCAACATTTTTCAAGAAAGTTTTGGAGCACAAAGTTATTTCAAATTCAACGAATACAATCTTTCTAAGAAAATGATTGATTCAGTCTATGCAATTACGACAACAACACCTGAATCTTTTGATCATTCATGAAAATAAAATGTTATGATAAAGTTTTGAAACATTCGGAAAAGGTTCAAAAAGTTTTGATAAAGTAAAAAGAAAAAGTGTACAGTTGACAGGTTTATGATAGTGCTTGATTAGCAGCCTGATTAGACAATCAACGTCTAAATGCGTAAAACCAACTTTTGTCATTTTGTTCCTTGAGAGCGCTCAAACATCATGAGCGTCCTACTGAACTGTGAAGTGAGAGCGCTACTTGACCGTAAGCGTCCTGACTTACTTAAGGCTTTTAAAACCATAAAAGCGATGAGTACGCTTGTTACATGCAAACCGCAAGCATACGGTGTCAAATTATAATATTAAACCGATGAGATATAGGGTTGTCGTCTTTTAGGATTGACACTCACACGAAATACCACATTTACTAACTTCAACTTTATTTAGAAAATCAAATTTGAGTGATTAAGTGAAATAAATAAACAATTAAATAACTAGAAAGTAAACTAAGCATGCAATAGGAATAGATGAAAATCAGAGATAGAATGGTCTAGAGGTTCAATATCATCTTACTCTTAATTATGCCTTTATATATATATATTTATTATTAAATCAATTCTTTTATTTTTAAGTCAAAATCCTAATGTTTCTAATTCCCTCTTTTGGAGCAACAATGAGAGCATATTATTATCTTGGCTTTACTCTTTCGATGAAAACTTAAGATGATAATAACTCATTAAGTTCCATGATTTCCTTTTAACGACTTAAAAGGTTCTCGATCTCCTTTTGAGTCTCACGATAGCCTAGGTTATATTTTCCTTTTTCCAACCCAAGGTACCTTCTTTTGGAGCATCTACCTAAAGTCTACAATCATCTAATTCGTGGCCAATGGATCAAAAACATTACACCCAGAAAAATATAAATAAACTATATAAACTTTATTAACAATAATTAAACCATAAAACTAGACATAGTATCAATCTTGGATCAATCTACACCTCTAGAAAGAGGCTTTAGTTCATAACTTGAGAGATAAAAGCATGAAATAACATGAACATAAATCTAAAACTAGAAAAACAAAGTACAAGGAAGGGAAAGTGTAAGAAAAATCTTCAATGTCTTCAATCATGCTCTTCAAAATCTTTTCTCCTCTCTTTGATGCCTTGAAAACCCAAACCCTAAAAAATGGTCTTTATGTAGCTACAAGTCCATAGGAAGTCGTCCAAGAAGTGTCCAAGTCGAACTAGGAAAGTTCACAACAAAATTAGAAAGTTTTCTTTGGAATCCCACATCCACTTTCTTCATCTCCATTTTTCCTCTTGTTCTCCACTCTAAATAAACCTCAAAACCCTTCCATCTTATATTATTTCAATTAAGGAATCCTTAGAAATAAACCATGTCCAATTCGGAGTTAAATTGAGAAAGTTATGGCCGAAATACAAAAGTCGAGCAAAACTGCATTTCCCGGTGCCGCGGGCCCAATTACGGATTTTTACACCTATTTTTTCTAATTTTCTTGTGGACTTGACCAATTTTCCACACTCCCAAGGCTTGGATGCACTTGTTTGTTCACTCTAACTCCCTTGGCTCCTCTTGCATCATGTCTTTATCTTCTCAATCATCATTTAGAACATCAAAGCACCTACAAAACACATCAAACCAAGTGAGTAACATGCTTTAATAATCTCATGAACCAACCTATAGAAATCCATACGGAAATAATGCAAAAATACTAAAATGTAACTAACCTATCAAATAACCAGATTTATGATAAATTAACCTAATATATGAACTAAATACCATAAAACACACCTAAAACATACTCTAAAACCTATCTAAATATGCAACTATCAACGCTACTAATCAATCGACATTCTGATGAGTTACATAGTTTGTTCTTGTGAGGGCGTTACTGGAACGTAAGCGTCTTGATAGATAAGTGACTCCAACATATGCACTATCAACATCCTGAAGTTTAACAATCAGTGCGCTAAATTATTTTAAAACAAAATGACATAAGGGCGCTACTGAACGGTAAGCATCCTGATGCTTGAATTACTTAAGTTCAATCAGCATGCTGATATTCAATCAATGTTCTGATAAGTTCATTTGGTTAAATCAATGAGGGAGCTACTCAAGATGTAAGTGTCCTGATAGGTAAGTGCATTTTCAACCTAAAACCATATTAGCGTCCAAATGTGTCATCAGTGTCATGACTTACCAAGTACAGGAGAGCGTTGCTGAGATATTAGCGTCCTAATTGACACTTCAAAATAGTTTTGACATTTTCCAACATTTTAAAGCTCGATAAAAATAGTATTAAACACTTGGTGTTTTGAATCAAATCAAACGTTGAAAATTCATTGAGTGATTGATAAAATAAAAAAAATACTTTGAGATCAAATCGTCTAAACCATGCAATCATGCACATTTGCTGAATCATATGATAATAGAGATTCTACAACCTAAACATAGTTCAATAACATAAAGATATGTCATCGAACGATCATGGTCTTCAATTTGATCTTGGTAGCTTTTTCACGATGCATCACCGAGTTTCCGGGCGAATCTTCATGTGAAATTAGATGTGCAATGCATATATTATAATAATCAAAATGTGGTTTGTAATCATCAAAATATATTTTCTCATCCGGGTTATGAGGGAAATTTAGAATAACAACCTCTTCATTTATAAATCCATCCAAGAAAGCACTTTTGACATCCATTTGATATAGCATGAATCCGTTATAGCAAGCATAAGCAAGTAATAATCTAATTGCTTCTAATCTTGCTACTTGAGCAAAAACTTCTTCATAGTCAATTCCTTCTTCTTGATTTTAGCCTTGTGCTACCAATCTTGTTTTGTTTCTGACTATGATTCCTTTCTCATCTTTCTTGTTTCTCCAATAACACTTTCGTGTTTCGGTTTAGGTACAACTTCTCATACTTTGTTTCTAGTGAAGTGTCCCAACTCTTCTTGCATAGCAAGACTCCAGTTTTCATCAGCTAAAGCTTTTTCTATCTTAGTAGGCTCAATCTGGGATACAAAGGCTACATGCTCTTGATCTCTAAGTAAAGTTCTAGTTGCTACATCTAGGTTTGGATCACCTATGATCTGATCTTGAGGGTGACCTAAAAGCAACCTAGTGTTCTTAGGTGGTTCAACAACTAGTTCAACTTGGGGTTCACTGGATTCATGTTCGACAGGTTTGTTAGTTATGATTACATCATCATCATCATCAATTCTAACTTGTTATACTTTCTTTTCTAAAGCCATTCTAAGGTTAGATTCATCAAATTTAACATGTGTTAATTCTTCTACAGTTTTTGTAGATTTATTGAATACCCTGTAAGCTCTACTGTGAGATGCATACCCTAAAAATATACCAATATCAGACTTAGGGTCAAATTATCAAGATTGTCTTTATACATTTGCAACCAAATACTTTCGAGTGATCGATTTTAGGAGTTCTATCTTTCCAAAGCTCATACGGAGTTTTGTTCAATTTTCTCTTAACCATCACTCTATTCATGACATAGCAAGCAATATTTATAGCGCTAGCCAAAAAGTATTTTGCTACATCATATTCACATAACATTGTTCTGCACATTTCTTGAAAGGATCTATTTTTCCTTTCAACAACTCCAATCTGTTGAGGAGTTTTGGGGGTTGAAAGGTGATGGGTGTATCCTTGCTTGTTGCAAAAGTCTTCAAGACTTACATTTACAATCTGTCACGACCCACTATCTATGACGTCATGACCGGCGCGGTGTGGAACCCCGCGTATATCCTCCCTCGATATACACGGCGTCCCGTAAGCCTCATCTAACAACACACATAAACCCAATAAACAATATCAAACACATGGACATAAATAAGATCATCAATATAAAACATTCCCAAAATGACAACCATAAAATTCCTCCAAATCGATAATGTTCAAAAGTACAAAATTATACTTAACCATAATTACAAACCCATCTAAATGTTAAGTATAAACATTAGGTTTTATATAGTACAATTTATCAAAATGCGAAAAAGTACTAAAACACCTACATCAACAAAATACAGGGAAATGCTTCGCAGCTAAGCCTTTCCTTTCCCCTTTCTATTCAAACCTGAAAAGATAAGGATGAAGAGTGAGCTACAACAAGCTCAGTGAATGTTCTCTACAAGTGGCATATATATGCATTTAAATAAAACATTGCAAGATCATTAAAACAGTTTAAATAGCATTGTGATACCAAAGATTACATAAATGGCAATATAATGCATCATGTCATAACCAAGACAATGCATATCATTTTATATCCTAAACACCTCATGAGTAAGTGTCAATCCAAAGGCCTGAGCATGCGACACCCATTGCCTGATCGACCTCATACCCGTAATCTAATAAGATTTCTGAGGTCGTGTAGCTAATAGGATCACCTCACCGAGACAAGTAATATATCTAGGCGATCCTATCTACACAAGCAATAAAACCCTGTGCAAGGTCCACAACTGGGGATCACCATCCAGCCCAATGGAATTTCCTAAGAGAGAATCCCATGCTAGGAGATCTAACCCACATTGCTTTCCCAACTGGACTATGCTCAAATACATTTCATAAAACATCAAATCATGCATACTACATTAGATAAGCATTTAAAAAATGCATTTATACTACAATGCCACATATAGAAATCACAAGTAAAGAAACATTCACAAATCGATTGGCTAGACTTAGCCAATCCAATCCAACCACAAGAAGTACTAGAATGCACCAAACCACTCCTAAGCACCTTAACCATCAATTGGCCTATTTGGGTTACTTAGATCAACCACAATCCCTGCACATGACATGGTTTATACAACACCAAAATCAGTCCAAAAGTGTGTCGAACAACCATGTTTAAACCCAATTCAATAGCCAATTATGATTCTAGAATGGTTATACACATGAGCTAATTCTATATTGCTCAATTCAACCATTTAATATCAAATTAGACCACACTTAACCCAATTGAATGCAATAGGTTGATCCCCATGATCCAACCATTATAATACAAGGCATTCAATCTTAAATAGAGTTAAGTAGACCAATTTCATGTCAATTTCATCAATTGACATCAACTAGGTCAAAATTCCCAAATTTGGGAAATTTTTCAAATCACATGGCCTAGGCCAAAATTACACTACACCTAAGGTCTTCAGCAAGTAAGATCAGTAAATTGAACTACCAAACATCCACATTTACTTATCTAATCAACGTAGATTACATGCAACTTGAATGGAAAACCCTAAGTCCATAACCTAGGTTTAGGTCAAATACATGGCTAAACATTAATTACACCATAATTCAATGCACTGTTCGGATGTAATAAGTTGCCAAACGAAATATACAATAACTTAATTAACCGTTCAAATTCAAGAACATCAAAAGACAAATCTTCTGTCAAAGATTGAGCTAAATCCAACGACAGATCAAAGAGATATGCCTCTTTGATTAAGACAACTCTAATTGAACGGTTTCTCCTCTCCTACTGCAAATACTCGAACTCAGATGATTGTAACAAAGACTCAACCAGTCAACATCTTAACCATTAATAATGCAACATGTTCAGTTGTAAACCATCTGCTGAAGTATCACATCCATCCAATGGTAGATTTAGGCGATCCAACAGTTTGATCTAAATTGTGCGAGAAATCTAGATTTTTCGACCATCTGTGCTTGGGAGGTTATATCACTCAGAATAAAACTCCAATCAAGATCTCCACTGACAAGAATGAAGAACCATAAGAGAAGAACTGGTTGAAAAATTTTCAGCTTGATCAGACCGCGAATCTAAGAGATCAACGCTATGATCAAAACGTTGCTAAGACTTCCCTTCAAGCAACTTCCTCACTCTTTCTCTTCTCTTCTTTTCTCTCAACCTTACTCTCTCAAAAACGTCCCCCAAGGAAGAAAATGAGAGATTGAGACACATGTTACACCCACATGCACCCATTTTTCCAAGTGTTGATCATGCTCCAACACCATGCCAAGTGTTTGCTTAAGGGCTCTTTTGTTAGCCACATGGCCTTTATCCAATCACAACCTCACATGTGAGTTGTTAACCAATCCACTAATTCCAACAATTCCATCATTTTTTCATTTATTTAATCAATACATGCTCATTTCAAATCATGGTCCAATTGGCCCCATTATATAGTTAATAACACATACATTAATATTAATGTCACTATTAATATATTACTTTAGTGATGTGTATTGTTATCACTATCAATGTCATTAGCACATAAATGATAATATTAATAATGATAATTCTCTAAAATAGCATGCAAAGACACTTGAACTAACACACGTCAAGCATCAAATACGTATACGTACATGTATCGGGTACTCTACGGGTTAAAATGACATCATCCTAAGGTACGGGCGTTACACAATCTCCCCACTCCGATCACTTCTAATGACAGTGATCTTGTATCCCTTTTCATTTTTAACACGAGCAAAATTTTGCAAATATATTTATACATCACTCTTATGTGCAATAACGAGTAAAATCATCAACAATCACAAGACAATAAGATTTTCCATCTAAGCTTTGTGTTCAAGTTGGTCCAAACAGGTCCATATGGACAAGTTCAAGAGCCCTTGTGATTGAGCTTTGGGTCTTACTTTTGAAAGAAGATTTTGTATGTTTGCCCAATTGGCATGGCTCACATACTCTTATCTTTCAAGTATATTCTTTTAGGGAGGCATCTAGCTAAGTTAAGTTTTGCCAACTTTGAAATGTTTTCCATCCCTACATGAGGTAGTCTCCTATGCCAAAGCCAAACATCATTTTGTTCAATAGCACTTAAACATGAAACATTTTTATCACACAATTCAAGCAAATTTGTCGTATAAACATTTTTAGATCTATATGCAATGCAACATTTTCATTTTCATGCTTAATAAGGCACCGATTTGCTTTAAACGAAATGACAAATCACTTGTCACATAATTGACTTATGCTCAAGAGATTATATTTCAGGCCATTGACATAAAAAACATCAGATATAGATAGAGAGTCGTTACCAATAATGCCGACGCCGACAATTTTTCCTTTGCTGTTGTCGCCGAATGTTACGACACCTCCATCTTTGCGGACCATGCTCAAGAAATTTGATTTGTTACCAGTCATGTGTCTAGAGCATCCGCTATCCAAGTACCATACATCATTCTTTGAAGTACCCTACACCACATAGAACACTTTTGATTTTGGAACCCAAGTGGCCTTGGGTCCTACAAGGTTAGCCTCATTCAAAATATCTTTCTCAACCCATGCGAAACAGCTTTTCCTTTTTGTTCTAAGTGTGCACCTTCCTATGGTATGGCCTTCCCTATTGCAGTAGTTGTAAATAGGTCTCTTGGTTAACAAATAGTTATATGATTTTTGCTTTGACCCTTCTATATATCTTAACCCAACCTTGTCAAAAGCACAACTTTGTGCTCCTAACATCATATGAAACAGTTTTGACCATTCGTAAACTTATGTACTACACTGGTTAGGTCATCTACACTATTTTGGAGTGTATCTCTCTCCTTTCTAAGTATTTCATAATCAATTTGGAGAGTATCAAAAACATCCTGTTGTGATTCTATTTTAACTAAGGCTTATCTTAAGCTACTTTTGAGTTTTGAGTTCTTTTTAATTTTCCTAGAAAGTTTAAGTCTCAAACACTTAAGATCATTTTCTTCATTAGAATCAAAACAATAATTAAGAACAAGAGAGTTAGAGTCTTTTACCTCTGTACTTGCCATGACGCATGGTACAACCTTTTTATTGCCAATGTTCGAGTTGCTCTCGCTCGAACTGGTATCGTCCCAAGTGACCTTTAAGAATTTCTTTTCCTTCTTCTTAGAATTGAAGTACTTCTTTCTGTTTGGGTACTCATTCCTCATATGTCCTGACTTGTTACATTCGTAACATATAAGTTCGCTTGATTTAGTGCCACTTATCTTTCCCTTAAAGTACTTTGAACGCGATCCTCTTTTTTCTTTTCTTCTCAAGTAACTTAGCCTTTTTGTCAGCATAGCAACTTCATCATCCCTGTTCTCAACATCGGAAGAAGAATCACTTGAATCGTTCACATTCAGAGTTAAGTCCTTCTTTGATTTGTGGTCATACTTTGATTCATTCTTGATTCTGTTCTTCAATTTCCTCGATCGTCGTAACTTTAGGGTTCCACTCTTTTGGTTATCCCTTAAGGAGTTTCTCAACTGTCTTTGCTTGTGGGAACACCTAACCCAGATTCTTCAACTCATTAATAATCTTGGTGAAACGTGTTATCGCATCTGAGATGTCTTCGTTCTCACTAATTCTGAAGGTTTCATATGATTCCTCCACCATTCTCAATTTTGTCTCCTTTACTAGCTTTGTGCCTTCATGAGTAACTTCTAGTTTATCCCATATCTCTTTGGCAGTGTCGCAGACACTGACTCTGTTGAATTCATTGATGGAGAGACTGCAGAATAACATATTTATGGCCTTGTCATTTAATTGCTCTAACTTCTTTTTTCCAGGTAGCCATTCATTTTTTAGCTTCAGCACAATTACTCCATTTTTTTATCTTTGTGGGAGTTGTATAGCCATTTCTCACGATTTTCCAAATCAAAATCATGGGATCTCATGAAGTATCTCATCCTTATTTTCCAGTACAAGTAATTATCACCCTTAAACAATAGAGGGTGATTCACAAAGTTTGTTGGTCCAGTATTATAGTCCAAGAGGGGGGAGGTGAATTGGACTTTGCGGGTTTTCACGTTACCTTTTGGATAATATAATTAAACAAATAAAGTGCGCAGTAGGTAACAATCAAAATAAACAAATGCAAGAAAGATAATTGGACACAGAGATTTAGAGTGGTTTGGTTTTCCTAGAACCTACGTCCACTACCCAATCACCACGATCAGGATTTTTCAATACATTATTGGCTAGTCAACTTACGAGTGTGACTAAAAGCCGTTTACACTAACCAACATAAACACACGCTAACCTATCAAGGGCTTGGTTGAAAAGCCACATACTAACCAACATAAGGGCTTGTTTAGAAAGCCACACTCTAGCCTACACAAGGGCTTGGCTAAAAAGCCACACTGTAACCAACTTAAGGGCATGGTTGCGAGCCGTACAATATATGGTATGTTCCTGGTTGACAAACACGTCAACTATACATCAAGATTACAAATGATAGAGAAAAGTGTTTTACAACACTCTCAACAATATCAAATGAGTAAACACCACTATTCCAACCACAATGATTTAAATGATGCAATATCTTAAAATAGTTTTTCTCAAATATGCAATCGATTCAAATATATACGATATGAACTCAAGAATCGAATGTGCACATATATCTAGATATTGATTCTAGCAATGATATGTTTATGGCACAAGAATCAATATATAATGATGATCAAAACTTGATGATTCTAAAAGTGTAAATGATTAAGTTCAAGAATCAAACAAACTAAGTGTTGATTTATGAAATCGGTTCAATATAGTATAACTTTAACACATGAATCGATACCACAAGATATTTATGAAACCACTAAATAAGATACAATAATATGAAGATCAAAATAGGGTTTCACAAACAATACTCAAAACGAAATCAGTTTTCAAGATGTTAACATAAGCACAAAACTGATTTGCTCAAATCAAAATCACAAGAATCCAGATATAGAAAATATACCCCACTTAGGTAAGGTTGAAGCTCTGAGATTCTTCAAGTGTGATGTTGGATGGTTGAAGCTCCGAGATTCTTCAAGTGTGATGTTGGATGAGAGATACCACGTTCAAGAATGATCAAAACACAACAAGATGTGTAGATAACACTCAAAAACGTGTTGGATGAGAGATACCACGTTCAAGAATGATCAAAACACAACAAGATGTGTAGATAACACTCAAAAATGTCTTGAACACTTGCTCAATAGAAACACACAAGTTTCTGAAAGTTTTGTAAGATTTGGAGAACTTTTTGAAAGTATGAATCAATAAATCAAATGTAGGTAAACTTTTGCTGTAAAAGAGGTTTAAACTCTCTCAAGAACTTGTTCTGGACTTGTAAAAATGCTAAGATGAAAAACGCACAAGTTCTTTAGTTTTTGCAAAAGTTTCTCTTCAAATGAGCAAGTGTGGTATTTATATAAAAATACCACACTGAGGCATAGGAAAGCGTTCCTCAAGGAAGAAGCGTGTTTCTGCTTTGAAATCTGAAAAATCTCATATTTCCCTCCAATTAAGGAGCGCGTTCCTTATATGAGAAGCGCATTCCTTAATGTGTCCGTTGGACATAAAAGCGAGGTCCTTCATCAAGAACGACTAACTCTATAAAATTTTCTATTTTGCCCTTGACAATAGGAGCTCGTTTCTACTTAAAGGAGCGCATTCCTCGTACAAGGAGCGCGTTCCTTAAACTATGATAAAAAATTTTGAGTCTTGAAAAAAATACTCAAGAACGCGTTCTTTAGGAGAGGAATGCGTTCTTTCACTGTGAAATGAAAAAAACTCAATTTTTCGATCATAATGTGTTTAGGACTTTGCCAAATACATATACTAACTTTTAAAAACAATTTTGACAAGATTAAAATATAATTGACAAGGTTAAATACGTGTAAATCAATTGACGAAGTATATGATTGAAACATTCAATACAGTACACGTAAAACAATGAAACCATGCAAAGTGGGTAAAATGAATGTATGTTAATCACTGATAAATATATGCACGATAAACAATTTTAACTATGTGATCGGATAATTATCATACAAATGTGTATGCGTGCATGATCAATAATATAATAGTGTATATGCATGAGTATGATAAACTATATGCATGATTTTCGAAAAGATGCAAATCATATTGTGGTTGGAACATGTAAATGTTACTCTACAACATTAAGATTCTAAATAGGAAATATAACCATGAAGCTCTTGAATCTTCATACTATGTTGTTTCTTTCACATGCTTTGGCAATATAGTTGAATCCATCTGATATAGCTAGTTAGCATTGAAACAACTACGTCAAAGATACTAGTAATCACAAGTATGTTGTTTGTAATCATCAAAACAAAATCGAGTGAGAGTAGTTACATCAACAACACTGGGATACAATTACTGCCTTATAAAAAGATGCTTGGAAATGTGAGACTTCCTCTTCAAAGACAATCTCTGATTACAACACAGATATGAACCTTTACTCAAACAAATGCTCAGCAAGATATTGAATTTTAAACACGGCTGAGAAGAATAATGTATGAAAATTTGTTTCTTTGGAAGATCTCACAAGATATAAGTTAAAGCACTACTTTTCCAAAGATAATAATATTATAATGCAAATACTTTCAAAAAATATTCATTTTGAAAACAAACTAACTTTTAAAGAGTGATAAGAGCTGATAAAAATTATATCTCTCTTTTTGAAGCGCAAGATCAGGGTGTATTTATAATAAAGCAGAACGATATTCAAACTTTTGAGTTTTGGAGCCGTTGAGAGATAGATTCAGAAATTCAAATCAAGTGGCTAAAATCTGTCACAAGAATGGTAGATAAACTTCTATGGAAATGTTATGATCAGAAAGAAAATACATGAAAGAAGAAATGGATCAGAATGATCAGTTTTTCATATTTTTAGAAACAATGTCAGTCGTTTAGCATAGTGCATTAGTGTCCTACTGGAAATGGAGGGCGCTACTGCGGCATAATTTCATAGTAGCAAACACGTATGTGAGCGTCCTGCTACAACATGAGCATCTTGGTGCTTATGAACCGAATAACTTGAAATGTATCAATTAGTAAATGAGGAAGCTATTTGAGCATGAGCGTCCTGCAGAAGCTACCCAGAAAATTCCAAGAATTTTCTCGACTTGCTTGAGCTTCCTACTCTTGTAGGAGAGTCCTGCAGTGTTTGGCCTGATGTAGTTGTTAAACACCCAAGAGGAGGGTGAATTGTGTGTAATGGCCATTTTAGAACTTTTCTAATTTCTTAACTATATTCTTTGACTAAGTTGAGTTCAATGCTTAAATAAATCTAATGAACATAAAGTAAAATGCATAAAGTATAGCATACTAGCATTTACAGTTGTTCGGCCATGCCTATGTCCACTACCTAATCTCCCGATTAGGATTTTCGAACTTCACTAATAAATCCTCTAACGGATGAGGACCAAACTATTACAAATGTCATTTTACAGGTTCAAGGCAAACTTATCCTTTTGCGGGCTAAGTATGAACCATATATCTTTTTCACGGGCTAAGAAAGAACTACTTGTTCCTTTTGCGGGATAATGAAGAACTGATATCCTTTTCGTGGGCTAAGGAAGAACCACTTGATCTTTTTTCAAGGTAAAAGATAAACCTACCCATGATTCCAGCCTAGGAATCATTAAGTGAGTCAAACTCACTTGACGTGATTGTTTCAATCATGAAACATACCAAACCTTAGTTACAGGATTACAATGATTAAGATAGTTCTAAACAAGTAGAACACTTACAATACAATGCATATACATCAATCAAAAGATATTAAACATTAAGCTCGTAATGGAAAGAGAGAGTTGGAGATATCACTTACAACCTTTTACCTTGCAAAGATTTGATATTGCTCAAATGAGATCTTTAGAAAGTTTGTTTGATGATCTTAGAAAAACGGTTGTGAAATGCACACTACAAGCCTTTGACTCGATTAAACACCAAATCCAAAATCTTTGAAGATGAGAGAATAAATTGATAAGATTGAAACTCATTTTCTCATTTTGAAAAACTCTTTCAAAACTAGAAAACTCTACAAATCAAGAGAATGTGTTTGAAACTTTATGTGTGTTCTCTCTTTAGTGTAAAATAGCTACAGTAGATGTATAAATAGATGGAAAATAGTTACTAGCTGTTATACTAAAAAATATGACCATTGGAGTCGTCAAAGATTAAAAAATCTAACCGTTGAAATTCTGCAGACCACAAGGAGCACGCACTTCTCCTAAGTGGGAGCACGCTTCTCTGATAAACAGAAACCCAGAAATCAGGGAGGACGCTAATACAACGTTAGTGTCTTGATGGGCTTACCTAGAATTGTTGTCTGCACGCAAGGAGCGTGCTTCTCTGTGCAAAACGGAGAGGCTATTTGCTCATACTGTTAAGGAGCTCGCTCCAAGGCTAAGGAGCGCACTTCTGAAGCCTGGTTTTTCAAAACTCACTTAGTTTAAAGATGTTTCTTTGAAAAATCATTGCATAAACTAGTTTAAATCAAATCAAACACTTTGAGCATGAAGATACAGACTTGAAATCATTTTCCAATAATCAAAACATTATTGAAAACATTTAGATCATTTTCAAATAGATTAAACATCACGATCATTTGAAATATGATGATTTTGCAAAAGACTTATGCATGTATGATTTGAAAGTATTGAGCAATAAGGAATAAAGTAAGTACATCCTAATTCTAGACTTACATATCTCTCTCTTAATCTCAATTCTACTCTTCTTGAAATCTTTTGTTCGTGTTGTTCATTCTTGGAAGAGTCTTTGAACTTGAATTGAGCTTTAAGTCCACTTTAATTCTTCTTCTTGTAATTGAGCTTGTAATCCTTCTTTGCTTTACTTAAGGTGCTGAAATATACTTAGCTCAAACATTAGCACCAAATGGTGTATTGTTTGTTAAAATCAAAACAATTAAGAGAGTGCTAAGTGAGAAACCACTTAGGCCAACAATCTCCCCCTTTTTTATGATGACAAACAATATAAATTTGATAAACATAACAACCATATAATGCAAGATAGTATGGTCATAAATATGAAATATGAAGAAAATTCATTCATACATACTATCAATCAATAGTGTATATCAAGATTCAACTATTTCTCCTATTTCTCTCCCCCTTTGGCAATATAAAAAAAAAGGCGGAAAAAATTATCGAGAGTCTCATGAGGATAATCCTAAAGCATAACATCAAAACACCGTAACTCTTCCTTTTAAAAAGAGATGGAGACTCCCCCTCACTCTATACACTCAAACTCAAGAGGATTCATGACAACAAGTTACGATTAAGCACATATGAATGCATAAGGGATGTTATACCATAAGACACATCCATAAGATTCAAGATGTAATGTTTAAGCACATGGAGAAATATAAACATGACAAGATAAAAATATGGAAAATTTTAGCTCAACGTTCATAGGCTAGCTAGATGATATTTTTGAATGTTGCATAACATAGCCAAGAGTAAAATCATGTAGACGCACAAGAGAATTTAAAATTATAGAAGGCGTCTAGTCATGGGAAGTGAGAAAGATTTGCTAAAAGATGAATTCATAAAGAATTTTAAGCACAAGTAATCATTCTCATGGTATTAGATAAGAATATGAATTTGATTATCAACATACGTCTAATACGAAGTATGCTCTATTATGTATGAGAAATAAGCACAAGCATATATAAGCTTCATAGCATAGGCAAAATGATCTATGATTAAGCAAGGCCTGACTATTATGATTCTAATGAGATGCAAAACATATTTTTGAAGTTCATCTCATCCATTAGATATCAAAAACATAAGCATTTGATGCATATATAGTTTGAAGTTTAAGCAAAGCATCAGATTAGCTTTCCAAGGTTTAGACATATTTAGATGTTGCATATGAAGAGCAAAGGCTAAAAATGATATTTATCATTTGATATCGAATGAGCATATAACATATATGCAGCATAACATTCATATTACAATCATGTAACATTGATAAACATGAATGATATACAAGATGAAGTATAACACACTTATCAACCATATGAACCATGTAAAATAAATCATGACATGTGCAAGACATGGCAATAAGATTTGAATGACTTAAATGTGTGTAATGAACAATATAATCATTCAAGTAGTGGCATATGCTAGCTTTGATAATGCTAATGAAGTGCACAATATGAGTAGGAGGTTCAAGGCACTTCTTAGAAATCTAAATTTGAATTTTTGATGCTTATATGATTTAAGATGAAGAGCATGCATCAAGATAAGTGTATGAAAGGCAATGCCAAGGGGTAACATAGACAATTGCATTCCAAGGAGATAGGTATATAGTATGAGATTATGTCTATGGCCTATAATAAATTTTTAAAGTAATTCATGGGAGTTATTGAACATATAACATGGATCCTTGAATCTTAGTTATAGATGAATCATGCACATATAGTAGTTTCATAAACTTAGGACAAGCATGATCACAATATAATGAGATAACATAGGCAAAAATATGAAAGGATAATCCAATGCCTAGCTATACATTGTTCATATTGATGCCAAAGATATATTAATAGAAGTGTAGGCATATATAGTGATCCATAGTATCATACTCAAATGAGTATAGGGATTAACATACATTAGAGTTCAAGGTAGACAAAAGTGAAGTATGTAACATTTCTGTTTAATGATTTCAAGCAATATAGCATAGAAATGAACACATTTGTCTTTAAAACTATGTTCCATAGCATGGACAGTTTAAGCACAATCATATATAGTTTCATATTTCAAAACATAGACACATTACACATCAATGACTATAGATATGTTGACAATTTAGCATGGTCACATTATTATAGGCTCGATGCTTCAACCGTCTGAAGAATAGGCTCGATGCTAGCAGAAGGAAGAGACGCATTGATACAGTATAGAAGTTCTCCTTGACCCTTTGAAGCTTTCTCAAGATCCTTCAGTCTCCTATCTTGCTCACTTAATTTCTCAAAAATAGATTGAAAGTTTGAATTGAGTGAAGCATTCATTTGAGCAAAACATCTCTCAATGACAGAAGATGAAGCGGAAGAAGGAAACTCCTCTAGAACAGGTCTGGAAGTAGAAGGAGCAAAAGTAGATGATGAGTAGGAACAGGTGAGACTTTTGCACTAGGACCAGCTTTTAAAGGAAACTCATACTCTAGAGCATGAAATACAGGGTCTTCTTCTTCATGAACTAGATGGAAGGCTTCAACAGGCACTGATGGAGAAGGTAGACTATGATCCCTTCGAGACTTTGGAACCCATTTCTATCAAATGTAAACTTGAGGTTCTTCATAGTAGTTGCACCTATAGCTCCATGTGAAGTGATGGATTTCTTGTCTTCTCCTTCTAGATTCACTTCTTGTTCTTTGAAAAACTTGGTTAATTTCATGTGATAGTTGCATATTTAGATAGGTTTTAGAGAGTGCTTTAGGTGTGTTTTAGGACATTTTATGCATTAGTTCATGTGTTTATGTTAATTTTTATGCAATTGTTAGTTTAGGATAATTTGGTTTTTCATGCATTATTTTAGTTTATTAGTTTATGATTTGATTCATTTCATATTTAAGTGTGTTATTGATTTGATTTGCTTTGTTTTGTAGGTATTTAGATGTGTTAGTATTGGTTTTGGATGATGAAAACATGTACAAGAAGATGCAAAAGAGGAACTTGAAGAACCCAAGTCAAAAAAGGGTAGAAAAATGGCTAAGTTAAAAAATCAGGCGAAGTGTGTCGTTCTGGGAGCCGCGGCGCCATGGTAGTGGAATGAAGAGGAGAAGAATATGGTTCTGGGCGCCACGGCGCCGTTGGGTTTTTAAACTTGCGAAATTAGCAGGTTTTTGTGTATTTTTTCCCCACTTTCTAATTTGAATTCCACACGACTTTGGGGCATTTTATATATCAAAATTTAGGATTTTTCGAGGAGAATACATTGGAGAAGAGAACAAGACGACTTGGAGACGAAGAACGCGAAGATTTGATGTTGGAAACAAGGAAGAAGATTCAAGTTCTAGGATTTTTAGTTTGTTATTCATGTCTATTATTGAGGTTTTCTCCATGTTTTGTGTTCTTTTCATCCAAAGTATGAACTAATTTATTGTTCTAGAGAGGAGATGGATTATGAACAAGAAATTATGGTTTAATTTTAGATTTTTTTTTTATCAATGCAATTTTCATAGTTTATTTATAATTCTCAATGCTTCACGCCTTAAATCTTTTGTCCACTGATTAATTGAGCCTAGACTCAAGAAGTGACACTCTTGAGAGGGTTTCCTAGGTTAGAATAAGGGATTTATGACTTGATATTGTCGTAGAATCGAGAGATTTACGACACCTCTTGAAGTTGTAGGAAAAGCACGGAGTTTAATGGGTTGTTGAGAAAACAAGTTTTATCGAGAGATCGAGAGATCGGGTTGTTGACAATACGATCTAATTCGGCACTCGACAGAGGGAATTAGAGACGCAAGGATTTTGACTTATAGACTAGGAATTTGATTTGATAATAAGCATGTCTAAATTACATACTTGAAAGATAGGTAAAGTAGATTCTCTAGATTTTCGCGTATTGGTATTTTCCATAATTCATTTGTTTCAATTAGTTTTATTTTCTGTTTAATTATCAAAAATTCTATAATTTGGTTAGCTAGATAAAGTTAGAAATTAGTGAAAACGGTATTGGGTGAGATGTGCAATCCTAGAGGACGACAACCCGATCTTCATCAATTATTACTACTATATGATATTGTACACTTACGGTTTTCAGCGTACATGTTTTTGGCACTGTTGTTGGGGATTGTTTCACTTTATTTTCATCAATATCATTAGTAATTGATTTTGATTTTAATCTAGTATTTTTTTTTTGAATTTTTTCTGAATTTGTTTTTCTTTGTTTTTGTTTTGAAGGTAGATTGAAGAAGTATATGCGACGTTCTAGAAGTGTTGAGTTAGTACCGTTGGATCCTGAGATTGAGCGCACTTTGGGACAGATGCGAAGAGAAAAAAGAGTGGAACAAGAGGCAATGGAGCCTGAAAACAATCAACGTCTTCTTTGGGATTACTTCAAGCCTGTCATCCATGATAATTACTCTGGGATAGTGAGAGCACCCATTGCTGCAAACAATTTTGAGTTGAAGCCGGCATTAATTACAATGGTTCAACAACATCAATATGGGGGCTCTCCAATAGAAGATCTGATGATTCATATACAATCATTCTTGGAAAAATGCGATACGGCCAAGATCAATGGCGTGGCTGAAGATGTAATTCGATTAAGATTGTTCCCATTTTCTTTGAGGGACAAGGCTAAGTCATGGTTGCAAGGCTTGCAACCTAGGAGTGTTGCTACATGGGAAGAATTGATACAAAAATTTCTTCAAAAGTATTTCCCACTAGCAGAGACGGCTCAACTACGAGTAGAGATTGGTTAATTTAAGCAATTGGAGAATGAGTCACTATATGAGGCATGGGAACGATTCAAGGAATTGTTGAGGAAGTGTCGACAACACAACTTTCAAGTGTGGATGCAACTTCAAATATCTTATAATGGGATGACAATTTCTACACGTACTTTGGTAGATGCCGCAGCTGGTGGCAATATAATGAGCAAGACAGCTAAGGGAGCTTTCAATCTATTGGAAGAGATGGCTTCCAACATATATGAAGCTCCTAGTAAGAGATCCTTGGTGAAAAAGGTTGCTTGAGTGCTTGAGCTTGATCCGATGACTGCAATTTTGGCACAACTATCTACACTATCTAATCAAATAGCTTTGTTACAAGGTGCACAAACTTCCATTGAGAAAGTAGCGGCAGCTAGCATGGGATATTTGGGTGGAGAGACTATTGAAGAACAAGAAAATTACTTGAATGACTGGGGATACAACTACATAAACAATGTCTCAATTCCAAACCAATACCATTCGGGGATAAGAAATCATGAGAATTTCTCCTACTCAAATAGTAGGAATGTTTTGAATCCTCCACCAAGCATGTCAATGCCACCACAAGAGAAGAAACCTTCTTTGGAAGACCTTTTGAGTGGGTTCATAGAAGACTTGAAGGCAAAGCAAGATAGAACCGAGTCAAGAGTAGATGGGTTGGAAGTTTCACTCAAGAACATTGAAGTACAAATAAGGCAACTGGCTTCAGCAATTAGTTCCCAACAACAAGGCTCGTTCCCTAGCAACACTCAAGTCAATCCTAAGGAACACAACAAGGCCATTACACTCAGAAGTGGAAAAGAAGTTGAAGGCAGAAAAGCAAGAATGATAAGACCATGCCATCATCATCATCAAGCAACTCAAAGAATGAGGCAAATCAAGAGGAGCACAAGCAGGAAGAGACAAAGGAGAGGCCATGCTGACCGGGTCCCATCTTAAAGCCTCCTCTCCCTTTTCCTCAACGTTTTCAAAAGAAGAGACTTGATGAACAATTTGCAAAGTTTTTGGACATGTTTAAGAATATTCATATAAATATCCCTTTTGCAGATATACTGGAGTAGATGCCCAATTATGACAAATTCATGGAGGATGTCATGTCAAATAAGAGCAAACTTGAAGCTACCTCAAGAGTGTTGTGCCATCGTACAAAGGAAGCTACCTCAAAAGTTGAAAGATCCAGGGAGTTTAACTTTACCTTGCATTATAGGTTCTTCTAATTTTGAAAAGGTTTTATGTGATCTTGGGGCAAGTATTAATTTGATGCCATTTTCTGTTTTCAAGAAATTGGGCCTTGGCGAAGTGAAGCCAACTACCATCTCTTTGCAATTGGTGGATTGCTCTCTCACCTATCCTCGTGGCATTATAGAAGACATTTTGGTGAAGGTCGACAAATTCATCTTCCCAGTAGATTTTGTGGTGCTTGATATGGAGGAAGATGGAGATGTACCTTTTATACTTGGACAACCCTTTTTGGCTACTGGGCGAGCTTTGATAGACGTCCAAAAGGGTGAACTTACACTGAAGGTGAATGATGATGAAGTACTCTTTAAGTTTTTGGTTCCACTTTTGATCAAGATACTTTTAGTTTTTGGTTCCACTTTTGATCAATGTTTGCACAATCTTGCTTTGGTGTTGAAGCGATGTGAGGAGACTAGTCTTGTACTTAATTGGGAGAAGTGCCATTTCATGGTACAAGAAGGCATTGTTCTAGGCCATCGAGTGTCTTCAAAGGGTCTTGAAGTTGATCGGGCCAAGATTGTAATTATTGAGAAGCTTCCACTTCCAAAATGTGTCAAGGACATAAGAAGTTTTTTGGGACATGCCGGGTTCTATAGAAGATTCATAAAAGATTTCTCCAAGATCACAAAGCCACTTTGCAATCTTTTAGAGAAAGATGTTCCTTTTTGTGTGAATGATGAATGTGAGAAGGCTTTTGAGGTACTAAAAGATGCATTGATTTCAGCTCCTATTATGGTGGTGCCGGATTGGAAGCTACACTTTAAAATTATGTGCGATGCTAGAGATTTTGCTGTTGGAGCGGTGCTTGGACAACGACATGAGAAGATGTTCAGAGCTATATATTATGCTAGTTGTACCCTGGACGTGGCCCAACAAGACTACACTACGACTGAGAAAGAGTTGTTGGCGGTTGTGTTTGCATGCGATAAGTTTCAGTCATACATTATTGGGTCTAAGGTCATTGTTTATACTGACCATGTGGCAATTCGGTATTAAGAAGAAAGATGCCAATCCAAGGTTGATTCGGTGGATTATTCTATTGCAAGAGTTTGATCTAGAGATTTGGGACAAGAAGGGGAGCGAGAATGTGGTGGCCGATTACTTATCACGGCTACAGCCTGAAGGCACAAAGGATGTGGTTCCTATTCAAGAGTCGTTCCTGGATGAGCAACTCTATAGTTTGGGGGTAAAAGCCCCTTGTTATGCTGATTTTGTGAATTTCTTAGTGTGTGGTACATTACCCCCAGATTTCTCTTATTCAAAGAAAATAAAGTTCTTGCATGATGTGAAAGCCTATATGTGGGATGAGCCATTACTATTCAAGAGGTGTAATGACCAAATGATTAGAAGATGTGTACCGCAGGATAAGTTTCGAGATATTCTTCGAGGGTGTCATTCTTCCACTTATGGGGGCCAATTTGGTGCTCAAAGGACGATGGCAAAAGTACTTGAAAGTGGGTTCTATTGGCTCACTTTATTCTGATATTCTTACGTCTTTGTGAAGGCATGTGATCGTTGTCAACGTTTGGGTACCATGTCAAGGAGACATGAGCTGCCTTTAACCAATATTATGGAGGTTGAGCTTTTTGATGTATGGGGCATTGATTTCATGGGCCCGTTCCAGTCTTTATGTGGAAAATCCTACATCCTTCTCGCGGTTGATTATGTTTCCAAATGGGTCGAGGCTATTGCTACGCCTACCAATGATGCGAGAGTAGTGCTCAAATTAGTGCAAAAAAACATCTTTACTTGATTTGGCACCCCTCGAGGTATCATCAGTGATGAGGATTCCCACTTTTGCAATAAGCCCTTTAATTCGTTACTTGCTAAATATGGTGTGAAGCACAAGAGAGCCCTTGTATACCACCCTCAATCCAATGGGCAAGGCGAGATAAGCAACCGAGAAGTAAAACAAATTTTGGAGAAGACAGTGAATGTGAGAAGAAATGATTGGGCACTTAAGCTTTCGGAGAGCACCGATTGGGCAATTATGAAGCTGAATTTTGACTTGAAAGCTTTCGGAGAGCACCGATTGTTACAACTTATGGAGATGGAAGAGTTCCGAAATGATGCATATGAAAATGCCAAGCTCTACAAGGGGAAAACCAAACAATGGCATGACAAGCTGATTTTGAAGCGGGACTTCTTACCGGGCCAACAAATTATTTTATTCAATTCCAGATTAAAGCTATTTTCAGGCAAGTTGAAGTCTAGATGGTGGGGGCCCTTTATTGTGGAGACATTTTTCCCTCATGGTACGGTGAAATTGAGAAGTGCTGATAGATCTTGCTTTCGGGTTAATGGCCATTGGTTGAAGCATTACTTTGGCCAAGAGGAGCGGCGTGATGAGAGCATCACTCTTGGGGAGCTGTGAAGGCGTTATTAAGGAAAGTCGGGCTAACGACTGTAAACCAAGCGCTAGATGGGAGGCAACCCATCGGTTTTGGAGTTTTATTATTTCTTGTGCTTCATGTTTTTAGTCATTGTAGTATAGGATTTGAATTTCGTGTATTGACAGATTTGATTACTTGTCCGTTCTAGGTTCTGAAGCAAATTTGGAGGTCTTCTGGGAGCCTCTAGGAGAGACGCAAGGCATGCATTATGTGGCATCTTCAACCATTTGGGTTCAGGGGGTTTTTCTAAAACTCCTCTCTCTCTTATATGCCTCTGTTTTTTCTAGTATTTATTTGTTTCTTTCATGCATTGAGGACAATGCTTGCTTTAAGTTTGGGGGAAGAGTTTTGAATTTTTGTCATGGTAAGTTTGCTGAGTGTGCATTAGTTTAGGCTAGGTAGTCACATTTTTTTACAACTTTAGACTTACTTATGGAGGGCTAATGACAAGAGAACACTTTAGAGATATGAAACGATAGGAGAATGTAGAAAGTTACTTATATGTATGTGTGCTTGATCCAACTTTCTGCTGGGAATTGTTAGAGAAACTTAACCATTTGTACATGGTTCTAATCCTTAGATTAAGATGTTTTGAATTGGACCTTTGTTTGCTAAGTTATATCTTAGATCTCTAGGGATTCTAGAACAAGTTTGATCACCACTCGAGGCAAAATCCTAGAAAACACACTATGAGGAAAATGATTTAGGCCGTGTTTGGAAAAGCTTGAGCCAAATGGCCTACCTTCTTTTGATTATATCCATAGTACCCATTTTGAGCTAAATGTATTTTCTTTGTTACCTACGCATTATGAATTTTGAGCTTTATCTGTTTAAATTCCTTGTTTCGATCATGTTGGAGTGTTATTATTTGGAAGGAAGAACAATGGGAAAGAAAAAGAGAAAAAAAAAGGGAATAAAGAAAATAAAAGAAGAAACAGGGTGTTACACTTATGTGTTGAAAAGAAATAAGTTTGGGGGTGTAGCATTCATTTAAAAAAAAAAAAAAAACAAACAAAAGAATGAGGACTGAATGAAAGAAAAAGTGTTTAGGGTGTTTTGAGCTACAATGTTCATATTTTTCTCTACATTTGAACTTTGGCCTCACATTACAACTTGTGGAAGACCTATTGATTTTGAATGGTGTATGATCTACGTTAGTGGAGAGTGGTGTGAAAGACTTTCCTATGGAATTCCAACCTAAAATTATATATTTTGAGATCTCATGCTTAACACTTGCTTGCACTTGTTCATGACTTGCATGATTAGTTTGATGAGATTAGCTATGTACTTATGAGTGAAAGAATCAAAAGTGAAACTTGGTGAGGGTTGGGTTGAAATTGTAGACAATTTTATACTCTTGAAATTCTTCTTTTAAGTGAGTATTCTTTTTGGTGTAATCTTGGAGGGCACGTATGTGTTTATAATGTTAAGTCTTTAATTGTGCGAGATTGTGACTGTAGAAGGGTTGTGTTAATCATGAGTTTAGTTTAGTTTTTCCCTTTGCTCAGGACGACTAAAGTCCTAAGTTTGGGGGTATTTGATAGTTGCATATTTAGATAGGTTTTAGATAATGTTTTAGGTGTGGTTTAAGACATTTTATGCATTAGTTCATGTGTTTATGTTAGATTTTCTGCAATTGTTAGTTTAGGATAATTTGGTTTTTCATGATTATTTTAGTTTATTAGTTTATGATTTGATTCATTTCATATTTAAGTGTATTATTGATTTGATTTGCTTTGTTTTGTAGGTATTTAGAAGTGTTAGTCATGGTTTTGGATTATGAAAATATGTACAAGAAGATGCAAAAGAGGGACATGAAGAACCCAAGTTAAAAAAGGGTAAAAAAATGGCTAAGTCCAAAAATCAGGCGAAGTGTGTCGTTCTGGGCGTCGCGGTGCCATGGTGGTGGAATGAAGAGGATAAGAAGAAGGTTCTGGGCGCCGTGGCGCCGTTGGGTTTTTAAACATGTGAAATTAGCAAGTTTTTTTGTATTTTTTCCCCACTTTCTAATTTGTTCCACATGACTTTGGGGCATTTTATATATCAAAATTCAGGGTTTTTCGAGGGGAATACATTGGAGAAGAGAACAAGACGGCTTGGAGACGAGGAATGCGAAGATTCAACGTTGGAAACAAGGAAGAAGATTCAAGTTCCAGAATTTTTAGTTTGTTATTCGTGTCTATTATTGAGTTTTTCTCCATGTTTTCTGTTCTTTTCATCCAAAGTATGAACTAATTTATTGTTCTAGAGAGGAGATGGATCCTAAACTAGAGATCATGGTTTAATTTTAGATCGGATTTATTATCAATGCAATTTTCATAGTTTATTTATAATTCTCAATGCTTCATGCCTTCAATCTTTTGGCCACTGATTAATTGAACCTAGACTCGGGAAGCGGCACTCGAGAGAGGGTTTCCTAGGTTGGAATAAGGGATTTATGACCTGAGATTGTCGTAGAATCGAGAGATTTACGACACCTCTTGAAATTGTATGAAAATCACGAAGTTTAATGGGTTGTTGAGAAAACAGGTTTTATCGAGAGATCGAACCGTGTTCTTGACAATACGATTTAATTCGAGACTCGAGAGAGGGAATTAGAGATGCAAAGATTTTGACTTATAGACTAGGAATTTGTTTTGATAATAAGCATGTTTAAATTACATACTTGAAGGTAAGGTAAAGTTTATTCTCTAGGCTTTTGCATATTGGTATTTTCCATAATTCATTTGTTTCAATTAGTTTTATTTGTTGTTTAACTATCTGAAATTATATAATTTGGTTAGCTAGATAAAGTTAGAAATTAGTGAAAACGGTATTTGGTGAGGTGTGCAATCCTAGAGAACAACAACCCGATCTTCATCGGTTATTACTACTATCTGATACTGTACACTTGCGGTTTTCAGCATACGACATGGCAGTGGTCTTCTCAGGAGTTTTGGATGCATGATGGATCATCATGTGGGCTAAGTTCACCTTGGTGCCTGTGAAAATGCACCATGTGAGGAAGAGGTCTTGCTTTAATACTCCACTCTTGCATCCTTTTCTAGGAAGGATAATCCTAATGATCATTAAGTGAACAAGTTTAGGAATCAAAGGGAAATGCTCTGTGGTGAGCTTTTTAGGCTCTTTAGAAATGGTCTCATCTCCCATAATGACTCTAAGGGCTTGAAGTTTGGAGTAATCCTTGAATACCATTTTGCTCTCTACCTCTTGAACATGATCCTCACAAGTAGGGATATTGAAGTATTCCTCAAAAAGACTTGGTTTAAAACTCACTTCTTTCCCATTCCCAGTTGACTTGTGTTGAAATATATCATTTTTGTACATTTCCACTAAATTGGAATAAAATACTCTCACAAGTCTAGGCTAGTAATCTTTTTGAAATGTAAGATAATCCATCAATCCCCACTTCTCAAAAAGATATTGCACAACTATGTTAGCTTCATCAAAGTACTTAAAATTAACATAGGCCAAGGGTGTGATTGATCTTCCCTTATAGTTTGGTTTCATTTTTTCACGCCTTTTGGGTGGATTCTCCCTAGTTTGTTCATGAAGTAGAAGTTTCTTCTTCACTCGAAAATGATGAAGGTTCAAGGGCTTGGACAACTCTAGGTCGTTTCCTAGTGGTGGAAACTTGTCTAGGCTGTGTTTTTTTTCGGTCTTACGAGCGATTTATATTTGGGAGCCATGAAATCTAACCACAAATGAAGTGAAAATGAAGATGAAAATGCACAATCACAGATAATCATACAAAAACCCTATAGTGATTCCCTAAGACTCGTTTCAAAGAAATTTCTCGGTGAAAATGATGAAAACGAGATGGGAAATACGAGGATTACCTTGAATCGAAGTTTTGAACCTTGAATAACGAGAATGGACGAAGATTTGAGGTGGAAGCTCAAAAGGGACGACCGTGGAGCTCACTTCTTTGATTTGAATGAATGAAGCAAATGAACTTTTTAATTTTTAAAAATTGTCTTAAGCCGTGAGGAGCACAGTTCTGTCTTTTGGGAGCGTGCTTCTTACGCAAACCCGAGACAGGGTTTTTCTCAGTGAATTAGAGGAGCGCGCTTCTTCTCCTAGGAGTGCGCTTATGTCGCATAGACAGAAACTGCTACTTTACTAATTCCTTAGGAGCGTGCTTCTCTAAAAGAGGAGCGTGCTTCTCTAAAAGAGGAGAGAGCTTCCTAAGTCCAAAATTTTCCAAAAAATTTGTATTTCTATCAAATACAAATTGTTCTAACTCAAGCGCCCAAGACTAAAGTAAAATATTCATTCAAAAGGCATATGATGTATATTTTTCACCAATCAAATATTGAACATGATGGATAATCATTTGCGTAAGTTCCATGCATTAGACAATCATAGACAATAGAAGATAAGATACTTTGATCAAGTCCAAGTTCAATTTCCAAATATCAATAAATAATGCAAATAAGCACATTTGACATTAAATAAAGGAAGTATGTTGAAATAAGTTTAAAGATTGTAAAGTTCTGAGAAAATGCTACTTAGAAATGTGTTTCTAGCTAGATCATCTAATCTAACTAAATGTTTTTCCTTCCTATCCCATTTCTTTCTAAGTTTGACGACTTTGGCTTCATTAATGGTCTTTGTGATATGTATGGTCCATTTGAAAAAAAAATTCACATAATGAAAGATTGATTCATAACAAATGTTCTCATCCTAATTCTCCAAATCATTAAGTTATCAACATTGAGAATTTGAGGAGTGAAAGGATTATCACCTAGGTCGAACTCTATTGTATTGGCCATTTGATCTTTAGCTCAAGGATGTTGAGCTTTAAATCGTGAGCACCCGCTCTGATACCAATTGTTAAACACCCAATAGAGGGGTGAATTAGAGGTGTAATGGCCATTTTAGAACTTTTCTAACTCCTTAACGATATTCTTTAACTAAGTTGAGTTCAATGCTTAAATAAATCTAATGAACATAAAGTAAAATGCATAAAGTAAAGTGTACTAGCATTTCTAGTGGTTCGGCCACACCTACGTCCACTACCTAACCACCTGATTAGGATTTCCAAACTTCATTAATGAATCCTCTTATGGGTGAGGACCAAACCGGTACAAATGCCCTTTTACAGGTTCAAGGCAAACCTATCCTTTTGCGGGCTAAGGATGAGCCATATATCTTTTTCACAGGCTAAGGAAAAACCACTTGATCCTTTTGCGGGATAAGGAAGAACCACTTGATCATTTTTCAAGGTAAAAGATAAACCTACCCATGATTCCAACCTAGGAATCATTAAGTGAGTCAAACTCACTTGACTTGGTTGTTTCAATCATGAAACATACCAAACCTTAGTTACAGGATTAAAATGATTAAGATGGTTCTAAACAAGTAGAACACTTACAATACAACGCATATCATCAATCACAAGATAATAAACATTAAGCTCGTAATGGAGAAAGAGAGTTAGAGATATCACTTACAACCTTTTACCTTCCAAAGACTCGATATTGCTCAAATGCGATCTTTAGAAAGCTTGTATGATGATCTTAGAAAAATGGTTGTAAAATGCACTTCAAAAGCCCTTGACTTGGTCAACCACCAAATCAAAAATCTAGGAGAATGAAAGAATAACTTTGAAAAGATTAAAACTCATTTTCTCATTTTGAAAAACTCTTTCAAAACTAGAAAACCCTAGAAATTTAAAGAATGTTTTTGAAACTTTATGCGTGCTCCCTCTCTAGTGTAAAATAACTACATTAGATGTATAAATAAATGAAAATTAGTCACTAGCCATTACACTCAAAAATATGACTATTGGAGTGGTCAAAGATTCAAAAACCTAACCGTTGGAATTCTGCAGACCGCAAGGAGCGCACTTCTCCTAGGTAGGAGCGCACTTCTCTGATAGACAGAAACCCAGAAATCAGGGAGAGCGCTAATACAACGTTACCGACCTAATGGGCTTACCCAGAATTTCTATCTGCACGCAAGGAACGCACTTCTCTGTGCAAAATTGAAGCCATTTGCTCAGACTGTTAAGGAGCTTGCTCCAAGGGTAAGGAACGCGCTTCTCAAGCCTAGTTTTTCAAAATTCACTTAGTTTAAAGATATTTCTTTTAAAAATCATTGCAAAAACTAGTTTAAATCAAATTAAACACTTTGAGCATGAAGATGAAAACTCGAAAACATTTGAAATCATTTTCCAATAATCAAAACATGATTGAAAACATTTAGATCATTTTCAAATAGATTAAACATCATGATCATTCGAAATATGATGATTTTGCAAAAGGCTTATGCATGTATGATTTGAATGGATTGAGCAATAAAGAATAAAGAAAGTACATCCTAATTGTAGACTTACATATCTCTCTCTTAATCTCAATTCTACTCTTCTTGAAATCTTTTGTTCGTGTTGTTCATTCTTGGAAGAGTCTTTGAACTTGAATTGAGCTTTGAGTCCACTTTAATTCCTCTTCTCGTAATTGAGCTTGTAATCCTTCTTTGCTTTACTTAAGGTGTTGAAATATACTTAGTTCAAACATTAACACCAAATGATATATTGTTTATTACCATCAAAACACTTAGGGGAGTGCTAAGTGAGAAACCACTTAGGCCAACAATACTTAATTGAAATGGCCACTTGCTTGAGCATCCTAAGACAAGTTGAGCATCCTACTCAATTGATAAAAATTAAAGTTCATTTCTTTCGAAAGATCCATTGAATCAAAAACATTTTCGATCAAATAAAAAGCATATAAAGATCATTCAAACACTTAGAATTCATTTGAAAACAATATCTTAAACGATCCAACATGATTTAGATAAGGATCAAAAGCCTTTGCAAACTTTGGAAAGATATTAAAAACATATCTGGTCAAATTTGAAGAATATGATCAAATTATGCTTAGCACTTGAAAAGTAAAGTTCTACAGACCTAAAATACAATCTAAGTGGCACTTTGCATTTGGAGAACTTGTGGCTCAGTGCTTGATTGTTCTTGGCTTGATCAAAGCTTCATTGTTCCTCTTGAAGTGATTCATCTTGGATTGATTTTTCTGTTCTTTGACTAACACACTTAAGATAATTAGTTTGGCAAAATATGGTTTGTATTCATCAAAACATTCATCACGGGGTTCTTTGAGACAACAATTTCCCCTTTATTTATGGTTTCAAACACTCATGATTATCCTTGAAGAAAAGTAATCTAAGTGAATGCATGCTATGATTATAAAATATCAGTATATCAAATCAAATATCATAGGCACATATGAACATGCTACTGGCCATCAAAAATATCATTTCATTTCATATTAGCAGATTCATACATCATACAAGACAGTTCAAACATATTTCAAGACAATTCAAACATATTTTTAAACAAAGAACACAAAAACATACAAAATACAAACTCCCCCAGAATTTGTACTGACATTTCGTCTCATCTTCTCTCTTCTTCTTCTAGTCTTCTCTTTTAGTCTTCTCCCCCTTTTGAAAGATAAAAAAGGTGGGATGAATCCGGGTGTCTTAGGCTCTTTTCTTTTCCTTCTGTAACTCCTAAAAATGTCTTGTGAAAAAAGTGTAACACCATGTACTTGCGAGTCAAACCTATACGTTGACTTGAATGTATTGTCAGACATATTCGTACACGTGTAGGTACGTACATGGCCTTGGAATAAGGTGGTGTACACTAGGGTTGTAGTGTTGGCCTAGATACACGTCCAAGAGGGGGTTCAATTGGACGTTGCAAGTTTTTCTACCTTTCAAACATTAGTATAGAAAATTTAAAGAACGAGTAAAGGCAAAAGCATGTACGTGATAAACCGCAAGCGTACGGTGTCAGGTTATAAAATACTGATGAGAATTGGGTTATTGTCCTCAAGGATTGATTAACTCTCATTAAATATCATAACTACCAACCCTAACTTTATCTAGATGATCAAAGTCGGGAATTAGTTAACTAAAAACAATGAAATAACAATGAATACTTAGCAATCAAATAGTGACTAGATATCAAGACAGGAAATCTAGAGGTTCAACTTCACCCAACCATCAACTATGTAGATTAGCTATGTTTATCATCAATACGTTCTTCGTATTTGTAAGTCAAAAATCTTAGAATCTCTAATTCGCTCTCTCGAGTGCCGAATTAGAACATATCACCAAGGAAACGATTTCGATCTCTCGATAAAAACCAAATCCCTAGTAACTGATTACATTTTGTGATTTTTCCTACAACTTCAAAAGATATCATAAACCTCTCGATTCTATGATAACCTTAGGTTATATTTCCCTTGATCCAACTCAAGGAACCCTCTCTCGAGTGTACCATCCCAAGTCTATGATCATTCAATCAGTGGCCAAGGAATCAAAAGCATTGAACCCAGAAAAATATAAATAAACTATGAAGAATCAATTAATAAAAAACATAAATCTAATCTTAATACATAGAATCAAGTATAGGATCCATCTACCCTCTAGAATACTAGTTTAGTTCATAACTTGAAGGATGAAAACATAAAACATGATCATGAACTTAAACATGAACATGAAATAACAAACTCGAACTCTTGGAACTTGAATCTCTCTCAACTTGAATCTCTCTCCCTTGACTCGAACTTCAAGATCTTCTTCTTCCTTTGTTTCTAGCCGTCTTCCTTTGTTCTCTACTCTATGATCTCCTCAAAAACCTCTTTTCATGTTCTATTTAAAGCTAGGAAAAAATAGAAACAAACCCTACTCAATTAGGAGTTAAGATGAGAAAGTTATGGGCAAAACCGTAACTATCGTGCAAAATAGAAAGTTCTGGAGCCGCGGCGCCCAATCTCGGTCTGACGACGCCCAGTCGTGTGGATTTTACCATCACCACCTCGGCGCCGTGGAGCCCATTCTTGGCGCCACGGGGCCCAATCACTGGATTTTGGTGGTGGTTTTACTTGTGGACTTAGCCATTTTTCACCTCATTTGGCTTGCATACTTCATGTTCTTGCATTCCAACATTGTGTAACATGTTTCCATCATCCAAATTCCTTTCAACACCTACAAAACAAAGCAAAACTAATGAGTAACATACTTATATAATCAAAACAACCAACTTATAAATGTAAAAACCGAAATAAAGCAACATATAAATAAAAGTAACTATACTAACAAATAAACCGAAACTAACCTAAACCAACCTAATAAATGAATAAATCATCCTAAAACTCATCTAAAACCTTCTCAAAACATATCTAAATATCCAACTTATCAAGGCAAGAGAACGAACACAATGATTTAACGTGGTTCGAAAAAATCCACTTACGCCCTTGACCAAGATTTTTCAAACCCAACCACTATTAGATCCTACTTCACGGATGAGGATCAAAATCGATTACAAGACCACTCACTTCCAGGTGTGAGAGTAGCCTCCGCCAAGCCTAAGCACTCTGCTCACAGCTCACCAGTGATACACAAATTACTTGTTACAGATACAGTTACACAGCAAGTTGTTGGCCCAGATATGTCCAAGATGGGGGTGAATTGGACACTTAGCAGATTTTAACCTTTTTTTTTAAATGTGCAAAATAATGAAAGCAGATTGAACACAGTATAGCAATTTGATACAATAAATGTAAATGAGACAATGCAATCAAGATTTATAGTGGTTCGGCCTTGCCTACATCCACTACCTAACCTCTCAGTTAGGATTTGTTCAAACTCCACTATAGACCTTCTTACGGGTGAAGATCAAACCGGTACACTTTCTCAACTTACGAGTGTGAGAACTACCGTTTCTTAGCTTACGGGTGTGAGAAGACCATTTCTCAACTTGTGGGTGTGAGAAGACCTATTTTCTACTTACGGGTGAGAGAGGACCTATTCTCTACTTACAGGTAAGAGAGGACCTATTCTCAACTTATGGGTGTGAGACGACCGTTTACAACTATGAGCAACACTTGCTGTAACCCAGTGACTTACCAGTCACTACAAACTAAATACAAGATGAGCTATGATTCCCTTTACTTAGAATCAAAGTGATACTTACAAAGCTTTGGATTGAACCTTTTGTGACCACAGATTCAACAAAATATGTATGATGAAGTTTATGCTGAAAACAGGTTCAAAGAGGTTTTGTCTTCTTCAATGAATTTTCAAAATGATGAAGATAACGATCAATCAATCCAGAAGACTTGAAGTTTTTCTTTCAAAATGATTGTAAATTCAACCAGAAAGGATAGATGACTAACTTGCAAAAGTTTCTAGCACAAGTGAAAACTATAAATCTATTTTTGAATGAATATCAATTTTCGTATTGAATCGTGGTCTTTCTACACTAAGGTAACACGTATATATAGAAATTACAGAGGCGCAATGGACTTGATGATTTTGGTGCTCTAGGTTATTTCAAATACAACGTTTACATTCTTTCCCGAAATGGATCTATTCAGTTCTGTGCGTATTACGACAATTGCACTTGAATCATCTGATTATTTACGAAAAAGGAATGTTCTGACGAGGTTTAAGAACGTTCAAAAAGTTCTGAAATGTATTCGTACGGTTCTGAAAAAGTTAACAAAAATAGCAGTACTGTCAGAATAGTAACATTGTTAAATTAGCGTCCTAATGCTTCATATCAACGTTTGCTGTTTTGTTCCTTGAGGGCGCTCATGGAGCATAAGCGTCATGCTAAACGTTGAAGTGAGAGCGCTACTAAGTCGTAAGCATCTTGACTTTCTTTGACAGTCAAACGACTTAAAACATGAGGGCGTTGTTTTACAGTTAGCGTCTTACTTTGTTTTAAAATATTGAACACCCGAGGGAGTTATTCATGAGTTAGCGTGTCACGCCTGGGTTGCACCGCAATGCCCCCTACCCAGGGTGATGAGTACCCCAATCTACAGGGCATACTCCAGCCATTATGGACCCATAATATTGTCTCCACTGTACAATCTACAGCACAGTGTCCTTTAACCCTGCACAATCCACAGCATAGGGAGGGCCTCCCCCAGATTTGAACTCGTAGCCTCCCTTAAGGAGTAAGATTTCAAAATCTGAGTAGCCACTGAACCATTAATCACCTAAATGACTCACCCAATTCCTAGTTCAAAGTCATCTAAGTCCAATATGTAGACCAAACCTAGTAAAATCGGGCTCTGATACCAACTGTGGCGACCACGCACCCCGAACCACCAACCCCGCTAGGAATGGCGTGCGAAATGCCTGGGCGGGACGCCCGGCGTCAGCATCTCAAACCAGTCCTCAACCCTCGTGAGGGGGTTGAGACCCTACGAGCCTTATCCCAAACAACGACACAATATAAATAGGTGCTAAACAAAACTACCAACTGTATTAATCATCCAAGACAAGAGATACTCCATAAAATTGAACCATAAATAAAATCGTCATGCGTCCACATGGTCTATCTAACAAGTCCCAACTCACCCATACTACAATGTGGTAAGTGTTATAATTACATAGTCCAAAATATAATACATCATAATTTAAAACACAGTTCAATCAAAATGCCTCTTAACTCACATCGAGGCCTTGGATTCTCTCGCCGGCAAGGCCCTCAAGATATGACTACTCCTTTGCCCTTATTCAGGACAGAAGGACCTGAAAGAGGAAAATCAGGGTGAGCCAACGGTGCCCAGTGAATAGAATTCAAATATGCTATCAATACTCATCAATAAACATCATGTATGCAAGTCAATGTGTAGCATGATTAAAAGCTCATAACATATAGATATCAAGCATTTATAATTAAGTTTGATGCAAGTAAAAGCTTATCAATTTGGATCCACATTCCACATGCATTGGGGTTACTAGTGCACGTCTATTTCACCGTACCGTTCTCATCCCCAATCATGTTAATTTGGGGTTACTAGTGCACGTCTATTTCACTGTACCATTCTCATCCCCAAATATTTCCTTTTTAAAACCCTCCTATGACAAGGTTAAGTCCCCCTATTAGCTAGATACATGGGCCCAACCAAAGTCATAAGGTTTTCTCAAACCAATGCATCATTCAAAACATTAGGACACATTCATGCTTTCGACATACAATATATATAAGTGATATGATGACATAAAAGATATAATAATAAATGAAGTCTACTCACAACCAAGCCTCGCGAGAGTATCTAACCACACACGGACACCAAACCGAATCAATCCAATCAAGGTTCTGAAACATTCATCAATGTCCAACCATACATCAATTTCTATGCTCAATCACATAGACATTACACGTCAACCCTAAATCAGCCCACATATAGACAATAGGCCTAAATCCTATCTAATCCCATTATTCAACTCAAATCACATGACTTAGGCCTATAATGCATAGTTCTCATTCATAAACCATTCAATTAATCAAAAATACTGATTTTCAATTCCTTAGGTATAAACATACCCAAATTGGGTCACTGGATCACAAGTAGGCCTAACCCATGATATGGTCACAAGCACCAAATCAGTAGCATAATCAACCCTAATCATGCTTAATTAAACATAAGTTGCATCAATTCAATGATTCTAGGCCAAAAGCATCAAAAGCCCTAAAATATGAAATTTTCCATTCTTCGGCCATATTGTCGATTTACACTAGGTCACCATGTTCAGCCATGTATATCACTGATTTTGCATCATGGGTTCATCAACAATGGCAACTAGGTCAACATAGTTGACATGCAAGCTATTTGGAAAGGTCTAAGTTCATATTCTAAATTTAGGTCTAATACAAGCAACCCTACCAAATCTTCATTTAATACTATGTTCAGATGTATCAATCTACTAACTGAAATATTTAATCACTAAATCAACCGTACATATTGAAGTATGTTAAGATACAAACCTTCTGTCCAAAACTCATCTCAATCCAACGGTGGACCAAAATAATAAGCCACTTTGATGAACAAGTCTCTAATCAGACAATTTCTCCTTTCCTGCTGCAAATACTCGACCTCATATGACTATATCACACAAACTACTTAACCCATAACCATCTCCACCGTTCATAATTCAGAATGATCCGTTGTAAACCACATTACCAAAAATAATATCCATCCACGGTAGATTTAGGAGTTCTATTAGTTTGATCTAACCTGCGCAAGAAATCCGGACTTTCGGACCAGCTCTATTTGCTGACAAAGTTTGAGCTCATTCTGACCATATAGTACCAAGATCTATCTTTAATGAAACCGTTGCTGAGACTTTCCTCAAAGCAACTCCCTCTTTCTTTCTCTTCTTCTTTCCTTTCTCTTCTTTTTTCCTTTCTCTCCACTCATCTCACCCTCTAGGACTTCTTTGGGGAAGAGAAGTAGGGCATGGGATACTTGTCCACTCTCATGCACCAACCTTGACATGTGTTGGAAATGAGAAATGGGGCATGGGACACTTGTCCATTTTCATGCACCAACTTGACATGTATTGGAGAAGAGAAATGGGGCATGGGACACTTGTCCATTCTCATGCACCAACTTGACATGTGTTGGTCTCATGCACCAACTTGACATGTGTTGGAGAAGAGAAATGGGGCATGGGCCACTTGTCCATTTTCATGCACCAGCTTGACACGTATTGGAGAAGAGAAATGGGGCATGGGACACTTGTCCATTCTCATGCACCAACTTGACATGTGTTGGTCTCATGCACCAATTTGACATGTGTTGGTCTCATACTACCGATACCAACCACATGTACATTAACCAATCTCATGCTCCCATGTATTTTAAATGTCCAATCATTTAATACACCAAGTTTTCATTCTCATTTATCCTTTTATTCAATCAATCCTAACCCATATCAATTTATGGTTTAATGGGCCCATGCATAAATAATAACATATGCATTATACTTTAATTTAACATGACCCATATACAATTTATAATGCACATATTTATATACATTATCAAGCATCAAATATACAAACATTAAACAACCATCAAACAAACACCAAACATATCAAGGCAACACATAGAGTTTGGGCAAAATGCAATTGGGTTATGGGCTAGATGAAATAATTTTCGGGGCGTCACATCACACCCACCTTAGAATGAACTTCGTCCTTGAAGTTTCAAGGTTAAGAAATTACCAAAGCCCATGAACTCGGCAAAGTGCTCCATCATGTAGTCCTCACGCTCCCATGTAACCTACTCTTCGCCATGGAACTGCCGTCTCACCTTAACCATCGGAATCTCGCGGTTACGTAACCTTTGGACTTTCTGGTCAAGTATCTGAATAGGTTCCTCATCATAACTCCCATCCTGCCTCAGTTCAATGTTCCTCTAGTCCAAGACTTGATCAAAATCACTCTTGTACACTCTCAACATTGACACATGAAAGACATTGTGGACTGCTGCTAACTGAGGTGGCAAAGCTAATCGGTAAGCGACGGGGCCAATTCATTCTAAAACCTCGAACGGCCCAATAAACCTCGTCTGGCCCTTCTGAGGTGAGACCTTCAATAAAACTTGGTCACCCACTTCGAACTCTACGGTCTTCCGCTTGGCATCAGCGTAACTCTTCTGCCTGTCTTGGGCTACCTTCATATTGTGCTTGATCATCTTAATCTTCTATGTGTGTTCTTGTACAAACTCTGGTCCCATCACTACAATATCCCCTACCTCCGTCCAACAGACCGGAGATCTACAGGGTCGACCATACAATGCCTCAAAAGGAGCCATGGCAATACTGGACTGATAGCTGTTTTTGTACTCGAATTCACACAGATGTATGTACTCCTCCCAGTTACCACTAGACTCAAGTACACAAGCTCGAAGCATATCCTCCAAAATCGATATCAACCTCTCAGACTGGCCATCCGTCTGAGGGTGAAAAGCGGTATTGAGATCTAGTCTAGTGTCGAGTTGCCTCTGTAACCCCTGCCATAATACCGATGTAAACCTCGGATCCCTATCTGACACAATCAAAACTGGCACTCCACGTAATCTGACTATCTCCCGCATATAGAGTTTGCTCAGCTTGTCCATAGAATCCTTAGTGTTCACCGGTAGAAAGTGAGCAGACTTAGTCAAGCGATCAATAATAACCCAAACAGCATTATGTCTCCTCGGGGTGTTGGGTAATCCCACAACAAAGTCCATAGTGACATGCTCCCACTTCCACTCAGGAATGGCAAGCAGTTGCATCTGCCCTCCAGGCCTCTGATGCTCAGCTTTGACTCTCTGACAAATCTCACACCTCTGAATGAACAGAGCTATCTCTCTCTTCATGTCGGGCCACCAATACATTCTTTTCATATCATGATACATCTTGGTTCCGCCAGGATGAATAGCATAATGAGATCTGTGAGCCTCTTGGAGAACACTCTGTCTGAGTCGTGGATCTGCGGGAACCCATAAACGTCCCCTAAATCTCAAGGCACCATCAGATGACAAGTGCCAATCAGTAAAATCACTGCTCTCAGCCCAAGACTTGTACATCACATAATCAACGTCAAGTCTCTGTTGGTCAATCACCTCCTGGACCTGTGTAGGCTGAGCTCTCATCTAAGCACATATCACAATCTGATCTGAAGGGGTAGCATATATACTCATAACCGTAGCTGCCTCAAGTAGTCTCCACTCATGAGACATCTGGCGTGCTACCATAACTGTCTCTACCCGCTTCCTGCTCAACGCATCAGCCACTACATTGGCTTTACTTGGGTGGTATTCCAATGTAAAATCATAGTCTTTGAGGAGCTCTAACCACCTTCTCTGCCTCATGTTCAATTCCTTCTGAGGGAACAAGTACTTGAGGCTCTTATGGTCAGAATACAAAGTGAATCTCTCACCATAGAGATAATGCCTCCAAATCTTCAAAGCAAAGACCACTGCGGCCAGTTCTAAGTCATGAACAAGATAGTTCTTTTCATGCACCTTCAACTGCCTCGATGCATAAGCAACGACCCTATCCTTCTGCATCAACACGCAACCCAAGCCGATACAAGAGGCATCAGTATAGATAACCAACTCCTGATAAGGCTCTAGCAAAATTAACACTGGCATAGATGTCAATCTTTTCTTCAGCTCTAAAAAGGCATTATCACACTCCTCAGTCCATACAAAGGCCACATCTTTCTGGGTGAGCCTAGTCATAGTTGTAGCTATCTTGGAGAATCCCTGAACGAATCTCCTATAGTAACTAGCTAACCCAAGAAAGCTTATGATCTCGGTCACTGTGGTAGGCCTAGGCCAACTGATAATGGCTTCAACCTTAGACGGATCAACTGAAATCCCCTCAGAAGTCACCACATGACCTAAGAACTTCACTTCGGTGATCCAAAACTCGCGCTTGCTCAGCTTTGCATATAGCCTATGCTCTCTCAGAGTCTGCAAGGTCACTCTGAGGTGTTCCTCATGCTCGGCTCGAGTATTGGAATACACCAATATGTCATCAATGAAGACAATGACAAACTTATCCAGATACTTCCTAAAGACCCTCTGCATCAGGTCCATGAACATCGCTGGTGCATTAGTCACACCAAATGGCATCACAAGGAACTCATAATGTCCATAGCGGGTTCTGAATGCTGTCTTAGGCACATCCTCCTCCCTGATCCTCAGCTGATGATACCCGGAGCGCAAATCAATCTTCCAAAATTATTTTGCTCCCCTCAACTGATCAAACAAGTCATCAATCCTTGGGAGAGGATACTTGTTCTTGATGGTCACCCTGTTTAATTGGCGATAGTCGATGCACAACCGCAAGCTTCCATCTTTCTTTTTCACAAAAAAAACTGAAGCTCCCCAGGGTGACACGCTCGGGCAAATAAAGCCTTTAGCCAATAACTCCTCAAGCTGTTTCTGCAACTCTCTCAACTCGGTTGGCGCCATTCTATATGGTGCCATGGAGATAGGCTTCGTGCCAGGGACTAGTTCAATAATGAAATCGATCTCTCGCTTCGGTGGTAATCCTGGAAGATCCATAGGGAACACATCTGGAAAGTCCTTAACAATGGCAATATCCTCAAGTATCACTTCACTAGTATCTTCCTCATCAGGCACTAACCCAGCCAAAATCTCCCTATCTCCATCAGTCACAAATCTACCCCTTGTGACTGTCTAGTCTGAAGCTCTACCCTGTAGTGTAAACACTGGTCGGCGAAGATCTTGATTACAGTTTTTGTCTAAGAGATATAACCTCTCAAACAAAGCTGGTCGAAAAGTTTGGATTTCTCGCGCAGTTTTGATCAAACTAACAAATCTCCTAAATCTACCATTGGATGGATATGATATTTGGGTATGTGGTTTACAACTGATCTTTCTGCAGTAGGAATGGTGGAGATGTTTATGGCTCAATTATCTTGTGTGATATAGTCATCTGAGTTTGAGTATTTGCAGCAGGAAAGGAGAAATTATCTGGTTAGAGACTTGTTCATCAAAGTGGCTATCTTTTCGGTCCACCGTTGGATTGAGGTGAGTTTTGGACAGAAGGTTTGGTTCTTAACATAATTCAATCTGTACGGTTGATTTTGTGATTAAATATTTCTGTTCGTAGATTGATACATCTGAACAGAATATTAAATGAAGAATTGGTAAGGTTGTTTGTATTAGACCTAAATTTAGAATATGAACTTAGACCTTTCCAAATAGCTTGCATGTCAACTATGTTGACCTAGTTGTCATTGTTGATGAACCCATGATGCAAAATCAGTGATATACATGGCTGAACATGGTGACCTAGTGTAAATCGGCAATATGGCCTAAGTATGAAAAATTTCATATTTTAGGGCTTTTGAAGCTTTTGGCCTAGAATCATTGAATTGATGCAACTTATGTTTAATTAAGCATGATTAGGGTTGATTATGCTACTGATTTGGTGGTTGTGACCATATCATGGGTTATGCCTACTTGTGATCAAATGGCCCAATTTGAGCATGTTTATGCCTAAGGAATTGAAAATCAGTATTTTTGAATAATAGAATGGTTTATGAATGAAAACTATGCATTAGAGGCCTAAGTTATGTTATTTGAGTTGAATGGTGGGATTAGATGGGATTTAGGCCTATTGTCTATATGTGGGCTGATTTAGGGTTGATGTGTAATGTTTATGCGATTGAGCATAGAAATTGATGTATGGTTGGATATTGATGAATGTTTCAGGACCTTGATTGGATTGACTCGATTTGGTGTCCGTGTATGGTTAGATACTCTCGCGAGGCTTGGTTGTGAGTAGACTTCATTTATGATTATATATTTTATGTCATCATATCACTTATATATATTATATGTTGAAAGCATGAATGTGTTCTAATGTTTTGAATGATGCATTGATTTGAGAAAACCTTATGACTTTGGTTGGGCCCATCTATCTGGCTAATATGGGGACTTAACCTTGTCATAGGAGGCTTTTAAAAAAGAAATATTTGGGGATGAGAACGGTACGGTGAAATAGACGTGCACTAGTAACCCCAAATAAACATGATTGGGGTCAACTGTACGGTGAAATAGACGTGCATTAGTAACCCCAATACATGTGGAATGTGGATCCAAATTGATAAGCTTTTACTTGCATTGAACTTATTATAAATGCTTGATATCTATATGTTATGAGCTTTTAATCATGCTACACATTGACATGCATACATGATATTTATTGATGAGTATTGAAAGCATATTTGAATTCTATTCACTGGGCACCGTTGGCTCACCCTCATTTTCCTCTTTCAGGTCCTTCTGTCCCGAATAAGGGCAAAGGAGTAGTCATATGTTGAGGGCCTTGCTTGCGAGAGAATCCAAGGCCTCGATGTGAGTTGAGAGGCATTTTGATTGAATTGTGTTTTAAATTATGATGTATTATATTTTGGACTATGTAATTATAACACTTACCACATTGTAGTATGGGTGAGTTGAGACTTGTTAGATAGACCGTGTGGGCATATGAGGATTTTTTTTTGTACCCATAGTTTTGGACTTTATGTGTATGTCAATCTTGATGGACTGTAGGGATTATGACGGTTTTATTTATGGTTCATTTTTATGGAGTATCGCTTGTCTTGGATGATTAATACGGTTGGTAGTTTTGTTTAGTACCTCTTTACATTATGTCATTGTTTGGGATAAGGCTCGAAGGGTCTCAACCACCTCACGGAGGTTGAGAAGTGTTTGGAGATCCCTACGCCGGGCGTTCCGCCCCGGCATTCCGCACATCATTCCTTGCGGTGTTGGTGGGCCGGGGTGCGGGGTCGCCAAACTAGGTCACCATGTTCAGCCATGTATATCACTGATTTTGCATCATGGGTTCATCAACAATGGCAACTAGGTCAACATAGTTGACATGCAAGCTATTTGGAAAGGTCTAAGTTCATATTCTAAATTTAGGTCTAATACAAGCAACCCTACCAAATCTTCATTTAATATTTTGTTCAGATGTATCAATCTACTAACAGAAATATTTAGTCATTAAAGCAACCGTACATATTGAAGTATGTTAAGAGACAAACCTTCTGTCCAAAACTCAGCTCAATCCAACGGTGGACCAAAACGATAAGCCTCTTTGATGAACAAGTCTCTAATCAGACAATTTCTCCTTTCCTACTACAAATACTCGACCTCAAATGACTATATCACACAAACTACTTAACCCATAACCATCTCCACCGTTCTTAATTCAGAACGATCCGTTGTAAACCACATTACCAAAAATCATATCCATTCAACGATAGATTTAGGTGATCTATTAGTTTAATCTAAACTGGGCGAGAAATCCAGACTTTCGGACCAACTCTGTTTGAGAGGTTATATCTCTTAGACGAAACTCCAATCAAGATCTCCACCGACCAGAATGAATAGCCATAAGATACGAACTTGCAGACAAAGCTTGAGCTCAATCTGACCATATAGTACCAAGATCCAGCTCTTTGATGAAATCGTTGTTGAGACTTTCCTCAAAGCAACTCCCTCTTTCTTTCTCTTCTTCTTTCCTTTCTCTTCTTTTTTCCTTTCTCTCCACTCATCTCACCCTCTAGGACTTCTTTGGGGAAGAGAAGTAGGGCATGGGACACTTTTCCACTCTCATGCACCAACCTTGACATGTTTTGGAGAGGAGAAATGGGGCATGGGACACTTGTCCATTTTCATGCACCAACTTGACATGTAATGGAGAAGAGAAATGGGGCATGGGACACTTGTCCATTCTCATGCACCAACTTGACATGTGTTGGTCTCATGCACCAACTTGACATGTGTTGGAGAAGAGAAATGGGGCATGGGACACTTGTCCATTTTCATGCACCAGCTTGACATGTATTGGAGAAGAGAAATGGGGCATGGGACACTTGTCCATTCTCATGCACCAACTTGACATGTGTTGGTCTCATGCACCAATTTGACATGTGTTGGTCTCATACTACCCATACCAACCACATGTACTTTAACCAATCTCGTGCTCTCATATATTTTAAATGTCCAATCATTTAATACACCAAATTTTCATTCTCATTTATCCATTTATTCAATCAATCCTAACTCATATCAATTCATGGTTTAATGGGCCCATGCATAAATAATAACATATGCATTATACTTTAATTTAACATGACCCATATACAATTTATAATGCACATATTTATATACATTATCAAGCATCAAATATAGAAACATTAAACAACCATCAAACAAACACCAAACATATCAAGGCAACACATAGAGTTTGGGCAAAATGCAATTGGGTTATGGGCTAGATGAAATAATTTTTGGGGCGTCACATAGCGTCCTGAAATTTAAAAATAGTTTTAAAACAATTGTTGAGTACGCTGAAGGACAGTAAGCGTCCTGAAGGTTATTAAGTTGATTCTAAAGATGAGGGCATTCCTATGCAAGTAGCGTCCTGATAATTTATTCAACTTATAACTATCAGCCTCCTTAAAGATAGAAATCAAAATAAAAACTAAGATAACTTTTAGCGAGCTGAAACTTAGGTAGTGTCTTGAAAGACTATAAAAATAATTTTTGATTTCTTGATTAAAGCCAGATAAAACAACAAGATATTTTTGAATAAAATCAAATATGCAAATGTTTGAAAATCAATTTGATTAAAACATGCAGTCATGCATATTGCTAAATCAAATGGAAAAGAAGGTTCTACAACCTATCATTATCTAATCACATTACCGAACATCTTCAAATGAACATCGTCTTCAAGTAGATCTTTCATACGTTCGCCATGCATCATTGAATCTTTGAAACCTTCAAGTAAGATTAGATACGCCATATATGCAATAATATCATACACAGAATGTGGTTTGCATTCATCAAAATATCTTTCATATTAGGGACGTATTTTCCAAAGGACATGAGGATAATTGGTTCAACATAAGTATGAGAGTAAAATGTGGAACAAGAACAACTAGCTTGAAGAAGTTCTTCTTACCAAGATTACTTCTACTTACAACCTTTGCCTATGATCGTCCTCTTGAAACCCAACAAATAGAATATGAAATGAAGATCAATTGCTTAAGAGGTTACCATACCCTTGTTAAAAAATGTTAAGATTTGCTGATGAAAATCAGAGTATATGCAGCGCACAAATCAAATATCTCAAAGTTTCAAATCACTGTGAGCACTTGAAAATTTTCATGTTTGAATGATAGACTAACTTTCAAAAAAGTTTTGAGCTCATGAGTTTTGAAATGAGCAAAACCCCTTTGATTAAATAAGAAAATGATTCTCTATTTTGAAATCTAGGGCTTTTCCAAACCAATCACATTTAAGAATTCAAATTTTCGTTTCAGCTTTTTAGAGCAGTTTTCCTTAATTAGATTTGCAAATAAACGTTGGGAATCATGGAAAAATGGTGTTACACGAAAGAAGAAAGAAGCAGTACACTCAACGTTCAAAAACCCAGACTTGTCAGTTTTCACTGACAGGGTTGGTATAACGCCCAATAGAGTCTTATAACGCGTTGTAGCACTTACAACACAGTTAAGCAATTTGAATTGTTCTATCTTTATAGAGAGTTATTGTAACACCCCGTAGTTTTAATTAAATACATACGTTGAATTACGCATATATAAGGATGTATAATACACGTATTTTATACGTAAGTGCCAAATATACGCGTGTATGATTAGTAAATAAATAAAATTATTAAATGAAGATGATACATATGAGATCATCCTATATGGGTGCTTACAAGTTAAAAATTGGAGTTGAATTAAATTGATTAATTTATGAGGTTGGTTAAATATGTGGATTGGAGTATGATTTAAGGACTAAATGAATAGTATGATTTAATGCATGTGTGTATATGAATACATGTGAAATAAGTGAATTGAGTTATAAATTAAATTAAGAAAATGGTGTAGATTGAAATTGAATTGTTAAATGAATTATATAAATGAGATGTGTTGAATTCAATGAACTTTGATGGAGGAGTTGATTATTAAGGGGAGCCTTGGAGTATTGGATCATTTTTAATATAAAATATCAACTTTCTCCTTTCTCATCTCAATCTCTCAAACGTTTACATTAAAAAAATAAAATAAAAAAAGAACGTTTAAAAGAAAGAAAATAAGTTGCGGAAAGGGAAGAAAGAGAAAACGGCGGAGAAGAAAGAAAGAGGAACGAACGAAGAACGCGGGATTCGCGCGAAATCGGGACCTGCGGTAATTGATTTTCACTCTATTTCTTCGTGAACTTGATATCTAAGGTAGATGTAACGATTCTAGCGGAGTAATTTTAACTATGGGAGCCGTTTTATGGCATTTTCAAAAATTTGGGTTTTGACCCAACGTAAATGAAAATCCGCTAGGAAGGTTGGAAAACACTTCCTAGGCTGTAGGAACCTTAAATATATGGTTAGATCAAATTTATGTGTTGATTTGGAATTTTTATAGCCGTTGGAAGTTTATTGAAATTTAGAGTTTCGATTGGAGACCATTTGAATCATTTAAAACCCGATGAAACTCTAGTTTAAGGCTATAGAGTGGTAGAATGCACTGTTACGAGTCCATCGATGCTAAGTTCATGATTTTTGGAGACCGTTTGACAATTTTAGTAAAAATTTACATGTTTCCAATGAATAGTGACGAACGTGAATAGTTCTATGATCATATCCAGTGAATAAAATGGAATTAGAATCCAATGAAACTCCGGTTTGAGATCATAGAATCGTAGAGAATTGAATTCCGCACGGTTCGATACTAAGATTGTGATTTTTGGATATGCTTTGATATTTTTAGTAACTAAATATATGGTTTTGGTGAGTAAAATTCACTGTCGTGACCTTTGCGAACATGTAAAACCTCAATAAAATACCTGTTGAAGGTAGTAGAATGATAGAATGAGTGATTTTACACGTGTAGATGTGGACAGAATAATTTTAGGAATGTTCTAGATTTTTAATAAAATTGATATGTGTTCCAGTAGAAAAATAAACTGAGAATTAGTGAAAATATGAAATGGGAAATCTATTTTCACTGTTCTTTCTTGTGGAAATATCTAGATTGACCACAGAAACGAGATAGTAGTTTCTTCAACTGTTTATGAGTCCTAAAGTGAGTTGGAATCTAAATTCACAGAATGGGTATAAGATTATTCAGGTTGATCTTTATTCTTAATGATTTAAAGTGAGTTGAGGAATTGAAGATGTAAATAGATATGAATAAATGAAATTGAATTATGAAGTGGTTGTGACAGGTTGAATTAGTTGGATATAAATTGGAGCTGGACTCGAAAGCGACGGTGATTGTCTTTAAATTGGAAAAGTCTTGTACTGTGAGTATATTTTCTTGATTTTGGTTCTTGTATGGCATTTGAAATATATGAAATGTTTGAATGTAAATATGTTATGCATATATTGTTGCATTGTGTTTTAATTTGCATTCACAAATGCTTTCTTTTTAGCATTGGAGCATGTGAGACTTGCAAAGGCAAGTTGATGTCATTTCGTTAGGAATTAGACCTGGATGAGTGTTATGCGTAACCTCATTGTCAGTAGGCCTGTCCTAACAAGGATTGAAGATCCTTGAAATGACTGTGAATTGGGTAATGAGAGGCTGTGGCTACCTTGTAATAGCCATACAAGGGTTAGACCCGCTCTCTTGCCTTGAAGGAGGGAGATTGTGGATTTTGTGGAAAAAAAATGCATTATTTTCTTGAAAACCCATGAAATTTATGTTGTTGTCATGTATGATATACTTGTTTGAAATGATTTTAAATGTCATATTTTTCTAAATGCATATAATTGCCATATCAAGAAATATATTCACTGAGTTGTTGATTGCTCACTCCATTTCTTCCAATATTTCAGGTATTGAGTCGAAGGAAAAATGAAAAATCCGTGAGTGATAATCACGTGTGCCTTCGTCTGGTATGTATATGGATGCATTGGAGGATATGAGTTATATTTTTGTTATTTTGATATGTAGAATTATCACATACTATATATATAACATCACCTAGATGGGTTGTGGGGTAATGTTATACTATGCTTGTGATAATGAAATGAGATGATCAGATATATTGATCAGGTGAGAATTTGATGTGTGAATGAATGGAATGAATGGTGGAATGATTATTTATATATATCTCTTTGATTTGATTTGTGGTATATTAGGAAAAAATGTGAAATGTCCATTTTATGGGAAGGTGCTGTCGAAATTTTTAAAAATTTTGGAAAGGATTGTGAGATTTTATGAAGGCTGACAGTGTATTGTATACTGTATATGGGTATATACAGTATATAATACATTGTGCCGGTCATGACGTCAGCCTACATCAGGGGCGTCGTGACAGTTATAGTCTATGTAACAGCGACTGTGTCAAAAACCTGAGAGTTAGGTTTCTCAATCACAACTCTATAGTGTTGGCCCATATATGTCCAAGAGGGGGGTGTGTGATATAGACACTTAAATAAACACAATGAAGGTAAAAGGGGACAGTGCAAATAGGATTTATAGTGGTTCTACCTCGTCTATTTCCACTACCTAACCTCCTCAGTTAGGATTTGTCCAAACTTCACTAAGGATCTTCTTACGAGTGAATACCAAACCGGTACACTTTCTCAACTTACGGGTGTGAGAAGAACCGTTACACTTTCTCAACTTACAGGTGTGAGAAGAACATTTTCTCAACTTTCAGGTGTGAGAAGAACTTTTACAACTTTGAGCAAAATTTGCTCTAGTCCAGTGACTAACCAGTTACAAATGTCTGAATACAAGATGAGATATGATTCCCTTTCGATTGAACCTTTTGTTACCACAGATTCAACAAAATATGTATGATGAGGTTCGACTGAAAACTAGTTCAAAAAGTTTTTGTCTTCTTCAATGGATTCTTGAAAATGATATAGATGAAGATCAACTAATCCAAAAGACTTAATGCATTTCAAAAGATCGTGAGTTCAAAAGTAGAGAGTACAAGACTAACTTCGAAAAGTTTTTGCACAAGTGAAAATTGTTAATATGTTTTGAATGAATTTTCGTTTTCGTATTGATTGATCGATTGTTTTGATCTGCTCTAAGTTAGCATATATATAAAAATAATAGAGGTGCAATGGACTTGGTGATTTTGGCGCACAAGGTCATTTCAAAAATAACGAATACTTCCTTTTTCCCGAAACAAATAGATTCAACTCTGTGCATATTACGGCGGTAACACCTGAATCTTCTGATCTTTCACAAAAGAGGAATGTTCTGATAAAATATTAGAACGTTCTGAATAGACTCAAAATGTTATGAAAAGTTTTGTACAGTTTTGAGAAAGTAATCTAAAAAAGTGTAAGTATTAGAACAATGACAGTGTTGAATTAGTGTCCTGATTGGGTTCTGACACGTAACAACAACTTTGTCATTTAGTTCCTTGAGGGCGCTCATGAACCATAAGCGTCCTACTGAACTATGAAGTGAGGGCACTACTTAATCGTAAGCGTCCTAACTTACTTTGACAATTAAAACAACTAAACTTCGAGAGGGCGCTAATCCACAATTAGCATCCTGCCTTATTTTAAACTATTTAAAGTCACGAGGGCGCTACTAACAAGTAAGCCTCCTAATGTTTTAAAACCAATTTAAAACTACGGAAAACAGTAAGTGAGCTGATGCTAGATCAGCGTCCTGACTTCACAGGTTGACTTAAATTAGGCTGTTGCTGATGAAGTAAGAGTCTTGTTGAATAAGTACACTTCAATCTTGAATATTATCAACATCCTAATGTATTATCAGCGACCTGACTCACCAAGTCCAAGAGGGCGCTGCTAAGACATTATCATCCTGCTAAGACGTATTAGCGTCCTTATGGACACTTAAAACAATTTTAATTTCTCATTTAAACTCAATAAATACGATTAAAAACTCGGTAATTTCTGATCAAATCAAACATAGAAAATTCAATGCAAATGATCGAAAATCAATTCAACTAAATCATGTAGTCATGCATATTGTTGAATCATATGATAGTAAAGATTCTACAACCTAAACACAATTATATATATCTTCAAGTGATCATGGTCTTCAAGTAGATCTTAATAATACGTTCACCATGCATCATTGATTCTTCAAAACCTTCAAGAAGGATTAGATATGCCATGTATGTAGTTCTATCATAAACAGAATGTGGTTTGTAATCATCAAAATATCTTTCACATTATGGACATACTCTTGTAAGGAACATGAGGATAATTAGTTCAACATATAGCGCATTGTAGTAGCCTATAGTGGGCTACTGCTTAAGTTACTAAAAAATATGATTTTTATTAGAAAACCAATAGCGGCTATTCGAGTCAATAGCGGGCTATAACTAAAGCTATGAAAAGTTGGAAATGTTTGAGATGGACCAATAGCGCGCTATAGAAAGGTATAGCGGGCAATAGCAAACAAACATAAATTCTAAAATTCCCAAACCTGGGAACAACAGGCTATAAAACCCTATAACACGCTGTGTTAGCCCAGTATTATAGTCCAAGAGGGGGGCTGAATTGGACTTTACAGATTTTTGCATTACCTTTCAGATATTTTAATTAAATAGGTAATGTGCGCAGTAGGTAACAATCCAAATAGTAGATGCAGAAAATAAATGAACATAGAGGATTTAGAGTGGTTCGGTTCCCCTTGAACCTACGTCCACTACCCAATCACCACGATTAGGATCTTCCAATACACTATTGGCTGACTTACGGGCATGATTAAAAGTCGTTTACACTCTAACCAACACAAGGGCTTGGTTAGAAAATCCACAACCACTAACTTACACCAAGGCTTGGTTAGAAAGCCACAAACTAGCCTACACCAAGGCTTGGCTAGAAAGCCACAACTTGTAACCACTTACAGGCGTGGTTACTTGTCGTACAAAATAAGGTAATATCCCAGTTGACTTAACCAAGTTAACAATACATCAAGATTACAAAAGATATAGAGAACTACACAACAACACTCTCAACAATATAAGCTTACAATCTTGAATGAGTCAACAATTACTATTCCAACCACTATGATTCTAAATGATGCAAAGTGTTGAAACAGGTTTTTGTCAAATGCAATCGATTCAAATATATGTGATGTAAAATAGTGAATCAAATATGCACAATCATCAAGATATTGATTTTAAACAATGATAAGTTTAAAGCTCAAGAATCAATATACCATGATGATCAAAACTTGACGATTCTAAATAAATATGTGATTAAAATCAAGAATCAAACAAATCAAGTATGATCAAAAACATCGATTCAATATAATATGATGTTAACACATGAATCGATATCTCAAACTATTTATGAAACCACTAAACAAAGTATTTTGTTATGAAGAACAAGATAGGGTTTCACAAACACAATCAATACAAAATCAGTTTTAAAGATGATAATCTAAACACACAACTGATTTGCATAAACCAAAATCGCAAGAATCTAGATTAGAAATGTCACACCCTGGGTTGCACAGCGTGCCCCCTACCCAGGTGCGGGCGCACCCCCTCGGGGCGAACGCCTAGCCATTATGGATCCAAAATATTGTCCCATCTCGGCCAGCCACGCCACACAAGGACGCCGGAGACCGAGATCATTTATCCATATTATTCATGGGAGTGTGAATAATATGGATAAATGATCTCGGTGTCCAGCGTCCTTGTGTGGCGTGGCTGGCCGAGATGGGACAATATTATGGATCCATAATGGCTAAGCGTTCGCCCCGACGGGGTGCGCCCGCACCTGGGTAGGGGGCACGCTGGGCAACCCAGGGTGTGACATTTTCATCCTCTTTTTTATCCTTGATTTCAAGGTCGAACTCTTGGAGCAACAAGATCCATCGTATGAGTCTAGGCTTGGCATCTTTCTTGGCAAATAAATATCGGATAGTCGCATGATCAGTGTGGATAGTTACCTTCGACCCAATGATATATGATCTAAATGTCACAAGCAAACACCACCGGAAGTAACTCTTTTTCTGTTGTTGTATAATTTTCTTGTGCATCATCAAGAGTACGGCTTGCATAATACATTGCCCGGAACAACTTTTCTCTCTTTTGGCCAAGGATCGCACCAATAGCATAGTCACTAGCATCACACATGATCTCAAATGGTTCTTTCCAATTAGGCACCACCATGATAGGAGCAGAGATAAGAGCTTGTTTGAGGAGCTCGAATTCCTTTTACATTGATTGGGTAAATGAGCTTCTCAATGGCAACAATCTTGGCTCTATCAACCTCTAATCCCTTAGAAGACACTCTATGACCCAAAACAATTCCTTCCTGCACCATAAAATGACATTTCTCCCAATTTAGAACCAAGTTCTTATCTTCACACCTTTGCAATACCAAAGCCAAATTTCTTAAACAGTGATCAAATGAAGAACCAAAGACAGAGAAGTCATCCATGAAAACCTCCATGATATCTTCAATCAAATCATCAAATATTGCCATCATGCATCTCTGAAATGTGGTCGGAGCATTGCACAACCCGAACGACATCCTCCTAAAAGCAAAAGTGTCATAGGGAAATGTGAATGTCGTTTTTTCCTGATCCTCTGGAGGTATGGAAATCTGGTTATACCCAGAATAGCCATCAAGAAAACAGTAATAATCAAACCCTGCCAAGCGGTCCAACATTTGATCAATGAAGGGCAATGGAAAATGATTTTTTTTGGTAACCTTATTCAACTTTCTCTAATCTATGCACACCTGTCAACCAGTGGCTATACGTGAGGAGATCATCTCATTTTTTTCATTCTTGATCACTGTGAATCCTCCTTTCTTCGGTACAACATGTATAGGGCTTACCCATGCTGAATCAGAAATTACATAAATGATGCCTGCCTTGAGCCATTTTAGAATCTCAGCCTTGACCACTTCTTTCATTGCAGGATTCAACCTCCTCTGATCTTCCACTGTGGGCATGTAGGAGTCTTCCATGAGTACCTTATGCATGCAAATAGATGGACTGATTCCCTCTATGTCTGCAATTGACCACCCAATGGCGGATTTGTGCTCCCTTAGGATCCTCAACAACTTTTCTTCCTGAACATTAGACAAAGTGGATGAAATGATAACTGGAAATGAATTAATTTTGTCTAAAAAGGCATATCTGAGATGATCTGGAAGAGGCTTCAATTCTGGCTTTGGAAGACTTGACTCAATAGAAGACGAAGATGCAACACTGATATCTTCAACTTTAGCTTGAGAAAACTAAATTGGTTGAGCATCCAAGGCCATTATGATATGTTGTTCTTCAACACCATCCTCTGTTCCATCTGCTAGTGAGTACACCAAACATCTCTCCAAGGGATCTACTGGTGTTATTTCCTTTCTAACCTCATGAATGCACCCCTCAACTATGTCCACTCAATTGCAATTGTCCTTCTCATCTGAAAACTTGAACGACTTGTAGAGGTTGAACATCACCTCTTCATCTTTAACTCTAAGTGTGAGTTCTCCCTTCTGAACACCAATAAGAGCTCTGCCAGTTGCAAGGAATTGTCTCCCCAAAATCAAAGGAATCTCATCATCTTCCTCCATGTCAAGAACCACAAAATCCATTGAAATGATAAACTTGTCAACCTTCACAAGAACATCTTCTATCACTCCCCTAGGATATGTCACAGATCTGTCAACTAGTTGGAGTGAGATAGTTGTTGGCTTCACCTCCCCAATGTTGAGTTTTCTGAAAACAGAAAAAGGCATAAGATTAATACTGGCACCTAAATCACACAATACTTTATCAAAAGAAGAACTACCAATAACGCATGGAATAGTAAAAATTCCTGGATCTTTTAATTTCTGAGGTAACTTCTTTTGAAGTATGGTACTGCATTCCTCTCCCAACTTAACAGTTTCAATCTCCGCCAACTTTCTCTTCTTGCTCATCACACCCTTCATAAATTTGGCATAGTTGGGCATCTGCTCCAAAGCATCTGCAAAAAGAATATTAATGTGAATTCTTTTGAAAATATCTAAAAATTTTGCAAATTGCTCATCTAATTTCTTTTTTGAAATCTTTGAGGAAATGGAATGGAAGTTTTCAAAATATGAGGGTTATCAGAGAAAGTGATCCTCCCTGGAACAAAGTCTTCCTTCATAGGTGCCTTGCTCTTTGCTTTGTTCTTCTCCTCATCTTCTTTTTCTTTTGATGCTTGGTCTTCCTTCTCATATAAGGATTCTTCCTCAGGTGCTTGTGTAGAAGTAGGAGTGGTTGTAGATGTACTTGCCGGAATGGAATGTTAACCCTCTTTACCACTTCTTAAGGTAATGACCTTGCGTTGTTCTTTTGGATTTATCTCTGTATTGCCTGGAAAAGTATTGTTACTCTGTTGTGCACTCATTTGTGTAGCCACTTGCCCAACTTGAGTCTCCAAATTCTTCACAGAGACACCCAAGTTGCTCACTTGGCTCATGATACTCATTTGATTAGCCATGTGAGCCGCCAATTCATCTAACTTTGATTCATTCTTGGTGAACCTCTTGTTTGAATCATTCAAGAAAGTTGTCATTGCTTCTTCAAGGCTTGATCTCTTCTCTTGAACTTGATTGTGAAACCTAGGCGGTGGTTGCAACACATTTCTATTATTTGAATATGAGAAATTTTCATGGTTGCGCAAAGCCAGATAATAATGGTTAGGGACTTGATTAGAGTTTTTCCCTTTGTTCTCTTTATAATTATAGAGGCGATTGTCCACAAACTGGCATTGCTCATCTTGACCAACCAAGTGTGCTACCGCAATGGATTCAATAGATGATAAAGACGAGGAAGCTCTTTGAAGATTGGAAACCTTGTCACTTAAAGCCGCCATATGGTGTAACATGGTAAACATTTGGGCTGATAAAGCTGTTATCTGATCTACCTCATGCATAGCAGCAACTTTCTTCACGCTTGTCCCTTGTATTCTCATATGTGCTTGATGCCATCTCTTCAAATAGCATGTGTGCTTCATTTGTTGTTTTCCCCATAAGAGAACCACCCGCTGCAACATCAACTAGAGTCCTTGTAGGCCCTGTCATGGCATTGTAGAACATCTGAATTTGAAGCTACTCTTGATATCCATGTTGGGGACACCTTCTCAACCAGTCCTTGAATCTCTCCTAATATTCATATTATGACTCAGACTCCAACTGTTGAAATTGGCCTATTTCAGCTCTCAATTGTGTTATTCTAGCCGATGTGAAGAACTTCTGAATGAACTTCTGTACCATCTCATCCCATGTGGAGATACGTCCCGGAGTTAAGCTATGCAACCATGACTTTGCCTTGTTTCTCAATGAGAATGGAAATAACCTCAATTTGATTTGTTCCTCACTTACACCATTAATCTTGACAATATCACACATTTCCAAAAATGTTTTGATGTGTACAGTAGGATCTTCATGTGGAGCTCCTCCAAACTGATGTTGTTGGACCATGGTGATTAAGGCAGGCTTCAACTCAAAGTTATTTGCATTGATAGGTAACCTTACAATGCCAGAATAGTTATTATTCACCGCCGGTCTGAAATAGTCTCTCAAAGGCAATTGATTGTTCTCTTCAGCCATGTTTGGTTCTTCAACTCTTCTTTCCCTTCATAACCTCGCAAAAGTTCTTTCAATTTTGGAATCAAGAGGCACAAGTTCACCACTTTTAGTCTTTCACATCAACCACTCTCTATCTAACAAGAAAAGAGAGTAACAATTTGGAAATAACAAATAAAAGGTAAACAATAAAAAATAAAAGAAATACCTAAATTAAGATCAAAACTAATTTGTAATGGTATTAATAACAGAAAAATTTGGCACTATCCCTGGCAGCTGCACCAAAAACTTGATAGCGTAAATTTAATTCCCAAGCTTACGAATATCAAGTTATAATACCTATGGTCTGTGGGTTATCGTATCCACAGAGATAATCAAATTAGCTATTAAAAATGCCAAAACTACTAAAGTGTTGATCTTATCTAAGCTATCAAAATGTGATGATTAAGTGTGCTAAAAATTGAAATAGCTAAAATTAGAAATTAAACTAACAATTAAACAGATATTTAGAGAAAATAAATGGATAGAGATTATTAGATAGTTGATTTCACTATGTTGATCTATATGGGTGTCAAAAGATAATGTTGTTGATTCAATTCTTAAGTTTATAAATCATGAATCCAAAATTGTTTAAACCCTTCTCTCGAATGCAAATTCAAACACCTATGCTTCAATTGCTAATCCCCTCTCTCGAATGTAAATTAACAATTAAACATGCATTAAGACCTAAGATTCAATTTAAATGATTTCAAAGGGGTTGTAGGTCTCTCGACTCAATACAAACTCCCTAGGTTTCAATTCACTTGTTCAAACTTGAAAACACCTCTCTCGAGTGTAAGAATTCGAATCTAAATTCATCCAACAAGTGGCCAACAAGTTGCAAGCATTAAGTATGGAGAATTGAAAATAAACAAGTCAAATTGCTCAACAACACAAAAATAATGATTATCAACCCATATGTCTCAACGTAGATTCATCAAACCCTTTAATAGAAATGTTTAGTTCATCATCAAAGTCAAGAATACAAGAGAGAAATTAAAGAGAAGAGACATGAATACAATAAGTATGGAACAAGAAATGAACTTAAAACCCCCTTTTGAGTGTTTCTCCTTCTTCTTCTCCCTTTGAAAAGTTTAGCAACTTGTTCTCTTCTTCAATTTCTTTTGCTACTGTTTCTCTCTATTCCTTACTGTATACTCTATACGGCTACTGTTCCTCCCTACACTCTAACGTCTACTGTATTCTTCTCAAAAACTCAAATCATCCTCTTTTAAAACCCTAAGAAGTGAATTTATAAATCCAAATGCAAAAAGACAAAAACAGCCCCAACGCACAAAGGGCACAAGTTGCCCAAGTAGCGCCGCAGCGCAAATGCCCTTCTATCGGAGTGTCGCGGCACCCAGACAACACTTCTTCTGCTCTTTTTTCAATTGTTGTACTTAGCCAATTTTTTCTCTCTTTTTGGTCGTTTCTCTTTCGTGCTCTTCTTTCATATGGCCTTGACACCATTTGATCCGCATTACTCACTTTTAGGCTCTTTATTCACCTACAAGACAAAACAGAAAACACAAATAAATGATCTATATTATGTGCAAGTATGTATTAACATGTAATTCTATATGCACTATGTATAGCTTGTAAAATATTGACAAAATTAATATAAAAAGGATGCAATTGACTTTAGGAAAAATACCTAAAAATCATTATTATTTTCCTAAACTAGACTAATGTATTTTATTCATGAAAATCACTAAAACTAACTTATAAAACTCCTAAAAATATCTAAATGAACCTAAAACACTAAATGAACTTATTAATGCAAATATATCTAAAAACTACTAAATGCACCTCCAAACCTATGAACTTAACATGTAAAATACTAATCTAAAACTCAACTTATCAACTGCGCACTTTATCTGTTTAATTATTTTAACCGTAAGATAACACGAAAATCCGTCAAGTCCAATTCACCCCCCCCCCCCCCCCGGTCTTGGACTATAATATTGGGCCAACATACACTTCCCCCATTACGCTTACCTACGCATTATCCGTCACAAATCTTTCCACCCTTACATTCCTCAATAATAAAAAGCCTTTTCCCCGAACTACTTATCTAAGTGACTCTAGGAACGCATTTCCCAAAGGAACAAGTTAGTGGAAAGACAAATCAAAGCCAAGGTATTTAATCCAAAATACCTAAGGCAATCTGATGCATAAAAATTCATGTTCATGATCATAAATACTATGCACATATATAATAGAATGCATATCATTCAACAAACCAATTTCATAGAAATACAATAACATAAATGGAGAAATAAAGTGAGAAATACTCACAACCAACCACTAGCCAATTAACCAAGCCAAAAACCCTCAAATTCGCCAATCAAATCACAATGGCCTGAAATGAATAAAATTCACATAACATAGATCAATTCCAAGGCCAACCAAGGCCAATTGCACAAATTCCACCAATCATGCTCTCAACACCCAATCTCTACAATTCAACTCTAAACAGATCTAATCCACTCATAATTGGATTAGAAACACTAAATACACATTAAAATCACAAGGGTTTCCATTAAAACCCACATGCATGATCAAATCAATTTTAAAATCCAAGCTCATCAATTTCATGGAAAACCACCATTAAAGCATGTAAAAATACTCTAATTAATGGAATTCAAGCTTAAGGTTAGGGTTTACAATCTCAAAACCCTAACTTTACACCATAAAAAAAAAAATGCATGCCATCCAAATACCATTCAAAGGCTGAAAATCACAACAAGAAGCAAAACCTATTGGCCTAGTATTATAGTCCAAGAGGGCAGGTGAATTGGACTTGCCAGATTTTCACGTTACCTTTCAAATAATATAATTAAACACATAAAGTGTGCAATAGGTAATAATCAAAATATAAACAAATACAGGAAAGATAATTGGACATAGAGATTTAGAGTGGTTCGGTTCCCCTAGAACCTACGTCCCCTACCCGATCACCACGATCAGGATTTTCCAATACACTATTGGATAGTCAACTTACAAGCGTGACTAGAAGCCGTTTACACTAACCAACATAAGGACTTGGTTAGAAAGTCACACACGATAACCTACACAAGGGCTCGGTTAGAAAACCGCATACTAACCAACACACGGACTGGGTTAGAAAGCCACACCCTAGCCTACACAAAGGCTTGGCTAGAAAGCCACACTGTAACCAACTTACGGGTGTGGTTACGAACCGTACAATATATGGTATAAATCCCAAGTTGACAAACACGTCAACGATACATCAAAATTACAAAATATATAGATAAGTGTTCTACAACATTCTCAACAATATTCAGCAGACAATCTTGAATGAGTAAACACCACTATTCAAACCAATAATCAATACCACAAGATGTTTATGAAACCACTAAACAAGATATAATGATATGAAGATCAAAATAGGGCTTCACACACAATAATCAAAACGAAATCAGTTTTCAAGATGTTAACATAAGCACAAAACTAATTTGCTCAAACAAAATCACAAGAATCGAGTTAGAGAAATTTTACCCCACTTGGGTAAGGTTGAAACTCAATGATTGTTCAAGTGTGATGTTGGATGAGAATACCACGTTCAAGAATGATCAAGACACAACAAGATGTATAGATAGCACTCAAAAACGTCTTGAACACTTGCTCAATGGAAACATACAAGTTTCACAAAGTTTTGAAAAATTTAGAGAACTTTTCGAAAGTAAGAATCAATAGATCAAATGTAGGTGAATTTTTGCTTTGAAAAAGGTTTAAAATCACTCGAGAACTTGTTTTGGACTTCCAGAAATACTAGGATGAAAATCGCACAAGTTCTCTAAGTTTTGCAAAAGTTGCTCTTCAAATGAGCAAGTGTGGTATTTATAAAAAAAAAACACCACATCGAGCACAGGAACGCGTTCCTCAACGAAGAAGCGCGTTTTTGTTTTGAAATCTGAAAAATAAAATTTTTCTCCAATTAAGGAGTGCGTTCCTCAATATGTCCGTTAGGCATAGGAACGTGTTCCACCATTAAGAACCACTAACTCTATAAAATTTCTTATTTTTTCCTTGACAACAGGAGTGCGTTCCTACTTAAAGGAGCGCGTTCCTTTTTTCCTAATCAAAAAATCCTAACTCTCGAGAAAAACCACAGGAGCGAGTTCCTTAAACTCTGATAAAAAAAATACTGAGTTTCGGTAAAATGCTCAGCAGCGCGTTGCTTAAGAGAAAAACGCGTTCCTTCACTATGAAGTGAAAGAAACCCGATTTTTTTTCATAATGAGTTTAGAACATTGTTAAATACATAGATTAACTTTAAAAGTAATTTTTGAAAAGATTAAAATATAATTGACAAGTTAAATACGTGTAAATCAATGGACTAAGCATATGATTGAGACATTCAAAATAGTACAAGTGAAACGATGAAACCATGCAAAGTTGGTAAATTCAATGCATGTTAAACAATGATAAAAATATGAACGATAAACAATTTTAACTAAGTGTGATTGCATAATTACCATACTAATGTGTGTGCATGCATGATTAATAATATAATAGTGTATATACATGAGTATGATAAATTATATGTATGATTTTCGAAAAGATGCAAATCATATTGTGGTTGGAACATGTAAATGTTACTCCATAGCACTAAGATTCTAAATAAGAAATACAACCATAAAGCTCTTGAATCTTCGTACAGTGTTGTTTCTTCCACATGCTTTGATAGACTAGTTGAATCCATTTAATATAGTTAGTTAGCACTAAAACAACTACGTCAAAGAGATTAGTGATCACAGATATGTTGTTTGTAATCATCAAAACAAAACAAGGTGGGAATAGTTACATCAACAATCTCCCCATTTTTTTTTATGATTTCAAACAAATTCAATATTGGCCTGATTGAAGCAAGAAGCATGATTTCTCGAGTGAGTTAATAAGTGAAATGAATGATTATATCATGCAACTTTTAAGAATATACCACTTAATAAAAGATTTAACATTCAATAACATGTAGACAATAGGCAATCAAATACCAATAAAAACATATTTAGACAGATGTGATCATGTAAGCACAGATAACTGAACATACTCAAGCACGTGTGATCAACAGTATCAAAATGTACGTGTATAACAATATATAAGATACAGACATATACATATAATCCAATAAAAGTAATTGAGAGAATACATAGAAAATTTCCAATATATATCCAACATCCCAAAACTCCCCCTGAGTATGTGCACATAATGATCCAGTCAATTAGACCAATCATACTAATTTCTCCCCCTTTTGAAACATCAAAAAGAAGGTATGCCTAAGACGGAGGTGACAATGGTAGCGACAAATGAGGTAGGAGTGGTGGAGTGATAGATAATCAATTAAGCACTTGGCAAGTTTGAAAAGTCAAACATGCCCAATTCTCGCCTTATATCTAAAAATTGATCTTCAGCCAAAGGCTTAGCAAAGATGTCAGCTAACTGATCTTTAGTTCCAACATGAATCAATTTCACATCTCCACGTTGCACATGATCTCGAAGAAAATGAGGTATAATTTTAATGTGTTTCGTTTGAGGGTGCATTACAGGATTTTTGGAAATGTTTATAGCATTTGTATTATCACAATAAATTTTCGCACATTGGATATTGATTTGATAATTTGAAAGTTGTTGTTTTAGATATATCACTTGAGCACAATAACTTCCAATTGCAGCATATTCAGCCTCTACTGTGGATAATGCCACTGAGTTTTGTTTCTTGCTAAACCAAGAAATGAGTGAATCACCCATGAAGTGACAAAATTCTGAGGTACTTTTTCGATCTGTTAGACTTCCGGCATAGTCGGAATCAACAACGAATGTTCCATTTTTCATCTGCTTAATTTGTAAACCAAGGAAGTAGTTTAATTCTCCCATCATGCTCATTTCAAAATCACTTGTCATGATAGAGGAAAATTCATCACACAAGATCTTTCTTGATGCACCAAAGATAATGTCGTCAACATAGATTGCACTAGAAGCATATCATTATCTTTGCATTTAATGAATAAGGTTGGATCAAGGGTCCCTTTCTTGAAGTTATGATTTAGGTGGAATGGGCTAAGCCTATCATACCACGCTCTAGGAGCCTACTTCAAACCATATAAAGCTTTTTTAAGTCTATAAGCATGATCAGGATTGTGACAGTCTTCAAAATTGGGTGGTAGCTTCACATAGACCTCTTCATTTATAAATCCATTGAAGAAAGCACTTTTGACGTCCATTTAATATAACATGAATCTATTATAGCAAGGATAAGCAAGTAATAATCTGATTGCTTCTAATCTTGCTACTGGAGCAAAAGTTTCTTCATAGTCAATTCCTTTTCTTTATTGTAACCCTAAGCTACTAATCTTGTTTTGCTTTTGACTGTGATTCTTTTCTCATCTTTCATGTTCCTAAACACCTATTTGGTTCCAATAACACTTTGGTGTTCTGGCTTAGGTACAAGATCTCATACCTTGTTTTTAGTGAAGTTTCTCAACCCTTCTTGCATAGCAAGACTCCAGTTTTCATCAGCTAAAGCTTCTTCTATCTTAGTAGGCTCAATCCGGGATACAAAAGCTACATGTTCTTGATCTCTAAGTAAAGCTCTAGTTGTTACGCCTAGGTTTGGATCACTTACGATCTAATCTTGAGGGTGACCTAAAAGCAACCTAATGTTCTTAGGTGGTTCAACAACTGGTTTAGCTTGGGGTTCACTAGATTCATGTTTGACAGGTTTGTTAGTTATGATTTCATCATCATCATCATCATCTATTTTAACCTGTTCTACTTTATTTTCTAGAGTCATTCTAGGGTCAAATTCATCAAATTTAACATGTATTAATTCTTCTACGATTTTTGTAGATTTATTGAATACCCTATAAGCTCCGCTATGAGATGCATACCCTAAAAATATACCAATATCAGACTTAGGGTCAAATTTATCAAGATTGTCTTTATCATTTAAGAAATAACATTAGCAACCAAAGACTTTTAAGTGATTGAGTTTAGGAGTTCTACCCTTTCAAAGTTCATAAGGAGTTTTGTTTCGTTTTCTCCTAACCATCACTCTATTCATGACATAGCAAGCAGTATTTATAGCTTCATCCCAAAAGTATTTTGCTACATCATACTCACATAACATTGTTCCGCACATTTCTTGAAGGGATCTATTTTTCCTTTCAACAACTTCATTCTGTTAAGGAGTTCTGAGGGTTGAAAGGTGATGGGTGTATCCTTACTTGTTGTAACCTTACTTGTTGTAAAAGTCTTTAAGACTTTTGCTTACAAACTCCCCACCTCGATCACTTCTAATGACAGTGATCTTGTATCCCTTTTCATTTTCAACACGAGCAAAATTTCACAAATATATCATATACATCACTCTTATGTGCAAGAAAGTAAACTCATGTATAACGAGTAAAATCATCAACAATCACAAGACAATAAGATTTTTCACCTAAGCTTTATGGTCGAGTTGGTCCAAACAGGTTCATATGGACAAATTCAAGAACCCTTGTGATTAAGCTTTCGATCTTACTTTTGAAAGAATATCTTGTATGTTTGCCTCACCTACTCTATCTTTCAAGTATATTCCTTTAAGAAGGCCTCTAGCTAGGTTAAGTTTTGCCAACTTTGAAATGTTTTCCATCCCAACATGAGCTAGTCTCCTATGCCAAAGCCAAGCATCATTTTGTTCAATAGCACTTAAACATGAAATATTTTGATCACACAATTCATGCAAATTTGTAGTATAAACATCCTGAGATCTATATGCAATGAATGCAACATTTTTATTTTCATGCTTAATAAGGCACCGATTTGCTTCAAACGAAATGAAAAATCCCTTGTCACATAATTGACTAATGCTCAAGACACCGACGATTTTTCCTTTGTTGTTTTCACCAAATGTTACGACACCTCCATCTTTGCGAACCATGCTCAGGAAATTTGATTTGTAGCGCCCGTACTTGAGGATGACGTCATTTTTACCCATAGAGTACTTGTATACGTGTACGTATACGTATTTGATGCTCGATGCATGTTGGTTTGAGTGTCTTTGCATGCTTTTAAGTTGTTTAATGTGTGCGTAAAGTTTCGGAATGATCGAAGACCAGTTCAACGTTAAAACATATCAAAAATAGTGTTTTGGATTAGTAAAGCTATGTCACTGATTACATCAATGGCCTGATCTTCTAGATCTGTGTTCCGATTGAGCTGAAATGTTTTCAGGTTATTTTTATCTGGGATTTTGACCTAGACTAAGTCAATTGATGAAATTGACATGGGGACTAGTCTAATTGACCCTAATTATGATTGAATGCCTTGTATTATGTTGGTTGGATCGTGGGATCAACCTATTGCAATCATTTGGGTTAAGTATGGTTTATTTATATATTAAATGGGTTGACAGAGCAATATGGATTAGCTCATGAGTACAACCATTTTAGAGTCTTAAATTGGCTATTGAATTGGGGTTAGACATGGTTGAATAGCATGCTTGTGGAATGATTTTTAGTGATGAATGAACCATGTATTATGCAGGGATTTTGATTGATCTAAGATACCCAATTAAGCCAATTGGAGGTTAAGGTGCATAAGAGTGTTTTGGTGCATTCTAGTACTTCTTGTGGTTGGATTTGGATTGGCTAAGTCTAGCCAATCGATTTGTGAGTGTTTCTTTACTTGTTGGTTTCTATATGTGGCATTGTAGTATAAAGTGTTTTCATGAAATGTATTTGAGCATAGTCCAATTGAGTTAGCAATTTGGGTTGGATCTCCTAGTTGGGATTTTCTTCAGAAAATCTCGTAAGTCTAGGGGTGATCCCCAGTTGTGGACCTTGCATAGGATTTTATGACTTGTGTAGATAGGATCGCCTAGACATGGTATTTGTCTTGGTGGGCTGATCCTATTAGCTACACAACCCCAGAAATCCTATTAGAATACGAATATTGTTTGGTCCTTGATCACCCTTGCTCAGGAGCTGTTAGGATTGCATTTGCATGTTTAGAAAATGATATGCATTGGCTTGGTTATGACATTATTTTTGGCATGTATGTAATCTTGTATTTATCCATGTTGTTTAAATGGCTTTAATGATCTTGCGTTGTTTTACCTAAATGTATATATATGTTTCCACTTGTAGAAAGCACTCGCTAAGCTTGTTGTAGCTCACTCCTCATTCTTATCATTTCAGGTTCGGATTGGAAGGGGAAGGGAAAGGCTTAGCTGTGGAGCATTTCCCTGTATTTTGTAATGTACGTGTTTTAGTACTTTTCTGCATTTTGATAAATTGTACTATATAACACCTAATGTTTATACTTAACACATAGATGGGTTGTATTTTATGGTTGAGTACAATTTTGTATATTTTTAACATTATGGACTTAGAAAATTTTATGGTTGTCATTTTGGGAATGTAATTTATATTGATGATCTAATTATGTCCATGTGTTTTGATGTTGTATGTTGGAATTATGGTGTGTTATTAGAAGGCCAACGGGACGTCGAGTGTATCAAGGGAGGGTATACTCGGGGGTTCCGTGTCGTTCATCATGTCACAAATCGTGGGTCATGACATGATTTGTTACCAGTCATGTGTCTAAAGCATCTGCTATCCAAGTACCATACATCATTCTTTGAAGTATCTTACACCACATAGAACAGTTTTGATTTTGGAACCCAAGTGGCCTTGGGTCCTACAAGGTTAGCCTCATTAAAAAATCTTTTTCAACCCATGCAAAACGGCTTTTCCTTTTTGTTCTAAGTGCACCTTCCTATGGTATGGCCTTCCCTATTGCAATAGTTGCAAGTAGGTCTCTTGGTCAACAAATAGTTATATAATTTTTGTTTTGACCCTTCTGTATATCCTAACCCAGCCTTGTCAAAAGCACACCTTTGTGCTCCTAACATCATAACAAACAGTTTTTGACCGTTTGTAAACTTGTGTACCACACTTGTTATATCATCTACACTCTTTTGGAGTGTATTTCTCTCTTTTCTAAGTATTTCATAATCAATTTGGAGACTATCTAAAACATCTTGTTGTGATTTTAATTCAACTAAGGATTCTCTTAAGCTACTTTTGAGTTCTTTTTAATTTGCCTAAAAAGTTGAAGTCTCAAACACTCAAGATCATTTTCATCATTAGAATCAAAACAGTCATCAAGAACAAGAAAGGTAGAGTCTTTTACCTCTTTATTTGCCATGAGGCACAGTACAGCCTTTCATTACCAGTGTCTGAGTCGTTCTCGCTCCAACTGGTATCGTCCCAAGTGGCTTGTAAGACTTTCTTGTCCTTCTTCTTATAATCGAAGTACTTCTTCTTTTATTTTGGGCACTCATTCCTCATATGTCCTGACTTGGTGCATTCGTAACATATGAGTTCGCTTGATTTAGTGCCACTTCTTTTTCCCTTAAAGTACTTTGAACTCGATCCTCCTTTTCCTTTTCTTCTCAAGTAACTTAGCCTTTTTGTCAACACAGCTATTGGCCTAAATATGTCAAAAAAGGGGGTGAATTGGACACTTAGCAGATTTTAACATTTCTTAATAATGTGCGGAATATTGAAAGCAGATTAAACAAAGTATAGCAAATAAATACAGTAAATGTAAAAGAGACAATGCAATCAGGATTTGTAGTGGTTCGACCTTACCTACATCCACTACCTAACCTCCTCAGTTAGGATTTGTTCAAACTCCACTATGGATCTTCTTACTAGTGAGGATCAAACTGGTACACTTTCTCAACTTACGGGCATGAGAAGACAGTTACAACTTTGAGCAGCACTTGTTCTAGCCCAGTGACTAACCAGTCACTACAAACTGAATACAATATGAGATATGATTCCCTTCACTCATAATCAAAATGATACTTACAAAGCTTTGGATTAAACCTTTTGTTACCACTGATTCGACAAAATATGTATGATGAAGTTCAGCTGAAAACAGGTTCAAAGAGCTTTTGTCTTCTTCAATGGATTTTGAAAATGATGAAGATGAAGATCATTCAATCCAGAACACTTGATGTTTTTTCTTTAAAAAATGATCGTAAGTTCAAGCACAAAGAGTAGTAGACTAACTTTCAAAAGTTTTTCGCACAAGTGAAAACTGTTAATACATTTTTGAATGAACATCAGTTTTTGTATTGATTCGTTGTGTTTCTACTCTAAGGGATCACATATATATAGAAATAACAGAGGCGCAATGGACTTGGTGAATTTTGGCGTTCTAGGTTATTTCAAATACAACGACTACATTCTTTCCCAAAATGGAGAGATTCAGCTCTGTGCATAATTTGGCGATAGCACCTAAATCATCTGATTATTCACGAAAAAGGAATGTTCTGACAAAGTATTAGAACGTTCAAAAAGTTCTAAAAAAGTTGTTGTACAATTCTGAAAAGTTCTGAAAGGTTTTCGTACGGTTCTGAAAAAGTGGCTAAAAATATGTACGAGTCAGAACGGCAAAAATATAATTTCTGTCGTTTTGTTCCTTTGAAGGTGCTCATGGAGCATCAGCGTCCTACCGAACAGTGAAGTGAGGGCATTACTGATTCATAAGCCTTCTGACTTATTTTGAGATTAAAATGACTTAAATCATGAGGGTGCTACTCGATAGTTAGCATTAAGAAATTTAACATCATAACCGTTCAGAACTTTGATGATTCAGTTAAAATTATTTTGGTACAATTTCAGCTCAATCCAACGGTTGGATTGCAAGATCCATTTGATCAAAACTGCGCAAGAAAATCCTCAAATTCATAAAACAGTGTTTGGAGTCTTATATCTCACAGTAAACAACTCCAATCAAGATCTTCACCGTTCATAATGAAGATCTATCAGAGAAGAATAAGCTGACAAAAGTTTAGCTCAATCGGACCATGGATCTAGGATATCAAGCCATTGATATAATCGGTTACAGAAATTTCTTCCTACATGGAGCGAGCTCCACTGATCCAAAACACCATTTTCGACATGTTTCGACGTCGAACGAGTCTCCAATCATTCTGAAACTTTACGCACACACTAAACAACTTAAAAGCATGCAAAGACACTCAAACCAACATGTGTCGAGCATCAAATACGTATACACATACGTGTATGAATACTCTACGGGTCAAAATGACGTCATCCTAAGGTACGGGCGTTACATAAAATATTTTTAACTTTGGTACCCATGCTAGTTTGGGTCCATGCATGTTAGCATCAGTAAGAACAGATTTTTTAATCTATACATATTTATTTATCTTTCTACTTAGGATATTACATCTAAGTATGGTATGACCTTCCCTATGACATTTGTGGCATTTTGGTCTTTTGGTCAATAGGGTATTGTATTCCTTTTGTTTTGAACCATGTGTATAGCCTAAGCCAGTTTTGTCGAATGCACATCTTTGTGATTCTAGCATCATGTCAAATAATTTTTGACCATTTGTGAATTTAATCACGATGCAGTTCAGGTCTTCCTTTTCCTTTTTAAGAGTTTCATTTTCATTTTTCAGTTTACCAACAACTTTTTTAAGTTGTTCATTATCTAAAGACATTTCGTCTAGCTCTTCTTGTTAAAATTATATTTCCTCAAGAGCTTCTTCAAGACTATGCTTGAGTTTTTCATTCTTCGTGATCTCTTTACTTAGTTTTGTCTTAAGCTCTTGAATATGAGTATAGAGCTCATTAATTTTGTCAATGGGTTCAGATTTTACCTCTATGCTTGCCATTAAGCACAATGCAGCAGTGTGATCTGAATTTGCTTCATCTTCGCTAGAGCTTGAATCATTCCATGTAGCTTTGAGAACTTCCTTGTCTTTTCTATACGAGTTGGTATTCTTCTTATATTTAATGGGGCATTCACTCTTTACATGACCTGGTTTGTTATAGTCGTAACATATTAACTCTACAGGTTTAGACTCTGATTTCTTTCTTTTTGTGAAACCTTGAGTAAGAACTACTCTTACTCTTTCTCCTGAGTAACTTGTTGAACTTTCTAAATAACATAGCCATGTCATCTTCTGAGTCTTAATCATCTTTAGAGTCAGTTTCAACATTGAGGGCTATAGATTTCTTTTCTTTTTCCTCAACCTTGACCGGAGACTTTGTATCTTTTAACTTCATTTCATGAACCATGAGTGAACCACAAAGTTCATCAAAGGTATATTCAGCCAGTTTTTTGGCTTTTTCAATGGCCGTAGCCTTGGGTTCCCATACTCTTAGTAGGCCCCTTAGAAACTTTCTAATAGTTTCTTCCTGGTCATATCCTCTTCCTAGGTTTTTCATCTCATTGATGTTTGTTGTAAATCGAGCAATAGCCTTAGCTATCGATTCAGTTTCCTCCATCCTATAGGTCTCATATTTTTCAACTAGTAATTGGAGTTCTACCTTTTTGACTTGTAAAGTTCCTTCGTGGGTGACCTCTAACTCATCCTATATTTCCTTAGCGGTTTCACACGCACTAACTCTATTGAACGCTTGAATGGATAAACTGTAAAACAGGATGTTTACAGCTTGGTTATTTAATAACTCTTTTTTTTCTTTGGTACTCCATTCATCTAACTCCTTTGGGACAACGGCACCATCTAATATTTTAGTAGGTGTTGGACAGTCGTTTGTCACAACATCCCACATTTCTAAATCTTGGGCTTTTAGGTAATACCTAATCTTAGTCTTCCAATAAGAGTAGTTATTTCCCTTGAACAATGGTGGACGATTTGTGGAGTTTCCTTCACCTGAAAAATAAGTACTTCCTTCGTTTTGTCCTGCCATACTCAATCAAATATGGTTAGATACCTGATGGTTAACCTGCTATGATACCAATTGTTGGCCCAGATATGTCCAAGAGGGGGGTGAATTGGACACTTAGCAGATTTTAACCTTTCTTAATAATGTGCGAAATATTGAAAGCAGATTAAACAAAGTATAACAAATAAATACAGTAAATGTAAAAGAGACAATGCAATCAGGATTTATAGTGGTTCGACCTTGCCTACATCCACTACCTAACCTCCTCAGTTAGGATTTGTTCAAACTCCACTATGGATCTTCTTACTGGTGAGGATCAAATTGGTACACTTTCTCAACTTACGGGTGTGAGAAGATCGTAACAACTTTGAGCAGCACTTGCTCTAGCCCAGTGACTAACCAGTCACTACAAACTGAATACAATATGAGATATGATTCTCTATACTCATAATCAAAATGATACTTACAAAGCTTTGAATTGAACCTTTTGTTACCACTGATTCGACAAAATATGTATGATGAAGTTCAGCTGGAAACAGGTTCAAAGAGCTTTTGTCTTCTTCAATGGATTTTGAAAATGATGAAGATGAAAATCAATCAATCCAGAAGACTTGATGTTTTTTCTTTAAAAAATGATAGTAAGTTCAAGCACAAAGAGTAGTAGACTAACTTTCAAAAGTTTTTCGCACAAGTGAAAACTGTTAATACATTTTTGAATGAATATCAGTTTTCATATTGATTTGTTGTGTTTCTACTCTAAGGCATCACATATATATAGAAATAACAGAGGCGCAATGGACTGGGTGAATTTTGGCGTTCTAGGTTATTTCAAATACAACGACTACATTCATTCCCGAAATGGATTGATTCAGCTCTGTGCATATTTTGGCGATAGCACCTAAATCATCTGATCATTCATGAAAAAGGAATGTTCTGACAAAGTATTAGAACGTTCAAAAAGTTCTGAAAAAGTTGTTGTACAATTCTGAAAAGTTCTGAAAGGTTTTTGTACGGTTCTGAAAAAGTGGCTAAAAAGATTTACGAGTCAGAACGGCAAAAATATCTTTTTTGTCATTTTGTTCCTTTGAGGGTGCTCATGGAGCATTAGCGTCCTACCAAAAAGTGAAGTGAGGGCGTTACTGATTCATAAGTGTCCTGACTTACTTTAAGATTAAAATGACTTAACTCATTAGGGCACTACTCGACAGTTAGCGTCTTGTTTTGTTTTAAAACACTTAAAAGCACGAGGGCGCTACTTATAAGTAAGTGTCCTGAAAGTTATTAAATGGATTCAAAAGATGAGGGTGCTCCTATGCAGGCAGCGTCCTGATAGTTTTTCAACTTATAACTATCAGCGTTCTTAAAGATAGAAATCATTTCAAACTTAGAGAGCTTTCAGCGAGCTGAAATTAAGTCAGCGTCCTGACACTTTCAATGACTAAAAAAGGTATCTACTTACAAGTAAGCATCCTAATGAATCAGTTCAAGTTAACCTTGAATGTCAGCGTCCTAACATTTCATTAGCATCCTGACTCATGAAGTCTAGGAAGTCGCTCATGAAACATTAGCGTCCTGGAAGACTCTATAAAAATTATTTTGGTTTTTTTATTAAAGTTCGATAAAACACGATTAAAACCAAGATATTTTCAAATTAAATCGAATTTGCAAACGATCGAAAATCAATCTACTAAAATATGAAATCATGCATATTGCTGAATCAAATGGCAGAGAAGATTCTACAACCTAACATAACCTAATCATACTATCAAATATCGTCAAATGATCATGGCCTTCAAGTCGATCTTTAATACATTCGTCATGCATCATTGATTCTTTGAAACCTTCAAGTAAGATTAGATACACCATGTATGCACAATATTAACATAAACATAATGCGGTTTGTCATCATCAAAATATCTTTCATATTAGGGATATAATCTCATAAGGGACATGAGGATAATTGGTTTAACAATAGTAACTTCATCATCTATGTTCTCATCATCGGAAGAAGAATCACTTGAATCGTTCACGTTCAGAGCTAAGTCCTTTTGTGCTTTGTAGCCATCCTTTGATTCATTCTTAATTTTGTTCTTCAGTTTCATTTGATAAACCAACATAAATCCACACAACTCATCAAAGGTGTAGGTCACCAAGGTTTTTAGCTTCCTCGATCGTCGTGACTTTAGGGTCCCACTCTTTTAGTAATCCCCTAAGAAATTTTCCAACTGTTTTTGCTTTTAGGAACACATTGTCCAAATTCTTCATCTCATTAATAATCTTGGTGAAACATGTTATCGCATCTGAGACGTCTTCATTCTCACTAATTCTAAAGGTTTCATATGATTCCTCCAGCATTCTCAACTTTGTTTCTTTTACTTACTTTGTGACTTCATAAGTAACTTCCAGTTTATCCCATATCTTTTTGGCAGTGTCGCAGGCACTGACTCTGTTGAATTCATTGATGGAGAGACTACAGAATAACATATTTATGGCTTTGTCATTCAATTGCTCTAACTTATTTTCTCCATGTGACCATTCATTTTTCAGCTTCAACACAATTACTCCGTTTTCGATCTTTGTAAGAGTTGTATAGCCATTTCTCATGATTTCCTAAAATATCATAATTATGGGATCTCATGAAGTATCCCATCCTTATTTTCCAGTGCAAGCAATTATCACCCTTAAACAGTGGAGGGCGATTCACAGAGTTCCCTTCATCATGTGTGTCCCTAGAAGAAATACTAGAACTAAGCCCTGTCATACACAAAGAAATTGTTAGATCTCTTTGATGCATAAGTTCTCTAAGTTTTGCAAAAGTTGCTCTTCAAATGAACAAGTGTGATATTTATAGAAAAACCCCACACCGAGGCACAGAAACATGATCCTCAACAAAGAAGCGTGTTTCTGCTTTAAAATCTGAAAATAAGATTTTCCTCCAATTAAGGAACGCATTCCTTACTTAAGGAGTGCGCTCCTCAATATGTCCGTTGGGCATAGGAACGGGTTCCTTCATTAAGAACCACTAACTCTATAAAATTTCTTATTTTGTCCTTGATAACAGGAGTGTGTTCTTACTTGAAGGAGCGAGTTCCTTTTTTCCTAATAAAAAAATCCTAACTCTCAAGAAAAACCATAGGAACGCGTTTCTCTTACAAGGAGCGCGTTCCTTAAACTCTGATAAAAAAATACTGAGTCTCAATAAAATGCTCAGGAGCACGTTCCTTAAGAGAGAAACGTGTTTTTTCACTATGAAGTGAAAGAAACCCGATTTTTTTTATCATAACGAGTTTAGGAAATTGTTAAATACATAGATTAACTTTAAAAATAGTTTTTGACAAGATTAAAATATAATTGACAAGTTAAATATGAGTAAATCAATCGACTAAGCATGTGATTGAGACATTCAAAATAGTACACGTAAAACGATGAAACCATGCAAAGTTGGTAAATTCAATGCATGTTAAACACTGATAAAAATATGCATGATAAACAGTTTTAACTAAGTGTGATTGCATAATTATCATACTAATGTGTGTGCATGCATGATTAATAATATAATAGTGTATATGCATGAGTATGATAAACTACATGTATGATTTTCGAAAAGATGCAAATCATATTGTGGTTGGAACATATAAATGTTACTCTATAGTACTAAGATTCTAAATAGAAATACAACCATGAAGCTCTTGAATCTTCGTATAATGTTGTTCCTTCCACATGCTTTGACAGACTAGTTGAATCGATCTGATATAGCTAGTTAGCACTAAAACAACTACGTCAAAGAGATTAATGATCACAAATATGTTGTTTGTAATCATCAAAACAAAACAAAGTGAGAGTAGTTACATCAACAAAACCATAAAGGAAATGGGGTAGAAACCTTACCTTGGGACCAAATTCCACCAACCTTAGCTCCCAAATCACCAATTTTCTCTTCTCCTCACTTTCTCATCTTCTTCTAGCTGGAAATGTCAAAAGAAAGTGACAAGAGAGTGTTTTTGCTTAAATATGCATGTCAGGCTTACCATGGCAAGTTTTTTAAAAAATTGCTCAGACACAAGGAGCGCGCTTCTCCCTTGAAGGAGCGCACTTCTCAGCCCATTTCTTGAGAAATTGCTCTCGATTTGACTCAGAGGAGCGCGCTTCTCCATTTCCCAGAAAATCCCAAATTTTAGTTTCACGCAAGGAGCACGCTTATCCAAAGATTGAAAACTTCTTGTTCTTGATTTTACACAGGGAGCGCGCTTCTCCCCTTAAGGAGCGCACTTCTGCTAGGGGAGAAGCGCACTTCTGCTACCCAGAAAACAAAATTTTCATTCTTAGGTGTATTTTCATATACCCAAACACATTAATAACAAAATAAACATGAAAAATACACACAAATACATCATATACAAATGATATACGAATATAATATACATCAAACACATACACAAACATCTAGAGTTGGGCATTTTACGTCATCATGACATCATATGAGAGTGTGGGTCGTTACGGACAAAATACTTGAAAATAAAGAGATCTCAATAAGTTATGTACATACAAAAAAAACATGGGATCAAAATAATATTGTTCCAGATAATATATTTGTCTTTAATGTATCTTTTGATATTTGTAACAATGATGATCCAGAACCACTAACTTTAGATGAATGCGAACAGAGAAATGATTGGCCAAAGTGGAAAGAAGCGACCGATATAGAATAAAACTTGTTAAGAAAACGAGAAGTATTTGGACCAATTGTTCAAACACCTAATAATGTAAAGCCTGTTGGATTTAAATGAGTAATCGTGCGAAAGAGAAATGAGAAAAATGAGATTACTAGATATAAAGCATGACTTGTAGTGTTATCTCAAGGAACCCCATGATGCAAGTGTTTTGATGATTCCAAACTACTCACCTTATTCATCTAATGATCTTGTTTAAGTGTTTCAGTCAACATTAAAATATCAAGATAAATTAGCACTGAAATCATGAAAGACAGAGCAATCGAGATCAAGTCTCAAGAGGATTAAGTATTTAGAATGTAGAACTTTTACTCAAAAGTCCTCAGCAAATTTTGATTATCATTTGCATGATCTTCAATGTTTTTCTCATCAAGAAAATGGTTTTCGATCGATTTATCTTTGAAGGATTTTTCGATTAGTTTTGTTGAATTTTTTCAATAATCAATTTGATTTAAATCTATCAAAGTTTTATCATGTTCTAATTGAGTTTTTATCAAGGTATTTAATCTCAAAAGAACTGAGTTTTCTCAGTGTTCCATCAGGATGCTGATAACCTCATTAGAACGCTGAAAGTGTATGGTTAGGTTATGTTAAGAAGCTACTTGTGTAGGGGCGCCCTCACAAAACTGACCTGATGATGTATCAGGACGTTGATTGTGTGTTAGCACGCTCATGCATTTCTGGTTTTTTTAAAAGTGTCAAGCATGCCTGGACACTACTAGTGTATTAGCGCCCGCCCTCATTGCCTTATGGGTTTAATATGTTCTGTTGAGCTTCAGGACGTTGATGCACTGTCAGCGCGCTCAAAGAACAAAGTAAGCTAAACTTACGTTTTTGATATAGTATGCATCAGGATGTTCATGTTCCATCTAGACGCTCAAGCACTACTGTCAAAAACCTGAAAAAGTATCTGACAAACCTGCTAGCTGACATTTCAGATACATGAATTACTTTAACCTGGACTTTCCTCATTCATGTATACTGAATTAAACCAGAATGTTTTCATAAATCAAGATTACCATTTTAGTAAAAGATTAGAGTCATTTTGACTAAACGTTCAAATTCAATTTTCAAATCTAAGTGTCCAACAACTTTAACAAGTTTATATATATGTGATTTTCAAATCAGTGAAACACAAAAAGAATCACTGTGTCAAAACTTTTGAAAATTAATCGAATCTTGGAAGAGTTGTTCAGTATCAAAAGTATTTTGAAATCACTTTCTATTCAAAAGATTTCATTGTGCTTATACTCTATCATTTCTAAAAATTTGTTTGAAAATGAATGCAATACCCTTAATTTTACAAAAAAAAAAAATTACTATTTGGGCAACGCCAGAACGTTCAGGCATGCATTGCGCCTGAACGTTTGGCATGCGCCTGAACGTTCTGGCATGCGCCTGAACGTTCTGGCATGAGCCTGATCGTTATGGCATGCGCCTAAACGTTCGAGCATGCATTGCGCCTGAACGTTCGGGCATGCGCCTGAATGTTCGGGCATGCGCCTGAACGTTCTAGCATGCGCCTGAACGTTCTGGCGTTGCCCAAATAGTAATTTTTTTTGTGAAATACAGGGTATTACAATGAATCTTTGAACTGTTTTACTCGAATTTTTCAACACGTTTAAATCTCATATTATTCATTGCTAAAGGAGGAATTTGAGTAAAAGTTCATAGGATACAATTGTGCCTTAATCTTGTATCTTTGTAACAGTATCAAGTTTTGTAACTGTAGTTACACCAACTGCAAAAAAATTTGTTTATTCTTGAGTTAGGATAGTGGTTTACTCCTACCCATGAAAGTGAGTGTACAGGTAGTTCTCTAGTCTTAAAGTCGAGAAGCTTAAGTAGTTCTTTAACCTAGAAGTCGAGAAGCTTAGGTAGTCTCTAGCCTACAAATCGAGAAGTTGTAGGTTCATCCTTAGCCCGTAAAAGAATAGGTTTACCTTGAACCTGTAAAAGGGCATTTGTAACGGTTTGGTTCTCACCCTTAAGAGAATCAGTTAGTGGACTTTCAATAATTCTAACTGAGAAGGTTAGGTAGTGGACGTAGACATATAGCTGAACCACTATAAATTGCTTGTGTTCTTTCATCTATTTTCTACTTACTATTTGCCATTGTGTTGTATTTTTAATTTGTCTATTAAGTCCAATTCACCCCCCCTCTTGGGCACACCTAGGCCAACATGTAGCTCAAGGTTTTTCATGAAGACCTGGTATTGATTGCAAGGAAACTTATTCTCCTGTTATTGACACAATTACATTTTATTTCTTAATCAGTATTGCAGTTTCAGAAGGACTTGAAATGCGTTTAATGGATGTTGTTACTGCATATTTGTATGGATTTATTGATAGTGATATATATATATATACATATATAACTTGAAAATGCCTGAAACAAATAATGCAAAACCTCATGGTATGTATTCAATAAAAGTACAACGGGCTTTATATGGATTAAAGCAATCTGGTCACATGTGGTATAATCGCCTTAGTGAATATTTACTTAAGGAAGGTTATGTGAATAATGAAATTTGCCCATGTGCTTTTATCAAGAAATCATCAACTGGGTTTGCGATTGTTGTTGTATATATTGATGACTTAAATATTGTGGGAACTCATGAAGAAATTGAAAAAACATTTAATTACTTGAAGGAGTTTGATATGAAAGATCTTGGAAAAACAAAATTTCGTCTTGGCCTACAGATCGAGAGTTGTCCATCAATCAAATTATACTGAAAAAGTTTTAAAGCGATTTCGTATGGACAAGGCACATCTATTAAGTTCCCCAATGGTTGTAAGGTCGCTTGAAGTGGATAAAGACCATTTTCGCCCTCATGAAAATGATGAAGAGTTTTTTGGTCCTGAAATACCATATCTTAGTGCTATAAGTGCACTTATGTATCTAGTAAATTGTACAAGACCGGATATTGTTTTTTCTATTAATTTACTTGCAAGATACAACTCTGCACCAACTCGAAGACATTGGAATGACATTAAGCATATATTATGTTATCTTCGAGGAACAAGTGATATGAGTTTATTTTACTCGAGAAAGGCAAAATCTAATTAGCTTGGATATGCAGATGTTGGATTGTTATCAGATCCTCACAAAGCAAGGTCACAACACAAGATATATTTTTACTTATGGTGACACTGCGATATCATGGCGATCCGTGAAGCAAACAATGTTCTTCAAATTACTTTGAGATTCTTGCAATTCATGAAGCAAGTCATGCATGTGTATGGTTGAGATCTATGATCCAGCACATCCGAGGATCATGTGGATTATCTTCTATCAAAGATTGTCCTACAACATTATATGAAGATAATGCAACATGTATTGCACAATTAAGAGAAAGTTATATCAAGGGTGACAGAACCAAACATATTTCACCAAAATTCTTTGTTACACGTGAGCTTCAGAATAATGGTGAAATTGATGTCCAACAAATAAGATCGAGGGAAAATCTTGCAGACTTGTTTACAAAAGCTTTGTTGAGCCAACATTTAAGAAACTTGCATATGATATTAGGATGCGTCGACTTAAAGACATTTCAAGCAAAACAACAAAAGAAAGTTTATACATGCCATGATAAGAGGGAGAATTAAAACTGGAGTTATTGGTTTAGTGTACTATACTCTTTTTCCTTTCACTATGGTTTCGTTTCACTGGGTTTCTCTAGCAAGGTTTTTAATGAGGTAGTCCTAAACAATATAAGTCTCCATGAGAATTGTACTTTTTTTCCTTTACTAAGTTTTTTTTTTCCACAAGGTTTTACCTAGTAAGGTTTTAACGAAGCATATTCTCATGTATGGAGGGTATTCAAAGGAGGAGTGTTATAAATGTATTGCATACTCATCCCATAACCTTCATTTCAATGCTTGTAACTCCTATGTTTTAAATCCCATAACCTCCAAATTTATGAGATTTATTATTCAATTTATTTAATATATTGTATAAATGATCATTGTAACTCCCTCTACCAAAAAGTCTATATAAAGGGGTCTTATATCTCAATATTATCATCAACAAGAGCACAAGATCTCTATAAATCTTCTTCTCTTTTCTCTAGATTCTTTTGTTTTAGTTCGGCATAATATTAGTTTTACTTTAGTTTTGCTTTATTTTGTAACACTGTACAGTATTTTAGTTTTATTTTATTATAACTAGCAGGTGTGCACATGCGTTGCACGTGATTGAATTGGATTTTTATCAATTCTATTAATTACATAATATGGTTTGTAGTCATTAATGTCATTTCTTTTTTGTTTTAAATCAAAATTCATTTATTCTTAATTATGGTGCAATGACTTAGCTTTTAAAAGGAAAAAAGAAGATTAATTTTTTTTAATTTCAATGAATATTTATGTTTTCTATAAAGTGCCATGATTTAAATAAAAGAGGCCTCTCTTACTTCAATTGAAAATTTTAGTAACCAAATTTTCACATTTCTTTCCCCTATCCAAAAAACAAACACGTGAAATCACACCTGACTGGTAAGGATTAGTGGTTGATATCTTCAGCAAATGAAATCTTTCCCTTTGGCCCTCTTTGAAACTGAAAAGTGTTTGGAGAAACCCAATGACAATCATATACAGAGTTGTCGGCCCATAAGCAATCTAACATGCATTGTTCGCACCAAAATTGTTTTTATTTTCTCAATGCACAAACATCTAAAATAAACACACCCTTACAAAAGAGAAGAAGAAAATATTAAACATTTGGAGAAAAAATGAACAGTTGGAGGAATGTGTGGTTGAATAATAGTTAGATAATTATGGCAACCAAAACACTCATAACCACTTTAACCCACAACCCGCAAACGAATGGAAAGGTGGGAGTGGATGGATAGCAACCATTTGGAATGAAACGACGCATTTTGTTTTGCACAAATTATAAGCATGGATTAGTGGGCTTGTTTGTTGCTGCGACCGAAACACTTTTTTTCACTTTTATGAGCAAAAGTTGAGTTTGGCCCGTTTGTTTGTTTTTGCTAATTGCCAATAATTGCAAATCTATCGCAATTTGGAGAAGTTGTTCAATGGCAGCTTCTCCATTCTGCTTCTGTGATTTTATTCTTTTTAAACTAAAAAATATATTTTGGATACTTAAATAACTACCAAAAGAACTTTTTAAAATAAAGTTGTCAAACAGATTATCAATAACTTTTTGTAAGCAACTTCTTGCAATGGAGAAGAGACTATAGAGGATAAAAAAGATTATGGAGGCTATGATTCTTGAACAAAAAGAATTTCCAAACAAATTCTTGTGCAAAATGGATGAAATATTAAGAACATGGGATCCAAAGTTGAATTCATCTTCAAGTGGCCATAATATCAAACATGTGGAAGAAAATTCTACGTTTTTGGTTGAAGCTCAATGTCTCCAACTAAGTGACAATATGACAATTGCAACCCTTGATGGATGTATTAAACAGTGCAACGAAGTAGTGGCATCATTGAAGAATATTCAACAAATCAACATTCAAACCGTTAGGGTTTTCTCTTACAAGCCAAAGGTACAGAGTGTTTTCTAAGCACAAAGCTAAAATGTTTAGGCATAATGTTGAGAAATCATTCATCAATCAAGTGCCAAAATTAGACATGAAGAATATGATTGGATTAAGGGAGAATCTTCGAGAGAGGTTCAAGGCGTCACTATATCTAATTATAAATTGGAAATAGAGTAGAAGACAAATTGTTTCAAGAAAATCTACCCTTGAGGGCAAGGGTATTTTTAAGGGGAAAGGAATGATTCAACCTATCAAAATAATTTGTTTATATTTATTATTTTTATTATAACAACCCAAATTCTCACCTAACGTCATGATGACGTAAATTGCCCGACTCTAGATGTTTGTATATGTATTTAATGTGTATTTTACATGTATTATATTCATATATGAGTGTATTTTCTTGTTTAAAATGTTGTAGGAGTGTATGTGTTGATGTGAGAAATGTTTAAGTGTTGGAATTCTGGAAATGGGAAGGAGAAGTGCGCTCCTTGCGTTGGTCAAAAGCCATAAATTTTTAGCAGGGCTCAAAGAAGCGCGCTCCTGTAGAGAATAGCGTACTTCTGTATGGAGCAACGCCCTCCTGTAGAGAATAGCGCTCTTGTATGAGCAGCGCGCTTCTGCAGTGAGTAGTGCACTCCTCTAAGTGCAACAGAGAGTGTGTTTTCTCAGAAAATGATGAGACGTACGCTCTTGCATCTGGGCAATTTTTTAAAATTCAAATTCGTGGGCCCAACAAAGGCATAAATGGAAATTCACCTCATTTTTCATTCATTTGCACCAAATTCAGTTGAGAAAGAGGGAGAACGAGATAAGGGGAGGAATTTGGGGGTTTGGGCTTTGGTTTGCGGATTTTGGCTCCAAAGGTAAGATTTTTACCTTAAATTCTTCATATCTTTGCTTTTCTTGATGAATTATAGTGAGAGGATGTGTTTTGGGTGTCATGCATGTGCTGGAATTGAGATTGAAGTTAGGGTTTTGAAATTGGAAACCGTAACCACGTGACTTTGAACTTGATTTCCATGATTGAGAGTAGTTTTACTTGTGATGACGAATTCCATGGAAATTGATGTAGTAATTTTGTAATTTGAGAATTAGGCATGCATGTGGGTTTTGATGGAAACTCTAGTATATTAGAAGTGTATTTATTGCTTCTAATCCAATTCTTGGTGATTTAATGGGAATGTGAGTTAAGAATTGGATGAAGGGAGTTTGGGATTTTAATTGGGTTTTCATATATATATTTGTGTGTAGACTTGAATTTGATCAAGATATGTGAATTATGCTTATTTTAGGACATTGAGATAAAGATTGATCAAATTGGGAGTTGTATAGCTTAAGTTGTTGACTTTTGGATTGGTTGTGAGTATTCATCATTTTTATTCTCCATATATGGCATTTTACTTATATACTTGAATTATTAAAATGCATGCATTTATGATATATATATATATATATATATATATATATGCATGGTATTTGTGTTTATGAAAATGATTTTGGACATTTGGGTTGCCTTGGGTATTTTGGATTGAATACCTAGGAGTGTGGATTTTCGTTCTATTTACTTGTTCTTCGGGGAAAGGTTCCACCGGTGTTACTTGGATTAATACATTGTGGCTTGGACATTCTTTTGTGAAGAATGTAAGGGTAGAAGGGTTGGCAATAAATATTATGTTCTGGTCATTCTCTATAACGTGAAATAGGAGAAAGTATAGGCAGAATTATCTGGATCTGACTTCAATTGAGGTGTGCGCATATTTTGTGAAAAAAGTACGCATGATTTATATGATTTAGTTTGATTCATATATGTTAACTTTAATTAATGCACTTGTATTTGTAAATGATTCTTTTATGGCATACATGTTTTATAAATGCATTTATGGTTATAATTGTGAGAATATTTCACTAAGATATATAAAACTCGTCTCTTTTCCCTATTTTCTCAGGTTTAGATCCAAAAGGAAAATGCAAGGTAAGGCTTAGATCGCAAAGTGCAACCATCCTCTTCTTGGATGTAGGTGTTTTGATGGAGAATTGGGTCATATTTTGATTCTTTTGTTATTTTTGGACATATATATATAATTATCACAATGTAAATAAATAAATATATATATATATACATATCACATAGTTGGTTTGTAGATATATAACATGTATATGACTTGTATTTGGAGAATATATACTTGTTCATTCCGGTGATCAAATATATGTTGGAACCATGTGTTTATGTACAAGATATTATAAACTTGTTGTTAGACTTTGGAGTAAATTTTAGGGTTCTTTTATACATTATCATATACCAGTTAGATTATTTTGTATTGATATTATTTTTGTATTAGGTAGAGGCTGAGCAAGGCCTCAAGTTTTGTCCTAGAGTGACATTATTTGGGGTTTTGTGCTGGTTATGACAAAACTCGAACAAGAATCGCGACAATTATTAATATTTATTTATTTCATTTTATGTTGTTGGCTAATTTTGAATTAGTCAAAGGTAGTTGCACTTATTTTGTGAACTCATGTGTAAGTCATGGAGCACGAGCATGATGTGAGAACATGCTTAGTGTTTACTAATTTTAAATTTTGTAATCTTAAGCAAATTAACGTTATTATTTAAGGCTTGATGTTATTCAATAAAAGGGTGTGTCTTGAGTATCGTGTAGCAACTTAATCGTTGTTTTTGAGAGTTTATTGATTTCTTGAATAACCAATACTTATTTTGGAGGTTTAAGTTTCCTCGAATTAACCTCATTTATTATCTAATTTTTCTATTTCATTTGTATTTGTAACCGTGTACATTGTTAAACAGTATTGAATTGTCTCGAATCATATATCGACATACAATTTGAGGTAATTCAATGGTGTTTAATAGTGATGTACACCTTAGAGCCCGTTTGGTACGTGAGATAAGATATGATTATTTTCATATTATTGAATTAGATTGAATTGGATATGATGTGATTAGATTAATTTTAATATTATCCTACGTTTGGTGCAATATCCGATAAGATAAAAAATAAAATAATCATGTGTTTGGTGCAACATAAGATAAAATTATTAAAAATAAAGAAATCCTATGTCCTTGTTTTTTTTTTTTTTTTTTTAAGATTAATAATCCTGTGTTTGTTTGGTATGTTTGAAATTGGAATGAAAAGTAATTAAATTATTTTATTAAAACTTAATTTTTCTTTAAAATCAAGGAATAAAATTAAATTAACTTTTTAATTTAAGTTAAAATTTTTTATTAGTAACAAATCAACAATATTTAATATTTAAAAACAATTTGCACAAACACAATATATGTATATTATATACAAAAAAAAAAAAATTAAATTATATTTTTTTATATGCGTCATACCAACTTTAATACATTATTAATTAGAAACTATAGTTTTTACGTAAAAAGAGAGTCCAATTTGTAAAAGGATATGTTAGCAAACCTGAAATCCTTTTCAATGACCCAAAATAAAAATTTTAGAGAGAAGAATTTGTTTTTTTTATTTTTTTTGGTAACAATAAAAAAAAAATCCCAAACAATTTCTACATACCCTCCTCATCTTTTTCTTTTTCTTCTGCTTACGTATAACCAAGTTCCAACCCAGAAAAATTAAAAAAGAAACCAAAACAAAAAACCCTGCCATACAAAAAATGCAGCCACAAATAACCCAAAAAAAAATCTGATCTCCCTCAAACCCAAAGCAAAATATTTAGCCACCAAAATTATCTATCAAACCTAAGTTGAACCCATCCACCAAATTATCTTTATCTCTCTCAAACCCTATACAAAAAATTCAGCTACAAATAACCCAAAAAAAAAAAAATTAGAGAAAAGAATTTTTTTTTTTTGTGTTACAGAGTTAAAAAAAAAAAAAAAAACCCAAAAAAGTTCTGCATAACCTCCTTTTTTTTTTTCTTCTTCTTCTTCATCATCATCTTCTTCTTGTAGAAACTTTAAGGAAAAATAAAAAACTTACTACAAAATTTGTAGAAGACGGAAGAAGAAAAAATGGGGAAAAATCAAATAAGAAGAATAAGAAGAAGAACAAAAACACTAACTTCTATCAAGTATAGATTTTAAAAAATAGCAAATCAAACAGACATTTGTCCTTTTAACCTCTTCATACCCTCCTCGCCACACCAAATTAGGTGACCAAAAAAACCTAGATATGATTTAATCAACTTTGAACTGTCATCTACGATAGAAAAGCCACAAGAATTTTTTTTTTCTTGTAACCAAATAAAAAAAAAGCTCAATTTTTTTTGTTTTGTTCTTCTTCTGTACAACTAAGTTCCAATCCAGAAAAAAATGAGAAAAAAAAAGAAAAGAAAACCAACCACAAGTAACCCAAAAAATAATGTCTGATCTCCTGAAGCCCAAAACAAAAAATTCAGCCATAAAATTATCTATCTAAACATAAAATCTCTCTTGCAAAAATGAAAAAAAGAAATGAAAATTGGAATCATGAACTTCTTGCATAAATGAAAAAGAAAAAGAAACACAAAATCAGGTTTTGTGATTGCAGCGAAATCGCAAAACTAATCGCAAAACTTGGTTTCTAGATCTTGATTTTTTTTTTTTTAAAAGGAGAGAAAGAAGAACAAAGAAAGCGAAGAGTAAACGTGAACGTGTAGGAAGAAAGAAAAGCTTAATCTCAAGTTTTAGATCGTTACTATTTTATCCCGCTATAATAAGATTGAAAAATTAAATAAAATTATTTTTTATCCTATTTAAGTTGATAACCAAATATAAAAATTAAATTAAAAATAAGTTTACCCTATTTTATTCCGTACATCAAACATAAAAATGACATTATTTTTAATGTTACTTTAACATTTTTTAAATAAATTTATAAATAACTTAAAAACCTTTGGTTTTTGTACGTATGCGGCAAGGGAGAACCACGTCAGCAAAACCGAAACCCTTCTCTTTGCTTCCCTGTGAAGCGTGTTGTAGAAGCCGCTTAAACGTCCCTGAGAAGCCGCCGTTTGGAATTGGAAGGACGATCAGTGTCACTCTCTCGAATCCACTTAAATGACGATAATACCCCCACTTTTACGGAATACTTAAAATGTCGAACGGCTCGCGCACATTCGCGCCATTTGCGATAATAACTTCCCGCGTTAAATTTTCATCCCTTGTGTCTCTCCTGCACCCGCCGTTCTCTGTTACTGCCGCAGCCGAAGAAGGAGGCGCTTATCATAATCAAAAGAGAAGAAGAAGAAGAAGAAGAAGAAGAAGCAGATGTTCTACTCGCACACGTACCTCGCTCGAAAAAGCCCTCTGGGAACGGTATGGATCGCAGCACACTTACAGCACAAGCTCCGGAAAAACCACGTAACAGTCACCGATATCTCTTCCACCGTCGGTTCGTCTCTCCCATTCTTCTTCTTCTTCTGCCCTTCCCCTAATTGTTTTTTCTTTTTTCTTTTTGGTAACATTCGAAGATTGGAAGTAAGGGTTTTAAGCTTGCATTGTTTCTTTTCATTCAACTTGTGGTTCTTCATCTTCAATTGTTAGAACTTGAGTTCTATTTGTTCACTTATTGTTCCTGGGGAGATTGTTGTGGAATTTCTCTTGCTATTGGAGCAGAATCTTGAACATTTAAGTGTTAATTTTAAACCTAAAACTTCCCAATTTCAAAGATTTCTTCACCGTCTAAAGCATTATTACTTAAGAGAATTGGGCGGCGAAGGGTTTCAAATAGAATGGTTAGAATTTGCAGTCTTAATGTGAAAATGATGCTATGTTAAAGCTGGCTCTGTTTGTGTGAATATGAATGTTTTGAAGCACAAACCAATTTGTTTTCCCTTAAATATCTCTCCTTTTTTTATGTTTCTTTTAGATTCCATAATGTTCCCGGAGGTGCCAATTGCATTGAGATTATCAGCACACCTCTTGCTGGGTGTTGTGCGTATTTATTCGAGGAAAGTGGACTATCTCCACCATGACTGCACCGAAGTCTTGACTCGCATCAGAACTGCCTTCCTTTCGATCCAAGACATTAATTTACCAGAAGACGCAACTTCTGCGCCATTTCACTCTATAACTTTGCCTGATACATTTGAGCTTGATGCATTGGATTTAGACGATGAGTTGTATAATGAGAGGTAATATCTAAGATTGTGGTTTTTCTTGTACCTAGCCGCATTCACACACACATACACATTTTAATGTAAATAATTCTTTGCTGAATCATTATTTGTTGTTGAGTTTAGTTTAAATAATTGGAAGATGGCTCTTTAATTATGATATTGGCTCTAATTTGCAGGAATATGGATACCCATCTCAAGTCTCAAGAGGAGATCACAATGACAGGTTTGGTACTAATATTATATTGGTCAATGTACTTACCCTATTTCTGTTTTCATATTATCTTCCAGATGTTTTTAGGAATCATTTGCTTATATGTGATTGTAGATTCTTGTTCTAAGATTTTATTTTTTGTCTCACCCAGATCAGATATCTAGAGTAGGAGATCCATATGTTGCATTCTTCATCAATGAGGTTAGTTCAATTTTTGTTTTTATCAAATTTTGCTTCAAGAATTTGCATTACGTCTAATTTCGATGCCTAACATTGCACATGGGATTTCTGTTTTGATTAGGACATTACAATGTCTATATCGCCTACGATGCAAATTCCAGATACTGAAGCAAGACCCATGGAAGTAGAGTAAGTTTCTTGCTGTTTTGCTGCATTTTTTCCCCATATCTGCACCTCTAGTTACTTAAGTTCACATGGTCTTTTTTCATGTCAGTGTTCCGTCAGTTCAAGAGGATATTGGTGATGGTGTTTCAGATCTTGGTGCAAGCAGTCAGAATGTTTTTGAAAACTATTTGTCCAAGGAGGCCACTCCCGAAATCGAAGTTATGCGTGATGCTATCCCCAATTTCCAGTTTGAGAATCTCCCAGATTGGATTGAACCTGATAATGGAATCACTGAAGAGCATGGACCCATGGAACAGAGCATGAATGAGAAAGATAACCTTTCCCCAATTATGGAGGATGTTTCAGAATCTGGGGGACAATCTCTTCCGTTTCAGCTACGTCCAGATCTGCCATCCACATTTGGATCTACACAGTCTCTTGAAAATCTCGATCCACATGTTTCATTGGGTGGGCTACCAGCTTCTCATTATTGAATCTATGCTTCTGTTTGGTGTTTACTGGGTCAATAATGTCTATTTCTTTTTGCACTCAATTGTCTTGGTATTTCATGATTCAGGGCATATTTCAATTCGACCAACTCCACCGGAAGAGAAGAAAAAACCAAAATCAAGGAAGCGTAACCGAATGTTTGATATGGCTGTAGTGTTGTCAAATAGGCATGTAACAGTTTCCTAAGCTTATATTCCATGTGAACTTCTTGTTCAATGAAGAATGAAATTTAGAGAATGTGACTTTGGGTTTTACAGGATCATCAAGGAAAGTCTCAATAATTCTAGTTCACTAGTTTCCAAGCGGAAGAAGCTTCCGTGCTCAGCTTTGGATGTTTGGAAATTTAAGAACAGGCCAAGATTGGAGCAAGCCTTCTTTGAGTACTCATTTTCTGGTGTGTTTTTGATTGCAGAATGTTTGGTTCCTCTTTCTAGTAATTGGTTAATAACCACAACTATTTTGCAGGGTTGTGTGCAGATGTTCAACAATTGTTGAATATAGAGTTTATGTCTTCCAAAGTTTGTAAATTTTCAGTGGAGGAAACTGTTTTGGAGGGCAGGGATATGTCTTCGACTCCATTGCCTGACATTGATAGGGAAATTGAGCATTTACGATTTGCAGAGCACCAGGATCATGGCAGTTCGTTACCCGAGTTCACGCTTTCTCCACTCAGAAGGGATGAACTCACTCCAATGCAGGAGACCCAAGGCATTTTGGAGACTGAATTGCTGCCAACTCTAGAAGCAACAGACGCCGCTACAGCTCTTCGCTCTGATCTAGAAACACCAACAACTTATATGGAGCCGCAACTGGGCATAGAGGAAACCGGTCTTTCAAACGTTTCAGAGTTTGGACATTCAACTAAAGGAGTGAGTTAACTTTTCAAACAATACTGAAGGGAAAAATTCTTCCTATAATATTTGGAAAAGACAGCTTTCAACTTATTTAACTACCCAAATGCTTATATGGAAAAAATCAAACAATATTATGTTTGTGCAAGAGCAAATTTTTGAGTGGCTTTTGACCTTAAATTTTTTCTGTAGGACCTATATTTTTTAGAGGCGGACAACACGCCTATTGGTAAGCTGAGAAAATTGATTTATCACCCTGGTTGAAAATAAAATGTTACGGTAAATGATTCCATCTTTAACATCCATTGTCGTGTCAGGGCATGAGGAGAATGATTTACATACATTGTCTGTGAGGACTAGGTAATACACATCCACTCTCAGTTTCTCTCTCTCAAAACTGTTTTTCTTTTAAATAAGTTATCCTGAATATATTTCATGTGATTGGCCTGCAGGGCTGTGGCTCAGTATTTAAAAGAACAGACTCCTGTGACTGAAGTCTTGAAGAATCAAACAGGAAATCTTAGTTTGAACAATATTCTGGAGGGGAAATCAAGGAAACAATGTGCTCAAATGTTCTTTGAAACACTGGTACTTTCAGACTGTAGCTCCATCTCAATTAATTATGCTGTTACAGTATTTTTATTTCTCTATTTTTGTATGATCCGATTGTCCTTATACTTTTCTTGCTATTTATGGCTGTTTGCATTTACAACTATCATCAACAATCTGGCTAATGTGATCCTTTGCTAACTTGATTATTCTATTTTTCTTGTATAATTGCATTCTTGATTTCCTTTTATGTATGTTTGGTTGCATCTGATGCTAAATTGCTAATCTTAGTTATCAACTGAATTGCATCTATCTAGTACTCCATGCTTGAATGCCAATAAGCATCATGGCCCTTTCCTATCCCGCCCAATAAAAAAATCCTTAACTACAAAATTTAGAAATTTCTTTTTGTAGGACATAATATTTACCTGATTGTTGGTCCACGTGTTGTTTCCAAGAGGGAAGGGGGGTAACTGAGATTTTTGAATTCTTAGTTCTTTGCAATGGTTCCTCTAAAAGTTGCAAAATCACAGACAAAGAGAACACCAAATTTATAAAGTTTGACAACTTTGCTTATGATCATACTTCATACATGCACATCCATCTCGAGTTCACTGTGTTAGTTGACTAAAAATTAGTTCCAGTTGACTAATTTTGTTTTAGTGAATGTGTTCCTTAGTCAACTTAGTCTAGTAAATTAGAAACTCAATCAACTTATTTCAAAAAAAGGATTCCTACTTTTTTTTTTTCGATCAATCACAGATATTTTTAGTCAACTAGAACTTGTTCTTTTGCTTAAAATGATAGATTTATTGAACACTTTATTTTTAGTTACAGAAAAAAATGGTCCTGCTTTCATTGACCATAAATATTTCAGTCAACTAAAACTTGTTCCTTTGTTTAAATGGTATATTCACTACAAGAAAAATGTCATACCATAGCATTGGAAAAAAGCTATCTTATGTCATAGATAGCGTTTTTACTGATGCTATGACAGCCGGTGCTATGAAAAGGTGACTACCTTTCATAGCGTTTTCTGTTTGCTATAAAAAACAAAACCTTTCATAGCATTTTTAAATGGCTATAAAAAAAGACTTTTGTAGCTTTTTTGGAACGTCATTGAAAGGATGTCCATTTCCATTTCTCTTCCTTACTATAAATTTCTAAAATGCTATAGATGAGAATATAAAATATTATCTTTATTTGTTTCCATATTTTCAAATGCTATGTTTAATTATTCAAACTCCATTACTAGTATGACGTGAATGCATCTGGAAATTCTTTTGAAAGATCAAATTTTGTTTCCAAAACATATCATGACGATGTGCAAGAGAAGTAAGGCTTTGTATCTAAGCCTTTGGTAACAATTACACTCATAACACTTCAACTAATAAAAGAACGGAAGCTGCAAAAGGACCAAATTAGACACCAAAATAGAGATGTAAATGACAAGTGCAACTTTTTTGACAGGTACTTCAAATTGTCCATCCATAAAGAGTCTCAATTGGCAGTCCCTGCAACAAAAAGACATCATAAGCAAATCCTTCAACAAAATAGTTAACATGAACATAAATCTATAACAATTTTTTCAGATGAAAAGAAAAGCATATTCTTGGATCTCTCACAAAGCCATTTCTTGTTACCTTTTCTTTTTCAAATGAAGAAGCATTTAAGACTTGTGAAAAAGAAAAGGCAAAGCAAAAACCAGTAGAGAAAAAGTTAAACATAACCTCTTCCAATGGTCAAAAAAACTTAATGCACAAAATAGAACTAGGCGATTATAGGAAATAAACAATAATGATCATTCAATCTTCAGAAAGGTCTTTGGCCAAATCAAATCATTCTTCTTATGTGGGTAAGATTGCATTCGTAGAGATGACATCAATGATTTTGAACATTTTATTATCAACATGAGATTTTTCATGAACCTTCATGAAGCAAGGCGAACCATAAAGTGCATAAGTAGCATTTCAATACTAGTGAACATTAGTATATAGCCTTAGAATGTGGAGGCTAGCTATGAAACAATTCAAAATATTTGAAATAAATATCAACTAACCTCCATGCAACTAATCTCAAGTGTAACACTGATCTTTGAGGGAGAGATTCTACAATTGTCACCACTTTAGCAAACAAATCTTCTCCCTGCAGAGCATAAAACTTGAATTTAAATATGTATTTATGTACATAATGCAGCGGATGCAACAAAATGATGTATGGTCCAGTAGAAACCTTATTAGAAAACATATTACTAGCAGAAAAGTAGTTTCCCATCTACCATATATGGTCCAGGATGACTTTTTAGGCAATCAAAAACTAGAGGGTCACCACAGTCATGTCTGAAGAAAACTAATTATGGGATGATGTTTCACACATCTAAAGGGTTGATAAATACTTAATACGCTATACAGAGCTAGAAGTTCATGTTTCTCCTTCTTTACTCTAGTAACAGAAAATTAACATACTGCAACTAGGGTGGGTAAATACTTAATACGTTATACAGAGCTAGAAGTTCATGTTTCTCCTTCTTTACTCTAGCAACAGAAAATTAACATACTGGAACTAGGGTGGGTAACTTCAGACCTTTTAGACTAAATTTCAACAAGAAATAAACTCACAACTCAAGAGATAAATTTCTGTTCTTGAATGTTCAAGTTTAAATCACATGAATGATCAATTTTTACCTCCTCACGAGAAACCTGCAAGAATGTTCAAGGTTCCCAAGAAAGTGGGATTTTCTGCTGATGCATTGAAAAAGACTCCTAAATTATTTTAGTGCAATTATGTCGAATGTCAAATCTACAACGCTAAAAAATTAAAGACTTCCAAATTTCTATCAAGCAAGAGTGTTAAATAATAAAATTCTAATAATTTTTCTTTTGTGTTCAAAAGTGCTATAATATGGAAAGAACTAGTATTTGTCTACTCATCACTCTTGATTTGAGTAGAAGGTTTGTTCAGTCTCATAAAGCAGTTCAGTCAAGATGCTTCTAATCATTACTACAATCTCATTAAAAAGAGGAATTTTGAAATTAGAAAACGTGCAATTAAAGTTCCAACAAAATTAAAAACCCATCTTTAGTTAATAAAGAGCAACCAATTCAGGAATCTGAAAGGTGAAAGAACCATAGAGCAATTACACCATAAAATTTACCAACATGGGAGCAATCTTTATCAGCACAAACACAAAAATCTCTAAGAAACAGCTTCACTTTCCCGTTATACAAATACGCCAAAACCACAACTAACGAATTGAAGCTTACATCGAAATCCTTCGCCAATTCCTTCAACTCGAACTTCTCCCAGCCACCCTTCTTCTTACCTTTAAAAATAGAAAACAAGTTCTTGAAGTAAGGGCTTCTCGCGGAAAGAATATATGTCAAACTTTTCACTCGAGATCCAAAATTTCTGAATACATTTCAACTTTCCAGACCAAATAAATAAAAGAACTAAACAATTAAAATAGTGAAAAGATAGAAGATTTCTCTACTTTAGAAAAAAAGAACTCAAGTAATTGTTGAACACCAAAGATATTTTGAAAATTTTAGCATCTTTGAGTTCATCAGAATAATTAAAAATACATCTTTTTTTCTCAAAAAAAAAAAAAAAAAAAAACTCAACAAAACAAACAAACTATTTCAGTGTAACAGAGGATTGAAGCAAGTAAATAAACCAAATTTACACAATTAGTGATTGAAAACTATCAAACAGATTTGAATTACTGTAAACTAAGAAAATCCTAGCAACCCATAACTTGACAGTAACAAAAAAACAGCAGAAATTTTCCTCATTTTGACCTAACTTTCACAAAAGAGTTGGTAAAAACGAAGGTCTAAAAGATTAAAGTAGACAAATCAAGAAAGCCAAAAAAAAAAAAAAAAAAAAAAATTGAATCTGAAAAAAAGAAGAAAAAAAAAACAGTTAAATAGATGAAAATGATTTGAACTAAAAAAAAAACCAAAGTTGAGCAAATCTACAAAACTCAGCTTCATCTGCTCATAATGAGCCGGAGAATCCACCAAAAACAAGATTAAATCGCTAAAACAGAGCAGAAAATGGAAGAAGAAGAAGCAGATCAGGACAGACTAGAAGAAACTTACAGAGCCAATCACCGAGATAGACAGGCTTTCAAAGCTAACTTTTAAAAATGAAAAGACTTCATACAATATCATTGTGTGTCTAACAAAAGTAAAAAAAATCCAATAAATACAAAGAGAATGAACATGGAGAACACCAAAACAAATCGACCAAATTTCACAAAAAAAAGAAGAAGCTGAAATTATACCAAAGCTTTACTAATTGAATGTCATAGAATTTCATCCAAATTGCAACAAGGATCACTGAGGATTTGAAAGTACAAAATACGTGGCAATAAAAGCGTAATCACACATCAACCAATAGAAGACTCAATTTTACATGATCATTAAGATGCGAAAAGCAACACGCAAACAACAGAAAATTATCCAGACAAATTCATCACTGTAACACGCAAACTCCAACACTAGCATCTAAGTACCAAAAGAACAAATGCAAGAAACAGATCAAACCAATGAGAATCACAAAACTTGCTTCTCCAATCAAGGAAAAACATCCAACCACCCAGTTCCAATCAAGTACAACAACAAAGACAACAATAAACACGAAGTAGAAACTAAGATTGCGAAATATAGAAAGCATATTAGCACGCCTACAATGCCTTAACAAAGCTCTTGCTTCTCTCCATGGAAACTTCATCGGGACGGATTCTCCATCCATGGAAAATCAAATTCGGACGATTCAAAGATTGATTCTAGGTTTTTGAAGAGGCATCTCAGAGCGGCGATGTTGGAGAGATTTTGCACAAGATTTGGGGTGCTAGGGCGCGCTAAAATTTGAGAGGGATTTTACCCTTTCCATGGCGTTTCATTTGCGCCAAAACAAAGAAGACGCGCTACGCGTGATTCTTAGCCGCGTTTCCTTTTCACTTTAAACACTATCTTTAACTTACTAAATGCTATTAAATAATACGTTTTCTATTTTAAACATATTTATTATAGCATTATTTACTCATGTTATTATAAATTGATTATTTTATAGCATTTTACAATAGTGCTATGGTGTAATGTTATAAAAGGGGTTTTTTCTTGTAGTGATTTTTCAAATACTTTATTATAGTATATCTTTATGTTTAGACCTTTGAGAGCTTTTTCTTGATGTGAGATTCTTGAATTGTTCTTAAAACTTGTTTGTTCACATTCCTTTATCCATGACCTTGGTGAACTTTGATCTTCTCCTTTGGCACAACTCATTTATTTAGTATCATGGTCAAATTCTTTATTATCATCAAATTGGTAGCTTTTGGAAGTGGTGAGAAAAGAAAATTCAAGTTGAGCTTTTTATGTATAAATTGATATTAACAAACATTGTAAGAACAGAGAACAACAAACATGTAAGAAGAGAGAACAACTATTCAATTTCAAAAGTGGAACAAATACATTCAGATTAAAATTTTCTATTATAGAAGGGAATGGCTTTTATTCTGTTAAGTTTGTTAGGATTATAGGGAATATTTTAAGGAAACAATAGAGGCTAGTATTTGAAAATATTGAATGGTGGGCCTCGGTTCAATGGCTGAGTTTGTTTTGTTGTGATCTACAGGTTATGGGTGTACCTAGAAACAACCTCACCAATGTGGAGGTAAGATTGTGTATATCACTCGTTCCTCATATTCAAAATTGCAGGATCCTCACACATAGAGTTTGCCCTTTATTTGCATTAGTTGACGGAAAAAGGTGGACAAACAATAAAAGTTTACCAAAGAATAGGTGATGTTTCCTAAAGGAAGAAAATATAGTGGCTTTAAGGTTAAATGGATAAAGCATAGATGAATTGTTGGCAGAACAACAAGAGTTGAGAGGAACAAAAAAAGGTTGACCTACTAACCTATGCATAAATGCTCCTTACTGTTACAGAGATAATTTAGGATTAAAGAATATTTGGTTTGTGATATTTTAGGGATGTTTTATGTTATAGCAAGATTGTAAATAGCAGATAATTAGGCTGTAATTATAAATATGACAACTTTGATGTACATTCTCTTCTATATAATGAAAGGAAACCCTAAGGAAAGGGCATTCAGACCAATTTTGACATGGTATCAGAGCCCCTACTCTGATATTCATCTCTGTGGTCTCAATCCTTCGTGTGCGACGAGAAAATAATTTCTTTTCTGTTTCTGCAAGTTCCATCTTGCTCCTGGATCATCCTACTTTGTGGGTTCACTATTTTGTGGCTGTCGGCGATTGGTTTTGGGGTAGAGAATCATTCTCTCTTGCGGGTTCTCTGTTTTTCGGTGGTTCTCTCTCGGTGGCTGGGTGTCCATCGGCCTCCTCTATGACGTCGGTTCTGGGTGCGACTTCATCGAACTGTGATTTCGGCATTTCACTTTGCCGATTGCTTGTGCTAGACATGTATCTGGAGGATACTAGACACTTCACTTTGCCGATCACGGGCTTGTTATTGTATTCCTTGGGCCTGTTTTTTTGTGGGCTTCAATTGTTTATTCTTGTGGGCTTATTGCTGGCAGCAATGGGTATTGTCCTTTACATAGTCTGGGCTTCTCCTTACTGTTTGCTATCAACATAATTATTTTTTCCCTTGCCGTGGCTGTCTGAATTTTTTTTATCTCCACAATTTTCATCATGTCAATTGAGAATACTATTGTTCGCTTCACTGGCAAGAATTTTCCTACATGGGAATTTCAATTTAAGATGTTTTTGAAACGGAAGGAATTATCAACCCATATTGATAGTTCTGTTCGAGTTCCCATTGATGAAAACGAACTTGCCCAATGGGAGGTCAAAGATGCTAAGGTGATCTCCTTCCTATTGGGAACGATTGAGCCCCATATTGTCACCAATCTTCGGTGTTTTCCTACGGCTCAGGCTATGTGGGACTATCTACAGCGTGTTTATCACCAAGACCACAGCACTCGAAAATTTCAATTGGAATTGGAAATTAGCAATTTCAATAAAGGTAATTTGACTATTGAGCAATTTTATTCTGGTTTTATTAATCTTTGGGGTGAGTATTCTGCTATTGTTCATTCTAAGGTTCCCGCTACGACACTCGCGGCTCTTCAAGCGGTTCATGCTGAGAGTCAGCGTGATCAGTTCTTGATGAAGCCTCGACCTGAATTTGAGTCTGTTAGAGCCCGTTTATTGAACCGTAATCCGGTTCCCTCTTTGGATATTTGTTTGGGAGATTTATTGCGTGAAGAACAACGGTTATCCACTCAGATGAGTATGACTTCTGAGAAGGTTGTTTCTGAAGCTGTGAATGTAGCCTATGCGGCACAAGGGAAAGGAAAGAACAAAGTGCAATGTTTCAGTTGCAAGGAGTTCGGTTATATTGCTCGCAACTGTCCTAAGAAAGTTTGCAACTACTGCAAGAAAGAGGGTCATATCATCAAAGTATGTCGAGTGTGGCCTTAGAATCGCCAATCCCAAGCCTTTCAAGTTGTTGCTTAGCCATCGCCTTCTTCTGCGCTCCCCACTGTAAGCACTGATTCATCTGTTCTCACACTTGCCATGGTCCAACAGATGATTGTGTCCGCTTTTACAGCTTTAGGCCTGCAAGGTACGGGTACTAACTCCACTTCTTCTTGGATTGTTGATTCGGGCGCTTCTAATCATATGACTAATCGTACGATTGGTCTCCATGATGTTCGTAAGTATGGAGGCATGCAAAATATTCAGATTGCTGATGGCAGTACTCTTCCTATCACTGTTGTTGGTAATTTGGGTTCTTCATTCCAAAATGTTTTTGTCTCTCCTGGATTATCTACCAATTTGATTTCTATTGGACAATTGGTGGATCATAACTGTGATGTTCATTTTTCTCGTGGTGGTTGTCTTGTGTAGGATCAGGTGTCGGGGACGGTGATCGCGAAGGGGCCTAAAGTGGGACGTCTATTTCCTTTACAATTTTCTATTCCTAGTGTTATTTCTTTTGCATGTACGGCTACTGCCAATAATACTGAAGTCTGGCATAAGAAATTGGGTCACCCCAATTCTGTTGTCTTGACTCATCTTCTGAAACATGGTTTTTTGGGCAATAACGATTCATTTAATTCTTCTCCTGTTTCTTTTGATTGTGCTACTTGTCGTATTGGTAAAAATAAAACTTTACCTTTTCCTACGCATGGTAGTCGTGCTTCTAAATGCTTTGAGATTATACATACTGATGTTTGGGGTGTAAGTCCTGTTGTTTCTCATGGTCAGTATTGTTATTTTGTGACGTTTATCGATGATTTTAGTCGATTTACTTGGATATATTTTCTTCGTTCTAAAGGTGACGTGTTTTCTGTCTTTCAAAGCTTTGTTGCACTTGTCGAGACACAATTCAGTACATGTATCAAAATCTTACGCTCCGACTCAGGGGGAGAGTACATGTCCCATTCGTTTCAGACGTATCTTCAGAAAAAGGGGATCATCTCTCAGCGTTCTTGTCCTTATACCCCTCAACAGAATGGAGTCGCCGAACGTAAGAATCGTCATCTCTTAGATGTCATTCGTACTTTGTTGATTGATTTGTCTGTACCGTCTAAATTCTGGGTAGAAGCTTTATCTACTGCTGTCTATTTGATCAATCGCTTGCCTACTACCACTCTAAATTATGATTCTCCCTATTTTCGTTTGTTTGACATTTCTCCTGAGTATCAATCCCTTCATACTTTTGGGTGTGTTTGTTTTGTTCATTTACCCCCTGTTGATCGTCACAAGCATGCTGCCCAGTCTGTCACGTGTGCCTTTATGGGATATAACTCTACTCAAAAAGGATTTATTTGTTATGATGCTCATGCAAATAAATTTCGAATCTCCCGGAATGTGATTTTCTTCGAAAATCAATATTTCTTTCAATCTCAGGTTATTTCTGATCCCTCTGTTGCTCTTCTTCCAGCTTTTGATGATGTGTCTCATTCTATTGAGCGGTTTAAACCAGGTCTGGTGTATCGGCGACGTCTTCCACCTTCTCCAACGCTCCTTCCAGGCACTGATCTGATACCTGATTCTGCGGTTCCTATACCTCGACGCTCCACTCAGGTTACACATGCACCTGATAGGTATGGTTTTCCTCAGACCTCACTCACTGCCACTCTCGATACTGTTTCTGTTCCTCACTCTTATGCCTAGGCCACTTCCCAAGCATGTTGGCAGCAGGCCATGCAAGAAGAGATCCAGGCTCTTCAAGAGAATCACACTTGGAATATTGTGACTTGTCCTTCTGGTGTCAAACCGATTGGCTGTAAATGGGTGTATTCAGTTAAGTGTCGATCTGATGGCTCACTCGACAGATATAAGGCTCGTCTTGTGGCTCTTGGGAATCGTCAAGAGTATGGCATTGATTATGCTGAAACATTTGCCCCCGTTGCCAAGATGACTATCGTTCGGACTATTTTAGCACTTGCTGCTTCACAGGGGTGGTTTCTCAGGCAGATGGATGTGAAGAATGCTTTTCTACATGGAGACCTAAAGGAAGAAATCTATGTCTTCACCTCTCGGCATGTTTACTACACCTTCCTCGGAGGTTTGTCGGCTACGCCGGTCCTTGTACGGACTGAAACAGGCTCCGCGCGCATGGTTTGATAAATTCCACTCTACTTTGCTTGCCTTTCAGTTTGCTCAGAGTCAGCTTGATTCCTGTCTTTTTCTTCGCAATACTTCTGCAGGAATTGTGTTGCTTCTGGTATATGTCGATGACATTGTGATTACTGGCTCTGATACTGAATTACTTCAGCAGTTGCAACATCTCAAGACCTCTTTTCATATGAAAGATCTTGGTCCTTTGCAGTACTTTCTTGGTCTTGAGGTCCAGATTACTCCGTCTGGTACATTGTTACATCAGCACAAATACACACAAGAAGTGATTTCCTTGGCTGGTCTCCAATCGGGTAACTCTGTTCTTACCCCCTTGGAGGTTAATCTCAAGCTATTTCGTGAGGCAGGCGAGCTTCTTTTAGATCCATCCTTGTATCGGCAGCTCGTTGGGAGTTTGAATTATTTGACGATTACTCGCCCTGACATTTTTTTTGCTGTGCAGCAGGTCAGTCAATTTATGCAACCCCCTCGACATCTTCATCTAGCTGCTGTCCGTCGTATTATTCGGTATCTGAAGGGCATCTCTTCACGTGGGTTGTTCTTTCCTAAGGATTCTTGCTTACAGGTTGTGGGATATAGTGATGCTGATTGGGCTGGATGTGCAGATACTCGTCGTTCTGTTACTGGATGGTGCATGTTCTTCGGCAATGCACTCATTTCTTGGAAGAGTAAGAAGCAAGACAGAGTTTCCAAGTCCTCCACTGAGTCTGAGTATCATGCTATGTCTTCTGCTTGCTCTGAGATCACCTGGCTTCGTGGGTTATTAGGAGAACTTGGCTTTCCTCAGCTGCATTCCATTCCTCTTCATGCTGATAATACAAGTACTATTCAGATCGCTGCTAATCCGGTTTTCCATGAGCGTACAAAACATATCGAAGTCGATTGCCATTCCATACAAGAAGCCTTTGACAAACATGTGATTACTTTTCCTCACATTTCTACCGAACATCAGACTGCCGACATCTTCACTAAAGCTCTTTCTCGGCATCGACATCAGTTCTTGATTGACAAATTGATGCTTTTTGATCTACCAACATCAATTTGAGGGGGGATGTTACGGAGATAATTTAGGATTAAAAAATATTTGATTTGTGATATTTTAGGGATGTTTTCTGTTATAGCAAGATTGTAAATAGCAGATAATTAGGCTGTAAATAGGGATGATACTTATCTTGTACGCCGGCAAATATGACAAGCAAGATTGTAAATAGCAGATAATTAGGCTGTAAATAGGGATGATACTTATCTTGTACGCCGGCAAATATGGCAAGCAAGATTATAAATAGCAGATAATTAGGCTGTAAATAGGGATGATACTTATCTTGTATGCCGGAAAATATGGCAACTTTGATGTACATTCTCTTCTATATAATGAAAGGAAACCCTAAGAAAAGGGCATTCAGTCCAATTTTGACACTTACCCTCCTAAGATCTTCCTGACTCGACATTGATTGGTTGACAACTCAAGTTATTTCCTACTCGATTTTGTAGAAATGATAATTGTTCAAGGGGTAGAATAAGCAAGTTTAGTTGTTGAAACCTCCATAATTGATAGATAGGTTGTCTAGGATAAGAAAAATTTGGATTGCCCGTGTTTAAAAACATACTTGAAGTACTTTAAAAAATAAAAAATCATGAATGATTATTGGTGAGCATTTATCCAGTAGCAATTAAAAGGATTAAATATAAAAAAAAGCCTTTGACCATTTGACAATCAAAGGATAATTGGTTTTCGTGAGCTTGAGAACATAGAATAGATGAGAACTAGATACATACTAAAAATAAATGCATTAAAATAAAGATCATAAAGTCACGAGGGAATTGAAGAAATATAATGGGATTTACTTGCATCAATTGTTAAAATGAATGCTCGTGGATAATATGAAGAAAACACAAATGTTTTTAACTTTTAAGCCAAAAGAAAATAAAGGAGATGAAGGTTGAAAAGGCTTTAGCCTTATACTTTGACTCTAGGCAAGAGGTAGACTTCTTCAGTATGATGAGAACAAGGCTAAATGTGGTCTACTCAGCATACAGTGGGATAAAATTGAGGTATATTGTGACATGGTAGGTACGATGGACGAAAAGTTAAGACAATAGTAATTATGTCAGATATTCATATTTGTTTAATTCTTACTAAATCAATTAGGGGAACTATGTGCCCTATTGGATGATTCGTAAAGAAGAGTTTGGGCTAGACACTTGCTCATTATCCTTAACTTATAATGACCTTGTCATAGAATCATTGGAAGATTGGATTGGTGTACATTATAAAGAAAATGATTTGTTTAGTGGGTCTATTATGTTAATTTTTTTTTTGAGAAGGTCTATTATGTTATTTGAGGGCATGTAAACCAGTTTGTCACAAGCAATGGTAGTATAGAAGATTTTGCAACTACATGAGCATCAGTTGTGCATTTTGGCCATGTTGTTATGCATAGAGGATGGATTAACTAGTTAGTTTCTATAGTTTGTAGTCAATGTATTATTAATATATTGAAATAGTTTGTGACAAGTAATGGTAGGATGGAAGAATTTGCAAGTACGATGAGCATCAATTATTGTATGTATTTTTTCCATGCTATTGTGCACTAGTAGAGAATGGATTAACTAGTCATTTTCTATAGTTTGTAGTCAATGTATTATTAATATATTGAATTGGACACTATAAAAATATATATTGAATTGGAAATGTGAAGCTTTTGACTTAAATTGGTGGAATTTTGAAAACTTTAGTGTTAGAGACTATAGTAGATAGAAATGAAGGAGAAAAATGCATTAAGTGATTAGTTTTATTTAGTTTTATTGTCTTGTTCAATTACAAACATGGTTCAAAAATTCTTCGAAATTCGTCGAAATTTCACGAATATTTTCCCTTTTTTTAACCACCGAGTGCAAAGTGGATGTAAAATGAAAAATGCAAAAATTTGACAAAAAATTCGATAAAATTTGATAGAGAAGTAAAAAAATGCTATTTCATCAATAGAAAACAAAAAAAAATACCAATAATTATGTATTATTTTCAACTTCATCAACCAACATAGCAATATAAATTTTAAAAAATAATTTAACAAGCTAACAAATTATGTAGTTTATGGGATATGTTTTACCAAATAGAGAAGAAAAAAAGCAAAAAATAAATAACTAAAGTTGAAATAAGATAAAAACTTAAAAATAATTAAAAGACTTCCCAAAACCATCTTCTTTTAGTTAACTCTTATAAAATAAGATGAAAAAATAATACATTTAAATAATAAACTAATAAATTAAGCATGGTGGAAGTCAAACTAGCAAAGTATATGGTCGAGAAGCAAGCCACCACAAATTAAATATCAAAACAAAGAAAAGGAATTAAGAACAAAAGCTACCATTTCAAATTCATCAACCCACTTAACAAGATTGATTTTGTTAGCTCACGTAAGGGTATTTTTATGTGTTAAAAGTGTCTATTTATATTAGTTTTTTATACTACAATAAATCTAGATATTTAAAGCATATATGCAAAAATTCTCTAAACTTCTCTAATTTAGCGAATTTTTACAAAAATTCTCCGTGTCAAATTAAACTTCTCCCAATTAATTCTAATTTTCAAGTGACCGAAGTCAAGTCGAAGTCAAATTTTTGATCCTTGATTACAAATAAGGTTTGAAAGAATTTAATGTGAAGTTCCACATCACAGTTGAGGGAATAGTTTTTATTCAACATGTGCTTTTTCAAACTAGTAACTATTTAGGGCTTTTCCAAGAGCCAAAATAGTGAGGAAGCAAAATTGAGGCAACGCGAGTTCAAAACCTTAGAATATCGAGTGGTGAGTGGCCAAGGGTCATTTTAACATTGGTTTTGCTTTCTCATCACTTGGGTTCTTAGAGTGGTGTGAGACTATCATAGGTAAGTAAGTCAACCTTGTAATATATATTGGTTATGGGTGAATAGAGTGGAGCAAACTATTAGAGTACCATATGTATTGTATGCATATAACTTCTTTGATATTAGTATCGTATTAGGCATATTTTTAGGCAAAGGGGCTAACTCACCAATAAGGAGACTATTCAAGGAATAATTGACCTCACCCTTGACATAACAGATTTTGATGTTGTTATCAGGATGGGATTGGTTGTCAGCCTATCATGCCCAGGTGGACTGCTTTGACAAGATAGTCACCTTCCATATTCCCGGGCAGCTGGTAGTTACTTTTGTTGGTAATAGAGTGACTCGTACTCCATTGTCTGCCAGAAAAGGCATCATTATTAGCTTATTTGTTTTTCTTAGAAAACATGATGAGCTCAATGTGGATTGGCAAAGATAAGATGCTTTTCTGGATATAAAATAAATCTTAGGAAATTTTGGGAACATAAAAAAGGGAACTAAGAATAGTGTAAAGAAGAAAAGAGAAATTGGTTCCAATAAATGAATAAGTTCTCCTTCATACCTCTTCTAGGACTTGTGTTAAATTACGATAAGCTTAAACTTTTTTCAAATTTGAACTTTTTCAAATTTTAAATAACTCCATATGGCTCACTGCCAAGGCAATTATGTCCTAAAATGCCCAGGCGACACCTCGGCAACACTGCAAAAGACATGGTTGATTGTGAAAGACTCATTTTAAGTCAAAGATGATGAGTGCTACCAAAAGCCAAATTAAACTGATAAGTTCCTGGACATGCATATTTTTCCTTGTGATCATGGATTATTATCATCTTTGAATTGGATAATCAATATTCTTCTTATCAGCAAAGTCTTAACTCAGATTGTATGCCTTGACTTGTGTAATTTTACATCTTCAGTAACGTTATGTTTGGAAATGTTTTTTAGAAAAATTACTTTTTTCTAACCACTTGAAATTTCCTGTTGAGCTCTCTAAAGGTCAAGGTTTAGTTTGATGTAAATTTGAATCTATGTATGCTCAAGTGAGCTCTCTGGTCCCTGGATTAGTTCAGAAACATGTCCGAAGAAAGTCGTTCATTGTTATTTCACTAGACTAGGGAAAGTCATTTTTCTCACTCAAGTCACGTGGCAATGTCTCTTCCTTTTGCTTTTCTTTCCTATTGTGCAACTTGTAACTTCTATGTTATGAAATTTGAGACCCAAGATTCAATTGTTCTGGCAAAGATTATGCTTAAACCAACTATTGTCATAAATCATATTTATTTGAAATTGGGTACTCTATGGTAATTGTCTTGATAATAAGGAGATGTACCTGGTATTTATTGGGCCCCACTCCTGCTTTGTCAGATGCAAGTCATCTTTTTTAGAAGGAACTAATTCTTTTCTGACAAGTTAAGGTTCCATATTAGCTGGCATCAGAAATGCTTTTGCTTGTGTAAATCAAACTTCCTCAGCATATAACATTACTCTTATTCGATTTTCAGCCTAATGATTTAGTTTACAAATTTTGTGATGTATACCAGATTACACTTGCACAATGATACATTTTTTGGCTTTTTGAGCTTCTTTTTCATGGTAAATAACATGGAATGAGGCATAATCTTTCTGATTGCCATACTTGCATTGATCTTTATTGCTTGTCTGTTGAGATAGCAAAGGCTGTTTATTCAGAAACATCATCCTACTTCTAGAGGAAAAAAAAAGGGAAAGGAGACTTGATCCTTTATAGCTACCCGTTTGTTAAATTAATTATAGAATCATTCTTTAATCTTGTAAGGGATTCATCACTGCTGCTTTCAGGTGAACTATTTTGAGTTGATTAAGGTGCTGTTGAGTTGAGTTCTCTTAGGAATACTATTTAGGACCTTGATGCCGCAGTTCTTTATCATGGTGTTTGTACATTTTTCTTTTTTTCTGTAACTTAATTAGATTGAAATTCATATTGATAGGACTGAGATGAGAAGTTTCACATTAGCATGCACCTTACACAATTGTGCACCTTTAACTAGCTTGGAGCTAGCAATCTAATGCTCTCTGATCCATTCCATGTCCAGTTCACATGTATGTACTAGCAATCTAATGCTCTTTATAATTACTGGTTAATTGCAGGTTTTGAAGAGCTATGGCTTTATTGATGTACTGCAAAAAGATGCTTATGGTGATATCACTCTGTTGTTGTCTCCACTTTCAAATGCCAAATTCTGAAACCATGTCCTTTCTCTAGAATGCTTGTTAGGTATACACAGGTAAGATACAATTTTAATCATGTTCCCACAAGCTATCTGTGACCATATCTCTAGCTTTCCACTTGTCTCAATACTCTTGGTAGTAGTTGATCAACTTACTTGGATATGCTTCACTTCAATTATCGGTTCCCTTTTTCCATGCACGTTTCGCTGTAATCATATGTGGAATTCTGAATGTGCAGATATAGATCCAGCTAAACTTTTGAACTCTGCTTTTGTTAGTTTATTTGTAGATTTTGATCAGTTGTTATAGGCACATTGGTATTTCAACTTCAAGTTTAAGAAAAATGATACCAATATCGTATCTCTTTTCTAATAACTATCTAGCAGGATTTGTTGAAGTTATTATGTTGATTTGAAACAAAACTAGGATGATGCCTTGATAGGGAATATGAATTTATGATTTTCAAACATTGGTGCAACATATTCAAAAGACTATGTTGCATTGCATCAGGTAAGGATTCTACATATCCTATATCTTCATGGTTTAAATGTCAGGATTGGAAATCCTAAAATATTGGATTTATAGAGAATTCTCTGATTGAACAATATCTAAAGAGCTGCTTCTTTTATGGGTGTTCAACTCCTCATGGTTTCTGGAGTGTCAGGACTTGTGAGTTGTGAAAGCTGAACTGGTAATTGTAAAGGAGAAATGAATAGTGTGTGCTAATAACTGAGAGTTTTTGGTTATTTGTTACTCGTACATTGCCTTAGTGAAAATTCATGCTGACGATTTGTCAATGGCGATGTCATATATATAGCTACAGGTGTTTGTTTCATTATTTGTTTCCTAGTTTTGTGTGGGTATTTCACTTGACTTTTCTTGTTCCAGTGTTAGATATGTGAAAAGTAAAACATTTTCAGAACACTGTTAAGACTAAATAGCAAGGAATATTACAGGCTTAAAATTGGTGATTTGCACCATCCATTGCCCTGAATGGGATAGGTGCAAGTATGGTGGATACACATGTTTTTTTAACAGATATTGCAGATGTGTTGTGCAAAATGAACTTTTAATTTTATGAGACTAAATGCATTTCTCTTATCTATCAATTGCAGGTACACTGTAATTTAAAAAGGTGATTGATGCAGGATATACATGAGTTTTAGTTTCTTCTCATGATCTCTCTCCACCCCCCCTCCCTTTTTGTATAGTTAATCTCTCACATTTAATTCCCCCCTTTTGTTTTATTTAATTAATTTTGAGTTCATACAGGTATAGGTCTAGCTTGTTTATTTTTTTTAGTAAATGTAGGAAATGGTGGTGTTGGCTGGCTGACATTTTGCTCCCAATTTTGTCAACAGTATCTGTAATTTATTCTTAACTTAATGGAAACATGAACTGTGCATTAAGTTCATGAACAGCTTGGCCCAAGCTCTGGCGAAATTTGAATTTGTTAGTCTAATCATGTTCCAGTTGCCTGGCTCTCAGTTTACCTCTGTGGCTTAGTCCACTTGTTCCCGTTCTTGCTTAATACAATTATCTTATACTTTGACTAAAAAGAGAAAAAATAAATAATTGATGCGACATTAGATCTGATGAATTGGGCAAGAGTGTATGAAGAGGAATCCGCCCAGGGAAATTTTAGATATACATCACTAATCTACTATCTTTTTCCCCTTGCTAAATTTACCCCACCCTACTATTCTTACCCACCAAAAAATCTTAAAACATTTGAACTAACATCACCCCCTACATTCTCCCTCCCTCCCAATGTCTTTTTCTCCCCAAAACCTTGACCCCATTTCAAAACCACATTATTTCCCCTACATTCTTCCTACTTTCTTCTTCCTCTCTCCAAAACTCAAAACTTTCAAAGTTATATTTTTTTCGTATTCGGAAGATTTGGACATTTATTGATTCGATAAGAAATACATATTTTGACATGTTTTTTAATTTCCACGCCTTTATTTGTGGTGTGTTTTTGGTGTATTTTTTGACAAAAAAAAACCATCAAAAGCTCACAAGGCAAGCTTTTGGTGATAGGTTTAGCCAAACAAGGTCTAATCAAGTGATTTAGTTTGGCCAGACAGCCAAACAAATGTGTTGGGTTAGGTCGGGTTCAACTGAATTATTTTTTTTTTGCTTTTTCTTGGGGTTTTCTTATTCCATTTTCAATTCAAAATATTTTTAGATATTTTTATGTTTGTTTTGAATTTTCCAACTTAATTTGAGTGATGAGCTAGTGTTCTTTACCTGTTTCCATCATTTGGTGTACTTTCAGAATGGCGGGAAAACGATACCCCATCAACCAATTGAGTTGGGATGTCCATAGACATTATCAAAAAAATTAAAAAGATTTTCAAGTTAATTTTAGAGTAGGAGAACCCCGAAAAAAAAAAGTAAGGAAAAAAGTTTCAATTAGACCCAACCAAACCAAACACATAGGCTCGATCGAACTTGGTCGAACCAAAGACGTAGGTTCGGCCGAATAAGGCCGACCTAAAGCTTTTGGTTCGGCTATATAGGACCAAACTGGTGCACGATTTTAAAAAAATAAATATTGAAATAAATGAAAAACTTATCTTTAATTGATGTACGTCATCACAAAAGTTTGATTCTTGTGATATAACGCTGCCAAAATGTGTAAAGGAGATTAAGGATGGAAGAAGATGATGAAGATAATGGCGGTTGATAAATTTAGTAATGGATAAGAGAGAGGTTGATAAATTTAGTAATGGATAAGAGAGAAATTGATAAAACATTTGAAAGTACAATCATTTTGATCAAATGGAACAAGGGACCTTTAGGAAATAACTTTTTTTTAGTTTTGTTGTGGGGTAAGGATAATGGTTGAGAGTAGGGTTCAAATAGCAGCCCTTCTAGGCTTTGTAGGCATGGTTTAGAACACAGGTCGCTCAGAATTTTCTTCTTCACAATTAGCTGATTAAACTAGTCTTCAAAATACTTATAAAGTTCTTCACAACTATTTGTTTCAGCGGTGATCAATAATCCACTAAGCATGCCCCTTTTATTATAACTAAAACAGGACTATGGATGGTTAGATGAAGACCCATCTAAGGTGTTCTTTAGTAACTAAAACTATTCTTCTAACAGTAAAGAAAGAAAAGAAAGTCAACATGCCAGTAATATTGTTCTACTATAATACTAAGCTTCCAATCAATCATCCTTCAAATAGCAAAGAAAAGTTTAATTATGGTGACCGACTTATTTTAATAGAGAAGGCTCAACTCATTTGCCATTGATAAGGGCATAGATTTTGGCTTCAATATGGGCTTCATGGTCTTCAAGGCGGCCAGTAATAGCATCATTCTCCCAGCGGATAAGAGTTGGAACTCCCTTGAGCTTAAAAGTTGGGTCAACCCTCCATGGATGGGCAGGATTCCGCCATGCGGGTCTGTCACCCACAAATGCTCTTAGTAGTGCAATATCAACTGAAGATGCTTCCAGCTTTTTCTGTATCACAGGTTCTGCTCTCACACAATCTGCAAAAACCATATCATCATTTCCATTAAAATGGCTGGGATCTCAATATTTCAGTATCACTTAACTCGCCTGCAAATCAGCTGCGCATGAGTAATATAATTTGTAGAAGCACTTGTGAGGGTAAAATTGCATAGAATCATCCTTAATTTGGTGTTATGGTTATTAAGAACTGGTTCCGATAAGCAATACCGTCTTTATTGCAATGAAACCACTAGAAATGGCTCAGGATGAAATAACAATTAGTATCACAATAGTCAGCATCATATACAGCTAACAAAGTTTTCAGCATCTGGCTACACAATTTTCAAAGCATGATCAATCAAAATCGGAATGGTAAAACTGAAGCAGCTTATGCTAACTATAGCTGTGATAAAACCATTAAAAGAGATCTTGAATCATGTCAATATATGATTATGCAACATTAAGTAAAACTAACCAAAAGGGCAAAAAATAAAATGGAAAATGGGATGGTGCAATAAGAAAGAGGATTGGGAATGTCATCCACTGTATACAGTTGTTTTACCCCTGTTGGATGGACAATTGAATGACTGTCCAAAACTCTATTTGTGACAGTCTCTTCTAGGCTCCGACTCCCCTGCAAAACAAATTCTTTCTTCAACAAAACACGAAAACTTACAATTAAGACCCTAACAAAGGTGAACTTGACATGATCCACTATCATGTATTTATCTCCGCTCTACTACCAGTGGCTGTGAAGGCATCATCTCCTCTATGTCCTCTTGCTTTATATGATTATCATTGACTAGTTATTGGGAATAGATGTCCCTAATCATGACGTGTGTTAAAACCCAGTTAACCCAAAAGCTATAGTTGATAAGTGAAGGTCCAACAATGCATGTCAAGCTATCATTAATACTCCCCCTCATGTGCAGCCCCATCCTGCATATGGAGAGCCAAAAGAGAGATAGAAGAAGAGAAATATCAATTATACAAATGAGAAACATGCAAATGCCAACATTGAGACTTGAACCCAAGACTTCTTGCAAAACCAAGGCTTTGACGCCATGTTAGAAACCGGTCAACCCAAAAGCTATGGTTGATAAGTGAAGGTCCAACAATGCATATCAAACCATCATTAACAATGTTATCTATGCCCAACAGATTATATTTCCCTGTTAGTCTCCTTTCTAATCTTCCTCTAAGACAACTAACAACATGACACTCTTCTTGTTTTTCACCACATTCCCCAACGAAGGTTCATTTCACCTTTCCCTCATGGTATTACTTTATTATCAATCACCAAGGAGGCGAGGAGTATTTAGCCTCACAAGGTGGTCCTTGATAATTTACACAATATTCCATGTGCCTAATGCCTTCAACCAAACTCTTATGAGCACCATCATTTCTGACACACCTTAATAAACCCTCAAGTTATTCATGTAAGCCTCGACTTTCTCTTGTGCTTAGGAGGCTATTTGACTCTCCTATGTTCCATTTGAAGAATGGAGGTAAACCTAGACCAAGAAAATGGCTACTAATTGCAAACAACACAAATTTGAAAAGGTTTTGATAGCTTCCCAAGAGCCATCCATACTAGACATGACTTAACCTCACAATTTAGAGGTGACTTAACCTCCTCAAACCCCCATGCTCCTTGGTAACCTACTAAGAACATGTCCACTAATCTCACTAATCTCAAATGACTTGAGCTTTTTCATTATTGGTTATTCCAACATGTTTCAAAATTTTAGGTTTCAGATTACTCAGTTCTTGAAATGTTGCTAGGAGACCTAAATTGCCTTTTGAGGCACAAGAGTAGGCTACTTGGCTAGAAGACATCTTTAGCAAAGACACAGTCAAGCCTATGCTAGGTCCTATCCAACTACCTATTTGGGCTGGTAGAAAGCTTTTATTCTTTTCAAAACATGCCTTTGGTCCACCTAGAAAAGATATAGTGCCACGACTATATCCTTGGAAAATGGCGCCTATGTTCATAAATCAAAGTTGCGGTAATTCTAGAATTAATTTGGGGGTAGGATATTTTAGAAGATAGTTGTCAATCAAATACATTCTAGTGAAATCACTCTAGTAGATCATCACTAAAGTTTTTGAGAATCCTACTTTAATTACTTTAGTTGCAAAGAAATGTATTTTGACGTGTCAATATTTTCTTTTTTTTTTCAAAAAAAAAAAGACAGCAAAACTATTTGGAAACCTATATGAGCCTAAACACCAAACATCAAAGCCATAAAAAAAAAATGTTCTCTCCTTCATGTCTTTCATGATTCGACCCCTGCCAAACACAAGCGAAATTCTGGCCACTGTTCACTATTCTAGCTACCAATAAGATTACAACCTCTTTTTGTTTCTTTAATCCTTTTCCTCCTTTTCCTATATCTCTATCTAAAAAACAAGAGAAAAGATGCACAACCCAAATATATAATTAATTTTTATTGTACTCTCTACCAATAAGATTACAACCTCTTTTTGTTTCTTTAATCCTTTTACTCCTTTTCCTATATCTCTATCTAAAAACAAGAGAAAAGATGCACAGCCCAAATATATAATTGATTTTTATTGTACTCTCTACCAATAAGATTACAACCTCTTTTTGTTTCTTTAATCCTTTTCCTCCTTTTCCTATATCTCTATCTAAAAAACAAGAGAAAAGATGCACAGCCCAAATATATACTTAATTTTTATTGTGCTCTCTCTCTCTCTCTCTCTCAATAAGATTACAACCTCTTTTTGTTTCTTTAATCCTTTTCCTATATCTCTATCTAAAAAACAAGGGAAAAGATGCACAGCCCAAATATATAATTAATTTTTATTGGGCTCTCTCTCTAGGGATGAGGGAGAAAACTATTTAGGAAACATGATCATTCTACATTATTTGTTTAGATTGTTTCTAATTTATTTATATTATGTGTTTGAACTAATATTTTTTTATTTGATTAGATTAGAAAATATACATTATCTTATCTATATTTGTTTCCGGTTTTCTTGTATTTTGTATTTAAGCAATTCCTTGATTTAGGATGACTTGGTTAGATTAGGAAACTCACCTATTGATGAGATTTGGAAATGTATATTTCCTAATCTAATCAAAATCAAGAAAAATAGGTTAAGATACATAACACAAATAAATTGGAAACAATCTAAACAAATAATGTAGAATGATCATGTTTCCTTAATAAAAACAATCCCATATGGGTTTGGCATTTGGCATTTGGGTTTGCAAACAATCTTGCTTTTTTTCATAAAAAAAAAAAAAAAAGAAGACAAGAAGTGCAGTTCTTAAGCTTTCTTTGCAACTACAGTAATTAGAAATTTAGAATAGCATCCTACAAAAGCTTTATTCTGAGCTACCATTTGCAGTTGACAACCTAGAATGTGGTATTAAAAGAAAAAAAAAAGAAAAAAAAGGAAGAAAAACATGCTTGAAATGTGATTACTTTGTGAAAAATCTTCAAATGCAACTTCAATTACAAATTGAAGTTTGAGTCTACTTCCTTGCATACTACCACAAATAGATCCTCTCTAGAATTACTCATTATCGATTTGCTTTCTAACTACTCATACGGATTTTAAGAAGAATTACCCTTCCAATTACTTAAAAAGATGAGATATTTGTCAAGTGAACAGCGGTAAATAAACAAAGAAAGAAAGAAACTTATACCAGGGCACCAGCTGAGAGAGGTAGATTGGTCTTTATCTGCCAAGAAAAGTATGAGATTCACTTTACTCTTGGGTGCCTCGGATCTGAACCTCTGGAAAATCTGATCAAAATTCGAGATTGAAGCGTCCACAATCTTCAAAGACATTGCGATCTTCTTCCTTCTCCCTAGAAATGCTTCTCCTTCAGAGCAAAATGGGTAGAAGGGGAACAAAAGCGACAGCAAGAACAAGGATGATATGAAGAAGAAGAAGAAGAAGAAAAAGAAGGCTTTTTTGTTCCTAATTGATAAGCCGGCTATAGCAGAAATGCAGAGATATATACAGCCCCGATTGCCAGTAGTTGATACCATGCGCCCACTTCAGAAGTACGCGAATGTGCATATCTCGAATGCGCGACGTTCCAAGCAAGATTTTATGTGGCTGCAACCTTCTACCTCTTTCCCGACGTGCCGCCTATCTTACTCGTAAATTTATTTTTATCAGTCGGAAACAGCTATAAAATTTAAGAATTTTGGGAACAATTGTTCAATCACCCAAATTAATAATATCATAATTTTTTGTTTTTTTTGCATATTTTAGAATTGAAATCCCATCAGTTTGATTATTTTTTTTATTTTTTTATTTCTTCTGAGTTCAATATGGATTCATATATACATTAGTTTGGGTTGAATTAAGTCAAGTTCTATAAAAAAATAAAAAAAAATTAACTTGAATCAACTCGAACTAATTAAAAATAAAAATTATTACAATATTCATCATTTTTCTTATAGTTACTTATTATAATTAAATTACTTAAAATGTTATTATAAAAATAACATAAAAGAAATTAATTTATTAACAAGTTTAATATTCATATTGGACCTTAAATAATTTTATAAAGTAACATTTAAGATTAACTATATAAAGTAATGCATGCAATTTTATTATCTATATATTAACTAAACTGCTTCAATCTACCCAAACTAATTAATGTCATTGGATTGGTTTAGGTTTAGGGGGTCTATTGAATTGGAATACCAACCTTACAGTTTATTCCAAGTCACTTATATCTATTACCTACTCAATCTATGAATCTTAAATGTTAGTAAAAGAATATTAGTAAAAGAAGAAGAGATAAAAAAAAATAAAAGATGGAAAACTTATTTTGAAAAATTATCAAATGAAAATAATTTAGAATAGTTAAGTGTATAGTAAAACTTGATAGCCTAGTGGTAATTAATGAAAATAAATTCTTCTATAGAATTAGTATGCATAAGATAAAAAAAAATTCTTTGAGAAAAATAAAAAATGCAAAGGATTTGTGATCTTATGCGATATCTATTGAGGTTTGTAAGAGCTTAGAGGAAATTGAAGTCTTGTGGTTAACTAAATTATTTAACAGGATTGTAGCAACTAGGAGAATCATCGATCATTGGTGGAAAGACATCTTAGTACTCATATATAAAAATACATAAGACATTCAAAATTGCACAACTTATAGAGGAATTCAATTGATGAGTTATACAATGAAATTATGAGAGAGAGTAATAGAACGTAGAGTATGAGCTGCAACTTTGGAGTTAAACAATCAATATGGATTTGTGCTTGGGAGATCAATAATGACAGCTATTTATTTATTAAGGATATTAATGGAGAAGTATAAGGAGAAAAAAAAAACCTCCATAGGGTCTTTATTGATTTAGAGAAAGCCTATAATAGAGTACCTAAAGAAATAATATGGTGGGGCAAGAACCACTGTAAAATCAATAATAGGAGAAACTAACGAATTTTCAACTACAATAAATTTACACTAAAGATTTATCTTAAGTCCATGCCTTTTTGCACTAGTTATGGATGAATTAACTAAATATATGCAAGAAGTGTTGGCCCAGATAAAAGTCCAAGAGGGGGGTGAATTAGACTTTATGGAGGATTTTTACCTTTCAAAATTTAAATGAAATAAACAATAAAGATACAAGCAAGAAAGTAAGAAAAAGATAAAACATACACGATTTAACGTGATTCGGCTCTTCAAGCCTACATCTACGACTTGAACTCTCTATTTAAGATTTTCTAACAACCCACTAATGATCCTGTCATACCCTGCCACAGAGGCGTTATCATCATCAAATTTTGAGATGTGACAGTTACAACGAAAATCAAATAGAACAATGCCCTACATTTCATTAATAATTATCAAGGGTTCTTAATACATACGGGGTTATGTACAACCATTAAAAGGTGGGCATGCACTCCCTAACAAAATATAAAAAAAAACCGGGCCATATAACCTAACCTAGTATACAAAAAAGCGAGGCCTCGTACGGGGACTGGAAGTGCGGTGGTCGCCCACCCAACAACACTCGGATCCATCTTATGTTGGTCCCACCTAAGAGGGGGTGAATTGGGTGCGATGGTCAATTTTAAATATATCTTCCAATAACTTAGTGATTTACATGAGTGTATTGGAACATGATGCAAATTAGAACACAGACTAAATTGTAAACGTTTGACACACAGATTTATAGTGGTTCGGCCAAGCCTACGTCCATTACCTAATCTCCCGATTAGGATTTACTCAATCCACTAACTGATTCTCTTACGAGTGAGAACCAAACCGTTACAACTGAACTTTTACAGGTTAAAGGCAAACCTATCCTTTCATGAGCTAAGGATGAACCATTTTTCTTTTTTCGGGATTAGGAAAAACCCATGTTCCTTTTAATGGCTAAGGAAGAACAAATTTCCTTTTTCCGGGATGAGGAGAAACCCATGTTCTTTTTATTGGCTAAGGAAAAACTATGATCCTTTTGCGGGATAAAGAACAACCGATTTCTCTTTTAAGGCTGAGAGATAACCTATCTTTTTTAAGGTTAAGGACACACCTACCCTTTTACTGAATGAGGATGAACTGGTTTCTCTTTTACAGGCTCAAAGAAAACCTATATGATTTTAATCCTGAAATCATCAAGTGAACTACCTTCACTTGTCCTGGTTGTTTCAATTCAGAAACACACCAGAATTACAACACTAAGATGTTGGGTGGTTCTAACGTAGTAGAACACTTTACATTAAGCATAGTACATAGCATTACAAAGATATGAAATGTGAAATAGGTAATGCTAAGTTGAAATACACCTTCTGTCATTTACCTTTCAATGTTCGGTATTGCTCAAGTGCAGTTTCGAAAAGCATGAATAATATGATATGAAAATCAGTGCTTTATCGAAAGATAAAATATACCAAACAAATATTGACGTTAAAAATAGAGGACTGGTGTAAATAAAAGACATGCAATTTTCAAAATAAATATAAAATATATTTATGAAAACTTCTAGTTCAGTAGTTTAATGCAACTACTGATATAGTTCAATACAATACTTAGGATATGAAATCAAGTACAACTGTATATCTTGAACTATTTCTCAAATTCTATCATCAGCAAGAATGATACCAAATGTGAATCAGTGCTGAGAATTCGAGTTAATACCAATATAAAAACATATTTTCAAAGATAGAAATATATTTGAACCTCATTATGAAAATCGTATAGGTATCAGTGAAAATACTTTGAAAGATTAGAAAAATGAAATTCATTTTGACACATACTAACTTTCAAAAAGTATTGGCACAACACAAAGTGATTGACAAGTTGTTTGGTCCTAAGTGTTGGCATTTATAGACTTAGTGGGACATAGCCGTTAGACATTTGAAGTTCAAATAATGTGAACATTTTAACACAACGGCTAGAATGTTATATGAAAATAGCAACTGCGATTTTCACTAACATTCTGGTTCTTTCCAGATAGCATGAATGAGGAGAATTTCAGGATACCCCGATTCATGCATCAGAGAAGATCTCTAATTTATCTGAAAAGTTCTTGTGCAGAGATTTGTTCTGAAAAGTAAACTGATATGTTGTCCGTGTCAGAACAATGACCATAGTTGAATTAGCGTCCTGATTCTACATTCAGTGTCTTGACGCATAATGTCAACTTTGTCGCTTTGTTCTTTGAGGGCGCTTATTCCGTATAAGCGTCCTGCTGAACGTTAAGTGAGGGCGCTACCGAGTTGTGAGCGTCCTGACTCATTTTATTGTTTTGAGGGCGCTACTGCACAGTTAGCGTCCTAACTTTATTTAAGACTATACTTATGAGGGCACTACTTACTGAGTGAGCGTCCTGCCTTTTTAAACAAAATAACTTATGATGAGGGCGCTACTTATGTAGTAAGCGTTATTCTTTTTAAAACATATGACATTTAAAAATAAATACGTTGAAGGAAAATCAACGTCCTAAAAGTTATTTAAGTTGATTCTAAAAGTGAGGGCGCTCTTATTCAGTAAGCGTCCTGATAGTTTAATCAACTTATAACCATCAACGTCATCAAAGAAACATTTTTTGAAGAACTTTTAAAAAATCTTTCAGTGAGCTGATGCTGAGTCAGCTTGCTGACAGCTTCAGAGGTTGACTAATAGATAAGACTGCTACTATACAAGTAAGCATTCTGATTAATTAGTTCATTTCAATCTTGAGCGTTATCAGCGTCCTAATGACCTATAAGCGTCTCGACTTAACAAGTTCAGGAGAGTGTTTGATAGCGTCCTAATGACCTATAAGCGTCTCGACTTAACAAGTTCAGGAGAGTGTTGCTATTTCATTAGCGTCCTGAAAGATTCTTTAAAAACAGTTTTTACTCGCGATAAAATATTCAAAAAATGCAAATAAAAACTCGGTATATTTCAAATTAAATATATAGTATTAAATCATTTGAAATATAGTTAAAAACATGATATCAAAACATGAAGATTTAGAAAACATATGAAAATAATATATGCATGGTTTTGAAAAATATTTTAAGCAATAACGATTAGAGAAAGATATACCTTAAATTCTTTATGTATTTCTTCTCATAACCGTTAAATCCAACTCTTCATTATGAGATCTTCAATGAAAGCAATTCGGAGTTGAATGACTTGAACGTTAATCGAGAGATATAGTCTTGAAGCTTGATTGAAACGTTCGAGTGAAGCGATCATGAAATCAAAATGTGATCGTTGAAGTATATTCGTTGAATTGACCGTTGAATGTAAGCTTTGAGTTCCTTGATTGAGTCGTTCCTTGGCTTTTTGCTTTTCCTTTGGTGCAGAGATAAGTTCTTGAAAAACGTTAGTTAGCACCGAAAAATACTTTGTTTGTGATCATCAAAATATACTTCATCAAGTATACTTTAGGGATGTGCTAAGGATGAACCATATAGGTTAACATCTTATTCTCTTGAAAATGTTTATCAACGGGGGTGAGCTAATGCTCAGTGGATCAAGCAAGTTAACGATCACATATATCTAATAATAAGAGCAAAACAAGTCATCACATGAATAGCCAACAACAATAATGCAAGATAATGCCATAGCTTATCATAGTTCATTTCCAACCGGTGCAACATCATCTGGCCGCTACTGAGCCCCTCGGGTCGAGCGCCTCATAATATAATTAAAAACATCATCTGGCCATTATCAAGCTCCTCGGGCCGAGCGCCTCATAATATAATTATCAACATCATCTGGCCGCTACTGAGCCCCTTGGGCCGAGCGCCTCATAATATAACCATTTCGTGTATCATTAAGATCATGATACCATATAATTTCAGGAACAATAAGCATGATAATGACTTGTAAATGCAATTATTAAAGAAGATAGGAGATACGCAAACCTAGGACCATCGTTCCCACCTTAGTTTGACAGTAACTACATCTTTTTCACCGACGGTACAATACACGTAGACTGAGAACTCTTCAGAGCTTGGAAAATGATGAAAAGTACGAATGGGGGGGCCGATCTATTTATAGGCGCTATTATAGATGCCAAGCTAGGTTGGCGTCTCTATGGACGCCAACTAGGGTTGTGTTCACCGAAGGTCTCATTTTGGCCTTCCTCGATGTGTTTTCGACATGTATGTAAAGTGGTGCAATAATGATCTCATACATACAGTCTCATGTGTATCATAATAGTGATCTCATTATTTCATGCATGCCATGTGTGCGTAGTTTTATGCATATCATATTTTCATCAAGCTTTAGTAATCCCACTAATCCCACTAATCCCATGCATCACATGCATTTGCATATATAATGCATCTTATGCATTATTTCATGTATGTTTACGATATTGTATTTCTCAGGGTATCACACTCTACCCCCCTTAAATGAATTTCACTTTCGAAATTCGATCTAGGCTAGGGTTCTGTGTGCATACCCATATCATGATGTATGCTCAATAATCATTCAAAATAACTTGAACGAGTGACTTTTATCGGAGTCAGTCTCATCAACTGAAATGACAATGTATCTAATTGATAAGTTGATATTTAGATGTGTTTTAGAGTATGTTTTAGATGAGTTTTAGGTCAGTTTATTCGTCTATTTGGTTTGTTTATCTTAGTTTGGTCTATTTGTTAGTTTATAAATTTTTTGGTATTTTATGCTTTATTTCGGTGTTTAATTTCATAAGTTGATTTAGTTGATCTTATAAGCATTCTAATAATTTGTTTTGATTTGTTTTATAGGTGTTTAGATGTGTTTAAGGTCAACTTGGATGATGAAAACATGATACAAGAAGATGCATGAAGTATGGAAGGCAAACATGGAAATTTGGCTAAGTCCACAAGAAAGTGGTGGAAAAATAATGCAAAAACCCGCAACTGGGCTCCGCGGCGCCCAAACTTTCTATTTTGGGCGACTTTTCGATTTTGGCCATAACTTTCTCAATTTAACTCTAAATTGGACGCAGTTTGTTTCTACTTCTTACTTACTTGAAATACTAAAAGGTGACAGGGTTTTAAGGGCGATATGAAGTGGATAAAAAGAGGAAAAACTGTGAGGAAGAAAGCAGAGGTGCGACAAAATTAGAAACCTTTTAATTTTGTTGCGAACATTCCTAGTTCGATTTAGAGTTTCCTATTGCGACTTCCTATGGACTTATGGATCTATAAAGACCATTGTTTAGGGTTTTCAAAAGAAGATAGAGAGGAGAAAAAAAGGAAAGAAGACTAGCAACGAAGGAAGGACAATATCTTAAAGTTGGAGAAAAGGGAAAAAGATTCAAGCTCCTGAGTTGATAGTTTGTTATTTTATGTTCTTATTCAAGTTTATAATAATGTTTTGTGTTTCTATTATCCAAGTTATGAACTAATTTAGTTTTCTAGAGGATAGATGGGTCTGATACTAGATTCTATGTTTTAAGATTGGTTTTATGTTTATCTTTAATTGAGTCTTCATAGTTTATTTATATTTCTCATTGCTTAATGCTTTTGATTCCTTGATCACATATTAAATGTTTATAGACTTGGGGGGCGGCACTCGAGAGAGGGTTCTTTGGGTTGGAGCAAGAGAAATATAACCTAGGTGATCATGAGACCGAGAGGAGATTGAGACCCTTTGAAGTTGTAGGAAGAATCACAAAACCTAATGAGTTGCTAGGGTTTTGGTTTTTATCGAGAGATTGAAATCAAACCTTGGTGATATGTTGTTGTTCGACACTCAAGAGAGGGAACTAGAGACTTTAGGATTCTTGACATATAAACTAGAAGAACATATTAACGATAAACATAGCTAATCTACATAGATGACAGTTAGGTGAAGTTGAATCTCTAGACTTTTCTCTATCGATATTCCTTCATTATTTGATTGTTTATTTATTTATTGTTTTAATTAAGTTTACCATCAAATTTGATCATCTAGATAAAGTTAAGGTTATTAATTACGGTAATTAGTGAGAGTAATCAATCCTGTAGGACGATAACCCGATTCTTATTGGTATATTATAACTTGACACTGTACGCTTTTAGTTTGCATGTAACACTAATCATCTGACCATTGTCATCCATGCTAGTATTTGCATCTGTTGAGCTAGCTTGTCGTGGCCTTGGCTGCACTGGATCACGGCATGCACTCTTCGCGGTAAAGTCATCTTGGTCCAGTGGACATGGAGAATTAACAGAATTAGACTCTTCTATTGACTCATCAAACAAGCTTGGAAGAGGCGGCGGTGTTGGAACACGCAGTATATTATAATGGAACCGCTGGTGTGGTATTGGAACCCTCTTCCTGACGGTCATTCTCAATTGTTGCCCAGGTAAGTTTCAGTTCGACGGTTCTGCGGTTGTGTGCAAAACCGGAAGGGCACAGTGTCAAGTTATAATATAAACCAATAAGAATATTGGGTATCGTTCTCAAGGGTTGATGACTACACTAATTACCACGTTTCTAACCCTAGCTTTATTTAGAAGATCAAAATCGATAGTTCAAGTAAGTTAAAAACAAAACAATTAAACAAATTAATACTAAACTAACAAAGCAAGAGAAATAAAATGTAAATCAATGATAGAATGGTCTAGAAGTTCGATATCACCTCACTCTCAACTATGCTTTTATATATAGTTATTATTAATTCAATTTTTTCGTTTATAAGTAAAAAATCCTAACGTTTCTAATTCTCTCTCTTGAGCACCAACTAGAGCATATTATTATCACATTGGTTTTACTCTTTCGATGAAAACCTAAGATGACAATAACTCATTAAGTTCTGTGATTTTCTTCCTATGACTTCACAGGGTCTCGATCTCCTTCGGTCTCACGATAACCTAGGTTATATTTTCTAAGTTCCAACCCAAGGTACCTTCTTGTGGAGCATTTACCTCAAGTTTATGATCATCTAATCCGTACACGTTTCCATCATCCAAATTCATATTCAACACAACCAAACACCTACAAAACAAAGTGAAACTAATGATTAAAACACTTACATGATTAAACAATCAACTTATAAAATTAAACATCGAAATAAAGCATCAAATACTACAATTGACTAAACTATCAAATAAACCAAAGCTAAGAAAAATCAACCATATAGATGAATAAATCAACTTAAAACTCATCTAAAACATATCTAAATATCAACTCATCACATGCTTCATTGGGACCAGAAATATCAACCCTTCCAGTGGGGCTGTCTGTAGTATCTGTACGAATCACGGCTCTATCAGTGGGAGCCTCTTGCTGTGCCTGCTCATCAGGCAATTGTGAATGTGATGGAGTAGGACTAAGATCTGTCTTTTGTGGGCATCGTGATCAGAACATCTACATCCATGCTCAAATTGTCACTATTAATCTCAACAGGGGCAGAATAATGTGTTATTAGCGACGAGTGTGAAAACGACTCATCATCGGAAACATATGCTGCGACCTCATCTATAGAGTCACTGATAATATCGTCGTCAGTGTTGGTGCACCCAAGAGGGGGGGTGAATTGGGTGATGGTCAAATTAAAAATATTTTCAATGACTTAGTGATATATTTTGATACATTGGAAATAAATGTACATACTAACCATAAAGTAAAATGCATAACGTAAAACATACTAGGATTTATAGTGGTTCGGCCAAGCCTACGTCCACTACCTAATTTCCCGATTAGGATTTTCTCAATCCACTAACTGATTCTCTTATGGGTGAGAACCAAACCGTTACAACTTGCCCTTTTACAGGTTAAAGGCAAACCTATCCTTTTGCGGGCTAAAGATGAACCACATTTTCTTTTTCCGGGATGAGGAAAAACCCATGTTCCTTTACGAGATAAGGAAGAACCGTTTTCCTTACGGGATAAGGAAGAACCATTTTTCTTTTACGGGATAAGGAATAACCGTTTTTCTTTTACAGGTTCAGAGATAACCTATCCTTTTCTAGGTTGAGGATGAACCTTCCCTTTTATTGGCTGAGGAAGAACCATGATTCTTTTACGGGCTAAGGAACAACCGTGATCTTTTTACAGGCTAAGGAATAACCTTGATCCTTTTGCGGGATTTGGAACAACCGATTTCCTTTTTTCGGGCTGAGGAAGAACCAATGTTCCTTTTATGGGATGAGGAAGAACCATTATCCTACTTGCAGGTGAGGATGAACCTTAACATGATTTCAACCATAAAATCATCAAGTGAACTGCATTCACTTGTCCTGGTTGTTTCATTCCCGAAACACACCAGCATACCATAATATGAAAATAATATTGGTTCTAACACAGCAGAACACTTTACAATTAAGCTTATCAACATAACATTACAATGATATGTAAATTTGAATATGTAATGCTAAGAGAAAATACACTTATAGTCCTTTACCTTTCAATGTTCGGTATTGCTCAAGTGCAATTTCGAAAAGCATGAATGATATGTAAATCAATGAAATGCTTCTTCGAAAACTTTTGATACCATTAAAACATTGAACTTGAAAATGCAGGACCAGTGTAAAAACACAAACACAAAAGGTTTTCAAAATAGATAAAATGTATGAGCGTGGAAACTTTTGGTTAAGTATTCAGTAGTTAACACAACTACTGATATAGTTCGATACAGTACTAGCATATGAAATCAGGTACAATTGTTTCTCATGAACTATCTCTCAAATTCTTTGATCAACAAGATTGATATTAAGTATAGATCCGTGCTGAGAATTTGAGTAGAAACCAGTTCTATATAATTCAAATAGATTTTCAAAGATAGAATATAATTTAAGCTCAGTATGAAAATCTTTTGAATAAGCAGAGTATCAGTGAAAGATACTTTGAAAAACTTGAACTGTTGAAAACATTTTGAAAAAGACTAACATTCAAAAAGATTTTGGCATAATAAAAATTATCGGCAAGTTGTTTGATTCAAAGTGTTGGTATTTATAGACTTAGTAGATAATAGCCGTTAGATATTTGAAGTTCAAATACAATGTGAACGTTTACACACAACGACTAGAATGTTATATGAAAATGGCAACTGTAATTTTTACTAACATTTTGGTTCTTTTCAGATTGCATGATTAAGGAAAGTTTCAGGAAACTTGATTCATGCATCAGAGAAAATCTCTGATAAATCTGAAAAGGATTCTATGCAAAGATCTGTTCTAAAAAAGTAGACTGATATAGTATACATGTCAGAACAGTGGCAGTTGTTGAATCAGTGTCCTGATTTCCTAATTAGCTGTTGGTCCACCCAAGAGGGGGGTGAATTGGGTGGGATGGTCAATTTTAAACTTCTCTTCTAATAACTTAGTAATATACATAAATGTATTGGAATTGATTGCAAAATTAGAACACAGACTAAATTGCAAACGTGAGACACACAAGATTTATAGTGGTTCGGCCAAGCCTACGTCCACTACCTAATCTCCCTATTAGGATTTTCTCAATCCACTAATTGATTGTCTTACGGGTGAGAACCAAACCGTTACAACTGCCCTTTTACAGGTTAAAAGCAAACCTATCCTTTCACGGGCTAAGGATGAACCAAATTTCCTTTTTTCGAGATTAGGAGAATCCCATGTTCCTTTTACGAGATGAGGAAGAACCGTTTTCCTTTTACAGGATAATGAAGAATCGTGATCCTTTTATGGGTTAAGGAACAATTGTTTCTCTTTTACAGGTTAAGAGAAATTCTATCCTTTTACAGGTTAAGGACGCACTTATCCTTTTATGGGATTAGGATGAACCAGATTCCTACTTGCAAGTGAGGATGAACCTTTTTCTCTTTTACAGGTTCAGAGATAACCTTACATGATTTCAATCCTGAAATCATTAAGTGAACTACATTCACTTGTCTTGGTTGTTTCAGTCCAGAAACATACCAGCATTACAACACAATAATGTTGGTTCTAATTGAGTAGAATACTTTACAATTAAGCTCGTTACATAACATTACACAGATATGAAATGAAATAAGTAATGCTAAGTTGAAATACACTAACAGTCATTTACCTTTCAATGTTCAGTATTGCTCAAGTGCAGTTTCGAAAAGCATGAATGATGTGATATGAAAATCAGTGCTTCTTCGAAAATAATATGATATCAATAAACATTGACTTGAAAATTGAAAGACCAGTGTAAATCATAAACACAGAAGGTTTTCGAAATATATATAAAATATAAGTATGAAAACTTATGGTTCGGTGTTCAGTAGTTAACACAACTACTGATATAGTTCAATACAATACTTAAGATATGAAATCAAGTACAACTGTATTTCTGATGAACTATATCTCAAATTCTATTTTCAGCAAGAATGATCCCAAGTATGAATCGGTGCTGAGAATTTGAGTAGATACCATATCAAATAGATTTTCAGGGATAGAATATAATTGAAACTCAATGTGAAAATCTTTTAAATACGTAAAGGTATCAGTGAAAAATACCTTGAAAGTTTAGATAATAAAATACATTTTGACACAAACTAACTTTTAAAAAGTATTGGCACAATACAAAATGATTGGCAAGTTGTTTGGTCCTAAGTGCTCGTAATTATAGACTTAGTAGGATATAGTCGTTAGACATTTGAAGTTAAAATAATATGAACGTTTACACACAACGGCTAGAATGTTATATGAAAATGGCAACTATAACTTTCACTAACATTCTGGTTCTTTTCAGATTTCATGATAAAGGAAAGTTTTAGAAAAACTTAATTCATGTATTAGAGAAGATCTCTGATAAGTCTGAAAAAAACTCTTTGCAAAGGTCTGTTCTGAAAAAGCAAACTGATGCAATGTACTTGTTCCAACAGTGACGGTTGTTGAATTAGCGTCCTGATTCCGTAATCAGTGTCCTGACGCACAATATCAACTTTTGTCGTTTCGGTTCCTTAAGGGCGCTCATTACTTATATGCGTCTTGCCGAACATTTAAGTGAGGGTGCGACTAACTCGTAAGCGTCCTGACTTACTTTGACACTTTAAACGACTTAACCTTGAGGGCACTAATGCACAGTTAGCGTCCTGCTATGTTTTAAAACAGTTAAGTATATGAGGGCGCTACTATCCGAGTAAGCGTCCTACCAGTTTAAAACATAAGACATAATATGAGGGCGCTACAATAATGTAAGCGTCCTACTAGTTAAGAATATTTGAAACCAAACACAAGCACACTGAAAGACAATCACGTCCTGAAAGTTACTAAGTTGATTCCCAAAGGTGAGGGCGCTCCTATCTAGGTAGTGTCCTAATAGTTTATTCAACTTATAACTATCAGCGTCCTCAAAGATACATTCTTTGAAGAATTTAAGAAATCTTTCAGTGAGCTGATGCTAAATTAACGTCCTGACAACTTCAAAGGTTGACTAAAAAGGAGGTCGCTACTATACAAGTAAGCGTCCTAATAAATTATTTTGATTCAACCGTGAATGTTATCAACGTCCTAATGAACTATCAGCGTCCTAACTTATCAAGTTCAGGGGAAAGCTGCTATCTCATTAGCGTTCTGAAAGACTATTTAAAAACAGTTTTGACTCGCGATTAAATAATTGATAAATGCGAATAAAAACTCGATAAATTTCAAATTAAATAAATAAAATTAAATCATTTGAAATGATTTTGGAAAACGTATGATCAAAACATGCAAGTATGCAAGTAATTTGTGCATGGTTTTGGAAAACGTTCGAGCAATAATGATTAGAGAAAGATATACCTTAAATACTTTGTGTATTTCTCATTTCTCATAATTGTTAAATTCAACTCTTCATTATGAGATGTTCAATGTAAACTTCGAGCTGAGTTGAATGTCTTGAACGTTGATTAAAAGTTGAAGACTTGAAGCTTGATCGAATCGTTCGAGTGAAGTGATGAAATCAGGATGTGAACGTTGAAGTCCTTTTGATTGAAACGAACTTGACCTTTGGATGTGATCTTGAGTTCCTTGATCGAGTCGTACCTTAGCTTTTTGCATTTCCTTAGGTGCTGAGATAAGTTCTTGATAAACACACGTTTAGCGCCGAAAAGTACTTTGTTTGTGATCATCAAAATATACTTTATCACAGTATATTTAGGGACGAGCTAAGTGGTGAACCATAATATCAACTTTGTCGTTTTGTTCCTTGAGGGCGCTCATTATGTATAAGTGTCCTGCTGAACAATAAAGTGAGAGAGCTACTAACTCGTAAGTGTCCTGACTTACTTTGACAATTAAACGACTTAAATTATGAGGGCACTACTTGACAATTAGGGTCCTGTTTTGTTTTATAAACACTTAAACGCACGAGGGCGCTACTCGAGAGTAAGCGTCCTGATATTCTTAAAACAATTGAAGAATAGTACTAAGTACGCTGAAGGACAATCAACGTCTTAAAAGTTATTTAGTTGGTTCCCAGAGATGAGGGAGCTCCTATCCAGGTAGCGTCCTGATAGTTTATCCAACTTATAACTATCAGCGTCCTCAAAGATAACATCTTTGAAGAACTTAGACTCTCAGAGATCTTTCAGCAAGCTGATTCACAATCAGCGTCCTCCCAACTTCAAAGGTTGATTCTAAGTGAGGCCGCTACTTATAAGTGAGCATCCTGATGAATCAGCTCAATTCAACCTTGAATGTTATCAACGTTCTAATGAGTCATCAACGTCCTGACTTATCAAGTTCAGGAGAGCGCTGCTAAGTCATTAGCGTCTTGAAAGATTCTAAAAACAGTTTTTGATTGATTAAAAATACGATAAATGCGAATAAACTCGATAATTTTCAATTCAAACATAGAAAATTAAATCATTTGAAATTCCGTAAAGCGTATGATCAAAACATGCAAATTTGAAAAACATATGCAAGTGATTTGTGCATGATTTTGAAAAGCGTTTGAGCAATATGGATTAGAGAAAGATATACCTTAAATACCGTGTATTTCTCATTTTTCTCATAATCTTTAAATCCAACTTTTCATTATGAGATCTTCAATATGAACTTTGTGCTTGAGTTGAACTTCGTGAACGTTAATCGAATGATGTAGTCTTGAAGCTTTTGATCGAATCGTTCGTGAATGTGTGGATTGATCTTGAAGTCCTTGATTGAGAGGATCTTGAATGTATGACATGACCTTGAGTTCTTTGATCAAATCATACTTTGGCTTTTTTGCTTTCCTGAAGTGCTAAGATAGGTTCTTGATTAAAGCTCATTAGCACTAAAAGAGATTTTGTTTGTGATCATCAAAATATACTTCATCAAGTATATTTAGGGACGTACTAAGTGATGAACCACTTAGGTTAACAGTCCATACTCATCTGCAATAATTTATATTGCTATCAGAAAATGTTGTGAAATGCCTTTCATTGATCTCAAAATAATAAGCAATACACAACGCATTTCACACAAACAATTCAAAAACTTTTCTTTCATGGAATTTTCCAATTCCCAAGTGGCTTCTTCCACAACACATTGACCAAATGTAATGTATTTTTTCTTAATTCTTGTGTTTTCCTGTCCAAAATCTTTATTGCTCGCTCCTGATAGTTGTTCCCTTCGTCAATCTTGACATCCACTACAGGGATCACATGTGAAGGATTTCGGTGATATTTGCGGAGCATGGACACATGAAAAACATTATGTACGTTGGACATTGAAGGCGGGAACGCAAGTTGGTAATCCATCAAGCCGATTCTCTTGATAATTTTGAATAGGCCAATGTATCTGGGTTTGAGTTTGCCTTTCACACCAATACCCTTCGTAGGTTGGACCATGAGAAAGACTTCATCGCCTATCTCAAATTCTAGAGGTCGCCTATGTTTATCGGAATAACTTTTGTGGCAACTCAGAGCTATTTGCAACCATTCCCTGATCAAGAAAATTTTATCAGATGTTTCTTTAATCAGCTCGGGTCCCACTTGAGTGCTGTAGCCCATGTCAAGCCAAGAAATGGGTGACCTACAAGGCCTACCATATAAAGCCTCATATGAAGCCATTACAATACTTGATTGATAACTGCTATTGTAGGCAAACTCGACTAGATGTAGGTACTTGGTCCAACCATCATTAAAGTCCAAAATGCACCAGCGTAACTGTTGCCCAGGTATGTCCAAGAGGGGGGGGAGTGAATTGGAGACTTAGACAATTTAAAATAATTCAATGGAAAATAAGAAAATGCAGAAAATTAAATCAATTGACACAATTGATTTATAGTGGTTCGGCTACTTGCCTACTTCCACTACGTAACCTCCTTAGTTAGGATTTTAAACCTTTTCACTAAGGGATTCTCTTACGAGTGAGAACCAAACCGTTACAACTTTTTCTCAACTTCTAGGTGTGAGAACCACTGTTACACTACTCAACTTACAAGTTAGAGATTTACCTATCTCAACTTCTAGGTGTGAGACTAACCTAAAACCTTCTCAACTTACAGGCTTGAGAAAAAACCACTTCTTTGAAAAACAAATGAAAAGATTCAGTAGTTTATATAACTACTATTACAACGTGATACAATATACAAGATATGAAATGAAGTACAACTATATCCTATGAACTATCTCTCAAATTTCTTAAAATTGTGTTAAAAATTTGAGTAAAACAGTTCAATCAACTTCAAATAGATTTTCAATGAAAAATATAAGATAAACTCATTCTGAAAATCCTTAAAATATATTTCAAAGACAACACTTTGAAAAACAGTTGAACTTGAAAAACGATATGAAAATTCAACTAACTTTCAAAAGTAATGGCTCGAGAATTTTCAGTGTTTTTTTTTTGGATTCTTAGTGCTGGTATATATAGACTTAGCGATAAAGCTGTTGATCATTTGAATTTTGAATTTCAAAATGAACGATATGTCTCAACAGCTAGAATCTCTCACGAAGATGGCAAAAACCATCTTTATGAACATTCTGAATCACTTTAGGTTGCATGAAAAAGGAAAGTCCATGCATAAGACGAAATAACTGAGAAGCCTGAAAAGGGTTCTGAAAAGATAGACTGAAAAGTGCACAGACACAACTTTATAACAATGTTGGGTTAGCGTCCTGATTTGACAATCATCGTCCTGATGTGTTAAGCCAAATTTTTCGTTTTGTTCCCTGAGGGGCTTATAGTCCATAAGCGTTTATTGGTCCACCAAAGCGGGAGTGAATTGGGTGCAATGGTCAATTTTAAAATTATCTTCCAATAACTTAATGATTTACATGAGTGTATTGAAATTGGATGCAAAATAGAACACAAACTACATTGCAAAAGTGAGACAAAATTTACAGTGGTTCGGCCGTGTCTACGTCCACTACCTAATCTCCCGATTCGAATTTTCTAAATCTACTAACTGATTATCTTACGGTTGAGAACCAAACCGTTACAACTGCCCTTTTACAGGTTAAAGGCAAACTTATCCTTTCACGGGCTAAGGATGAACCGCATTTCCTTTATTCAGGATGAGAAAAAACTCATGTTCCTTTTACGGGATAAGGAAGAACCGTTTTCCTTTTACGGGATAAGAAAGAACCGTGAACCTTTTACGAGATAAGGAACAACCGTTTCTCTTTTACAGGTTGAGAGAAAACCTATCCTTTTTCAGGTTAAGGACACACCTATCCTTTTACGGGATTAGGATGACCAAGTTTCCTATTTGCAGGTGAGGATAAACCTTTTTTTCTTTTACAGGTTAAGAGATAACCTATCCTTTTTTAGGTTAAGGACACACCTATCCTTTTATGGGATGAGGATGAATCGGTTCTCTTTTACAGGTTCAGAGATAGCCTTTCATGATTTCAATCCTGAAATCATTAAGTGAACTTCATTCACTTGTCCTGGTTGTTTCAGTCCAGAAACACACCAACATTACGGCACTACAATTAAGCTCAATACACAACAGTACAAAGATATGAAATATGAAACAAGTAATGCTAAGTTGAAATACACCTTCTGTCCTTTACCTTTCAATGTTCGGTATTGCTCAAATGCAGTTTCGAAAAGCATGAATGGTATGATACAAAAATCAGTGCTTCTTCGAAAGTAATAAATGCCGAATAAAGATTGACTTAAAACACGAAGTACTGGTGTAAATCAAAGACACATACAATTTTCAAAATAAATATAAAATATAAGTATGAAAACATCTGGTTCAGTGATCAGTAGTTAACGCAACTACTGATATAGTTCAGTACAATACTTAAGATTTGAAATCAAGTACAACTGTATATTTTGAACTATTTCTCAAATTCTATATCTAGCAAGAATGATACCAAATATGAATCAGTGTTGAGAATTTGAGTTGATACCAATAAAGATATATTTTCAAAGATAAAGTATAATTGAAACTTAATATGAAAATCTATTGTAATCGTAAAGGTATCAGTGAAAAATACTTTGAAAGATTAGAAAATGAAATTCATTTTGACACAGACTAACTTTCAAAAAGTATTGGAACAACACAAAGTGATTGGCAAGTTGTTTGGTCCTAAGTGCTGGTATTTATAGACTTAGTGGGACATAGCCATTAGACATTTGAAGTTCAAATAATAGGAACGTTTACACACAACGGATATAATGTTATATGAAAATGGCAACTGCAATTTTCACTAACATTCTGGTTCTATTCAAATTTCATGAAAAAGGAAAGTTTTAGAAAAAATAATTTCATGTATCAGAGACGATCTCTGATAGGTCTGAAAAGGACTCTGTGCAAAGGTTTGTTCTGAAAAAGTAAACTTATGTAGTGTACTTGTTCGAACAGTGACGGTTGTTGAATTAGCGTCCTTATTCCATAATCAGCGTTGTGAGCATAATGTCAACTTTGTCGTTTTGTTCCTTGAAGGCGCTCATTACGTATAAGTGTCCTGCAGAACACTTAAGTGAGGGAGCTACTTACTCGTAAGCGTCCTGACTTATTTTGACTTGACCTTGAGGGTGCTAATGCACAGTTAGCGTCCTGCTATGTTTTAAAATAGTTAAGTACATGAGGGCGCTATTATCCGAGTAAGCGTCCTGCCAGTTTAAAACATAAAAACAAAACATGAGGGTGCTGCAACTATGTAAGCGTCTTACCAGTTGAAAGCACTTTAAATAAAGACGCAAGCACGCTGAAGGAAAATCAATGTCTTGAAAGTTACTAAGTTGATTCCTAAAGGTAAGGGCACTTCTATCTAGATAGCGTCCCAATTGTTCAACTTATAACTATCAACATCCTCAAAGAAATATTTTTTGAAGAACTTAAGACATCTTTCAGTGAGCTGATGCTGAGTGAGCTTCCTGACAAGTTCAGAGGTTGACTAATAAAGTAGGCCGCTACCATACAAGTAAGGGTCCTGATAAATCAGTTCAATTGAACTTGGAACGTTATCAGCGTTCTAATGAACTATTAGCGTCCTTACTTATCAAGTTCAGGAGAGCACTGCTATTTCATTAGCGTCCTGAAAAACTCTTTGAAAACAATTTTGACTCGCAAAAAAATATACGATAAATGCAAATAAAACTCGGTAGATTTCAAATTAAATATATAGTATTAGATCATTTGAAATACTGTAAAAACATGAAATCAAAAGATGCAGATTTGAAAAACATATGTAGATGATTTATGCATGGTTTTGAATTTTTTTTTGAGCAATAACGATTAGAGAAATATATACCTTAAATACTTTGTGTATTTCTCATTTCTCATAACCGTTAAATCCAACTCTTCATTATGAGATCTTCAATAAGAGTTTTGCGGAGTTGAATGACTTGAACGTTGATCGGGAGATGTAGTCTTGAAGCTTGATCGAATCGTTCGAGTGAAGTGATCTTGAAATCATGATGTGATCGTTGAAGTCTTTTTGATTGAAACAAACTTGACTGTTAGATGTGATCTTTGAGTTCCTTGATCGAGTCGTTCCTTGACTTTTTTGCTTTCCTTAGGTGCTTTGATGAAATCTTGATACACGCACGTTTAGCACCGAAAAGTACTTTGTTTGTGATTATCAAAACATACTTTATCACAATATATTTAGGGACGAGCTAAGTGAAGAACCGCATAAGTTAACAATCCCCCCCTTTTTGATGATGACAAACAAATCGAAAAATTAAACGCATAAGCAAAAAGATTAATGTAAATTTCTTTTCCCCCATCTATTCCTCTTACTTTTCTTTTTTCTCTTATTTTTCTTTTCCCCTTTTGATATCATCAAAAAGTGAAGAAAAGAGACTAAGATCTCCCCTTATGACTTAGTAAAGTAGCGAAGTGCCCCCTTACATGGAGATTCTCCCTTTTTTGTGCATTCACCTCAAGATGATTTATGACAATGTGCCGTAGTTAGGTACGTGAGAATGCGTAAGGTCTACTATACTGGTAGTCACGAGAGAAACATATCTTATTTTTAAGCACACAGAGAAATATTTTGACTAATTCATAAGCTAAAATATTTGAAATAATAGCAAAGCTGAGAATCGTAGTCAGAGGGAATGAGAAAGAATTGTCGAAAGATGAATTCATAAAGAATTTTTAATCGTGGGCAATTATTCTCCTTAGTGTTTGGCATAAATATAAATTTGATAATTAAACCAGACCAAACACAGAGTATGCTTTAAGATATGTAAATAACCATGCATAAACATACTGATACCATAGGCAGAGAGATTTACGATTAAGCAGGCCTAGCTATTATGATTCTAATAAGATGCAAAGTTTATAGGTGAAGTACATGGTATCTATTAGTTATCAAAAATCACAGTCAATTGATGTATACGAAATATAATATTAAAGAGCAACATCAATGGCATGTGAAATGAAAAATTATAAACTTTCCATAGTTTAGACATATGAAGATATATACGATGAATATCAACGTCTAAACATACTGAATATATGCTGAAATTCATATATATCATTCAAGTAACAACATACGTTCATTTTCCTATTCTAGGCAAAAACTTTCAATTTAAGCATGGCCTAGAATGATTGATACACCGATTCTAATGAGAAAGTATTTGGAAGGGTATGTGCTCATTAGAAATCAGATATCCATGAGTTTGATGCTAACATGTTATGGTATGAAGCAGATGCATCAAAGTTAGGCAAACATAGAAAAGATAATGCCAAAAGATAGTAATCAAGAGTGTAGGCAAAAATCTTTTCAAAATATAGGCGTATGATATGAAATTGTATACATGGCCTATATTTATTTGCAGAAACATGAATCATGCAGATAAGATTTTCTAAGATCAGAGCAAGCATGATCATGATATGAACAAGCATAGGCAAAAATAAATTGTTAAAGCATAGCCTAGCCATTGTGTACCTGATCACCAAATAATCAGTTAACACATAAGTTCAAGATAAATTAATCATGATGTTATATATGATGCAAAATAAGTATAATCATGAAGACAGTCACAGATATGCATATCAGATATTCAAGATAGATGTGACTAGATAAGAATGATGCCGCAAATACACTGAACATGATAATAAAGACTTCAAGTAGAGATATGTATCAGAGTCAACATAGGATAACATTAAGATCATATAAGCAGGCAATCAAAGGCATGAATCAAGCAACTTACAAACGAAGACAAGTGTGTGCAGCATATGAATATGAAATATAACATTCACAGAAATTCAAGCAGATCAGTCATTCAAATATAATAAAACATTATGAAACGAATGAGAGATGGAAAGATAGCTAAGCAGAGGCAAGCAAGCAACAAAGTAGTGAGATGTGCAGAACTCATTGTGTAAGAGAATCAAGGGAAATGAATAGAGTATACACATACACGATAAATTGTAAGATGAATTATGCTTAAAGATTGAAGGTAAGTATTGTAAGAGAGTTTTAACCAAAAATACAAAAGATAGTTTAAAAAAGAATTGACAAATTTGGCATAACATGACTAGGGTTGGTAGAGAGGTTTCTAGATTTTCTTAGAAGATTCTGCTCCGGAATCTTCGAAGCGAGGACAAGGACAACCACGAAGGCTATTGGTTTTGAGAGCCATGGGAGTGGTGGTGCTCACATGGACAACCTTTTCAATTAACGCTCGGGATTCCTCATTTTCCTCAAATAGTGCCCTCATCAAATCTCTCTGATGTTTTGCCTTGGTTTCAAGCTCTTTCAGCCGGTTCTCGTGCTTGTTTAGCATGTCCAGAATGACTTGAACGCTGGAGGATAAGGAATCACTAAGTTTGGAAAATTGTTCCTCAAGAGACGCTGCAGCAGGAAGCATTGCCAAAGGTTCTTCGGCACGAAGTGGAGATGCATGGTTTTCCATGGGAACAATTTCCCAAGACGATTCTTCATCAGATCTATCTGATGAAGAGGACGATAAAGAAAATTCGCTAGAGGTGGAGTATGAATCCATTCTAGCTCTTTTCCTAGACTCAGGAGCTTTGGACGCCATTAGAGAGATGGAAATGGAAACGAAGAAGATGAAAACGAAGTGGTTTTGCGCTCAAAATAAGAGTGAAGTGAGAAAGAAGCATACGGAGCAAGCTAATAGGAATCGAAACCAGAGTATGCATTAAATGCAGAAATGACATAGAGTCATGCGCCAAAGAGTATGATTAAATAGGAAATATCTCGATAAGAGATTGAAGGAATAATCATACCAAGGAGGTTACGACAAGGTGGCAGGGTGTTCTAGGATATCTATCTTAAGACATGAAATGAAAAAACACCTAAGTCGAAACCTAAATTGACCAATGGATCTAAACTCTAGGTTGTTAGACCATATTTTCAGAGAACCCGCTCTGATACCAATTGTTGGTCCACCCAAGAGGGGGTGAATTGGGTGCAATAGTCAATTTTAAAATTATCTTTCAATAACTTAGTGATTTACATGAGTGTATTGGAATTGGATAAGGAACAACCGTTTCTCTTTTACAGGTTGAAAGAAAACCTATGTTTTTTTAGGTGAAGGACACACCTATCCTTTTATGGGATTACGATGAACCGGTTTCCTACTTGCAGGTGAGGATAAACCTTTTTCTCTTTTACAGGTTAAGCGATAACATATCCTTTTTCAGGTTAAGGACACACCTATCCTTTTATGGGATGAGGATGAACCAATTCTCTTTTGCAGGTTCAGAGATAACCTTTCATGATTTCAATCCTGAAATCATTAAGTGAACTTCATTCACTTGTCCTGGTTATTTTAGTCCAGAAACAAACCAACATTACAACACTAAGATATTGGTTGATTCTAACGTAGTAGAACACTTTACAATTAAGCTCAGTACACAACATTACAAAGATATGAAATATGAAACAGGTAATGCTAAGTTGAAATACACCTTCAGTCCTTTACCATTCAATGTTCGGTATTGCTCAAGTGTAGTTTTGAAAAGATGAATGATATGATAGGAAAATCAATGCTTCTTCGAAAGTAATAAATATCAAATAAAGATTGACTTAAAGCACGAAGGACTGGTGTAAATCAAAGACACAGACAATTTTTAAAATAAATATAAAATATAAGTATGAAAACTTATGGTTCAGTGATCAGTAGTTAACGCAATTACTGATATAGTTCAGTACATTACTTAAGATATGAAATCAAGTACAACTGTACATCTTGAACTATTTCTCAAATTTTATCTCCAGTAAGAATGATACCAAATATGAATTTGTGCTGAGAATTTGAGTTGATATCAATAAAGATAGATTTTCAAAGATAAAGTATAATTGAAGCTCAATATGAAAATCTATTGTAATCGTAAAGGTATCAGTGAAAAATACTTTGAAAGATTAGAAAATGAAATTCATTTTTGACACAAACTAACTTTCAAAAAGTATTGGAACAACACAAAGTGATTGGCAAGTTGTTTGGTCCTAAGTGCTGGTATTTATAGACTTAGTGGGACATAGCCGTTAGACATTTGAAGTTCAAATAATATGAACATTTACACACAATGGCTAGAATGTTATATGAAAATGGCAACTGCAATTTTCACTAACATTCTGGTTCTTTTTAGATTTCATAAAAAAGGAAAGTTTTAGAAAAAATAATTTCATGTATCAGAGACGATCTCTGATAGGTCTGAAAAGGACTCTGTGCGAAGGTCTGTTTTGAAAAAGTAAACTTACGTAGTGTACTTGTTCGAATAGTGACGATTGTTGAATTAAAATCCTGATTCCATAATCAACGTTGTGACGCATAATGTCAACTTTTTCATTTTGTTCCTTGAGGGCGCTCATTACGTATAAGCGTCCTACAGAACACTTAAGTGAGGGCGCTACTTACGAAAGTGTCTTGACTTATTTTGACACTTAAATGACTTGACCTTGAGGGTGCTAATGCACAGTTAGCGTCTTGCTATTTTTAAAACAGTTAAGTACATGAGGGCGCTATTATCCGAGTAAGCGTCCTGCCAATTTAAAACATAAAAACAAAACATGAGGGCATTGCAACTATGTAAGCGTCTTACCAGTTGAAAACACTTTAAATAAAGACGCAAGCACGTTGAGGGCGCTTCTTTATAGATAGCGTCCCGATAGATTGTTCAACTTATAACTATCAGCGTCCTCAAAGAAACATTTTTTGAAGAAAAGACATCTTTCAGTGAGCTGATGCTGAGTGAGCTTCCTGACAACTTCAGAGGTTGACTAATAAAGGAGGCCGCTACTATACAAGTAAGCGACTTTATAAATCAGTTCAATTCGACCTTGAACGTTATCAACGTCCTAATGAACTATCAGTGTCCTTACTTATCAAGTTCAGGAGAGCACTGCTATTTCATTAGCGTCTTGAAAGACTCTTTGAAAATAGTTTTGACTCGCGATAAAATATACGATAAATGCGAATAAAAACTCGATAGATTTCAAATTAAATATATAGTATTAGATCATTTGAAACACTGTAAAAACATGAAATCAAAACATGCATATTAGAAAAAACATATGTAGATGATTTATGCATGGTTTTGAAAAATATTTTGAGCAATAACGATTAAAGAAAGATATACCTTAAATACTTTGTGCATTTCTCATTTCTCATAACTGTTAAATCCAACTCTTCATTATGATATCTTCAACAAAAGCTTTGCAGAGTTTAATGACTTGAACGTTGATCGAGAGATGTAGTCTTGAAGCTTGATTGAATGTTTCGAGTGAAGTGATCATGAAATCATGATGTGATCGTTGAAGTCCTTTTGATTGAAACAAACTTGGCCATTGGATGTGATCTTTGAGTTCCTTGATCGAGTTGTTCCTTGGTTTTTTGCTTTCCTTAGGTGCTTTGATGAAATCTTGATACACGCACGTTTAGCACTGAAAAATTCTTTGTTTGTGATTATCAAAATATACTTTATCACAGTATATTTTGGAACGAGTGAAGTGATGAATCGCATAGGTTAACAACGTCCTACAGAACAACGAAGTATAGGCGCTACTTGAATGTATTAAAATTGAATAAAGCTGTGAGGGCGCTATTTGAAGATAAGTGTCCTGACTTGTTTTAAATCGTTTAAAATCATGAGGGCGCTATTAAAGGCGTAAGCGTCCTAATATTTAAGGCATGAAAACATAAGGGTGCTACTGAACAGTCATCATCCTAATGTTTGAAAAACTATCAGCAAGCTGATGTTTAATCAACGTCCTGGTAAGTTCCTTGGTTGATTCAGTAAGAGCACTACAGACGAATTAAGTATCCTGATAGATATAAACTTTTCAACCTTGAACATTATCAGGATCCAAATGTATCATCAGCGTCCTCACTTACCAAGTCCAGGAGAGCGTTGCTGAAACATTAGTGTTCTGATAAACATATCAATGTCTTGATCGAATACTTAAACACTGATTTTGAAATTAATTTTAACTTTCAAAAGTCAGTTAAATCAGCTTGAAATTTGATCAAACTAATAAATCATTTGAGAGAACCTTTCAAACACATCGATCAAAACATGCAAACATGATAATCTTGCCAAGAATCATTAGATCCAAAGTTTTACATTGTAAGTGCTTGAAAACTCGAGACATTGATCTTTCAATAGATTTGTAAGGTCCGCTATTTGATGTTGGTTCTTGCTAGTTCTAAAACACTTATAAAGATCATTAGATACACAAACATGAGTAGTTTGGAATCATCAAAACATTTTCATCATGGGGTTTTTTGAGATAACAGTAACATATCTTCCAAAATTTGGATTAATCTTTCAGATTTCCCATCTGTCTGATGGTGGAATGCGATACTCATAGTGACTTGAATATCCATTTGGGATTGAAAACTCTGTCAAAATCGAGACGTAAACTTTGGGTCTTGATCGCAGACTGATAGTTGCATATTTAGACATGCTTTAAGAGTGTTTTATAATTGTTTTAGGATGACTTATGCGTTAGTTTAGTGTTTATGTTAGTTTTGAGTCATTTGTTAGTTTAGGAATAAATTAGTTTTTATGCATTATTTCGGTTTGTTAATTTTTATGCTTGATCAATTTATGTTTTGAGTGTGTTAATTACTTGTTTTGCATTGTTTTGTAGGTATTTCGATGTGTGGAAGTGAGCATGAATGATGGACACAACATATGAGAAGCCTAGATGATGTTTCATGAAGAACCCAAGTCAAAAATTGGAAGAAAATTGGTTAAGTCCACAAGAAGGAAGTCAAGCAGAGCAAAAAAATGGTGAAGTCCACCAACTGAGCACAACCCAGTCTCTGGGCGTCGCACCGCTGCCTGCTGTGCTATGGTTTCTGAAAGTGAGATTTTGGCAACTTATTGGACTATTTTTGAGGACTTTCTAATTAGGATTTTGGACGAAAGGGGGCATATAATATATCAAATCTGAGGGCTTTTATAGGGGAACACACGGGAGAATAGAAAAAAGACGGGAGGAGTGAAGGAATGCGAAGATTTGGGTTTGGAAGCACGGAGGAAGATTCAAGTTCCAATATTTTTAGTTTGATATTAATGTTTACTTTAGACTTTTTCTCTATGTTTTGTGTTTTGATCATTCAAAGTATGAACTAATCTATTATTCTAGAGAGGATACAGATCCTAACTTGAATATTATGGTTTAATATTAGATTTTATTTATTATCAATGAAATTTTCATAGTTTATATTCTATATTCTATATTCTTAATGCTTTCGGTTTCTTGGCCACAAATTGAATGATTCTAGACTTGGAAGGCGACACTCGAGAGAGGGTTTTCTAGGTTGGAACTAGGGGGTTATGACATGAATTCATTTTTGAATCGAGAGGTTTACAAAGTGTCAAGAAGTTGTAGGAAAATGATAGAGTTTAATGGGTTGTTAGGAATTAGGGTTTTATCGAGAGATCGAATCTTGTTTTTAATGATATGTCCTAATTTGACGCTTGGGAGAGGGAATTAGAGACGAGAAAGTTTTGACTTATAGACTAAGAAATTGATTTGATACTACACACGTCTAAATTACATAATTGAAAGGTTAGGTGAAGTTGATTATCTAGATTTTTGCATATATTGAATTTTCTCATAATTCGTTTAGTTTAAATTAGTTACATTTGATTTTTAATTCATTTAAATCTCTATATTTTTATTACTAGATAAAGTTAGAAATTAGTGAAAACGGTAATTGATGAGGTAAACAATCCCTGTGGATACGATAACCCGACTCACCTCGGATTTATTATAAATTGACTATTCGTACACTTGCAAAAGTGAATCTATTGCAAGAAGTTTTTGGCGCCATTGTCGGGGATTGTTTCACTTTTGTTTAATCAATATCATTAGTAATTGATTTTGATTTTAATTTAGTATTTTTTTCTTCTGAATTGGTTTCTTTGTTTTTGTTTTGAAGGATTGATTAAAGCTTATGCAGCGATCCAGAAGTGCTGAATTAGTACCCTTGGATCTTGAAATTGAGCGCACTTTGGGACAGAGGCAAAGAGAAAAAAGACTGGAGCAAGAGGCAATGGAGCCTGAAAATAATGAACATCTTCTTCGGGACTACTTCAAGCCTGTCATCACTGATAATTGCTCCGGGATAGTGAGAGCACCCATTGCTGCAAATAACTTTTAGTTGAAGCCGACGTTAATCACAATGGTTCAACAACATTAGTATGGGGGCTTTCCAATAGAAGATCCGATGACCCATATACAATCATTCTTGGAGAAGTGTGATACAGTCAAGTTCAATGGCGTGGCTGAAGATGTGATTCGACTAAGATAGTTCCCATTCTCTTTGAGGGACAAGGCCAAGTCATGGTTGCAAGGCTTGCAACCTGGGAGTGTTGCCACATGGGAAGACTTGATACAAAAATTCCTCCAAAAGTTTTTTCCGCCGACAAAGACATCTCAAATACGAGTAGAGATTGGTCAGTTTAAGCAGTTGGACACTGAATCACTTTACGAGGCCTGTGAATGGTTTAAAGAGTTGTTGAGGAAGTGCCCACAACATGGCTTTGAAGTATGGATACAACTTCAGATATTTTATAATGGTATGACAGTGGCCACACGTACTTTGGTAGATGCCGTAGTTGGTGGCACTATAATGAGCAAAACGGCTAAGGGAGCTCTCAACCTATTAGAAGAAATTGCTTCCAATACATATGAAACTCCTAGTGAGAGATCTTTGGTGTGAGAAAAGTTGCTGGAGTGCTTGATTTCGATCCGATGACTGCACTTTTAGCACAGTTAGCCACATTGCCTAACCAAATTGCATTAATGCAAAGTGCAAAACAACCATCCATTGAGAGTGCAGCGGCAGCAAGCATAGGATATTTGAGTGGAAGAACCATTGAAGAGCAAGCGAATTACGTGAATAACCTGGGGTACAACTGTAGGAGCAATGCTCAAGTCCCAAACCAATATCACCCGGGCATAAGGAATCATGAAAATTTTTCATATTCCAACACTAGGAATGTTCTAAATCCTCCACCACCGGGTATATCTATGCCATCACAAGAGAAGAAATCTTCCTTGGAAGAGCTTTTAAATGGGTATATCGCAAAATCTGATTCAAGGATAGAAAGCTTGGAAGCTTCGATGAAGAATATGGAATTGCAAATTGGACAACTTGCTTAAGCCATCAATGCACAACAACAAGGGTCATTTCCTAGCAACACTCAAGTCAACCCCAAGGAGCAAGGTAACGCTATCACTCTCCGGAGTAGAAAGGAAGTTGAACGGGCTGAAAAGAATAACAAGGATGAGAAGGCCGGATCATCACTATCAAGCAATTTAGACAGTGAAGCACATCATGAGGAGCAAAGCAAGAAGAACCAAAGGAAAGGCCATACTGACCAAGTTCCATCATATTCTCGGATAACCCTCCAATATTAAAGCCTCATCTACTTTATCCTTAAACATTCTAAAAGAAGAGATTGGATGAGTAATTTGCCAAGTTCTTAGAGATATTCAAGAAGATTCACATCAACATCCCATTTGCCGATGCTTTAGAGCAAATGCCTAATTACGCCAAATTTATGAAGGATGTGATGACAAGGAAGAGAAAGTTGGAAGCCAACGAGACAATGAAGCTTACCGAGGAGTGTAGCGCGATATTACAAAAGAAGCTCCCACAAAAGCTCAAAGATCCAGGGAGTTTTACAATCCCTTGCACTATTGGTCCTTTAAATTTTAACAAAGTTTTATGTGATTTAGGTGCAAGTATTATTCTTATGCCTATTTCTATTTTCAAGAGATTGGGACTTGGAGAAGTAAAGCCTATGACCATTTCACTTCAATTAGCGAACCGGTCAACGACATATCCTCGAGGTGTGATTGAAGATGTTCTAGTAAAGGTGGACAAGTTCATCTTTCTGGTGGACTTTGTGGTTTTGGATATGGAAGAGGATGGCGACATAACTTTGATACTTGGGAGACCTTTTCTAGCTACCAGACGTGCATTGACGTATGTGCAACGAGGGGAACTCACCTTGAGAGTTAATGATGAAGAAGTCTTGTTTAACATCTACAAGACTAGAGTTTTCAGCGGAGGAGAGTACATGCCATCGGATAGATGTTGTTGAAATTGTTGAGGAATGTGTGAAAGAAATTCATGAGGTACCTACATCAGAGGATGCACTAGAACGTTGTCTTGTACATTCAGTCAGTATTGATGTATGCGATAATGAAGAAATTAAGCAATGTGTTTTGGCTCTTGGAGCACCATCGGTTGATTCGTCACAAGCAAAAGTAGAAGACTTAGAAGAAAATTTACCAAGTAAAGTGGATGAACTGACACTGAAGTTGAAACTACTATCGGATCACCTTCTATATGCTTTTTTGGGTGAAAAGTCTTCGTACCTGGTCATCATATCTTCAGCTTTGTCTTGTGTAGATGAAGAAAAGCTTTTGAAAATTCTAAGAGAGCACAAATCAGCCTTGGGATGGTCTATATCAGCTATTAAGGGAATAAGCCCTTCATTTTGCATGCATAAGATCTTGATGGATTCTTACAAGCTTTCCATTGAACACCAACGAAGGCTCAATCAGGCAATGAAAGAAGTAGTGTGAGGTGAAGTTTTGAAGTGGTTAAAGACCGATTTCATCTATGCCATTTTGGATAGTCCTTGGGTGAGTCCGGTACAAGTTGTGCCCAAGAAAGGTGGGATGACGGTGGTTAAGAATGAAAATAATGAGTTGATTTCCACAAGAACAGTCATGGGATGGCGTGTTTGCATAGATTATAGGAAGTTGAATAAGGCCATAAGGAAGGACCATTTTTATTTTTCGTTCATTGATCAAATGTTGGATAGATTGGCGGGTTTTGAATACTATTGCTTCCTAGATGGTTATTTGGGCTATAATCAAATAGCCATTGCACTAGAAGACCAAGAGAAGACAACTTTCACTTGCCCGTATGGCACATTTGCCTTCCGGAGAATGCCATTTGCCTTGTGCAATGCACTGACGACTTTTCAACGGTGTATGATGGCCCTTTTTGCTGATATGATTGAGGAGATAATGGAGGTATTTATGGATGATTTTTCAGTCTTTGGAACCTCATTTGACCATTTCCTTCATAATTTATCTCTTGTGCTTCAAAGATGTGAAAAAACTAACTTAGTGCTAAATTGGGAGAAGTGCTATTTCATGGTACAAGAAGGCATCGTTTTAGGCCATAGGGTTTCTTCCAAGGGTCTTGAGGTGGATAGGGCAAAGATAGTAGCCATTGAGAAGCTTCCTCATCTTAAGAATGTGAAAGGCATCCGTAGTTTCTTGTGGCATGCCAGTTTTTACCGGCGGTTTATTTAAGACTTTTCAAAAATTTCTAAGCCCCTTTGCAACTTGCTTGAGAAAGATGCATCGTTTGATTTTGATGATCCTTGAGTGGAGGCCTTTGAGTTGATAAAGAAGACATTGATCTCAGCCCCCATCATGATAGTACCGGATTGGAAAGAACCATTTGAGATTATGTGAGATGCTAGCGACTTTGCTATTGGGGCGGTGTTACGCCAATGGAAAGAAAAGATGTTTCGAGCTATCTACTATGCTAGTCGTACTTTAGATGGAGCCCAACAAAATTACACTACGACCAAAAAAGAATTATTAGCGGCTGTATTTTCATGCGACTATTCATTACTTGTTTGAGAAGAAGGACGCCAAGAGTAGGTTGATTCGATGAATTCTTTTGTTGCAAGACTTTGATTTGGAGATCAAAGATAAGAAAGGAAGTGAGAATGTTGTAGCCGACCATCTTTCCTGGTTGCAATATGTGGTTAAGGATGCTTGCTTACAAATTCTGGAAACTTTTCCTGATGAACAACTATGTGGTGTAGGAGTGACAGTACCATGGTATGCTGATTTTGTAAATTTCTTAGCATGTGGAACATTGCCTCCGGATCTCTCTTATGCAAAGAAAAAGAAGTTTCTACGCGATGCCAAGTCTTATATGTGGGATGAGCCACTACTCTTCAAGAGATGCAATGATCAATTGATTCGGCGTTGTGTACCGGGGGAATACATCCACGCCATTCTTCATGAGTGCCATTCCTCCCTTTATTGCAGTCATTTTGGACTGACAAGAACGACGACTAAGGTCTTGCAAAGTTGATTTTACTGGCCCACCTTATTTCGAGATAGTTACACCTTTGTGCAGACATGAACGTCTTGGCAATATTTCGAGGCGTCATGAATTACCTTTGACAAACATATTGGAGGTTGAGCTTTTTGATGTATGGGGTATCGATTTTATGGGACCCTTTTCCTCCTCTTTTGGCAAGATATACATACTTTTGGCGGTGGACTATGTGACCAAGTGGATTGAAGCCATAGCTACAGAAACGAATGATGCCAAGGTAGTGTTGAAGTTCTTACACAAGCATATCTTTACAAGACTTGACACTCCTTGGGCTATCATTAGTTATGAGGGCATTCATTTTTGTAACAAGCTATTTAATGTTCTTCTTGCCATGTATGGAGTGAAACATAAGGTCACACTTGCATATCACCCACAAACGAATGGCCAAGCCAAAATAAGCAATTGAGAAGTCAAGCAAGTCTTAGAGAAGACCGTAAATGTTAATAGGAAGGATTGGACAATGAAATTGAATGATGCTTTATGGGCATACCGGATTGCATTAAAGACACCTACTGGGATGTCTCCGTACCGGCTTGTGTTTGGGAAATCATGTCACCTACCGGTAGAGTTGGAGCATAAAGTTTATGGGGAGGTTAAGAAATTGAACTACGACTTGAAGGCTTCCGAAAATCAAAGATTGCTCCAGCTTATGGAAATGAAAGAGTTTTGTAATGATGCTTATGAAAATGACAAGATCTACAAGGAGTGAACCAAGAAATGGCATGGCAAATATGTTGTGAACAAAGACTTCGAACCAGGGCAACAAGTTCTCTTATTCAACTCCAGGCTAAAGTTGTTTCCGGTCAAGCTTAAATCTAGAGGGAGTGGACCGTTTACTATTGCTAAAGTCTTTCCATACGGTGCGGTGGAGCTACAAAGTGGAGATGGTTCGTCTTTTCGAGTAAATGGTCAACGGTTGAAGCATTATTTTAGCCAAGCGGAGCGGTATGGGGAACACATCACACTTGGAAAACCATGAAGAGGCATTATGAAGCAAAGTCGAGCTGACGACTCTAAACCAAGCACTAGATGGGAGGCAACCCATCGTTTATTTATTTATTCATTTATTTATTTTTAGTCATTGTAGTATAGGTTTTGAATTCGTACCTTGACAAATGTTTTTTTCCTTACCCTTTTCAGGTTCTAAAGCAAGTTTGGGGGGCTTTTTGGAGCATTTAGGAGAGACGAATGGCATGCGTCATGTGCCATCTTCACACATTTTGGTTCAGGGGGTTTTCTAAACTCTTTTCTCTCCTCTAGGCCTCTATTTTTTTTTCTTACTACTTCTTTGACAATTTTTGCATTGAGGACAATGATTTCTTTAAGTTTGGGGGGAGAGTTTTGAATTTTTGGTCATGGTATGTTAGTTGATTATGCATTGATTTAGGCTAGACAGTCACATTCTTTTACAACTTTAGACTTAGTTATGGAGGGCCAATGACATGAGAACACTTTAGAGATATGAAACTATAGGAGAATGTAGAGAGTTACATCTATGTCTATGTGCTTGATCCACTTTTGCTGGGAATTATTGGAGAGACTTAATCATTTGTATAGGGTTTTGATCATTAGATTAAGATTGTTTGAAATAGACCTTTGCTTGCTAAGTCATATCTTAGATCTCTAGGGATTTTAGAACAAGTTTGATCACCACTCGAGGCGAAATCCTAGAAAACACACTGAGAAAAATGATTTAGGCCATGTTTGGAAAATCTTGAACCAAATAGCCTCCCTATTCTCTGTTATATCCATAGTTCCCATTTTGAGCTGAATATCTCTTTCTTTGTCACGTATGCATCATGAATTTTGAGCTTGTCATGTTTAAATTCCCTGTTTTGCAACCTATGTACCTTATACACTTTGATCGTGTTGGAGTGTTGTTATTTGGAAGGAAGAACAATGGGGAATGAAAAAGGTGAAAAAAGGGTGATAAAGAAGAAATTTTTAGTAAGTTTGCTTATGAATTGTATTAAAAGAAAGAAGAAGAAAAAGAAAAGAAGATGAAAAAGAGAAAAGGGTGTTACATCTATGTGTGAAAGAAGCAAGTTTGGGGGTATAACATTCTATAAAAGAAAAGTGAATGATGATAAAAAGCAAACAAAAGAATGAGAATATTGGAGAGATATATGTGTTGGAAAGAGGTTTTGGTTTCAAATGCAATGTAATGGATGTTAGTAATTGATCAAAGTGTTTAGGGTGTTTTGAGCTATAATGTTTCTATTCTTCCTACCTTTGAACCTAAGCCTTACATTGAAACCTTTGAAAGACCTAATGATTTTAAATGGTGTGTGATCTACATTAGTGGTGAGTGGTATGAAAGACTTGCATATGGAGTTCCAACCTAAATTATATAGTTTGAGATCCTACACTTAACACTTGTTTGCACTTGTTCATGACTTGCACGATTAGTTTGATGAGATTAGCTGTGTACTTATGTGTGACAAAATCAAAGGCAAAACTTGGTGAGAGTTGGGTTGAAATTCTAGACAATTTTATACTTTAGAAATTCTTCCTAGAAGTAAATATTCTTTGGTGTGTGTTGGAGGCCATGTATATGTTTATAACGTTGACTTAAGTCTTTAATTGTGCAAGATTGTGATTGTAGAATGGTTGTGATAATCATGAGTTTTAATTTTGTTTTCCCTTTGCTCGGGACGATCAAAGTCCTAAGTTTGGGGATATTTGATAGTTGCATATTTGGACATGTTTTAGGATGACTTATGCATTAGTTTAGTATGTTTATGTTAGTTTTGAGTCATTTGTTAGTTTAGGAATAAATTAGTTTTTATGCATGATTTATGTTTTGAGTGTGTTAATTACTTGTTTTGTATTGTTTTGTAGGTATTTAGATGTGTGGAAGTGAGCATGAATGATGAACACAACATATGAGAAGCCTAGATGATGTTTCATGAAGAACCCAAGTCAAAAAGTCAAAGAAAATTGGTTAAGTCCACAAGAAGGAAGTGAAGCGGAGCAGAAAAATGGCGAAGTCCATAGACTGAGCACAACCCAGTCTTTGGGTGCCGTGACGCTGCCCACAACTCTAGGGTTTTTGAAAATGCGATTTTGACAACTTGTTGGACGATTTTTGAGGACTTTTGTAATTGGGATTTTGGACGAAAGGGGGGCATATAATATATCAGATTTGAGGGCTTTTCATGGGGAACACACGGGAGAATAGAACAAGATAGGAGGAGCGAAGGAATGCGAAGATTTGGGTTTAGAAGCACAGAGGAAGATTTAAGTTCCAATATTTCTAGTTTGATATTCATGTTTACTTTAGAGTTTTTCTCCATGTTTTGTGTTTTGATCATTCAAAGTATGAACTAATCTATCGTTCTAGAGAGGATACGGATCCTAACTTGAATATTATGGTTTAATATTAGATTTTATTTATTATCAATGAAATTTCCATAGTTTATTTATAATTCCATATTCTTAATGCTTTCGGTTTCTTGGCCACAAATTGAATGATTCTAAACTTGGAAGGCAACACTTGAGAGAGGGTTTTCTTAGTTGGAACTAGGGGATTATGACATGAATTCTTCGTAAAATCGAGAGGTTTACAAAGTTTCATGAAGGTGTAGGAAAATCATGGAGTTTAATGGGTTGCTAGGAATTAGGGTTTTATCGAGAGATCGAATCCTGTTTTTAATGATACGTTCTAATTCGACACTCAAGAGAGGGAATTAGAGACGAGAGGATTTTGACTTATAGACTAAGAAATTGATTTTATACTAGGCACGTTTAAATTACATAATTGAAAAGTTAGGTGAAGTTGATTATCTAGATTTTCGCATATATTGAATTTTCTCATAATTCGTTTAGTTTAAATTAGTTACATTTGATTTTTAATTCATTTAAATCTCTATAGTTTGATTACTAGATAAGGTTAAAAATTAGTGAAAACGATAAGTGGTGAGGTAAACAATCCCTGTGGATACGATAACCTGACTCACCTCATATTTTTTTATAATTTGACTATTTGTACACTTGCGAAAGTGAATTTATCGCAACACAGACGATTGTAAGAGGAATCCCATGCAGACGGACAACTTCTCGCTCGTAAATTTCTGCAAGCTTGGCTGGATTGTTTGTTGATTTAACTACGATAAATCTGGCTGATTTTGTAAACTGATTGATGATGACCTATATGGTATCCTGCCCATTGTAATTCTTAGGCAATGCGGTGACAAAATCCATAGCGATATTATCCCACTTTCACTCGCCAATTGGCAGTGGCTGCAACAATTCGAATGGCAACCTTTTTTCTGCCATGACTTGTTGGCAGGTGAGGCATCTTACTACGAAGTTAGTGACAGTCTGCTTCATCCCAGGGAACCAATGCTGGTGCTTTAGGTCTTTATACATCTTATCACCACCTAGGTGCATAGCGAACTTCGACTGGTGAAATTCCATTCACACCTCCCGCATGATGTCGGGATCATTTGGGACACAAAGCCATTTTTTATACAAGAGTATATTATTTGGAAATAGAGACCATCCTGACCCTGGAAAAGAAATTAACGCTTTTTCATTAACGCAACATCTTTCGTATGCGCCTGAGATACTTTATGTGCGAGCTCAGAAAAGTTTAGGGAGTGGCATGCGGAATGTCGGGGCGGGACGCCCGGCGTAGGCATCTCCGACCACTCTAGAAAAGTTTAGCCAGAGGCAATGGAGCCCAACAATGAAAATAATCAAATGCTATTGCGGGATTACTTCAAACCCGTAATTCAAGATAATTATTCAGGGATCGTGAGGACACCAATAGCAGCCAATAATTTTGAGTTAAAGCCAGCTTTTATTACCATGGTTCAACAACATCAATCTGGTCGTTTTCCGGTCGAAGACCCCATGATCCATCTCCAATCATTCTTGGAAAAATGCGATACAGTAAAGTGGAATGGTGCTGGAGAAGAAGTGATTTGTTTAAGGCCTTTCCCATTCTCTTTTCGAGACAAAGCAAAGGCATGGTTGCAAGGGTTGCAACCAAGTAGTGTGAACACATGGGAGGAGCTAGTTTAGAAATTCCTTCAGAAATTCTTCCCACAAACAAAGATAGCTCATATGGGGGCAAACATTGGCCAATTTAAGCAGTTGGAGTCAAAATCTTTTTATGAAACTTGGGAGAAATTTAAGGAATTGTTGAGAAAATGTCCTGAACATGGATTTCAAAATTAGATGCAGTTTCAAATCTTTTACAATGGTATGACAGTTCCCACTAGGACATTGGTGGATGCACTGGCGAGAGGCACTTTGATGGGTAAAATAGTGGATGATGCATTTACCTTGATAAAAAAATGGCCTCCAATACTTACGAGATTCCTAGTGGGAGATCAGTTGTGAAGAAGGTGGCCCATGCAGGTATATTTGAGATTGATCACAGCTATTTCAGCACAATTGTCAAGTTTATCACATCAGATTGCCTCTCTTCAAGGTGTGAAACCATCTGTAAAGCAAGCAGCAACAACAAGTATGGGTTATTTATCTGGTGAACCCTCCACAACTACAGAACAGGCCAATTACCTGAACAATAGAGGATACAATTACAGAAACAATGATCAAGTGCCAAATCAGTATTATCCAGGAGTGAGGAATCATGAGAATTTTTCCTATTCCAATAATATGAATGTGTTGATTCCTCCACCACGGATACTAGTGCTCATGCATTAAGAGAAGAAACCATCGTTGGAGGACTTATTGAGTGAATTTCTTGCAGAATCCAAAGCTAACCAAGTGAAGACTGATTCAAGGATTGACACTTTAGAGTCAACAATGAAGAACATTGAGATTCAGATGGGTCCGTTAGCTTCAGCTATAAATTCACAGCAACAGGGCTCATTCCCAAGTAACACTCAAGTTAACCCTAAGGAACAGTGTAAAACTATCACCTTGAGAAGTGGTAAAGAGATTGAAGGAGCCACAGAGAGCATGAAGGATGGATAGGTTACATCACTGTCATCAAGCAATAAAGAGGAAGAAACACATAAAGAGGAGAAGAAGGAAGAAGAAGCAAAGGAGAGGCCACACAAACCGGGCATCACTTTCCCGGATAACCCTACTATCTTGAAAACTCCTCTTCCTTTCCCTCAACGTTTTCAAAAGAAAAGACTTGATGAACAATTTGCAAAATTTTTGGATATGTTTAAGAAAATTCATATAAATATCCCTTTTGCAGATGCGCTGGAGCAGATGCCCAATTATGCCAAATTCATGAAGGATGCCATGTCAAAGAAGCACAAGCTTGAAGAGTTCGAGGCGATGAAGCTCACAGAGGAGTGTAGCGTCATCTTACAAAAGAAGCTACCCCAAAAATTGAAAGATCCAGGGAGTTTCACTATACCTTGCATTATAGGTTCTTCTAATTTTGAAAAGGTTTTATGTGATCTTGGGGCAAGTATTAACTTGATTCCATTGTCTATTTTCAGGAAATTGGGCCTTGGCGAAGTGAAGCCAACTACCATCTCTTTGCAATTGGCGGATCGCTCTATCACCTATCCTCAAGGCATTATAGAAGATGTTTTGATGAAGGTCAACAAATTCATCTTCTCGGTGGATTTCATGGTGCTTAATATGGAGGAAAACTAAGATGTACCTTTGATACTTGGGCGACCCGTTTTGGCTACCGGACGAGCTTTGATAGACTTCCAAAAGGGTGAACTTACACTAAATGTGAATGATGAAGAAGTGCTTTTCAACATTTACAAAACCCTCAAGTTCCCTTATAAGACGAGCACATGCAACCGAGTTGATGTTATTGATGTGGTAGAGTGTTGTGTTGAAAAGGTACTTGAGATGACTGCATCGGTGGGTGCATTGGAAAGATGCCTTGTGAATTCTGTGGTTAGAGATGGGGTACTAGATGAAGATGTCAAGCAGTGTGTGTTTTCACTTGAAGCCTCTCCATTGGATTTTTCTCAAGGCAAGCAAGAGATTATGAATGATTCTACTCCAAGTGAAGACAATGAGCCTAATCTTGAATTGAAGCCTCTGTCGGACCACTTGAGATATGCGTTCTTGGGAGAAAAATCGACTTATTCGGTCATTGTTTCTTCATCTCTATCTCATCTTGAAGAAGATAAATTGTTGAGAATATTGAGGGGGTACAAATCCGCCTTGGAGTGGTCGATCAAAGACATCAAGGGAATAAGCCCTTCAATATGCATGCACAAGATACTTATGGAAGACACCTATAAGTCTTCCATTGAACATCAAAGAAGGCTTAATCCGGCGATGAAAAAAGTTGTTCGAGGTGAAGTTTTGAAGTGGTTAAAATTTCAGATAGTCCTTGGGTGAGTCGAGTCCAAGTTGTGCCTAAGAAACATGGGATACTGTGATAAAAAATGAGAATGATGAATTGATCTCAACAAGATTAGTGACGGGGTGGCGAGTGTGCATAGATTACAGAAAATTGAACAAGGCCACTAGGAAAGATCATTTCTCACTTCCAATTATTGATCAAATGTTGGATCGCTTAATGAGATTTGACTACTATTGTTTCTTGGATGGTTACTTGGGCTATGATCAAATAGCCATTGCACCGGAGGATCACGAGAAGACCACATTCACCTACCCATATGGTACATTTGCTTACCTGAGGATGCCTTTTGGTTTATGCAATGCACCGACTACTTTCCAACGGTGTATGATGTCTATCTTTGCGGACATGGTGGAAGAGATTATGGAAGTCTTTATGGATGACTTTTCAGTTTTTGGTTCCACTTTTAATCAATGTTTGCACAATCTTGCTTTGGTTTTAAAGTGATGTGAGGAGACTAATCTTGTACTCATTTGGGAGAAGTGCCATTTCATGGTACAAGAAGACATTGTACTAGACCATAAAGTGTCTTTGAAGGGTCTTGAAGTTGATCAGGCCAAGATTGTAGCTATTGAAAAGCTTCCACTTCTAAAATGTGTCAAGAACATAAGAAGTTTTTTGGGACATACCGGGTTCTATAGAAGATTTATAAACAATTTCTCCAAGATCACAAAGCCACTTTGCACTCTTTTAGAGAAAGATGTTGCTTTTTGTGTGAATGATGAATGTGAGAAAGCTTTCGGGGTGTTGAAGGATGCATTGATTTCACCTCCTATTATGGTGGTGTCGGATTGGAAACTTCATTTTGAGATTATGTGTGACGCTAGTGATTTTGCGGTTGGAGCGGTGCTTGGGCAACGGCATGAGAAAGTGTTCAAAGCTATATATTGTGCTAGCCGTACCTTAGATGTGGCCCAACAAAACTACACTACAACTGAGAAAGAGTTGTTGGCGGTGGTGTTTGCATGCGATAAGTTCCGGTCATACATTATTGGGTCTAAGGTCATTGTTTATACCGACCATCCGGCAATCCGATACTTGTTTGAGAAGAACGATGCCAAACCAAGGTTGATTCGGTGGATTCTTCTATTGTAAGAGTTTGATCTAGAGATTCGGGAAAAGAAAGGGAGCGAGAATGTGGTGGCGGATCACTTATCACGACAACAGCTTGAAGACACGAAGGATGTGGTTCATATTCAAGAGTCGTTCCCGAATGAACAACTGTAGAGTTTGGGGGTAAAAGTCCCTCGGTATGCTGATTTTGTGAATTTTTTAGTGTGTGGGACAATACCTCCGGATATCTCTTATTCAAGGAAGAAGAAGTTCTTGCATGATGTGAAAGCTTATATGTGGGATGAGCCATTACTTTTCAAGAGGTGTAATGAACAAATGATTAGAAGATGTGTACCGTAGGATGAATTTCAAGATATTCTTCGAGGGTGTCACTCTTCCACTTATGGAGGCCACTTTGGTGCTCAGCTGACAGCAAAAGTACCTGAAAGTGGGTTTTATTTGCCCACTTTATTCCGAGATTCTTATCTCTTTGTGAAGACATGTGATCGTTGCCAACGTTTGGGTACTATTTTGAGGAGACCTGAGCTGCCTTTAACTAATATTATGGTGGTTGAGCTTTTTGATGTGTGGGGCATTGATTTCATGGGCCCATTTCCGTCTTCGTGTGGTAAATCTTACATCCTTCTCGTGGTTGATTATGTTTCCAAGTGGGTCTAGGTGATTTCTACGCCTACTAATGATGCGAGAGTGGTGGTAAATTTTTTGCAAAAGAACATCTTTACTCGAGCTATCATAAGTGATGAGGACTCCAACTTTTGCAATAAGCTCTTTACTTCGTTACTTGCTAAATATAGTGTGAAGCACAAGAGAGCACTTGCCTACCACCCTCAATCCAATGGGCAAGCCGAGATAAGCAACTGGGAAGTAAAAAAAATTTTGGAGAAGACGGCTAATGTAAAAAGAAAAGATTGGGCACTTAAGCTTGAGGATGTTTTGTGGGCGTATCGGACTACATTCAAGACACCAATTGGGATGTCTCCCTATCGCCTTATTTTTTGGGAAGAGTTATCACTTAGCAGTGTAGTTAGAGCATTGCGCTTATTGGTGATTAAGAAGCTGAATTTTGACTTGAGAGCTTCAGGAGAGCAACGATTATTATAGCTTATGGAGAGTTCCGACACGATGCATATGAGAATGTCAAGCTCTACAAGGAGAGAACCAAACAATGGCATGATAAGCTGATTTTGAAGCGAGACTTCTCACCGGGCTAACAAGTTCTTTTATTCAATTCCAGATTAAAACTCTTTCCGGGCAAGCTAAAGTCTAGGTGGTCGGGACCCTTTGTTGTAGAGAAAGTCTGGCCTTATGGTGCAGTAGAGCTGAAAAGTGATGATGGGTCATCTTTTAAGGTGAACGGGCAAAGATTAAAGCATTACTATGGACAAGAGGAGAGGCGTGATGATCACCTCACGATGCATGAGGAGCGTCTCAAACTACTCATTGGATCATTGAGGACAATAATCAATTCAAGTTGGGAGGGGAGTAAGCTCAATTAAAAAAAAAGAAAAAAAAAGTGTTGTCCGGGCGCCGCGACGCTAATGCGACAAAAGAAATAAAAGAAGAAAGAAAGAAATAAACTCATTTCTTTCTTCTTCTTCTTTGTGTTTCTTTGCAAACCAACTTTTCAAAAACGGGTTCTCCATTTTCATATCAAATCTCGACTATTTCCTCTTTTGTTTCTTCATCTCCGCGTTTCGTTCTCTTGGATTCAAGGAGAAGGTTTGATTCACGGATAGAAAGCTAGGGCATCAAAGAAAGATTGGGAATTTTTTTCGTTTCACATTGTGCAAGTGGATTTCGCACTTTAGTTTTTGATTTGGAAGCAATCTACTACAATTATTGTGTTTTATACTCCAAGAAATGTCATTTGAATAGTTTGGATCTAAAAACAAAGTCGTGGGATTATCTTTGTGTCTTCGTGGATTATCTTCTGTGTGATTGTATTGGGATAGTGTGAAACTCGTTTGAATTGGGATAGTGTGAAACTCGTTGGTGTTTGTGTTTGATCATTTGGGCCTTGGTGTTGAGCAGCATTGAATTTAATTCCTTGTGTTGAGATTTGTGGTTTGTGTACAAGTGTAGACATGGAACCGAAAGCAAAACGGGTGTGAGAATCTTCTTCTTCTGCTCCACCCTTTGATCAACAAAGGTTTATCAGTGCTGAAACAAAAAAAATAGTATAATAAATCAGTGGTGAAGAGAAGTCTTGTACAGGAAAGGGGTATGAATGCTTCTGTGGCACACATTCCTTAATTTGCGAACATAATTGCTGCTCGACTGTGGGGAACATTTGTGCACCAACCAGCCCCTGCTGTTATTCCCATAGTACGACAATTCTATCCAAATGCCCGAGAATGTGAGGATTACAAGGTGTTTGTGAGAGGGCACACAATGTCTTTTGATCGATCAACCATCAATGCCTACTATGGATTGCCAAATATTGACAATGATGGATATACCACTTATTTAAATGAAGGAATCGATTCAAATGAGATCATCTCTACTTTGTGTAGCCAAGGAACAATATGGAAGCTCAATAGGGGAGTCCCTTCTTCATTCCCTCGAAAGGGATTAACACGGCTAAGTAAGGCATGGTTAAATTTCTTATGTGGTAAGTTGATGCTTGTAGGCCACTTATCGGATGTGACTACAGACAGGGCAATTCTCTTTTATGCCATCATTTTCGGGAAATCCATTGATGTTGGGAATGTGATTGCAAGCTCTATTGTAAACAACATCAATCCATCAACGACGGGGGGCCTCACGCATCCTTCACTTATGTGTGCATTATGCCAAAATGTCGGGGTGAATTGGTGACTGGATGAAGAGATTTTACATCCCCAAGGCATTATTGATTATGGAAACTTTTGTAGATATAAAGATGCGATCACCTCATCAAATATAGGGCCTAGCGAGGGGCCATCTTCTTCTCATCCATCTCAGGAGCAGCAACTATCTCTGGAAAAATGATTGTCTGGTCTTGAGCAATTTATGGATAAGACCAATCGTTTCATTGATTATTCAGTCCAATACAATACTGTGTTGGCACAGTTTGTGAATCTCACCAGTCCAACTCTGCTGAAATTCCCAACACCACCAATGTTTCAAGCACAGCAGTCGACTGAGGACGAAAGTGAAGATTCAAGTGAAGAGGATGAGGATGATGATGAGGAAGACTGAATCCGTTCAAGTCTTCATTACTTGAAGACTAGGGAAGTATCATTACCTCTTTCTTCCTTTTATCTATTTTTGTGGATGTTTATGCATTGAGGACCATGCGTACTTTAAGTTTGGGGGGAGTTTAAATTTTTGGTGTTTTAGCGTATTTAGTGAAACATTTTGTCGAGTTTGAACTTTTGGTGTATTTAGTGAAAACTTTTGTCTTTCATGTAGTTTGATCAATAAATAATTTCATATTCCATTATGATCTTTTCTTTGATTTAAGTGTGAATGGATGATCTATGATAGGATGAGCACTTATTTCTAAGCATAAACTTGGGAAAACTATAGAGTAATCTTACGTCTGTGTGCTTAACTTGCATGCCATGCTTATTTGAAGTGTTGTTGGCTTTTGAGTACACAATCATGATCATGAATTCCACTTACTGTTAAATCGAGAATTTGCAAGTTAAAAAATCTTTTGATCTCAATTTTTTTTCAAAACCTTATACTTATCGGTATATATTATAACTTGACACCGTTCGCTTGCGGTTTTGAACGCAACAGTTGGTGAATTCAAGTAAGGATTATGGTTTTTGAGCTAAGAATTCCTTAGACTCGTCCTTCTCTTCAAGTTGTGTAACATATATGAATTTGGTAGGATTTGCATGGTTGAAATAGTGAATTGGGAGAATCTGAAATGTGATGGATTCATGAGTTTTAGTGTGCAAATCTAGGGGTAAGTGAAACCTTGACAAAATTTGAGTTATGACATGCAAAATTCTAGAGGAAATGATGGTTGCATGTGATCATGCTCAAACTCAGTTGTTGTTGAAGCAGCTGAGGATTTGAGGATGATTTAGTCACATTTTGGGTGTGATTTAGTGTGAGATTGAGATTGAATGTAATGTTACTATGAATATTACAGATTGTGCATCTTGAAATTGCTGGATTTTGGTTAATCTTGTGGTGTGATCAAGTGAAATTGGCGAGCTACTTGTATAGTAGTTGTGTAGAGAGTGTGTTTGGTGATAGGATTGCACCCATTGTGAGTATTTTCCTTGTCTTGGTTATGTTATATGACATTATAAATATGAAGTGAATTTGAATATTCAGCATGTTATGTATGATTATATATGTGTTGCATTGATTTGAAATTCATAAAATGTTTCAAAAAAATGGAGCATGTCTTAGACTTGCAAGTGCAGGTTAAGACATGAGATCATTTCCTAGGAATTAGTCCCACATGAGTAATTGATGGAGACCTGAAGGGCTTGTGGCTATCCTAATTAGGGATGAAATCCTTAATCTAAAATGATTTATATTGGAAATGAGTAATGAGAGGTCCGGAGTATACTCTTATCGATGCATAATAAGAGGTTAGTACCCGCTCTATTACCTAGAAAGAGAGAGATTAATGTGAGTTTTATGCACCTTTGCATGTTTTGGAAAATGATTGCATGGAAGTTAGTTCTTGAGCATGTATATCTATAGTTCAAATGCTATCACAAATGATTCGATATGATTTATATGTTTTGAGTTTGCATGTTTACTTAAATGCAAATAATGTCATAGCTAGGAAATATTCACTGAGCTTGTTGTAGCTCACTCTTTCTTCTCCAATATTTTAGGAAAAGACACTAAGGTAAAAGAGAAGGCGAGGAAGGAATAGTAGACTCCTACACTCTTGATGTATGTCTTCTTGGAGAAGTCAGAGAACATTGTATTTTGATGTATGCATGTAGAACATCATATTGTATATATATATAGTATCATCTAAACATGTCACTTATGACTTATGGAATGGGGTGGACGTTGATGTGATTTTGAAGTAAAGCATGTAAAATGATGGTTTTGAAATATTATAAGGAATTTTTTATTCTTGATGTAAGAGAACAAGTTATGGGAATATGTTATTCTGGTGATATATACAGGTTGATTGTACAGGTTAGGCTAATAAGGTATCATTTATGTCTATGTATGGCATATATGATATTCTGTGTCGGTTGTGATGTCACCCTATGAAAGGGAGTCGCGACCGAAAGTGTGCAAAAGATACAAAATGATTTCAAAGGGCCGTTTAAATAGTTTCTCATATTTGAAAAACCCTAATCCTAGATAGAGGGTTGAGGTTGAAAGATTAAAAGTGAAAAGGTGAAATCAATGGCCTAGAATGCAAGTTCAAAAAGTGAACTTTGTACACTAAAAAAGCAACAACCTAGAAGGAAGTGCGCTCCATGAAAAGTAAAACTGGGGGAAACCACATAGGGGAGCGCACTTCTTGATTGTAGGAGCACATTCTTCTAGTCCAGAAACTCTCTGGACTAATTGAGCGTGCTCCTAAAATCAAGAAACCAAAATGCCCAAAAACCACATCAGGGGAGAGTGCTCCATTATGGAGGAGCACATTCCTTAGTCCAAAATCACTGATATTGTGATTTTTTAATGGTTCGACGCGTTTGAGGTTCTGGCATTATTTCTACTCAGCTTGGGACACAAACGACACATGAGATGAAGTTTAAAAATATCAGAAACAAGATTTGAAATGAAGTCTAAGTCTGATTACATATAGGGGAACTCAGTTCCTTAAAGGAGTTACGTTCCTTGACTTGGGTACACATGAGATAATGATTCAAATCATATAACTTAGGAACACATTAGAGTGTTAAAACATCTTTAAAGAAATTTGAAAGCTCTCGAAAATCCAATCATAATCATATTTTTGGCCATAACTTTCTCAATTTAACTCCGAATTGGGCGCGGTTTGTTTCTACTTTTTTCTTACTTGAAATACTATATGATGAGAGGTTTTTTAGGGGGATAGAGAATGGAGAACAAGAAGAAAAACAGAGACGAAGAAACGGGAGGGGAGACAAAATTAGAAACCTTCTAATTTTGTTGCGAACTTTCCTAGTTCAACTTGGAGTTTCTTATTACAACTTCCTATGAACTTGTGGGTCTCTAAAGGCCATTGTTTAGGGTTTTCAAAACATCATATAAGGGAGAACAAGGCAAGACAGCTAGCAATGAAGGAAGGAGAAGATCTTGAAGTTGGAGACAAGGGAAAGAGATTCAACATCCAAGAGTTCTAGTTTGTTATTTCTATGTTCATATTCAAGTTCATAACAATGTTTTGTGTTTATATTGTTCAAGTAATGAACTAATTTACTTTTCTAGAGGATAGATGGATCCTATACTTGATTCTATGTGTTAAGATTGGATTATGTTTATTACTAATTGATTCTTCATTGTTATTTATATTTTTCTGGGTTTAATGCTTTTAATCTCTTGATCACGAATTGAATGATCATTGACTTGAGGGGTGACACTCGAGAGAGGATTCCTTGGGTTGGAGTAAGGAAAATATAACCTAAAATTATCATAGAATCAAGAGGTTTATGATATCTTTTGAAGTTGTAGTAAAAATCACAAAGTTTAATGAGTTATTAAGGTTTTGGTTTTTATCGAGAGATCAAAATCAACTCCTTGATAATATGTTCTAATTCGGCACTCGAGAAAGGGAATTGGAGATTTAAGGATTTTTGACTTATAAAAGTGAAAAACATATTGATAATAGACATAGCAAATCTACATAGTTAACGGTTAGGTGAAGTTGAACCTCTAGATATTCCTTTCTTGATATTAATCCATTGATTAATTGATTTTCTATTTACTTTTACTTTAATTGTTTAGTTTATCCAAATCTTATATTTTGATTGTCTAGATAAAGTTAATAATTTGTGAAAACGGTATTTAGCAACACGCGTACAATCGTAGAGGACGGCAACCCGATTCTCATCGGTATTTTATAACTTGACACCGTATGCTTATGGTTTTACACGTAACAACTTGGAAACACACATATTAGATAAAAACAAATTTCTTTGAAATTTCAAAGATCGATTAAAAGCATTTTATAATTTTATAAAAATGATAAGCTGAAAAATCGATAAAAAATGAGTGTGGCTGATCAACTTAGAAATTAACCTACTACCCTAGAAGATCTAAGCAATTACAAATGAAAAGAGTCATCAAACATTGATGCTTTCATCTTGGGTTGACCTTGAGTTGATCGACAGGTAAACTTTGATAAGAGATTTAATACTGAAACACTTGATTAAAAGGATTAGTTCACATGGAATATTGTTTTCAATCATCAAAACCAAAGGAAGCAAGGGTCATTAGACCACAATGTGCATAACCATTGTAAGAATATAAGATCTAATGAAATGACTAAGATGCACAAACTATAGGTTCCTCCACCTTAGAACAAGCGTTTCAACAGTACCTCCTTGAGTTTACAAAAATTACGAAAGTTTAGAGGAAAGAAGTTTTAAAATAAAAAGAACTTAACCTCCCCCCCCCCCCAAAATACCTTTTGACTTTTTATTTATTTATGGTTTTGTCCTTTCTTAGAAATACCCCTGGAGATATTTAATAATGTCGATTACATCCCTTTCCAATTATACCCTTAGAATTTGTGTATTTACATTTTTGCCCTTTTCCAGAACTGCCCTTGGATTTTTCCATATTGACAATTCAATCTGTTTCTGAAATGCTTTTCAGATCTTTGGTAAATTAGCTCTATTGGATAATTTCATAATAAGGAAGTATCACGAAATTGATTATGAAGAAGCTTTTGCACCAGTAGAAAGTAGAGGCAATTAGAATGTTATTAGTCTATGCTAGCTATAGAGATTTTCCACTATACCAAATGAATGTCAGAAGTATCTTTCTTAATGGGTTCATCAATGAAGAAGTACATGTTGAATAACCTACAGGTTTTGAGGATTCTCAAAACCCAAACACATGTGTATAGGCTCCATAAAGCTTTGTATGGATTGAAACAAGCCCCTAGAGATTGGTATGAGAGGTTGAGCACATTCTTTCTAGATCACGATTTTCATAAGGGCAAACTCGATCCAACTTTGTTCATTAAGCACAAAGGTTTTGTTATGTTATTAGATCAAATATATGTAGATGATATTATCTCTGGTGCTTCAAATACTCTTCTTTGCAATGAATTTTCAAAAATTATGCAAAATGAATTTGAAAGGAATATAAAGGGCATCTTACATACTTCCTTGGCTTGCAAATCAAGAAAATGCCTAAATAGCATTTTCTTAAGCCAAAGCAAGTATGCTAAGGATATGATTAATTAAGAAGTTCAAGTTTGAAAACTTGAAAACAATTGATACCCCATGTAACGTAGTTGTTAAAATGGACAAAGATGAAAAGGGAAAACTTGTAGACACGAAACTATATATATAGGTAGCTTGTTGTACCTAACAGTAAGTAGACCAGAAATTATGTTTAGTGTATGTTTATGTGCTCGATTTCAATCTAGTCCTAGAGAATCACACTTGAAGTGTGTTAAAAGAATATTTAAATATGTTAGTGGGACAATTGATTTAAGAGTTTAGTATCCTAAAGGTACTTCCTTTGAGCTAAGAAGTTTTGTACACTCCGATTTTTTTGGTAGTCTAATCGATAGAAAGATACCTTTGGTTTTTGCCACTTTTAGGGAAACTCATTAATTTCTTAGATTAGCAAGAAAACAATTGTGGCATTATCCATAGTTGAAGTGAAATACGTTGCAACCAGTAGTTGTTGTGCCCAAATTCTTTATATAAAACAACAACTAGAGGATTCCAAAATTCATGTCAATTGTGCTAAGATATTTTGTAATAATACTAGTTCAATAAATATCTCAAAGAATCCTGTTTTGCACTCTAGAACTAAGCACATAGAAATTAGACACAATTTTCTTAGAGATCATGTGCAAAGAGGAAATGTGAACTTGACCCACATTGGTACAAAGGATCAACTTGCCGGTATCATTACCCATGGCTTTGCCTAAGGATCAATTCATTCACATCCGAAGAGAATTAGGCATGTTCAACGAATCAAATTGCTTCAAATCTTTAAGTATTTGTGTCATTTGATTGTATGTGGTGCCTTAGACAAAAGATTGAATCTTAAAGAATCATAAAATTTATGATTTTTTTCTCTGGGGAGTACTAGCGTCGCTTGTGCTAGCACCAGTGCGCTAGTGGGTCTACCTTATGGCAGCACCAGTGTGCTACCAATGGTGGCAGCACACTACTGCTAGGAAAGAAGGAAAACCCCCTCTTGGCTTTTTAGTGATCTTGCGCTAGTATAGAGACTAGCGCGCTAGGCTGCCTTCCAGTAGAAACCCCTCTTCTCGAGCTATCTACGCCAACGCACTAACATTCACTGTTAAGTGAACCTTATAAATAAGACCCACCCATATTTCATTTTTCCCTCTCCCAGCGCGCACTCCCTTCTCACCCGAGCTTGCTCGCGCCTTTTCCTTCTCCAATCCAAATCGTTTTGAAACATTCCAAAGTGGTTTTCGGATCAAGTTCATTTCCAACAATTTTTGCCCTATTTTCCATTTAACCTAGGTTTATTAGAGTATTGCTCATGGCACCCAAATGTCCAAAGCTTCCTTTTCGTTCAAATCGTTCTGGAGAACCCTCACCTGAGCTAGACGTGAGAGATGAGTCAAAACTTGTCATGATCGACTATCTAGACCTAGGACTTCAACCATTTCGCCCCTTCCTTAACCAACCTGTGCCATATGAAGAGATTGCAAAAAGATATATCACCAACACTGTAACTACTGGTGTTTGGGTTGATTTTGAGTACTTTCGAAGGTGTCGGATACTTATCGAAGACTCTGAACACCAAGGGTGGATCTTATTCATTACATACAAGAACAAGTTGCACCCAATTCTTATCAAAATCCTTTATACAAACCTCAAGTTGAAACCCAATTCGGGTTATGTGTTTACCACCATAGTCTTTGGCCGTACCTTTGAGATTTCTCCTGTACATCTAGCCTCATATTTTAATGTTCCCACCGGCCACCCCATAACCACTAAAGTTGAAAACAATGTGGTCTTCCCAAGCTATGACCCCTTTGTGGCACTTAACCTAATCTCCGACGAGGAGAATGAGACGGTGCCTAATTATCTTCAGAACACATAGTTTCATTTCATTACGAAGGTTCTTCACAACATTGTCTCAAGACTATTGCAGCCTCGAGATGAAAGTTTAGGTAATGTGAAGGTCTTTGATCTATTCCTCACTTGGTGTCTCTACACCAAGACTCGCATTGACCTATCCCATGTTATCATGGATTACATGGACTCGATTAGTCACACCCACCAGGCTATTCCTTTTGCTATGCATCTTACCCGAATCTTTGAATACACCAACATTGATCTTAGATTAGGGAGGGATGTCAAGAAATCCATGCCAACAATCGTATCGGGTCCATTATGGTGAATCACATGCACTACGTGTATTTTAAACCCAAGTGACGATGGATACACAAGGACAAGCTTCCTAAAGGTGCAGAGCAGAAGTCATTTTCCTTTACGAAGATTGGAAACCCCCACCGATCGACTCAAAGGCTATTAAGTCTGATGCACGCCCTCTGGATCCGGCATTGGACCATTACCCTCTAGATGGACAGGAGGCCAGTTCTGCACTTCCGCCAAACATGTCGAGTCTTAGCTCTTCTGCTCCACTGCCTCATCCTCCTTCTGCATTACCAGCTCCTCCGGCAATTCATCCTCTTTCATAACCTCCTCCTCCTTCATCAACATCAGTGCCTCTACTACCTCCTGCTCCACCTGTAGCTTTGGATGCCATACTTCAACACCTACAGGCTCTACGAGTTCGTCAGATGACCATCTTCATGGCGATATATTTATCTCTGACTTCCCTGTAGACCCGAATGGATCCTTAAGAGTAGGTCCTTGTTACCTTTCGTGACAAAGATCCATCATTCTCCTCCTCACAGTATAGCTCAATCCTTTTGTGGTTCGAGAACATCGAGTTGACTATTAGGAGCGCAGAGAAGCCAGTCTGTCACACCATTTAATGAGTTCGAGAAAAAGTTGGATGTGATGTCTTCACTCGTTGCTCACACCACTACTTCGATTCGTGACATAGCCACTCATATTTTTATGGGCGTGCAGATAAAGGTGATGCTTGCAACTAAACCACAATTGACCTCTCCTGTTTTTGCTTCAACTCTCGCACCACCCTCACATCCAGTCTGCACTAGCACTTCTTCTTCTCGATGGCCCTCGGCTTCACCTCGCCAATCTCGCCTTCCTTAACCTTAGGAGACTGTCGCCAACATTCTTCGAGACCTAGCATCTAGATGGCCTCCTTCGAAATGATTTTCCCCTCTTTTTGTGATTTCAAAAAGGGGGGAAGATTAGATTTTAGGAGTGTTTGATGTTTGTTAAAGTTAGGGGAAGTGCACTTGTTAGGGGGGTGTTTCTAATTGTAGGGGAGTGTTTTTGTTGTATCGTGCCTATTACATATTGTAGTACATTATGTTTTTCATCATGGTACATGTACTTGTTATTATGAACCATATATCTTTTCGCTATATGAAATTTTTTATGCTTAAACGAATGTTATTTCTTTTGCATATGAATAATCCATTTTGTTTATCGTTCATAATATTTGATTTTGCATTTTGTTGTGTGTTGTGATCATGCCATTTATAGACAAAATGTTTTCAAAATCGCATGCATTCTTACTAGAATAGATTTGCTTCTAAGGCCAATATAAAGTGTTTGAAATCATCAAAATGGGGAAGATTGTAGAACCAATAACCCTATAGGCTGGAGTTTTGATAATTACAAACAGCATCTCTAGCACTTCAATTTGTGTTTCAGCATTTTAGCCAAGCATATCAAGATCGAAGCATGAAAACCATTACCTTTTTCATGTATTGTTTGCTAGAACTTATTTAGGTTGTATTGTTCTCCTTTAGAATTCTCAGCTAAAATTCTTCTTTCTCTACTCTAATCAAAATGTTTTTGAATCTTGGACAAATTTTATCAAATGGAGTTTAAAAGTGTTTTCAATCTAATCTTTAGTGCTTTCAAATGATTTAAATTCTTCAAAACAATGCAAAAGTGTTTTGATTCATTGGAGTTGCCTTTAATCTTTCAAAAATATATTTTTTAAGTGTTTCAAGGCCTCTAGTGCGCAAGACAAGGCTATAGCATGCTAGACAGCTGGTCAAGTATTTTCTAAGTCTTTGGAAAAGTGACAAGCGCACTGGTATAGAGGCCAACACGCTAGTGAGAGCCTATAAAATGAGTGGGTTTCTCTATCACTTTGGCTAGTGCTACCAAAAAAATGGCTGGGTCTTTCGAATTTGACCCAACACGCTACTACAAAAGGCCAGTTCACTAGTGACCTTGGGGAACAAAAACCAGAGCTCTCTAGAAAATTAGCCAACGCGCTAGTGCGGAACCCCAATACGTTGGAGCCCCCTGTCAATGTGAACTGACATTTATGAGTTTTCTCGAAAGCGACTTGTACCTTCTCATTTTCCCTTTCGTGATACGCCATTTTTTCATGGTTTTCTATAGATATGTCTCCCATCTCTTTGGTGAAAGCCTGATTCATTGAACAATGAATTTGAATTCTAAAGTTTCTTTGAGATTGAAACCTTAATTGAGTATTCTTTTCTGTTCATATAAAAGGAACATTGTTTTCTTTGAGAGATAAAACTAGAGAATATTTTGCAATTTCTTAGAACATCTAAGTGTTCAAATCATTTTCTAAGTGCTTTGTGAACAATTTTTAACTTTGATCAAAAGTTTTTTGAGTTCTATTCAAGATCTTCAAAGCATTCAAAAAGAGTTCTTGTCCTTCAGCTGTGCTTCATCCTTTAATCATTTTGTTGAGCATTCTTGAGGAGAACCTAAGGCATTTGTGTAAGATTCTGAAGGGTTCTTAGTAAGAGAACACCTTCCTTTATTATTCTTTTCATTCTATGTAAAGTGACTTGTGTCACTATTGAGAAAAAGTGGGTGAATAGGATATTCGTAATGGTTGCTCACATTTGTGAAGTGAGATTGTAACAAGTTTGATCCTCACCCTTAAAGTAGGATCCATAGTGAGTATTTGGAAAATCTTGACTGGGGGGATCAAGTCGTGGACGTAGGCTTTAAAAGCTGAACCACGCTAAAATCCTTGTGCACTAACTTTCATTTTTGTTTTTGCACTTTTGTTTGCTTTAAATTTTCAAAGGTAAAAAATCCTGCATAAAGTCCAATTCACCCCCCCCCCTTTCTCCTGGACTCTAATCTAGGCCAACGTTTGCTACTCCTATCAATTATACATTTAAACCTTCATTGTTTGATATGTGGCATTGTCGACTAGGCCACCCTTCTTCTACGATTTTTTCATATGTGTTACAATCTTGTAACCTTTCTCACATCAATAAAAATATGTTGTTTTGCTCAGCTTGTACACTTGGGAAAATTCATAAAAATCCATTTCCTTTATCTACTACAGTTTATCATACTCCCTAACAAATAGTTTACTTTGATATATGGGGTCCTTTTTATGTTTATCGAATGGATACAAATATTATCTGATCTTTGTTGATGCTTATTCTAAGTTCACCTAGATATACATGCTATGGAACAAATCAGAGGTGTTTAAAACATTCTTGACATTCAAGGTTCAAGAAGAACTACAACTTGGATATTCCCTAAAGGGTTTACAAATTGGGGAGGAGAATACCATGTGTTCAACAATTATGTTGAATCCCATGGCATTGTTCACGGATTCTCTTGTCCTTTTACCCATGAACAAAATGGTTCAGTCAAAAGAAGACATAGGACCATTATTGAACATGGCTTAGCTTTACTAGACCATGCTAAAATGCCTCTTCATTTTTGGGGTGAGGCATTAAAAACTTTTGTATATTTTACGAATTGTTTGCCTACCCTTATTTTCAATAACAAGTTCCCAATTGAATTTTTGTTCAATGTAAAGTTGGGCTATACCATCTTTCAAACTTTTGGTTGTGCCACTTATCCAAATTTGAGACCTTATAACACCCATAAACTCAATTTTCGATCAACCCAATGTACCTTAATTGTCTACAGCCTAACTCATAGAAGGTACAAGTGTTTGGCCTCTCATGGCAAGGTTTATATAACCAGGGATGTCCTCTTTGATGAACATACATTTTTCGGTTCGCTACAACCTGTTGTTCACCTATTCAACAATGCTGCCCTATGCACCTAATTTTTTCTAAGATTCCCACTGTATATTCTTTTACTTCCACCTCCATTGTTTCTACCTCATCACCTACCCTTGTTTTTTATTTTGTTCTCGATTCCCAAAACCAGTTAACTAACCACAATCAGTTGACTGCTTTTGTTATTGCCTCAGCCCCTCCTTCAGCATCTGCAGCTAAACCGTAGTTACCTACTATCTCAAATACACATTCCATGCAGACAAGATTGTGAAAGAACCAAAGACCATTGAGGATGCCATTCTTCATGGGAATTGGAAATCTACTATGGTTGATGAGCTTTCAGCTCATGAAAGAAATCATACTTGGTCCTTACTTGAACTTTCTTTTGGTCACAAAGCTATTGGGTGTAAATGGGTGTTCAAACTAGATCTTGAGTTCCCGCCTTCCCACTTATACAACAGCGTCCTAGGGTGTTTGTAGTCGTGCCCCAGGGGACTAGTGGAGGTGGGACCCCAATACCCCTGATCTCAAAAAATAATTAAATAAATGGGTATTCAAACTCAAAAAAAAATCTTGATGGGTCTCTGAACAAATATAAAGCTCAGTTGGTTGCAAAGGGGTACCATCAACAACAAGGTTTTTATTATTCTAAAACTTTTAGTCTTGTGGTAAAACTAGTTGCAATCAGAATTGTCCTCACCCTTGCTCTTACTTATGGTTGGATAGTGAGACAACTTGATGTCAACAATGTTTTCCTTAATGGGGTATTGCAAGAAGAGATCTACATGTAGCAACCTCTTGGATTTGTTTCACCAAATTCTGGTAATTCGGTATGTAATTTCATAAGGCATTGTATGGGCTGAAGTAAGTGATAAGTTGACATTTAGATGTGTTTTTGAGTATGTCTTAGATGAGTTTTAGTATGGTTTATTAATTTATTAGGTTGGTTTATCTGAGTTTTGGTTTATTTGTTAGTTTAGTTACTTTTAGTTATATATTGCTTTATTTTGGTTTTTACATTTATAAGTTGATTGTTTTGATTATATGAAGTGTGTTATTCATTAGTTTTGTTTTGTTTTGTAGGTGTTTAGATGTGTTGAACATGAATTTGAATGATGGAGACAAGTTACAACGAGTTGGAATGCAAGAACATGAAGAATACAAGTAAAAAGAGATGATAAAATGGCTAAGTCCACCATAAAAGAGGAAGAAAAGTATGCAAAAACCCGTAACTAGGTGTCGCGGCGTCGAGACTATTTATTTTGCGCGACTTTGGAATTTTGGCCATAACTTTCTTCATTTAACTCCGAATTGGACGCGGTTTATTTCTAATTCTTCCTTACTTGAAATACTACATGATGAGACAGTTTTGAGGCAGATAGAGAGTGGAGAAAAAGTGGAAAAACGGAGAGGAAGAAAGCGGAGGTGCGACAGAATTAGAAACCTTCTAATTTTGTTGCGAACTTTCCTAGTTTGACTTGGAGTTTCTTATTACGACTTCCTATGGACTTGTGGCTCTATAAAGACCATTGTTTAGGGTTTTCAAAGGATCATAGAGTGGAGAAAAAGAGAATTACGGTAGGAGCGAAGTGGAGAAGAAGATCAAGATTGAAGACTATTCAAGATTCTCTACACCATTCTAGCTAGTTTGTTTTTCATTGTTCTTATTCATGTTCAAACTACTGTTTAGTGTTGTTATGTTTCTAGTTATGAACTAAATCCCTTTTCAAGATGGTAGATTGATCCAAACTCAATACTATGTCTTAGTTTTCATTGTTGATTATTATTAATGAAGTTTTCTAGTTTATTTATATTTTTCTGGGTTTAATGCTTTTGATTCCTCGATCACGAATTAAATGATCATAGACTTGAGGTAGATGCTTCAAAATAGGGTACCTTGGGTTGGAACTTGGAAAATATAACCTAGGCTATCGTGAGACTTAAAAGGAGATCGAGAACCTTTGAAGTTATTAGAAGAAAATCATAGAACTTAATGAGTTATTATCATCTTAGGTTTTCATCGAAAGAGTAAATTAAAAACATTAGGATTTTCGGCTTAATAACGAAATAACTAAATTAATAATAGATATATATATATATATGGGAATAGTTGAGAGTGAGGTGATATCGAACCTCTAGACCATTGTATCATTGATTTCTCATTAGTTTTTTATTGCATTGTTAGCTTAATATTTAGTTGATTTAATTGTTTCTTTTAATTTACTTGAACTATCGAATTTGATTCTCTAAATTAATTAGAGTTAGAAATGTGGTAATTAGTGTGGTTATCAATCCTAGAGGACGATACCCAATTTACTTATCAATTTATATTATAACTTGATACTGTGCACTGGCGGGTTTGCATGCAACAAGTTTTTAGTTTCGTTGTGAAGGATTGAGTTACTAGTTTACACTAATATCGTGTTTTTTAACTTTGATTTTAATCTAGAATTTGTTTTATTTTCTTTTCTGTTACTTTAATTTTTCTTTTTCTTGTATAGATCTCTTCAAGCAATGACGGTCGAACACAATCAATTACTTCTTCGGGATTATTTCAACTCAGTCATCCATGATAACTATTCGGGCATTGTTTGCATGCCAATCAATGTCATGGTCCAGCAACATCAATTTGGTTGTTTATCTGAGGTTGATCTCATTACAACGTTGGTGGAGCAGATATCAACTTTATCTCATCAGATTGCTTCAATGCAAATAGTACAACCCTTCATTGATTTTGCAGCTATCAATATGCGGTATTTGGGAGTAGATGCCATGGAAGAACAAGAGGAGCAAGTTCAATATATAGACAACCAGGGATACAATTTTAGAGGAAATCAAGAAGTACCAAATCAGTATCACCCGAGCACTCAAAATCACGAAAACTTCTCTTATGCAAACACTAGGAATACATTGCAACCTCCACCGAGCATCTATACTCAAGCTCAAGAGAATAAGCCATCCTTGGAAGATCTGTTGAGTTCATTCATGATGGAGACGAGGGCATCTATAAAGAATTTGGAAGTTCAAATGGGGCAACTAGCTTTAAATATCAAGGCCTAACCACAAGGCTTATTCCCAAATAATACAGAGGTGAATCCTAAGTAGCATTACAATGCTATTACTCCTGTAATTGGAAAGGAAGTTGAGGGAGTTCATCTACAAGATAACACCAATATCTCTCCCACAACTCCAACAAGTAGCCTTGAGGAAAAGAGTACCATGCACAAGGACATTGAAGCAGAGCCAAAGGAGAGACCCCACAGACCCTACATTGAGAAGGAGCATGGTGAGTTGACTCAACAAACTAATAAGGAAGAGGTGATGTTTACCATCTACAACACACCCAATTTTCAAGAGGCAGAGAACACTTGCTATCGGATAGACATTCTTGGAAGTTGTGATCAAGAGATCCGTACGAAATAAACACCAAATGATCCCTTTGAGAAATATATTGTCAAAGTGGAGTATCTAGATGACCTTCCTCCAACGGAATGGAAGAACCCGTATTTAATATCTCATGTTGAGGAAGATGAGTGGTTGCATCATTTAGGGGAGCAAAAGTGCAAATATGGGTATTCCTATCGAGTCTAATGAAAAAGGTTAAAAGATTACTTTGGCCTAGATAAAAGGAATGTGAAGGCGGTTCTTCTTGATGATCCACCTTGAAGAGACTAAGAGGAGTCAGGCCGATAACTTTAAACCAAGCGCTTGTTGGGAGGCAACCCATCGATTTCTTTTATGTTTTTATTTTTTTATTTCATTTATTTTGTTTAGTATGTACCTTTGCCTATGAAATATCTCTTGCTATCTTTTTCTCAGGTGCTAAATCAAGTTTGGGAGTCCTTGTGCGAAGCACATGAAAAGGATGGAAAACTTATGTGGAGACTTCAACCCTTTGGGTTCAATGGGGTTTTCTCACCTTATCTTTCTTATATTTCCATCCATTCTCTAATTATTATTTTTATTGTGAAGAATTTAGGACAATGCTTGTTTTAAGTTTGGGGGGAGAGTTTCAATTTTTTGACTTGTCATGGTAAAAATGTGGTAGTTTTAGGTTAAGATGTCTTATGATCTTCCAAATATTGGTTTGATTCTACTTTCTTTAATTTTTCTGAACGGCCAATGATAGGAGAACACGTAGATGAACATGACTCTAGGAGAATGTAGAGGGATATTTTAAGTCTGTGTGCTTGATTTGACTATTAGCATAATTAGCTTTGTTAAAAATTCTCTACATGTCTAGTGTGGTTGATTTTGTGGAATCATGACTTGTTTGGATTGGATTTGTGCAAGTAAAGTTATATATATCAGATTTTTAGAAATCCTAGAAAAAGTTTGATTATAACTTAAGGCGAAATCCATGAGGAAAATTGTCACACCCTGTTGAATCAGGAACCGATCTAATACTTAGACGAACATTGCCACATTCCGCCGAATAGGGTATGACAATAAGTGGTTTTGCAGCAGAAACGTGGGTCCATCACATAACACATAATACATCAAAATAATATAGCTTCATTGATAGAGAAAGGGTTTCAAATATCATCATAAGTTTTTACAGGCAGTCTCCAAGACACAAAATAAAATGGGGACAACCCCCACAAAAGAAATGGCCAATGCCATCAAAATGAAAGATGCTACATATCAGCTCCTTGATAAACAAAAAAGTAAGTCCCCGCGTGAGTCAGGACTGGTAATCACCCCCTGTACAGATCAACCCTAACCCAGCTTAGTTCCTTGAAATATGAAGCAACATGGTGAGCTCACAGCTCAATGGTTCATACAAAGTAAATGCAACATTTACAAAAAGATAAATACAACAGTACATAAAATCATGCATTTCAAACCACACCAAGCAATACAATCATGAAATGCAGCAACATCACCCGGACCAACGTACCCATGTTGTATAAAGTTATCTAGCAACTACGGAGTGCACCACGGGCCAAGTGCTTAATATCATCATGTGATGGTTTCCCTTTGAAATCACGGGATCAAGCGCAAAGTAGCTACAGGTCTCGCAAGCAAAGGTGCTCAACCATATATCACGAAGGCTCTAATGGTCCATCACAAAGTCAAAGAACCACCTTCATCAATAGTATGTCATATGCATGAAGTAATGTAGCATGGTATCATGTATATAAACGATGCAATTGTATGCTTATCATTAAGTAAAAGAATACGCAAACCTATGCCTTCATCCCCACCTTAAGATTCAAGTTTGTCGCAGAAATGCAGAGGCAGAGTCTCGGCCTTTTCTAGGCAATGTCTCGGCATTTTCGGGGGAGGAAGTGTTAACCCAGAGATGTCCAAGAGGGAGGTGAATTGGACACTTAGCAAATTTTAACCTTTCTTTTAAATGTAAGAAATATTAAAAGTAGATTAAATAAAATATAGCAAATAAACACAATGAAAATAAAAGAGACAGTACAAACAGGATTTATAGTGGTTCTCCTCAGTTAGGATTTTTTCAAACTCTACTAAGGATCTTCTTACGGATGCGAGAAGAAACGTTATACTTTCTCAACTTACAAGTGTGAAAAGAACCTTTTCTCAACTTTCAGGTGTGAGAAAATCGTTACAACTTTGAGCAACACTTGCTCTAGCCCAGTGATTAACCAGACACTAATATCTGAATACAAGATGAGATATGATTCCCTTTACTTAGAATTAAAGTAATACCTACAAAGCTTTGGATTGAACCTTCTATTACCACAGATTCAACAAAATATGTATGATGAAATTGAACTGAACACTGGTTACAAAAGCTTTTGTCTTCTCCAATGGATTTTTGAAAATGATATAGATGAAGATCAACTAATCCAAAAGACTTAATGTATTTCAAGAGATTGTGAGTTCAAAAGCAGATAAAAGAAGACTAACTTCCAAAAGTTTTTGCACAAGTGAAAATTGTTAATACGTTTTGAATGGATTTCAGTTTTCGTATTGATAGATCGATTGTTTTGATCTACTTTAAGGCAGTATATATAGAAGTAACAGTGGCACAAAGGACTTGGTGATTTTGGCACACAAAGTCATTTAAAAAACAACGAAAACATTCTTTCCCAAAGCAGATCGATTCAGCTCTGAGCAATTTACGACGATAGCACATGAATCTTTTAATCTTTCATGAAAGAGGAATGTTCTGATAATGTATTAGAACGTTCTGAATAAATTCAAAAAGTTCTAAAAAGTTTTGTATAGTACTAAAAAAGTAATCTGAAAAGTGTAAGTGTCAGAACAGTGACAGTGTTGAATTAGCGTTCTAATTGGTTAATCAACGTCCTGACGCGTAACAACAACTTTGTCATTTTGTTCCTTGAGGGCGCTTATAAACCAAAACCGTCCTGCTGAACTATGAAGTGAGGGCGCTATTTAATCGTAAGCGTCCTAACTTATTTTGACGATTAAAATGACTAAACTTCGTGAGTGCGCTAATCCACAATTAGCGTACTTCCTTGTTTTTAAATACTTAAAATCACAAGGGTGCTACTAACAAGTAAGCGTCCTGATGTTTTAAAAAAATTTAAAACTTTAGAAAATAGAAAGTGAGCTGATACCAGATCAGCGTCCTGATAGGTTCACAAGTTGACTTAAATGAGGCCGCTACTTATAAAATGAGCGTCCTGATGAATAAGTATAATTCAACCTTGAATGCAATCAGCGTCCTAATGTATTATCAGCTTCCTGACAAACCAAGTCCAGGAGGGTGCTGATAAGACATTAGCGTCCTGATAAGACGTATAAGCATCCTGATGAAAACTTAAAAAATCGTTTTGATTTTTCATTTCAACTCAATAAATACGATTAAAATCTATGTATTTTCGTATAAAATCAAACATAGAAAATTCAATGCAAATGATCGAAAATCAACTTGACTAAATCATGCAGTCATGCATATTGTTGAATCATATGAAAGTGAAGATTCTACAACCTAAACACAATCTAATCATACAATTATATATATATTCGAGTGATCATGGTCTTCAATTAAATCTTGATAATACGTCCACCATGCATCATTGAATCTTTGAAACCTTCAAGTAAAATTAGATATGCCATGTATGCAGTATTCTCATAAATAGAATGTGGTTTGTAATCATCAAAATATCTTTCACATAAGGGACATACTCTTGTAGGGGACAGGAGGATAATTTGTTCAATAGAAAGAGCTTCCAAAAGATGGTTTGGAGAATGGACCCCCTCTATTTATAGAAAGTCATGGAGAAGGACCCGGGCACGTGCCTATGCACATACTCGTATTCATTTTGGGGTTTTTCGGTCTGACGCACGTGTCTCGGTGCTCGTTTCCCACAGGTTTTCTTAGGGACAATGCTCGGGGTTTATTAGTGCATGTATTGTAAGTTATTTGGTATTAAAATGGTCCATTTTTTAGAGATGTTACAAAAATGATTTAGGCCATGTTTGGATCAGTTTGAGCCATTTTGTTTATATCCTAAGTCAACCATTTCGAACTGTATCATCTTTTCTTTGTTACCTATGCATTGGATAACATGAGCCTTATATGTTTAAATTCCTTTTTTTTTTCAACCCATGCATCTTATACACTTTGATTATGTTGGAGTGTTATCTTTTTGGAAGGTTGAAAAGGGGGAATGAAAAAGGATGAAAAGAAGGTGATGAAGAAGAGTATATTGGGAGTTTGCAAAGTAAAAAGAAAAAGAAAAAGAAAAAGAAAAAGAAAAGAAGAAAAGAATGCAATGTCTATATGTTGAAAAGAAATAAGTTTGGGGGTGTAGTTGTTCTTTTGAAATAAGAATGAAAGCAAACAAAAGAATGGGAATGAAATGAAAAAGTTGAATGTTTGAAGTGGATATATGTACTCAGTATATGGTTTTGGTTCTAAATGTAATGTTGTGGGTGTTTGTAACTGATCAAAGTGTTTAGGGTGTTTTGAGCCTAAACTTTTTCAATTTTCCCTACCTTTGAACCTTGGCCATACATTACAACCTAGGAACGACCTATTGATTCTAAATGGCATGTGATCTACATTAGTGTAAAGTGGTATAAAAGATTTGCCTATGGGATTCACTTTATATATATCTATTTGAGATCACTTACACTTCATACTTGCTTACACTTGTCTCTGAATTTCATGAATGGTTTTATGAAATTGACTATGTGATGGTGTGTTTGAGAATGGAAGATGAGGTTAGGTGAGGAGTTGGACTGAAAATCAAGACATCTCTAACACTCTTGAAAATTTTTGATGAGTTATTATTCTTCAATGTGATCTTAGAGGCCATGATGATGACATGTATGATATATTTCGAATCAAATTTTAATTTGAATGAGAATAGGATGGTAGATTGATGATTGATGTGTCAGTTGAATTTAAGTTTTGTTTTCCCTTTGCTCGGGATGATCAATGTCCTAAGTTTGGGGGTATTTGATAAGTTGACATTTAGATGTGTTTTTGAGTATGCTTTAGATGAGTTTTAGTATAATTTATTCATTTATTAAGTTTGTTTATCTTAGTTTTGGTCTATTTGTTAGTTTAGTTACTTTTATTTATATGTTGCTTTATTTTGGTTTTTACATTTATAAGTTGGTTGTTTTGATTATATAAGTGTGTTACTCATTAGTTTTTATTTGTTTTGTAGGTGTTTAGATGTGTTGAACATGAATATGAATGATGGAAACAAGTTATTGTTGGCCCAGTATTACCGACGAAAAGGGGGGATGCATTAGACTTAGCGGATTTTCGTGTTACTTTTCAGTTAATTAATTAAACAGAATATATATGCACAGTAGGTAACAAGAAAAAGAATAATGTGTAGGAAAAGAATAAATGGACACGACAATTTATAGTGGTTCGGTTCCCCTAAAACCTACTCCACTACCTGACCACCCACGATTAGGATTTCTCAATCTTCTAAGGGCTAGTCAACTTACTGGAGTGACTAGAAGTCGTACAATTTAGTTAAATTACGAGCGTAACTAGAAGTTGTATGTCTAACCAACTTGCGAGCGTGGCTAGAAGCCCTGTACTAACCAACTTACGAGTGTGGCTATAAGCTATATTGTAACCAACTTACGGGCATGGTTACAAGTCGTACATAAACAACATATAGTCCCGGTTGACTCACAAGTCACAATACATCAAGGTTACAAATGATGAGGAGAGATGTTCTAAAACACTCTCAAATTTATAGCATACAACCTTGAATGAATAATCACTACTATGCCAACCACAATATTTCAACAATGTTGAAATAGTTATTTTTAAATACATGCAATCGATTCAAATAGTGATAATGTAAGATGAAGAATCGAATATGCACATGTATTCAAATATTGCTTCTAAAGATGTTATATATGAAGCACAAGAATCAATACGCACAAATGATCAAAACTTGTTGATTCAAAATAGATAAATGATTAAGTTCAAGAATCAATATGCTCAAGTAATGATCAATGAAATCGATTCAAAGATAGTATAAGTTTAGCACGAGAATCGATATCAAACAAGATATATAAAACCACTAATCAAGATGATAAAATATGCAAGATCAAAAATGGTTCCATAAACACTTAAACAAAATGGTTTTAAAGATAGATAAAGATCAAACACAAAATCCGTTTAACAATCACAAACACAATCACACAAATCTTAAATAGAGATTTTACCCAACTCTTAGGAGGGATGTGTTATCTCAAGGAACCCCATGATGTAAACGTTTTGATGATTCCAAACTACTCAGTTATGTATCTAACGATCTTGTTAAGTGTTTCAGTTATATCAGAATCAAGATCAAAATCAGGACTGAAACAATGCGCTTCATGTCATCAAGATCAAAGTTGAAGACGATCATGAGCGTCTAGAATGTAAAAAAAAAACTCTCAAATCTTCAGCAAGTCATGCATGTTTGCATTTTTGCTGTTTGTTTTTCAAATGTTTTCAAATCAGTTTAATCATGGTTTTAATCTTTTGATGCTTGATTTGATCGAAATGTGTTGGTCTCTTGTTATGTTTTGATAGAATATTTTAAGTTAGAAACTACAATTTTCAAATGTTTATCAGGACGTTGACTTATAGTGAGGACGCTAATGGTGTGTAAGTAATATTTCAGTTAGAACACTTACTATCTAGTACCACCCTAAGGTTTCAGCCCAACGATTAAGTCAGGATAATGATTGTGCGTCAGCGTACTCAACATGCTCTGTATATTTTAAATGTTTTAAAATATGTTAGGACGCTTACGATTCAGTAGCACCCTCACAAAACCTTTGTTTTTCAGTCAGGACGCTAACGTTGCAATTAGCGCCTTCGCAAGACCTATGTGTTTAAAATTATTTCTAAAAACGACAGGACGTTAGCATTCAATTAGCGCCTTCATTGCTTTCTAGTTTAAAACATTTAAATAAGCTTCAGGATGCTAAAGCGCCATGAGTAAGCTCATTTAAATTTAGTCAGCTAAAACCTAAAGCCTTTGACAGTAGGCACCTCGTGCTTGGTTTGAGAGACTTCATCATGTTCTTCTTAGCTTTGGGTTTGCCTCAGCTAAGTCAAATCAATTTTTATTCATTAAGCTCACGTCTACATCGACTACTATGTTATTAGTTGATGTATATGATCTTTTAATTACAAGAAGTGACTCCTCACTAGTGAAGGATATTATTGTTAAGCTACATAACACTATTTCTCTCAAAGACTTGGGGGAGAAGCTCAACTATTTTCTAGGTATTCAAGCATCTAAAACAACAACCGCACTACATTTATCTCAAACTAAGTATATATATATCATTAATTTGGTTTGCAAATGAAAATGCAATTTGCCAAGCCAAATTCTACTCTTATGACGAGTTGCTTCATATTATCTAAGTTTGGTAGTGGTCGTGTAGATGATGTTCAACTATATCAATCAACATTGGGTGCTCTTCAATATGTCATGATTACAAGACCAAAGCTTGTTGGCCCAGATATGTCTAAAAAGGGGTGAATTGGGCACTTAGCAAATTTTAACCTTTCTTTTAAATGCAAGAAATATTAAAAGCAGATTAAATAGAGTATAACAAATAAACACAAGGAAAGAAAAAAAAGACAGTACCAACAGGATTTATAGTGGTTCGGCCTCACCTACATCCAATACATAACTTCTTCAGTTAGGATTTTTCCAAACTCCACTAAGGATCTTCTTACGGGTGAAGACCAAACCGGTACACGTTCTCCACTTACGGGTGTGAAAAGAGTCATTATACTCTCTCAACTTACTCAACTTTTGTGTGTGAGAAGAAACTTGTAACGCCCATACCTAAAGATGATGTCATCTTGATCGTACAGTACTCAAATACGCATATGTGTGTCTATTTGTATTTTGATTCCGTTGGTTCATGTCTTGTGCCCAAATGGATGTGAGGATATTAAAAATGAGTTTGGAACGCTTTTTTTTTATAGAAATCAACTGGCTATACGCGAAATTCTAATATGTATTGACCGAATATCGAAATATGAGAAATCTGAAAATCTAGAAAACCTAAAACGCATTTCAAGGGTGCTAAAATGCGTTTCACCCTGGCCAAGAGGCTTCCAAGCCGAAAAAATTCCTGAACTGCGTTCTAGGTCACTGAAACGCATTTCAGCTGGGTAAAGTGCAAAAAATGACTCTTTTTGGTGGACCCAAACTCGTGTATTTAAGCAACCAACACCCATTTTGTGTTCATTTGCACGTTTTTGACTTAGAAAAGAAGGGAAAAATAGGTGGAGAAGAGAAAGGGAGAGGGAAGCTAGGGTTTTGGTGATTTTTGCTCAAAAATCACTCAAAGGTATACCATTCTTCCCCATTTTCTTCCTTCTATCTCTTTCATGTGTGTTTGCAAGTTTTATTTTGACCTAGGATTTGTATAAATCCTGAATTTGGTGGGTTCTTGGCCGAGGGTTTATATGTTTAGGCTATTTTATGCTTGTTTATGATGCTAATGGCTTTCCCTAACCTCGAACAACCCCAAATGGTGTGTTTCCACCCATGAATCCCAAAATTTGTGGAGGGTGTTAGAAGAACACATCTTGGAGTTAGGGTTTGTATGTCATATATGTTTGATTTGAGGCCATTGGGTCATATATGTGTATTGATCTAAACTAGGATTTTTGGACTTAGGGTTTGCCATTGGATTTGCATGTAATGTATGATTAATAGATGGGTAAATGTGGTGTCATGGTGGTCCAATTTATTGATCTTGATGGCTGGAAACCCTAGGTGTAATGCACTTTTGGCCTAGGCCTTGTAATTTGGGAAATTGCATGTGATTTGAAAATTTGCCCAAACTTGGGAATTTTGACCTAATTGATGTCAATTGGTCAAATTGACTTGAAATTAGTCTAATTAACCCTATTTATGATTGAAGATCATTTATTATTGTGGTTAGATCAACCTATTGCATTCAATTGGGCTAAATGTGGGCTAATTGGATATTAAATGGTTAAATTGGGCAATATGGGATTGGCTCATGTGTAGGACCATTTTAGAATCTTAATTGGCATTTGATTTGGGTTTAAACATGGTTAGTTGACATACTTTGACTAATTTTCAGTTTTGCCATAAGCCATGTATGTTTCAGGATTTGTGAATGATCTAAGTTAACCAAATAAGCCAATTGGGGATTGAGTTGCATTGGGTGATTGTGGCATCCTAGTGCTTTTTGGAAATGGAAATTGGATTGGCTAGGTCTAGCCAATCAAGTTGTGAGTGTTCCTTTACTTGTGAATTCTATATGTGACATTGTAGTATAAAATGTTTTAAATGCTTATCTAATGTAGTATGCATGATTTATTGAATTCATGAACTGCATTTGAGCATAGTCATTTGGGAAAGCAGTTGAGTTATGTTGCATTCCCTGAGCATGGGATTCTTATGGAATTCCATTGGGCTGACCGAGAATCCTCAATTGTGGACCTTGCAGAGGGTTTCAATGATAGGTGTAGACGGGGTCTCCGAGAAAGGATTGATGGACGACCTATTAAAATTCCTAATAGATACGAGTAAGAAGTTGATCGAGCATGGGTTTCGCGCACACATGGCCATTGTATTGATTCTTACTCAGGAGTTGTTTAAGTTGCATAAGCATGTTTACAAAATGATATGCATTGTCTTGTTTATGACATGATGCATTATATTGGCATGTATGTAATCTTGCTTATACCCATGTTATTTAAATGGTTTTAATGATCTTGCAATGTTTTGCTTAAATGCATATATATATATGTTGCCACCTGTATAGAACATTCACTGAGCATGTTGTAGCTCACCCCTCATCTTTATCTTTTTAGGATCTGATAGGAAGGGGAAAGGAAATGCTTAGCTGCAGAGCATTTCCCTGTACTTTGGTGACGTAGGTGTTTAGTACCTTTTCGCATTTATTTTGATAAATTGTATTATGTAACACCTAATGCTTATACTTAACATTTAGATGGGTTTGTACTTATGGTTAAGTATAATTTTGTACTTTTGAACACTATGGACTTGGAGAAAAATTTAAATTTTCTGGTTGTCATTTTGGGCATGTTTTATAATGATGATCTTATGTATGTCCATGTATTTGTTGTTGTGTATTTGGGATTATGGTGTGTATTAGAAGGCTTATCGGGATTTCGTGTATGTTGAGGGAGGATATACACAAGATTTTGTGCCGGTTATGACATCACAGCTCGTGGGTCGTGACAACTTTGGTATCAGAGCAAGTGTTTTAAGCTTAAAAACCTTAAAAAGAATAAAATACTTAAAAGATATTATGATTTCTTTTATGGGTATGATTATGGTTAGTTATCTTAGGGATAACAACTCTCGTGGATTGTGATTTTGATGGACTTTTTCTTATTTGTGAATTTCAGATTTGCAAGAGAGGAAATTCAGAACCAACCATGGACCCAGATGAGCACTTTAGGGAGATTGAGGCCTTACTAGCTGCTCAGACCCAGATACAGCAGCAGCAGCCCCGGATCTTAGCACTACTTGCCCAGGTTCAGGGCAATAGGCAGCCGCAACCAGGTGTTCAAGTAGAAGGGGAACATAGTAGTTTGGGCATGGCCATGGGGGATAGGGCTAGACCAGCTGAGGTTCATGCCAAGGTTCAGGCCGAGGTATAGGCTGAGGTACCGACTGAGGCTGTGGGGCTTCCCGAGCAGAGGTCTGAGTCAGATCGTTAAGAGAGGGTCATGAAGGCCTTCCGGCTCGGAGGCGCGACGGAGGTTACCGAAGGCCTTTGCATTGAGACAGTTGAGACGTGGACCAGGTTGGCCAGCTCATCGATAAGGCTGATGATTGGTGGCCGAGACTTGACCTCATGGTGGGCAAGATCTAGACGTGGACCAGGTTTAAAAAGCTTTTCTACGACGAGTTCTACCAGAGGTCAGAGCGAGATCAGAGGAGGATCGAGTTCATCCACCTAACCCAAGGCAGGGCAGTCGGTCAGCGAGGGAGTACAAGCAGGAGTTTAACCGCTTGGCACTCTTCGCTCCTGAGATGGTGTCGATTGACCACCTATGCATGCAGAGGTTACAAGATGGGTTTCGTGATCGTATCTGTCAGGGTTTGGCACTTTTTGGCGTTCAAACTTACGCTCAGGCGATGTTGCAGGCCGCTGACTTTGAGACTGCAGAGGCTCACTCCCGGATGAGGACATCAGTCACGATTCAGACACCTACAACTCCTTCAGTACAGGCACAACCGACAGCGTCAGAGGATTAGTTTTATGGTGAGAAGAGCCAAAAATATAAGAAGCCGAGGTTTGGTGGCAGTGAGTACGAGGCATCAGTAGCCTCCGCTCCAGTGACAATTGCACCACTAGTTCCAGGCCAGAGTGTGTAGATGTTAGGCAGGCCCTAGCAGCAGCAAACTTTGGTTGGGCACAGTGAACATCAGACAGCCAGAATAGAGTCACAGGTTGTATCTTCAGCGCCTAGGGCATCAAGACTGATAGTCTATTTTGAGTGCGGTGTTCCAAGGCACAAGAAGAGTGAGTGTCCACGTAGAGCATTTGCTACACAGTTCAATCCTATTCCAATTGCTACTAAGGAGCAGGCCTGAGCTGTTACACAGGCAGATCCTGAGGTTATTAAGCAATTAATCGTAGGTGCAATTAGCATTTGCGATTCTTTGATGTATGTCTTAATTGATGTTGGTTATATTCTTTCTCTTTTATTTCTAGTAGTGTGGTAGATAGATTGAAATTATCTCCTGTTAGGACTAGTACTCCGTTGATTTTGAGTACGGCGGCCGGTGAGAGGATTTACCCTAACATGGTATGTGTGGGATGCATTGTGAGATTCGAGGGCCACGAGATGTCTGTTGACCTTAAAGTCTTAGATTTCCTCGAGTTCGATGCCATTTTGGGTATCGATTGGCTGGCAGTGTATCACGCTCACATTGATTATTTTGGCAAGAGGGTTGTCTTTCAGATACCCGAACAACAAGTCTTTGTTTATCGAGGTAGGACTGCATCAAGACCATCTACCTAGGGTAGATTAGCCACTGATGATAAGGTTGCTACGATGGCTAGTTTGAGGCCAGTGGATGACGTGGTGCAAGGTATTCAGTTAGCAGACATTCTTCTAGTCTGCGAATACCCAGAGGTTTTTCCTGATGAGTTACCTAGCTTATTGCCTAAGCGAGAGGTAGACTTATCATTGAGCTAATGCTCGGGACAAAACCCATTTCCATTCCACCGTATCGTATGGCACCAAAAGAGTTGAATGAACTCAGAGCCCAGCTTGATGAGCTGATGGGCAAGGGACTTATATCTCCTAATATGTCACCTTAAAGATCATATGTGTTGTTCATCAGGAAGAAGGGAGGGAGTCTTAGATTGTGTATAGACTACCGTCAGCTGAATAAGGTGATTGTGAAGAACAAGTAACCACTTCCTCGCATTGATGACTTGTTTGACCAACTGATTGGGGCCAAGTTCTTTTCGAAGATTGACTTGATGTCTAGGTACCATCAGTTGAGGACTAAATATGAGGATGTGCTGAAGACTGCTTTTCGGATGAGGTATGGACATTACGAGTTTCTGGTGATGCCCTTCGGGTTGACTAATGCACCAGCTATGTTCATAGATCTGATGCAGAGAGTATTCAGACAGTACCTTGACCAGTTCATTATAGTTTTCATCAATGATATCCTAATCTATTCTAAGACTAAAAACGATCATGAGCATCATCTCAGAGTTACTCTGCAGACATTGTTGGAGCATAGGCTGTATGCCAAGCTGAGCCAGTGTGACTTTTGGATGACTGAGGTGAAATTCCTGGGTCACGTGGTTAGTGCAGAGGGTATTTCAGTTGATTCTGCTAAGGTTGAGGCGATCATTGGTTGGCCAAGACCTACCACAGTGACAGAGATTCGTAGCTTTCTGGATTTGGATGGTTATTATAGGAAGTTTGTGAAGGACTTTTCCACGATAATCGCACCATTGACTAAGCTGACTTAGAAGAATGTGACCTTCACATGGTCAGATGCCTATGAGAAAGTTTTCATTGAGTTGAAACAGAGGTTGACGACAGCTCCAGTGTTGATTCTTCTAGAGCCTGGGAAAGAGTTGGTGATTTATACGGATGCATCACTCTTAGGTCTGGGATGTGTTCTGATACAGAAGGATCGAGTGGTTGCATATGCATCTATACAGCTTAAGGTGCATGAGCACAATTACCTTGTGCATGATTTGGAGCTGGCCGCCATTGTGTTTGTACTGAAGCTATGGAAGCTTTATTTGTATGGTGAGAGGTTCACTTTATTTTTTGATCATAAGAGTTTGAAGTACCCTTTTGATCAGAAGGAGTTATATATGCGGTAGAGGATATGGCTCGAGTTACTTAAGGATTATGATTTCTCTTTAGAGTATCATCCTGGCAAAGCCAATGTTGTGGCTGACGCTTTGAGTCGTAGGTGAGTAGAGACTCAGGTGGTTGCTTTTTAGATGGCCCAGCAATGGCATTTACTCGAGAGAGTGACTATGATGAGTATACTCTCGGAGGCACCACGTATTGAGATATGTGCTCAGATGCACGTGCAGCTTGCAGATGCCCATATTCAGAGAGTTAGATACCTCCAGGAGCATTGTCCGGATTACAACATGTACTGTAGATTCACAGATAGTGTTGACTGAGCTGATTGACAGAAAAGTTCAAATGATATCTTGCAGTTTAGAGGAAGACTATGGATCCCATATGATGCTGAGTTGCGTACTGAGATACTTCAAGAGGCTCACAAGTCTCAGTATACTATTCATCCAAGGGTTACTAAGATATATCAAGACATGAAGAGATTTGTGTGGTGGCATGGGATGACGAAGTGTATAGTTGAGTATGTGCAAAGATGTGAGGTGTGCCAACAGATTAAGGCTGAATATCGGAAGCCTGGAGGTCAGTTGCAGCCGTTTCCCATACCTGAGTGGAAATGGAAGTTCATCACGATGGATTTCATCATGGGATTGTCGAGGTCTCATGGCAGATTTGATGCCATTTGGGTTGCGGTCAATAGATTGACCAAAAGTGCACACTTCCTTCCTATGAGCTCCAGAGACTTCGTGGATAGACTGAGCAAACTATATGTGAGAGAGATCGTGAGACTTCATGGAGTGCCATTGTCTATCATGTCGGATCGAGATCCACGATTTACATTGAGGTTTTGGCAAGCTTTGCAGACTTGATTTGGGACTTGTCTCCGACTCAGTACAGCGTTTCACCCTCAGACTGATGGTCAATCTGAGAGAGTGATTCAGATGCTGGAAGATATGCTCAGGTCTTGCATTTTAGAGTTCGGTGGTGGTTGGGGTGAGCATTTTCCTTTGTGTGAGTTTGCTTACAACAACAGTTATCAGGTGAGCACCGGTATGGCACCGTATGAGGCTTTGTATGGAAGACCATGTAGATCTCTAGCTTGTTGGTACGAGGTGGGTGATACGTAGTTATGGGGCCCTGATGCAATTGTTGAGCAGACAGAGAAAGTCAAGCTAATTCGGCAGAGGCTGAAGTCGGCTCAGGACAAACAGAAGTGTTATTACAGTAACTGGCATAGGCCGTTAGAGTTTGCAGTGGGAGATCTAGTTTTGCTTAAGGTCTCTCCACGCAAGGGTCAAACGAGCTTCGGCAACAGAGGGAAACTTGCCCCTTGGTTCATTGGACCTTTCCGAATTGTTGAGAGGATTGGACCAGTAGCGTACAGGTTGGCTCTACTTTCTCAGCTTGAGGGTGTTCATGATGTATTCAACGTATCGATGTTGTGGAAGTATAATGAGGATCCATCGAAGGAGTCTTATCCTGATCCAGCTCATGTGCTAGATGTGAGTCATCTGCAAGTTGGGGAGGATACGACTTACGCGGAGTTGTCGATTCAGATTGTGGCTCGTCGAGTTCAGAAATTGAGGAATAAAGAGATCCCGCTTGTGCGAGTCAAACGGCAATTCCATGATAATGAAAAGCAAACCTGTGAGCCTGAGGACCAGATGACGGACCAACCACGATCTCTATACCGACTGAGGTTAGTTCTCTTGATTTCATTTCGAGGACAAAACCTCCTAAGTTCGGGAGAATTGTAATGCCCGTACCTTAAGATTATGTCATCTTGACCGTAGAGTACTCAGATACGCGTATGTGTGTGTATTAGTACGTGTTTTGATTCCGTTGGTTCATGTTTTGTGCCCGAATGGGTGTGAGGATATTAAAAAAGAGTCTGGAATGTGTTTTTACATCGAAATCAACTAGTTATTCGCGAAATTCAAATATGTATTGACCGAATAGCAGAAAGATGAAAAATCTGAAAATCTGGAAAACTTGAAATGCATTTCACCATGACCGAGAGGCTTCTAAGCCAAAAAAATTCCTGCAACGCATTTCAGCCAGGAAAAGTGCAAAAAATGACTTTTTTTTGTGAACCCAAACTCTTGTATTTAAGCAACCAACACCCATTTTTGGTTCATTTGCACGTTTTTGACTTAGAAAAGAAGGGAAAACGAGGTGGAGAAGAGAAAGGGAGAGGGAAGCTAGGATTTTGGTGATTTTTGCTAAAAAATCACTCAAAGGTATACCATTCTTCCCCATTTTCTTCCTTCTATCTCTTTCATGTGTGTTTGCAAGTTTTATTTTGACCTAGGGTTTGTATGAATCCCGGATTTTGTGGGTTCTTGACCTAGGGTTTACATGTTTAGGTTATTTTATGCTTGTTTATGATGCTAATGGCCTTCCCTAACCTAGAACAACCCCAAATGGTGTGTTTCCACTCATGAATCCCGAAATTTATGGAGGGTGTTAGAAGAACACATCTTGGAGTTAGGGTTTACATGTCATATATGTTTGTTGAGGCCATTGGGAACCTACTAAAGGTAAAATCCTCAATTTCTAGAAAGAAATTGGAGTGGTTATGTGTATTGACCTAAACTAGGATTTTTGGACTTAGGGTTTGCCATTGGATTTGCATGTAATGTATGATGAATAGATGAGTAAATGTAGTGTTATGGTTGTCCAATTTACTAATCTTGATGGCTGGAAACCCTAGGTGTAGTGCAATTTTGGCCTAAGCCTTGTAATTTGGGAAATTACATGTGATTTGCGAATTTTCCCAACTTTGGGGATTTTGAACTAATTGATGTCAATTGGTCAAATTGACTTTAAATTAGTCTAATTAACCCTATTTATGATTGAATTTCATGTATTATAGCAGTTAGATCAACCTATTGCATTCAATTGGGCTAAATGTGGGTTAATTGGGTAGTAATGGTTAAATTGGGCAATATGGGATTGGCTCACGTGTCGGACCATTTTAGAATCTTAATTGGCATTTGATTTTGGTTTGAACATGGTTAGTTTGCATACTTGGACTGATTTTCAGTTTCGGCACAAACTATGTATGTTTCAGGAGTTGTGAATGATCTAAGTTAACCAAATAAGCCAATTGGGGATTGAGTTGCATTGGGTGATTGTGGCATCCTAGTGCTTTTTGGAATTGAAAATTGGATTGGCTATGTCTAGCCAATCAAGTTGTGAGTGTTACTTGTGAATTCTATATGTGGCATTGTAGTATAAAATGTTTTAAATGCTTATCTAATGTAGTATGCATGATTTATTGAATTCATGAATTGTATTTGAGCATAGTCAGTTGGGAAAGCAGTTGAGTTATGTTGCATTCCCTAAGCTTGGGATTCTTATGGAATTCCATTGGGCTGACCGGGAATCCTCAATTGTCGACCTTGCAGAGGGTTTCAATGATAGGTGCAGATGGGATCTCCAAAAAAGGACTGATCCCGGTGACATGCCCGACCCATTGAAATTCCTAATAGATACGAGTAAGAAGTTGATCGGGCATGGGTTTTCACGCACACATGGCCCTTATATTGATTCTTACTCCGGAGGTGTTTAGGTTGCATAAGCATGTTTACAAAATGATATGCATTGTCTTGTTTAGGACATGATGCATTGGCATGTGTGTAATCTTGCTTATACCCATGCTATTTAAATGGTTTTAATGATCTTGCAATGTGTTACTTAAATGCATATATATGTTGCCACCTGTATATAACATTCATTGAGCTTGTTATAGCTCACCCATCATCCTTATCTTTTCAAGATCTGATAGGAAGGGAAAAGGAAAGCTTAGCTACAGAGTGTTTCCCTGTACTTTTGTGACGTAGGTGTTTGGTACTTCTCCACATTTATTTTGATAAATTGTACTATGTAACACCTAATGCTTATACTTAACATTTAGATGGGTTTGTACTTATGGTTAAGTATAATTTTGTACTTTTGAACACTATGGACTTGGAGAAAAATTTAAATTTTCTAGTTGTCATTTTGGGCATGTTTTATAATAATGATCTTATGTATGTCCATGTGTTTGTTGTTCTGTATTTGGGATTATGGTGTGTATTAGAAGGCTTATTGGGATGTTGTGCATGTCGGGGGAGGATATACACGGGGTTCTGTGTCGGTCATGACGTCACAGCTCGTGGGTCGTGACAAACCTTTTCTCAATTTCTGGGTGTGAGAAGAAACTTTTCTCAACTTTCAGGTGTGAAAAGAACCATTACAATTTCAAGCAACACTTGTTCTTTCTCAGTGACAAACCAGTTACTAATATCAAAATACAAGATGAAATATGATTCCCCTTTACTTCGAATCAAAGTGATACTTACAAAGCTTTGGATTGAACCTTCTGTTACCAAAGATTAAGCAAAATATGTATGATGAAGTTCAGCTAAAAAACTGGTTCAAAGAGCTTTCATATTTTTCAATTGATTTTTGAAATGATATAAATGAAGATCAACTAATCTAGAAGACTTAATATATTTCAAAATATCATGAGTTCAAAAGCAGAGAGTAGAAGACTAACTTCCAAAAGTTTTTGCACAAGTGAAAATTGTTAATAGATCGATGATCTTTGATCTGCTCTAAGGCAACATTTATATAGAAATAACATTGGCGCAGTGGACTTGGTAGTCTTAGGGAAGTCAGCCCTCCTAATGTTAAACCTCTAGCACAACGTTTTTCCCAATCCCAGCAGAAACCATCCTATCAGACCTGAATTTGAAGGTCATAGGTGTTCGCTGAAAATTGTCAAGTGTACAATATCAGATAGTAGTAATAACCGATGAAGATCGGGTTGTCGTCCTCTAGGATTGCACACCTCACCAAATACCGTTTTCACTAACTTCTAACTTTATCTAGCTAACCAAATGATATAATTTCAAATAATTAAACAGCAAATAAAATTAATTAAAAGGAAATGAATTATGGAAAATATCAATATGCGAAAATCTAGAAAATCAACTTCACTTAACCTTCAATTATGTAATTTAGACATGCTTATTATCAAATCAAATTCCTAGTCTATAAGTCAAAACCCTTGCATCTCTAATTCCCTCTCTTGAGTGCTAAATCAGATCGTATCGTCAAGAACAAGGTTCGATCTCTCGATAAAACCCGTATTCTCAACAACCCCATTAAACTTCATGATTTTCCTACAACTTCAAGAGGTATCGTAAATCTCTCAATTCTACAATAATCTCAGGTCATAAATCCCTTATTCAAACCTAGGAAACCCTCTCTCAAGTGTCGCTTCCCAAGTCCAAGTTCAATTAATCAGTGGCCAAGAGATTAAAGCCATTAAGTATTGAGAATTATAAATAAACTATGAAAATTGCATTGATAATAAACAAAATCTAAAATTAAACCATAATCTCTAGTTTAGGATCCATCTCCTCTCTAGAACAATAAATTAGTTCATACTTTGGATGAAAGAACACAAAAAATGGAAAAAAAAACTCAATAATAAACATGAATAACAAACTAAAATCCTAGAACTTGAATCTTCTTCCTTGTTTCCAACGTCAAATCTTTGCGTTCCTCGTCTCCCAGCCATCTTGCTCTCTTCTCCAATGTATTCCTCTCGAAAAATCCTAAATTTTGATATATAATATGCCCCAAAGTCGTGTGGAATTCCCATTGGAAAGTGGGGAAAAATTCAATTAAAAACTTGCTAAAATTGCAAGCTTTTACCATTCAACACTGCGACGCTCAGAACTGTCTTTTCCCTCTTCTGTTTCACCGCCAACATTGTCGCGACACTCAGAACATTGCTCTTTTTCCTTTTATCTATGGAGTTGGCCAATTTTCAGCTCTTTTCGACTTGGGTTCTTCATGCTTCTCCTTTGCACTTTCTTGTACATGTTTTCATCATCCAAATCAATGACTAACACATCGAAATACCTACAAAACAAAGCAAATCAAGTTAATAACACACTCAAATATAAAACGAATCAAATTATAAACTAATAAACTAAAATAATTTATAAAAACCAAATTATCCTAAACTAACAATTGCATTAAAACTAGCATAAACACATCAAGCTAATGCATGAAATATCCTAAAATACACCTAAAACATGCTCTAAAACCTATCTAAATATGCAACTTAACAATAGGTTTTCTCAAGAGTTTGCTCAAGGTCTTGATGCAAGACGTGCAGCAGGTTTCAAGCCACCCAAGCCTTCTTCAAATCCATACAAGTTCTCTGTCTCCAAGGATGTCCTTGCTCACTTTCTCAAAAGTATCAACAAGGCAGAACGAGTCGCAGAGAAGGGAGCAAGCTCCAGTGGTTTCAAGAAGAAGGATGCTGACACGAAAAGAAAAAGGAAGGGAAAGAAGAACTGAGACAACCTTTTTGATGAATTCAAAAAGGGGAAAAGGAAGGAACATACTTGGCTTGGTTAGTTTCTCAACTCAGGGGGAGAGTTTATCTGATCATGCTTGTGACACCCTGAGAATCATTTCATCTAGCCCATAACTCAATTGCATGTGCCCAAACTCTATGTGCTCGCCTTGGTGTGTATGTTTGTGTGTTTGATGTGTGATTATTGCTTATATTATAGAAAATATTATTGGTGGTGTTATTATTGTTATTAATATTATTTGCCATATTAATACTATTGTGAGTAGCTTGTTGGAGAAGCTTCATAAAAGTAAGTTGTTGATCAATTCATCATCTTTACTTGTGACTTGTTGAAAATACTCCATTAAATGTCCTCATTTAATGCACTTTTGACATATGGAAAAGTTATATCTCAACACATGGTAAATACGACAATTATATAGGAAATATGTTGTGTATATGTGTTGATTATAATGTAATTAATTATTGGTGCATCAAATGGACCTGGGGATATTAGAATTGAGTCTGGAATGCATCTTTACATAGAAAACGGGTGGTCGTACTCGAAATTCAGATGTATATTGAGCCCGTAGCAGCAAAAATGAAGTTTGAGTGTTTTGGGTGAAGGGAGGACGCTCCTGCGCTAGAGGAGGGCGCTTATGCGCTGGGAGGACGCTCCTGCATTGATCAGGAGGGCGCTGATCCATTTTCTAGGCACGTTTTTGGTCAAAAATGGCCATTTTCAGTGTATAAAAAGAGGGGAAAGGTTGCTACTTTTTCCATATGTGCCAAGAACGAATTGGAGAAGGAAGAAGGGAGGAAAGCTAGGGTTTCCAAGGGAAATCTTCACCATTTACACCCCAAAGTAAGTGTTTTTCTCCATTTTTCTCCATGAAATCACCATTGAAGGTGAGAGTAAGCTTTCTAATGATATAGTTTTCTCCGTGGGTCACGATTTTGGGTGTTCCCTAACCTAAGGTTGGCTGATTTTTGCTCTTTTGAGCTTGTTTATGATAGAAGCAACCTTCCTTGACTGAGATCTACACTTGGAATGCATTTTGCATGAACTTCACCACGTTTTTGGTGGTGCAAGAGTTTAGGGTTTTGTTGGAAACCCTAGTTGTAGTGTAAAATCGACCTAGGGCTTGATTTTGGAAATTTTGCCCAAATTGGGGCTTTTGACCTAAACCAAGTCAATTGATCAAATTGACTTGGGGATTATCTAATTGGACCTAAATTGAGTGGAATCATGGGTTTATAATTTTTGAACTTATGTTAATTTTATATGACTTAGTTCAATTTCACTTTATGCCTATTGTAGAAATTTTCCTTAAATTGGGGCTTTTGATGCTCTTGACTTAGAATCTTGGAATTGATGCAATGTATGTCTAATTGTGCATGATTAGAGCTATTTAAGCTATTTAATTTGATGGAAGTGACCATGTCATGGATTAGGCCATTTTGGGCATGTTTATGTTTAAGGAATTGGGAAATCAATATTTTTGATTATTTGAATGGTTTATGAATGGGAACTAGGCATTAGAAGCCTAATGCATATGAATGGAGTTGTAAGTTGTGATTAGATGGACTTAGGCCTATTAATCCATGTATGGGTTGATTTGTGGTTGATGTGTAATGCTTATGTGATTGAACATAGGAATTAATATATGGTTGTATATTGATGATTATTTCAGGATCTTGGTTTGGTCGATCCGGTTTTGGTTATCATGTGTGTGGTTAGATACTCTTGCGAGGCTTGGTTGTGAGTAGACTTCATTTATGTTTAAATGTCTTATGTCATCATATCAATTATATCTTATATGTTTTGGAAGCATGAATGTGTTCTATTGACTTCAATGATGCATGTGTGTAAAACCCTGTAGCCTAGTAAGTCTTGCCTCTGAAAACAGTTAAGTTTGTCATTTACAAGGACCTAAATGACATAGTGATTGACGAAAGCTACGCCTTTGTGTGCCCTTGCAAAGCATACAAGGCTAGCATACTAGAAGGAAGACTTGACTTTGCCATAGGAAGGTTTGAGAAAGGAAGTATTTGAGGACAAGAACGGCCCGGTAAAATATACGTGCACTAGTAACGTCAAATGAATATGATTGGGCATGGGAACGGTACACTAGTAACTCCAATGCATATGAAATGTGGATCCAGAAAACAATTGGCTTTTTACTTGCATCGAACTTAGTATAAATGTTTGATAGCTATATGTTATGAGATTTTAATCATCTTACACATTGGCATGCATACATGATGTTTTATTGATGAGTATTAATGGCATATCTGAATTCTATTCACTGGGCATCGTTGGCTCATCCTCATTTTCCTTTTTCAGGTCCTTCTGTTCCGGATATGGGCAAGGGAGTAGTTTCTTGAGGACCTTGTCGGCGAGAAAGTTAAGGGCCTCAACGTGAGTTAGGAGGCAAAAAATTTTGGGTGAACTTGGTTTTAATTATGATGTAATCATATTTTGTAGTATGTAATTATAACACTTTCCACACTTTGTAGTATTGGTGACTCGAGTTTTTTTAGATAGGCCATGTGGGCATATGAGGGATTTGGTGCCCATGGCTTAAGGAACTTTTATGTGTTTATTCCTTTTGATGGACTGTTTAGATGTGGAATTACTTGTGGAATCATTTTATGGACTTATCTTATGTCTTGATTATTAGTATGGCTGGTAGAATTGCTCAAGTTTGTGCAAGGCTCTTAGGGTCTCAACCGCCTCATGCAGGTTGAGGGTGGTTGGAGATGCCTACGTCGGGCATTCCGCAAGCCGTTCCGCGAGGATGGTGGTCCGGGGTTTGAGGTCGCCACAATGCTTATTTTGAATATATTGTATATGTGTGACTTAAACCTTTAATCTTTTATGTTAACTTGATCTGCTTTAAAACTGCTATATAAATCTGATCATGTTTGCATTGATATACTAATCACTATGTTTGCCTTAAGTTTTAATTGTTTATCAATCTTAAGCGTATGCAAACTGTAATGTACCATGCTAATGAGATTTATATGAAAATTGCTTATATCTTTATGTGTCCTAGCCAAAGGTATTTTGAGTGTTTGAAATCATCAAAAAGGGGAAAGATTGTTGTTTCATGGAACCCCATGATATGAACGTTTTGATGATTTTAAACCACTCACTTGTGTATTTAGTGATCTTGTTAAGTGTTTCAGTTAGATCAAAATCAAGACGTAAAACAGAACTGAGACAATGCGCTTTAAGCCATCAAGATCAAGACTTAAGAGGAATTTGTTCGTCTAAAATGTAAAACCTTTACTCAAACAAATTCTCAACAAGTTTTGCATATTTTCACTTTTGCATCTATTTCAAATGTTTTTATTTTGAAAATTTAATCAAGTTTCAAAGGTTTGAAAAGCTTAATTTGAAAATCAGTTAAGAGTTCTATCAAGACGCTGACTAAACATTTGGACACTGATGGTACTTAAACTAGTTCCATCAGGACGCTTCCTGTCTAGGAGCTCCCTCGTATATCAGCCCAACGGTTACGTCAGGATGTTGGTCGCGCGTCAATACGCTCATCAAGTTCTGAGTGTTTTAAAAGTATTTAAAATGTTTTTAAGTCGAGGTTTAGGTTGGTCTCAAGCCTGCAAGTTGAGCATTGCAACGATTGTTCTCACATCCGGAAGTTGAGAAAAGGTATAACGGTTTGGTTCTCACCCGTAAGAGAATCCCTTAGTGAAGAGGTTTCAAATCCTAACTGAGGAGGTTAGGTAGTGGATGTTGGCAGATAGCCGAACCATTCTAAATTGACTGAGTTGATTCTATTTACATTTCTGCATTTACTTATTTCCATTTAATTGAATCTTTATTGTCTATGTTTGCCTTAAGTTTTAATTGTTTATCAATCTGAAGCGTATGCAAACTGTAATGTACCATGCTAATGATATTTATATGAAAATTGCTTATATCTTTATGTCTCTTAGCCAAAGGTATTTTGAGTGTTTGAAATCATCAAAAAAGGGGGAGATTGTTGTTTCATGGAACCCCATGATGTGAACATTTTGATGATTTTAAACCACTCACTTGTGTATTTAATGATCTTGTTAAGTGTTTCAGTTAGATCAAAATCAAGACGTAAAATAGAACTGAGACAATGCGCTTTAAGCCATCAAGATCAAGACTTAAGAGGAATTTGGTCATCTAAAATGTAAAACCTTCACTCAAACAAATTCTCAACAAGTTATGCATATTTTCACTTTTGCATCTCTTTCAAATGTTTTTATTTTGAAAATTTAATCAAGTTTCAAAAGTTTGAAAAACTTAATTTGAAAATTAGTTAAGAGTTCTATCAGGACGCTGACTAAACATTTGGACATTGATGGTACTTAAACTAGTTCCATCTGGACGCTTTTTGTCTAGGAGCTCCCTCGTGTATTAGCCCAACGGTTACGTCAGGACGCTGGTCGCTACACTCATCAAGTTCTGAGTATTTTTAAAGTATTTAAAATGTTTTTCTTTAGGACGCTAACAACTCCCTCATCAATTACGCTACTCCTTAATTAGTGCCCTCATTGATCTTTGGTTTTAAATATTCTCTGAAGCATCAAGACGCTGATGTATCATCAGTACGCTCAAAGAACAATGTCACCTGAACTTAAGTTTTTGACTCAGTGTGTACCAGGACGCTAATGGCCAATCAGTACACTAATATACTTCAGTCAAATATCTGAAAAGCAACCTGGGAAAACCAGCTTTTGACATTTTAGATACATGAATTGTGTCTTCCTTGACTTTCCTTATTCATGTATTCTGAATCAAACCACACTTTTTCTTATAAACCAGAACATACTATATTAATGAAAGATTTAGGTTGTTGTGAGCAAACGTTCAAATTTGAAATTCAAATCAAACGCTCAACTGCTTTATCTTCATTAAGTCTATAAATATATGTATCTTCAAAACAAAACAAAACACAAGAATTTTTTAACATAAACTTGTTAAAAGTTAGTCAAAGTTTTCAAGTGTTAAAACTCTTTGAAAGTTAAATTACTTTCAGTGTTTATTGTGTTCATCTGTCTTACTGTTTCAGAGAGATAGAAGTTTTGTTCATTCAAAAGATTTTCATATTGTGCTTCAACTCAATCATCTTTTTGAAAATTTGTTTGAAGAAAATCGTTTTCACTCTAAAGTCTTTTAGCGTACTTCATTTCATATCATATCTTGCTGGAAAGTCAATTGAGTGATTGTCTAGGATACAACTGTGTTTAATTTTATATCTTTGTTGTATCAAAGGCTGTAACCTAAACTATTGAGTCCTCAACTTTGTCTTGAACAAGTGGTTGTTCTCAAGCCTGTAAATTGAGAAAGGTTTAGGTTAGTCTCACACCCGGATTGATATAGGTAGTTTTCTAGCCTGTAAGTAGAGAGGTATAGATAGTTTTCTAGCTTGTAAGTCGAGAGGTTTAGGTTGGTCTCAAGCTTACAAGTTGAGCATTGTAACGGTTGTTCTCACACCCAGAAGTTGAGATAGGTAGTTCTCTAGCCTATAAGTAGAGAGGCATAGGTAGTTCTCTAGCCTGTAAGTCGAGAGGTTTAGGTTGGTCTCAAGCTTGCAAGTTCAGCATTGTAACGGTTGTTCTCACACCCGGAAGTTGAGATAGGTAGTTCTCTAGCCTATAAGTAGAGAGGTATAGGTAGTTTTCTAGCCTGTAAGTTGAGGTTTAGGTTGGTCTCAAGCCTGCAAGTTGAGCATTGTAACGGTTGTTCTCACATTCGGAAGTTGAGAAAAGGTGTAACGGTTTGGTTCTCACCCGTAAATAGCCGAACTATTCTAAATTGACTGAGTTGATTCTATTTGCATTTCTGCATTTACTTATTTCTATTTAATTGAATCTTAATTGTCTAAGTATCCAATTCACCCCTCTATCTCTCTCTCTCTCTCTCTCTCTTGGACATACCTGGGCCACCAAAGCTTATGTTTTCTGTCAACTAGGTTTGTCGATATATGCAACATCCATTATAGTCACATTGGAATGTTGTTAAGCACATTCTACATTATCTGAGTGGCACATTAGATATTGGTCTTCATCTTAAACCCGCTGCTTCCCTGGATCTTGTGGCACTTTGAGATTTCGATTGGGGTTCATAGCCAGATGACCAACCTCTAGGAGTTGTGGTTTTTTGGCTCTAATCTGGCTACATGGTAGTCGAAAAAGCAACATACTATCTCACAATCTTTGATGGAAGTCGAGTATCAAAGCTTGGCCAATGTCACTATTGAATTGACTTGGATCTCTACCTTACTTACCGAGCTACGTGTTGTCATCTTCACTCCTCCTGTTTTATGGTGTGATAATCTCAGTGCAGTCCTTCTATTGGCTAACCCCATCCAATATGCTCGAACGAAGCATATCGAGCTTGATCTATAGTTTGTGATAGAGAAAGTTATGTTGCTCAGCTCGCTGATGGTCTTATTAAAGCGATTTTCAGCTCACGATTTTCAGGGTGGAATATCTTTCCATGCTGAGTTTGAGGGGAGGGGGTAATAAGGATATATCTTCAATAACCTGTTAGTTAGATAGTTGGACGGTTAGACTGTTATGTGTTAGTTACATTGTTAGTTATAGTAGTCAGAACTGAAAATTAGAGATTTAATTTTTAGATTCCAAACATTTTAATTGAAAAGTACTTTGAGGTGGGGTTTAATTGAAACTTTACACATTATTACAAAATACTTTGAAATGGAATTTAAAAGTTGTACAAAATTTTTATCTATATTATATTTGAAATGAACAAAATGGAGTTACACAGTTAAGTTAAACGGTTTTTCTCCATCTATCAAACTGATGTTGGGTATTAAACATGCTATGCGTTCATTAATACAAGCCCGATTTAGGGCCATACGTATACTTTTGGTACCTAGTCTAATAATATTTAAATAGAATGTTTACCGTGGCCAAAAAATGGACATTCCATGTAAATCATTAGTATTAACATATAAAGATCCAGTTGGTCGAAAATCATATTTTCTATTTTACAATTATTTTGGAAAGTATCATCTATTAAATAATTAAGAGTTCATTTCCATCATATGAGACTTCAAATTTCCATCTAATAATCATTCAGATCTCTCTTCATTTTACATTAAAATGAGAACTTTTTTAAGTACAGTTAATCATTGTAGGCCTGCGAAATCAGCAATTGCACTAAAGCAATGACCTGTTTCACGTTAAAAATGATCTTAAAACAAATTAGCACATTTTTTAGTTGATGAAATAAATATTAACAAATTAAGACAATGAAAAATAAATAAATTAACCAGTTGTTTATGCTACATTTCTATACCTACATAGAACCTTACATCTCAGAATCCTATCATGAACATAAAACCCAGGTGTAACCATCATCTTAACACCAACGAGCGCTTGAGATTTTTGTCGTTCCATAGAAACATCGTCCATGTAAAGGGCATCGAAGCTTCTATTCTCTTCGACCCGCAAGATAGCCAATGGTGGATTGAATGAGAAAGCTAGCAAATGAAGCAACCAAATACACTTGGCAGCAACGAAGAATGACTGAAGAAGCTGCTCTGACCATTGTCTAGTCCAATTTAGTGTAGAAATAATACAACTCATTTTCTGATCACAAAACCTGCTGAATTCTTCACTGTAAAACTTGGTACCTTTCCTTAGTACTTCATTCCAGCTTAAGTTTCTTAGAGACACAAATGACGAGAACTGAGCTTGGCGGTCTTGGTGAGGATCTAAGACCTTTGGAGAGCCATTTTTCTTGAATGCGCAGTTCTCAAAATCTTGGTAGAGTGATTGGTTTATAAGAGCTTCCAAATGGTACAATACTAGCTTTGTAGGCTTCGATTTAAGATTTAGTTTGTATGGCTGGAGAAGTGAATTCAATTTCTCCATTAGACTATTATCAGTTTCTTCCATCTGACCGACGAGTGTCTTACAGAATTGTTTAACTGATAGCCTTGCTTCTGATACTATCTGCACGAAACCTTCCACCATTACTTCGTGGCCGAGGGGCATAAAGGCGGTGCCATCTCTTTTGATCTCCTCGATTGATTTACCTCTTTTGGGCAGATTACTTGGCCTTTCAGAAGTTTGGTTTTCCTTCCACTGGACAGTGAGTTTTAGAGCTTTCTTCAGCTCATCACAGTATGTCTCTAAATGCTCTAATTTACTTTTCAGCTCTCCCAACGAAGATTTCATCTCTGCAACTTCCATTAATGCTGCATCTCTATTTTCATTGGCTGCCATCAACTCTTTCTTCAATGACTCCAATGACATTATCCCCAAGTCCTTCAAAATTTGTGACATTTCTTCAGGTTCTGCTTGATTTATTGATGTGTTGCTGCTTTTGTGCTTCCTCTTAAGCCTAGGGAAAATCCATGAAAGGATTGGAGCTTTGGTTTTTGGTTGAGATTGAATTGATGTGTGAGAATCAGATAAAGGGACCCAATTCTTGTTATTGCTCTTGCTACCATTATGATCAGTTTCACTGCTGATAGTAGCAGGCTTGCACTTATTACAAGTAGTGATGGATTTGCAATCTCCTCCTGATGAAGCAGTTCTTCGGCTCGACTTGAGAATGTCCGCCCCTGGAGATGTTTGAAGAACAGTAATGTTGTGGTTTGCACAAGAACTACTTACAACAGATTTATCTTCGGATTGAAAAATGTGGGATTCCCTGTTGAATAAAAAAGAAGGCAGTGCCTTCCTCAAAGAAGATGTCTCCTTTTTGCTATCAGATAAATAATTTCTATCTTCTTCGTCTTCCTCGCCTGTTATTATTAGCCCAGACTCATCCCAATTTTCGAACAAAGACTGGTTATCGAATTGAATATGGTGATATCCAGCAGGCAAAGGTTCAACCTCATAACTCTGTTTCAAACTTGTTCAACTTAGTTAAACCTTCACTAGATAGATATGTACGTGAAATGATCAGAACATAAAAAGTGAGAATATTGAATTTCTGGGTTAGTCCAACGCATTTAAGATTCACCCTTTATTTAAGAACCTTCATTACTTGTGTGTATGGTTCAATCCAAAATGAGAAAATTCAGAAAATCACATTTAATAATTTTCTGAAAACAGCTTGTTTTCTTAATAAATAACTAAAAACTATTTTCTGAACTAATCGTGTTTCTTTTTTTGGTGTTTTCAGATTTTTGGATATGAAAAACTATACCTAATCATGAATCGAACCAAACAGGGCAGCTACTACAAAACAGTGAGGTTCAATTTACCCAATATTTGATCAAGAACAGAAAGAAATTGACTAGAAAATTAATCAAGAAATTTGAGATTCCTTGGTAGATTGATCATACTAAGTGAAATGAAGTTTCTGGGTCTTCAAAAATTAATGAATCTCTAGATAATTTAAGGTTAAAAAAGAGTACAGCACATACAACAAACAGTAAATTTACTGTAGCCCGGAAGAAAAATTAAAAAAAAAAAAAATTGCTTAGGAGTAGTGAGGAAAATAATGTTTTAAGATAAACAAATGCGAGGGAATTAGAGAAAGAAAATGAGAGTTACCGGAGTGAAAACGGGATATTCTTGAGCGGATAACTGAGAAGAAGGGCGTGAAATAGAGGGAGCAACAGTACAGTTGGGGAGTCTGAGATTTGCAGCAGCAGGGCTGCTATTTCCTTGCATCAAAGCAGCATGAACAGCTCTCAGCTCCACTGCTTTGGCAATGGCTGCCTTAATTTCTTCTTTACTAACTTCCTGATTGTTTTCCTCGAAAACTTGAGCAGCAGCAGCAGCAGAAGAACCCATGACGAAACAACTTCCTCACTTCCTCACTTGTAGAAGAGATTTAATACGAGAGAAAGAAGAAAAGAAGAAACTGAAAATTGCGTGTGAAGTTGTAGGATTGATTTGCAGAGAGGACGAACATATCTAGTGGAGAATTTTACGGAACCAGGAAAAAAAAAGGAAAATATTTTCCGAAATTCTGCGAGTTTGTCTTTGTGCTCAAATGGGTAGAGAGACAGAGGAGGAGAGCATGTGAATCCAAGGATGGCTGATACGTAGATTTCAAGCCTTTGTAGGCGTGGAGGAATGAAATTATCAAAATGCCCATGATTTTTTTCTCACGTTCTGCTCTTTCAATCTACCTAATTAGACTATAGAAGTAAGGTTTTTCTTCAGAGTCCCTATTTAATTGATTTAATTAGTAGTGTATTTGCATCTTCAAGACCACAAAGGTCAATATTACTTATATATATATATATATATATATATATAATCAAAATCATACTTATGCTGATATAGTATACGCTGAGTGAGTGATAATATTATTTTTTTATATTTTTTTTCTTTTAATATAGTATTATGATGTATTGTCATATAAACATAAATATACTTTTATATAAAGAAAGCATGCTTATATATATATAAAATGAGGATATTTAGATAGTTGAAGGTGAAAATTTTTTTTATTATTTACATCGTATCGAAAGTTAATACTAAAACATAATAATAAATATTAACCACATTGAATTTTTTATATGTCTGCTGATCATTTGTGAAGATTTAGTTAATTATGTTGGATTCATGGACAGGGTAGATTGGTTTACATATGAGGGTTAATTAATGCATCCAAAACCGAGGGTTAATTAATGCATCCAAAACCTGCCGCATTCGAATTATCAAGGCCATCAGTGGTCGATCGATATGTATTATACACTTAAGATTATTGTTCAATGTTTCCCATATAGTATTAACCAACCCTTCTTGATATAGTGCATGATTTAGATTTCTGTTATGAAGCTTTTGTTTTGTTGCATATGAATTGACTATAAAACCAAATAATAATTTTCACTGGGTCTTCTAATCTCATTTATATCAGAACCTTAACTGATGGAAAGGTATTGTCTAGAATTAACCTTCAAAATGTAGCTTTTATAGTTGACGTTCTAATGAAAAATAAAAAAAATAAAAAAGGGTATAGAAAGAGAGGCAACAATACAATTCAAAATATTAGACACTTTTCATAATTCAAGGAAAAGAGCAGCTACAATACTCATTTGGTTGAGTACACCGTAATTATTAACAGGTGACAAGCCAAAAGGGCATGCTATCATAACATGGAAAAAAAAAGAATTTTTTATTGATGTAAAAAAGAGCAAAGGCTGGTCTCTTCCCGAGGCGAAGAAATATTATCATATATCAAAAAAAAAAAAAAAATCTTATCAAATCTTATATCTGGGCAAGGGAAATTGGAAGAAACAGTCTTAAAACTCATTAAACAATCATCAGGATTTGATAAATCTAAAACCTAATTTTTATTTATTTTTTTTTTTTGAGATTAGGGTATCAAAGGACCACCCCATTGGTTCTTAAGCCACAGTCACAACCACCTTAAAATGTGGTTGTGATACTGTCGTTAAGGCATTTTTCAATGTAAGAAGCTTGTAATGTAAGTGATTTTTGTAAAATAAAAATGTTAAGAAGGAACTTGAAGCATTTCTGTTTTTATGGTTCAAGTGCATCTAACTTAGCTTTCCACCAAAAATAAAAAATAAAAAAATAAAAGAACGAAAAAAGAAAAGAACAAAAAAAATAAAAAGCTAACTCTAATCCAACACAAGTCATTTGGGAAAGAGTGTGGGGGCCTTTGTGTACCAGAAAAAATTATGAGTAGCTGTATTCTGCCGAAAGGTAGTGAGGTGCGGAGAAGAGAAAATTCCAACAACCACTCAATACTGGATGTTATCTCTTTTCTGAAAGCAGTGGAAAACTACTGAAAATGTAAGGGGGGACCAAATAGGTCATTTTACAAAATTACCCCTGCTGTGAGGTTCCTACTTCATGGGTCTGACCCAAAAATATCAAGATCAAAAAAGAGCGCAGGACTAAACTTAATTTTTTTATTGCTATCTTTATTCCCATCTCCCTTAGATTACATGAAATGAAATCCCATAGACTATTAAAAATGTTAATTTGTTGAGTTTTGTGCGTGGTTCCATGATCACTTTCCCACGTATTATGTTAACCTAATTTTAACTTTCTAAACCAACCACTACAAAAGCTGTTGGGCATTGTCAACCTCCACATGCACAAATTCATTTTCTATCCTTTTGGGGCAGCAATATAGCTTTATAGCTGTTTTTATTTATTTATTTATTTTTATTTTTTTAAAATTGAGTCCTTTACCTATATCATATTTGGGGGAATTAGTGGTTCTTTGTTTTATTAATTGAGAGCCTATGATAGACATTGAATCCGGATAATTGTTGATACAGTATGTTATATATATATATGGATTATCTATTTTTATACTATATGCTAAAAAAAGCCTATACATCTACTATTAGTGTAATTCTTGCAATAGACCTTTAAAGCTTGAAAGTTGTATGTTCCAAGCAGAAGTATGCAAAGGGTAAATAATTAAAGTTTAAATAAGGCCCACTCATGTACTTGAGAAAATAAATAAATTATCCTTTTAACTTCCTTATGCAATCTTGATCGTGTAATTATTTTTATATCGTAAGCGTACGATAGTCAAGTAATTCTACTATTAATGCCCAAAATTAAAATGATTTCAATTTTATCTAGGTGAATCAAAATAGATTGATTAAGTGCTAAAATGTAAAGTAGACAAAATCAAAGCTAATTAATACAAATTAAATGAAAATTGGAGAGAAATCAATGAATATGGGTTTCTAGAAGATTGATCTTACTATGTTTTCTCTTATGGTTTTCCTTTGATTGTGCTATTGAATTAACTTTTAGATTTATAAATCATGGATTCTAATCCATCCAAACCTCTCCCTCGAGTGTAATTTGAACATCTATCCTTAAAATATCAATTCCCTCTCTCGAGTGCAAAGCAATAGATTAAGAACGCATTAAGATTTATAATCCATTTTGGATGATTTCAAAGGGTTTCGTAGGTCTCTCGACTTGATACTAATGCCTTAGGTCACAATTTTCCCAATCCCATTCAGTACCACCTCTCTCATGTATAATATACCAAATCTTGGTTCATTTAAAAAGTGGCCAGCAATTTGAAAACATGAAACATTGAAAATTACAAACAAACCCAAAAAATCATTTAATAACACATAAATAATAATCAAACCATAAGATCAAACATAGATCAATCAAACCTCTAGATTAAAAGTTTAACTCATGTTCATATTCAAAGTTACAAGATAAAAAAGATAGAAAACAAGGAAAGAAAACATATCAAGAGATAAAAAAATGAAAAGAAAAGCTTAAAATCCCCTTTAATGGTGATCTTCTTCTTCTTCTTCCTCTTGCCTCCTTCTTGCTTGCAATCCAAGTCTCTTCTTTTCTTGCCTCTCCTATTCTAAAACTCTCTAATCTACTTAAAAATGTGTTTCTATATGCCTAATAAAACCCTAAAACGACTTTATATACGCAAGTGGGTAAAAAGACAAAAAGGGGCAAGAAAAAAAAAGTAAAAACTCAAGTTTCGTACAATTGTGCACACCTGGAGCCGGGGCACCCATTTCTTGTGCCGCGGCACCCAGTTTCGGCTTTGTGCACTGTTTTGGACATTTCTTCTTGAATCTTTTCATCACTTCTTGCACATGTTCTTAACCATGTTCTTAACCTCTTTTGAGTTTCATTTCAACCACTTTAAGCTCCTTATTTACCTACAAAGCAAAGCAAAAACCAAGTGTAAATACTATGAAATTAATCAAAGCATTACACTATAAGCAAATAAACTCAAAGTAAATGATTCCTAATATATTAACATGTATCAAAATGTGATTTATTCATGATAAAAACCTAAGATAACACGTAAATGAACCTAAAATAACTAAGTATGCTAATCATGCAAAAACACCTAAAAACTACACAAATGAACCTAAAAATATAATATATTAACATGCAAAACAACTAACTAAAACTCACCTTATCAAATTCCCCCAAACTTAGACTTTGATCGTCCTGAGCAAAGAAAAAAATAAAGTTGAACAAACAAATTCCTCACATATTCCAAAATGAACAAGGATTTAACTTTGCAAAAATGAATTCTCATGATCTCGAAGACAACATACATTTCATACAACATAACTCAAGGAAAACTTTGAAAGTTTAAAGTTGTTGTCTAGAATTTTAACCTACAAAACCATGCTTTCTCTTCTATCCTCATTGACAAACAAGCACAAAAATCATTCACATGACCACTCATAAATCATATAGACCAATGCAAACAAGATAAAAATATGATCTCAACAAAACAACACATGAACTTCTTATCTTTGCTTTTCACACTTCTGTTCACTAATGTAGGATTCACACCGATTGAGATCAATAGGTCTTTATTAAGCTTGTAATGTAAGGCTAAGGAAAAGGGTATGATAAAATGTATAAAATGAAGCTCATTACACCCAAAACATCTTTGATACATAATTATTTTTACACATCCCATGCGTTACAAAATAAACCATCACATCATCCCAAATACATCCCTACACTTATTCATTTCATTCATTGATGAAGAAACATACCTTCTCTTTTCATTCATTTCATTTTTCATCTTTCCTTTTCTTCTTTTTACTCATTTTGAACCTTTTCTCATCACCTTCACATAGCATATTTTCATTCTTTTCATTCTTCATCTTTCCTTTTCTTCTTTTTACTCATTTTGAACCTTTTCTCATCACCTTCACATAGCATTTTCATTCCATAGCACATTTACATGTAAATTCCCATGAAAAATAACCCAACCCATTACAATTCACATCTTTCAAAGAGTTAAGGGTGCAAGGGTGAAAAATAAGAAAAATTCAATCAAAGGCCTTGACTAATCATTTTAGGTGACAATGAACAATATATAAGGCTCAAAATAGGGTGACTAGGGGCAATACAACAGTTAGGTGGGCTTTATGGCTCAATCTATCCAAGCATGGCCTAAATCATATCTCTCATGGTGTGATTCATAGGATTTCACCTCAAGAAATGATCAAACAAGTTCTAGAGTTCAATTTGAAAAGTGAGATTTAATGATGCTTGACTTGCAAAATCTCAATTTAAACAGCAAGTGGAACTCATGATCATGATTTCATATCAAAAGTCAACAAAAATGTCCAATAAACATGGCAAAGCAAATCGAGGACAGATACTTAAGAGTACTTTCTAATTTTCCAAAAGTTATGCTAAAAAATGAGTGCTAATCCTGTCATGGATCATCCATACAACTTGTCACAAGCAAACACAACCGCAAGTAATTCCTTTTCCGCTATTGTGCAGTTTTGTTGGGCATCATCAAGAGTACATCTTGCATAGTAAACTGCCTAGAACGACTTTTCCCTTCTTTGGCCAAGAACCGCACCAATAGCATAATCACTTGCATCGCACATGATCTCAAACTATTCTTCCTAAGTATGTACCACCATAATAGGAGCGAAGATAAGAGCTTGCTTGAGATGTTCAAATGCCTTCACACATTCTTCATTGACACACAAAGGGTGCATCCTTCTCGAGTAGGTTGCATAAAGGCTTAGTTATCTTGGAAAATTCCTTTGATAAATCTTTTATAGAAACCCGCACGACCCAAGAAGCTTCGAGTTTCTTTGACATTGGCTAGGTAAGTGAGCTTCTCAATGGCCACTATCTTGGCCCTATCAACTTCTAACCCCTTTCAAGACACTTTGTGGCCAAGTATAATCCCTTCTTGGACCATGAAATGACATTTCTCCCAATTGAGCACTAAATTCTTGTCTTCACATCTTTGCAACACCAAGGCAAGATTTTTTAATGATCAAATGAAGATCCAAAGACTGAAAAGTCATCCATGAATACCTACATAATGTCGTCCACCATGTCTCATACACCTTTGAAAGGTTGCTGGAGCATTACACAAACCAAATGGTATTCTTCTAAAAGCAAATGCACCATAAGGACAAGTGAAGGTAGTATTTTCTTGATCTTCGGGAGCTATGGAAATTTGATTGTATCTTGAGTACCCATCAAGGAAGAAATAATACTAGAAACCCGCTAGCCTGTCTAACATCTGATCAATAAAAGGAAGGGAAAAATGATCCTTTCTTGTGGCCTTATTCAACTTCTTGTAATCAATGCATACTCTCCATCCTGTGACGGTCCTTGTAGAGATCAACTCATCATTTTCATTCTTCACAACTGTGATGCCACCCTTCTTAGGTACAACCTGAACTGAGCTCACCCATGAACTGTCAGATATGGAATATATGATCCCTGCCTTTAGCCATTTGAGGATTTCTACTTTCACAACTTCCTTCATAGCTAGGTTCAATCTTCTTTGATGCTCCATTGTAGGCTTGTAAAACTCTTCCTTCAAGATCTTGTGCATGCATATGGTAGGACTTATACCCTTGATATCCGCAATAAACCATCCAATGACAGACTTGTGCTCTCTCAAGATTCTCAACAACTTTTCTTCTTGCATCTTGGATAGGGATAATGAAATGATAACTGGAAAAGTAGACTTGGCCTCCAAAAATGAATATTTATGATGATCTGGCAATGGCTTCAATTCTAGTCTTGGAGCACTCAACTCTTGTGAAAAAGCCACGTCTTTAATGTTCTCAATCTTGACTTGGAAAGATTCCTCAATAGATGCCTCAAAAGTCAATAGATAATGCTTGTCCTCATCATTTTCCACCAAATTTTCAAAAATCGAATGAACAAGACACCTATCCAAAGGTTCCACTTGTTAACCTATACGACTCATCACTTGCTCGTCCCTAAATATACTGTGGTATAGTATATTTTGATGATCACAAACAAAGTATTTTTCGATGGCAACGAGTGTTTATTAAGATTTCATCAAAGCACCTAAGGAAAACAAAAAGGCAAGGAACGACTTGGTCAAGGAACTCAAAGATCACATCCAACGGTCATGCTCGTTTCAACCAATGAATATCAACGATCACATCATGATTTCAAGAGCACTTCACTCGAACGATTCGATCAAGCTTCAAGTTTACATCTCTCGATCAACGTTCAAAGTCATTCAACCCCGCGCAAAATTCTTATTGAAGATCTCATAATGAAGAGTTGGATTTAACGGTTATGAGAAATGAGAAATACGCAAAGCATTTAAGGTATATCTTTCTCTAATCGTTATTGCTCAAAATGTTTTTCAAAACCATGAATAAATCATCTGCATATGTTTTTCAAATCTGCATGTTTTGATCATACGTTTTACAGTATTTCAAATTATTTAATTTTATATATTTAATTTGAAATATACTGAGTTTATATTCGCATTTATCGAATATTTAATCGCAAGTCAAAATTATTTTCAAAGAATCTTTCAGGACGCTAATGATTTAGCAGCGCTCTCTTGAACTTGTTAAGTTAGGACACTAATAACTCATTAGGACGCTAATAACGTTCTAGGTTGAATTGAACTGATTTGTTAGGACGCTTACTTGTATAGTAGCGACCTCCTTTATTAGTCAACCTCTGAAGATGTCAGGAGGCTGACTCAGCATCAGCTCACTGAAAGATGTCTTAAGTTCTTCAAAGAATATTTCTTTGAGGGCATTGATAGTTATAAGTTGAACAATCTATCAAGATGCTATCTGGATCGAAGCGCCCTCACCTTTTGGGAATCAACTTATTAACTTTCAGGACGCTGATTGTCCTTCAACGTGCTTGTGTCTTTGTTTGAAATATTTTTAATTGGTAGGACACTTACATTGTTATAGCGCCCTCATGTTTTGTTTTATGTTTTAAACTTGCAGCCTTACTCGGATAGTAGCGCCCTCGTACATTGAATTGTTTTAAAACATAGCAGGACGCTAACTGTGCATTAGCGCCCTCAGGTTCAAGTTTTTAAGTGTCAAAGTAAGTCATGACGCTTACGAGTTAGTAGCGCCCTCACTTAAGTGTTCAGCAGGACGCTTATACGTAATGAACGCCCTCAAGGAAGAAAACAACATTGTTGATATTATGCGTTAGGACACTAATTACGGAATCAGGATGCTAATTCAACAATCGTCACTGTTCGAATAAGTACACTACATCAGTTTACTTTTTCTGAACGAACCTTTGCATAGAGTCTTTTTCAGACTTATCATAAATCGTCTCTGATACATGAAATTAATTTTTCTAAAACTTTACTTTTTCATGAAATCTGAAAAAAACCAAAATATTAGTGAAACTCGCAGTTTCCATTTTCATATAACATTCTAGCCGTTGTGTGTAAACGTTCATATTATTTGAACTTCAAATGTCTAACAACTATGTCCCACTAAGTCTATAAGTATCAACACTTAGGATCAAACAACTTACCAATCTATTTGTATTGTGCCAATACTTTTTGAAAACGTCTATGTCAAAATGTTTTTCATTATCTAAACTTTTAAAGTATTTTTCACTGATACTTTTACGATTACAAAAGATTTTCATATTGAGCTTTAATTATACTTCATCTTTGAAAATCTATTTTTACTAATATCTACTCAGATTCTTTGCATTGATTCATACTAGATTTCATTCTTGCTGAAGATAGAATTTGAGAAATAATTTGAGATATACAGTTGTACTTGATTTCATCGCTTAAGTATTATATTGAACTATATTAGTAGTTACGTTAAGTACTGATCACAGAACCAGAAGTTTTCATACTTATATTTTATATCTATTTTGGAAACTGTTTGTGTTTATGATTTACACTAGTCCTTCGTTTTTCTAAATCAATGTTTATTTGGTATCATATTATTTTCGAAGAAGCACTGATTTTTATATTACATCATTCATGCTTTTCAAAAATGCACTTGAGCAATATCGAACATTGAAAGGTAAATGACTGTAGGTTTATTTCAACTTAGCATTACCTATTTCATATTTCATATCTTTGTAATGCTATGTAATGAGCTTAATTGTAAAGCGTTCTATTACGTTAGAACCAATCAACATTATTGTGTTGTAATGCTGGTGTTTCTGGACTGAAACAACGAGGACAAGTGAATGTAGTTCACTTAATGATTTTAGGATTGAAATAATGTAAGGTTATCTCTGAACCTATAAAAGAGAAAAAGGTTCATCCTTACCTGCAAGTAGGAAACCGGTTCATCCTAATCCTGTAAAAGGATAGGTGCGTCCTTAACCTGTAAAAGGATAGGTTATCTCTTAACCTGTAAAAGAGAAACAGTTGTTCCTCATCCGGTAAAAGGATCACGGTTCTTCCTTATCCTGTAAAAGGAAAACGGTTCTTCCTTATCTCGTAAAAGGAAAACGGTTCTTCCTTATCTCGTAAAAGGAAAACGATTCTTCTTTATCCCGTAAAAGGAACATGGGTTTCTCCTCATCCAGGAAAAAGAAAATTTGGTTCATCCTTAGTCTGTGAAATGATAGATTTGCCTTTAACCTGTAAAAGGGCAGTTGTAACGGTTTGGTTCTCACCCATAAGAGAATCAGTTAGTGGATTGAGAAAATCCTAATTGGGAGATTAGGTAGTGGACGTAGGCTTAGCCGAACCACATAAACACATGACACTTAATGTATGAAATGTCCTAAAACACACCTAAACCATGCTCTAAAACCTATCTAAATATGCAACTATCAAATACCTCCAAACTTAGGACTTTGATCGTCCCGAGCAAAGGGAAAATAAAACTAGAAACTCATAATTAACATATCCCTTCTAAAGTTACAATCTCGCACAATTAAAGACTTAACACAACATTATAAAAGAAACATACATGGCCTCCAAGATTACACCAAAAAGAATATTCACTTCTAAGAAAAAATTCAAGAGTATAGAATTGTCTAGAATTTCAACCCAACTCGTACCAAGTTTCACTTTTGATTCTTTCACACATAAGTATATAACTAATCTCATCAAACTAATCATGCAAGTCATGAATAAGTGCAAGCAAGTGTTAAGTGTAAGATCTCAAAATATATAATTTAAGTTGGAACTCCATAGGCAAGTTTTTCACACCCCTCTCCACTAATGTAGATCACACACCATTCAGAATTAATAGGTCTTTCATAGGTTGTAATGTAAGGCCTAGGTTCAAAGGTAGGAAAAAATAGGAAAATTTTAGCTCAAAAAGTACCCTAAACACTTTGATCAATTTTTATCATCCACTACATTACTTTGGAAACCAAAAACCCCTCTTTTTCAGTGCATATATCCACTTTACAATTCACACTTTTATTCACATCCCATTCTTTTGTTTGCTTCTTATCATCATTCATTTTTATTTTTATTTTTATATGAGTGCTACACCCCCAAACTTATTTATTTTTCAACACAAGTGTAACACCCTGTTTCTTCTTTTCTTTTTCACTACAACTCACAAGCAAACTTCACATTTCTTTTCTTTTCTTTATTACCCTTTATCTTCACTTTTTTTTGTCTCTTTTTTCATTCCCCATTCTCAACCTTTCAAATAATAACACTCCAACAAGATCAAAGTGTATAAGGTACATAGGTTGAAAAACAGATAATTTCAACATATAAAGCTCAAAGTTCATCACGCATAGGTAACAAAGAAAACAACATTCAACTCAAAATGGGAATTATAAATACAACAAAAATTATGGTAGGTTATTAGGCTCAAACGTTTTCAAACATGGCCTAAATCATCTTCCTCATGGTGTGTTAACTAGGATTTCACCTCGAGTGGTGATCAAACTTGTTCTAGAATCCCTAGAGATCTAAGATATGACTTAGCATGCAAAGTCCATTCCCAACAATCTCAATCCAGTGATCAAAAATCATGTACATTTGGTTAAGTCTCTCCAACAATTCTCAGCAAAAAATTGGATCAAACACATAGACATATAGGTAACTCTCTACATTCTCCTATTGTTTCATATCTCTAAAGTGTCATCTTATCATTGGTCCAAAAAAAAGTCTAAAATTGTAGAAAATTGTGACCACCTAACCTAAACTAATGCATACTCAACTAACATACCATATGACAAAAATTCAAAACTCTCCCCCCAAACTTAAAGCAAGCATTGTCCTCAATGCATGATATAAACAAATAAAGAAAAATAGAGGCATATAAGAGAGAAAGGAGTTTAGAAAACCCCCTAAACCCAAATGGGTAAAGATGCGCACCATTTGTCTCTCCTAGTTGCTCCAAGAGATCCCCCAACTTACTTTAGAACCTGGAAAGGAAAAAAAAAACTTGTTAATGAACAAAATTCAAATTCTATACTACAATGACTCAATTAAAAATTAAAAATTAGAGCATTAAAGCTTATAAAACTTCAAAACAGATGGGTTACCTCCCATCTAGCACTTGGTTTATAGTCATCAGCCCGACTTCCTCTTCTCATCAAGGTGTTTCATCAAGAAGTAAGGCCTTTTCATTCCTTTTATCTTGACCCCTAAAGTTTCTTAACCGTTTCTTCTTGACTTGAGAAAAAGATCCATCTTTTTGCTTATGCTCAATCATAGTACTCAACAATTTTTCTTCTTCAACATTAGGCATCAAATACAGGTCTTTCCACACCAAGGGAGGAGGGTCATCAAAATTCTCAATTTTTTCCACATAATGCTCCAAGGTATTGTTCGATGTAGGCTTTTCATAAGCCTTGGTAGCACACTCATCAATTACCCTCTTGACATCAATCCCGTTGCATCTATTCTTCCTACCGGGAGCTTTGGGTATATTGTAGATCTTAAACATCACCTTTTCTTCACTAACCCTTAAAGTAAGCTCACCAAGCTCCATATCTATCAATGCTCTCCCAGTAGCAAGGAATGGTCGCCCAAGTATAAGAGGAATATCGCCATCTTCCTCCATGTCCAAAACTACATAATCCACCTGGAAGATGAACTTGTCCACCTTCATTAGCACGTCCTCAATGATACCCCAAGGGTATGTAAGTGATCGATCCGCTAGTTGCAAAAATATTGTAGTTGGCTTCACCTCGCCAAGCCCCAATTTCCTGAAAATGGACAAAGGAATTAAGTTAATGCTTGCACCTAAATCACATAAAACATTACTAAAATTTAAAGGACCAATGGTGCAAGGTATATTGAAACTCTCTGGATCCTTCAGCTTTTGTGGAAGCTATCTCTGTATGATTGCACTACACTCTTTCGTAAGCTTTGCCGTTTCGAATTCTTTTAGCTTCTTCTTTTTCAACATAACTTCCTTCATGAAATTCATGTAGTTTGGCATCTGCGCCAGTGCATCTGCAAAAGGAATGTTAATGTGATTTTTTTTAAAATATCAAGAAACTTGGCGAATTGCTCGTAAATCTTTTTATTTTGGAATCTTTGAGGAATAGTAGTTTTGAGTTTAGGGGGGTTATCCGGGAAAGTGATAGAACCAAGCCGGTAGGGCCTCTCATGTGGCTTATCCCCCTTTTGTGACTCGACCTCCTTCTCTTTACTCGGCTCAGTCTCAATGCATATCTCTTCATGCTCTTCAATGGGTGGTGATGGTGTGCTTAGGCTAGGATCAGCCCTCTTTACTTCCTTTCCGCTTCTCAAGGTGATGGCGTGCCACTACTCTTTTGGGTTCACTTCGGTGTTGTAGTGACCCCCTTTGTTAGGCATTCATCTGTGATGCTAACTGCCCCACTTGCACCTCTAAATTATTGATAGAAGCCCTTGTCTCCGTTATGAAAGTATTCATCAACTCATCACAAGTAGGCTTCTTATCTTGGGCTTGAGTGTAGATACCCGGTGGAGGTTGTAAGGTATTCCTTGTATTGGCATAGGAGAAATTCTCATGATTACGAACACCCAGGTGGTATTGATTTGGCACACCTTGATTATTTCTATAATTGTACCCTCGGTTGTTGATGTATTGTATTTGCTTATCCAATGCTTCATTGCCCGAATAGCCCAAATTCAACGCCGCCGCTTTCTTAATAGATGGTTGTGCACTTTGAGTGGTAAGTGCAGTAAGTTGATGTGAGAAGCTTGAAATTTGTGCCATAAGGGATATGATGGGATATACTTAATGTAACCCGACTACCTTCTTCACCATGGATCTTGCCCCTGGAACTTCATAGGTATTGGTAGCCATTTCCTCGAACAAGCTACATGCCTCAAGAGTAGTCTTAGACAATAATGAACCGCCGGCCGCCGCGTCTACTAAAGTTCTTGTAGAAAACATCATCCCATTGTAGAAAAGTTGAAGTTGTAACCAATCTTGAAACCTGAGGACATTTCCTCAACAACTCCTTGAATCTCTCCCAAGAGTCATATAGAGACTCTGACTCTTGTTGCTTGAATTTCCCAATTTCAGTTCGTAGTTGGGCGGTCTTGGTAGGAGGAAAGAACTTATGTAGAAACTTGTATACCATGTCCTCCCATGTTACTATATTATTTGGTTGCAAGGATTGCAACCATGCTCTTGACTTGTCCCGAAGTAAGAAAGGGAACAACCTCAGTCTAATGGTGTCTTCAGGAACACCATTCATCTTCACAGTGTCACACATCTCCAAGAAAGTGGTGATGTGGATAGTTGGATCTTCCATAGGGGAACCTCCAAATTGGTGATGCTGGACCATCGAGATCAAAGCCGGCTTAACACAAAGTTGTTCGCATTTATGTGAGTGCGAACAATACTCGAGTAGTTGTCGTTGATAACCGGTTTGAAATAATCCCTCAATATCAACTGATTCGGATTATCCGCCATTGTTTCATCTTCTCTTCTTCTCTCTTGCCTCAGTCTTCCAATAGTACGTTCAATCTCATAATCAAACGGTAGTACTTCAAGACTTCTTGCCCTTTGCATAAACTCCTATAAAACAGAAACTAAGAAAGAAAATCAGAGAATAAAAAAAAACAAAATATAGAAATCTAAATTAAAATCAAAGATAAAAAAACACGATATTAGTGAAAACTAATAATTATCCTCGGCAACGGCGCCAAAAACTTGTTGCATACAAACCACAAGTGTACGGTGCCAAGTTATAATAAAGTCCAATAAGATACCGGGTATCGTCCTCAGGGATAATTACGACACTAGCTATCACGTTTCATCCCTAACTTTATCTAGACAATTAAAATCGAATGATGGAGTGATTAAAATAGCAATTAAAGCAATTAAATACTAACTAACAAGCAATGTAAATCGGATAGGAAAACAGTGATGGACAGGTTTAGAGGTTCGATGTCAGCTCACTCCCAACTATGTCTATATAAATATATTATTATTAAATCCAGTCCTTTGCCTATAAATCAAAAATCCTAACCTTTCTAATCCCCTCTTTTGGAGCATTGATTAGAGCATATTCTTGTTGCTTTGGTTTAATTCTTTCGATGAAAACCAAAGACAACAACAACTCACTAAGTTCTATGATTTCCTCCAAACGACTTCAAAGGGTCTCGATCTCCTTGTGAGTCTCACGATAACCAAGGCTATTCTCTCCATATTCCAACCCAAGGTACCCTCTTGTGAAGCATTTACCTCGAGTCTATGATCGGTCAATCCTTGATCGAGGGATCAAAAGCATTACACTCAGTAAAGTATAAATAAACTAAGAACTTTCATTAAGAATAAATAAACAATAAAATCTAAGACATAATCTCAAGTTGGATCAATCTACACCTCTAGAAACGAGGTTTAGTTCATAACTAAAGAGATGAAAACAATCAATAATGGTTTAAACATGAATCAGGACAAAAGAAAGCAAACTAGAGTGTTGTAGAGATTTTCAATGGTTTTCAATGTCGATCACTTCTCCACTTTGCTCTAGCCGTCTCCCTTCTCTTCCCTAATGTCTTCCTCTCGAAAAACCCTAAATTTTGATATATTATAAGCCCCCAAGTTGTCCAAAATCAGAATTAGAAAGTGTGTAAAAATTTCTAAAAATGTTATTCCGTGAACAGTTACGGAGCTGCAACACCGTGCCTGGCGCCGCAGTGTCGTTTCCTGGCGTTGCAGTGCCCATAACTTTGAAATTTGTGCTATTTTGTGGACTTAGCCAATTTTTTCCTCCTTTCTGACTTGGGTTCTTCATTATTCTCCTTGGGAACTTCTAGAACATGTTTTCATCATCCAAAACCATAACTAACACATCTTAATTCCTACAAAACGAAAACAAATCAAATAAAAAACACACTCAAACATATAATGAATCAAATTATAACTTATTGAACTAAAATAATGCATGAAAACCAATTTATTCCTAAACTATCAAATGCGTTAAAACTAACATAAACACATGACACTAATGTATGAAATGTCCTAAAACATGCTCTAAAACCTATCTAAATATGCAACTATCACTTATCAAAAGAAGAAGTACCAATAATACAAGGGATAGTGAAACTCTCTGGATCTTTGAGCTGTTGAGGTAACTTCTTTTGTAAAATGGCATTACACTCCTCAGCTAGCTTGACAGTCTCAAACTCTTCTAGCTTTCTCTTCTTTGACATCGCATCCTTCATGAACTTTGCATAATTTGGCATTTGCTCCAATGCATCTGCAAAAGGAAAATTGATGTGAATTTTCTTGAAAATGTCTAAAAACTTAGCAAATTGATCATCAAGCTTTTTCTTTGGAGAATATTGAGGATAAGGAATAAAAGTTTTAAGGATAGGAGGGTTATCCGAAAATGTGATGCGGCCCGAAACACAGTCATCCTTCATAGGCTCTTTTTCTTTCTCATTTGCAACTCCTTTGCCTTTGTGTAGAACTTCCTCTTGAACTTCTTCTTGAGCATGTGATGATGATGAAGGAATAGATGATGAAGAAGGAGTAGGCTTGACAATGCTTGGTGAAGGATCACTTTCAACTTCTTTGCCACTTCTTAATGTAATAGCCTTGCATTGCTCCTTTGGGTTCACCTTCGTATTGCTTGGGAAGGAGCTACTTTGTTGAGCATTTATTAATAAAGCTATTTGCCCAATTTGAACCTCTAAGTTCTTGATTGAAGCATTCATATTTGCCATGTGAGTCTCAATATTACTAACCCTTACCCATTCTTCTCAAACTTATTTGATGTCTCTCCAATGAATTTTGCCAAAATATCTTTAATTGGTGTCTTCCTCTCTTGTGTTTGTGGATTGAATCCCAGAGGTGGTTGCAACACATTCCTAGTGTTGGAGTAAGAAATGTTCTCATGATTTCTAACACTTGGATGGTATTGATTCGTAACTTACCTCTGCTCTCAATTGTGCTATCCTTCCAAGTGTGAAGAACTTCTGAAGAAATTTTTAAACCATTTCTTCCCATGTAGTGATGCTCCCTGGTAACAAATATTGGAGCCATGCTCTTGCTTTATCTCTCAAAGAAAATGGGAACAATCTCAACCAAATTTGCTTTTTAAGAACACCATTGATCTTCACTTTGTCACACATTTCCAAGAATGTATTGATGTGAACGGTTGGATCTTCTTGAGGTGCTCTGCCAAATTGGTGTTGTTGAACCATTGTAATCAAAGCAAGCTTCAACTCAAAATTGTTTGCATGATTGACGACATTGTTATACCGGAGTAGTTGTTGTTCACCACAGGCTTGAAGTAATCCCTTAAAGGCAATTGATTGTTTTCTTCGGCCATACCTTCTTCTTCTACTCTTCTATCTCTTCTCAATCTCCCAAATGTTCTCTCAATCTCCGGATCAAGAGGTACAATTTCAACACTTTTTATTCTTTGCATGAACCAATCAAACCTATCAAGAAAAGAGAAAAAATTAAATCAAATAAGACCAAAATCACTTCCTAATGGTATTAATAAAAGTAGAATTGGTACTTCCCCGACAATGATGCTGAAAACTTGATCGTGTAATTATTTTTATATCGCAAGTGCATAATAGTCAAGTTATAATATATCCGATGAGAATCGGGTTATCCTCCTCAAGGAAAGTAATTCTGCTATTAATCCCCAAAATTAGAATGATTTCAATTTTATCTAGGTGAATCAATATAGATGGATTCAGTGCTAAAATGTAGAGTAAACAAAATCAAAGCTAATTAATGCAAATTAGATGAAAATTGGAGAGAAATCAATGAATATGGGTTTCTAGAGGATTGATCTCATTATGTTTCTTTTTCTCTTATGGCTTTCAAAGGATTGTGCTATTCAATTAACTTTTAGATTTATAAATCATGGATTCTAACCCATCCAAACCCCTCTCTCGAGTGGAATTTGAACATCTATCCTTAAAATATCAATTCTTTTTCTCGAGTGCAAACCAATAGATTAAGAACGCATTAAGATCTATAATCCATTTTAGATGATTTCAAAGGGTTTCGTAGGTCTCTCGACTCGATACTAATGCCTTAGGTCACAATTTCCCCATTCCATTTGAATACCACCTCTCTCGAGTGTAAGATACCAACTCTTGGTTCATTCAAAAAGTGGCCAGCAATTTGAAAACATTAAACATTGAAAATTGCAAACAAACCCAAAAAATCATTCAATAACACATAAATAATAATCAAACCATAAGATCAAACATAGATCAATCAAACCTCTAGATTAAAAGTTTAGCTCATGTTCATATTCAAAGATACAAAATGAAAAAGATAGAAAATAAGGAAAGAAAACATATCAAGAGCTAAAAAAATAAAAAGAAAAGCTTAAAACCACCTTTTTTGGTAATCTTCTTCTTCTTCATCCTCTTGCCTACTTCTTGCTTGGAATCCAAGTCTCTTCTTTTCTTGCCTCTCCTCTTTTAAAAACTCTCTAATCTACTTTAAAATGTGTTTCTATATGCCTAATAAAATCCTAAAATGACTTTATATAAATAAGTGGGTAAAAAGACAGAAAGGGGCAAGAAAAAAACCTAAAAAATGCAAGTTTCGCACAACTGTGCACACCCGTCACCAGGGCGTCCATTCCTTGAGCCGCGGTGCCCAGTTTCTGGAAACCCATAAACTACCACCACCATCTGGGCGCCATAGCGCCTAGTTTCGGCTTTATGCACTGTTTTGCACATTTCTTCTTCAATCTTGTCATTACTTCTTGCACATGTTCTTAACCTCTTTTGAGCGTCATTTCAACCACTTTAAGCTCCTTACTTACCTAAAAAGTAAAACATAAACCAAGTGTAAATATTATGAAATTAGTCAAAACATTACACTATAAGGAAATAAACTCAAAGTATATGATTCCTCAAATAACATGTATCAAAATGTGATTTATTAATGACAAAAACCTATAAAAACCTAAAATAACACGTAAATGAACCTAAAACAACTAAGTATGCTAATCTTGCAAAAACACCTAAAAACTACACAAATGAACCTAAAAATGTAATATATTAACATGCAAAACAACTAACTAAAACTTAACTTATCAAGTTTCAAACGAAGTTTATTGGCCCAGATACACGTCCAAGAGGGGGGTCAATTGGAAGGTTGCAGGTGTTTAACCTTTCAAAAAACAATAGAAAACACAATCAAGTAAAGCAAATGACAGGAAATAAAGAACATACCAGATTTAACGTGGTTCGACACTCGAGGCCTACGTCCATGATTTGATCTTCTCAATCAAGATTTTCACAAAACCTCCAACTAAAGATCCTACTTTGAGGGTGAGGATCAAATCGGTTACAACACTCACTTCACAGGTGTGAGTTACCTTTACAAGAGCCTAATCACTCTCTCTTAATCTCACCAGTGACACAAGTCATTTTACAATGATGAAATGATACAATACAAAATGGAAGATGTTCTCTTACCAAGAATGTTACTACATTAACCCTTATGACCCATAAGAGATATTTTGATGATTAAAAACCACATTACAAGCCATATTCCATATGATGATGATACAGGTAGCTTAATGCAAGAGCTTCCTAAAGAGTTATCAAGTCAAATGAAGATCGAGTTGGACAAAGCTTAAGTATCAGAGGCTACTGTGATTATTTCTTAGTTTGTTTAGACTATCTTAGGATTGTAGAGCTTCAAATGATTCGAGTTTAGCAAATTCATTGTACCTATCAAAGCTTTCAAAATGAATTTTCACAAAGTTTCACGATTTAGATTTTTGATGAAAATGAGTTTGACTGATTGATTAAAATGTTTCTGAATGAATTTCAAATTCTATAAATGATTTATGTTCATTTGATTTGATCTTAAGTGTATAAAGATTGATTTAATTCATAAGATTTCGAAATGGAAAAATAGTTGAATTTTTATTAGTGTCGAGCGGGACGCTAATAGCGCTCAAAACACTCAAGCAGTAGCCAGTTCACTTAAAATCAGGCCAAAACTGCAGGAAACTCTTATCGCTACAGGATGCTCAAGATTTTGGAGAAATTTGGGAGCAAGTTTCCGTAGAACCCTCAAGTGTAGTAGCGCCCTCCCTGAACTGACTGAGATCAACTCGTTTCTCGGGTTGACGTCCTATCAGGATGTTGTTACTACTATAGGATGCTCATAAGCAAGTTGAGTCTTCTGGACTTTAACTTTGCAAGGTGTTGTAAGAGCTTTAGGACGTGTTGGATTGGTGACCCTCACCCTCTTTGATTTTGATGATTCCAAATGATATATCATGTGATCTAACATATTTGTTGAGTATGTTTCAGTATAATATTGTATGATTGATCTTAAGAACAGAGACAAAGACAATACTCCCCAAGTGTAGATCAAGACTGAGGTTCGGATATAAAACACAAAGTACATGTGAACCATGAGTCAAGGAATCAAGTCAACTGAGGTCAAGCTAGAAGTCAACCTAAGTCAACCAGAGATCAAGGCATGAGAGCTCAAGGATATACATCAATGTAATTGTTTAGATCTCTTAGGTTGTAGGTTTTTTCTGTTGATCCAATTATCCTCATGTCCCTTACAAGAGTATGTTCCTTATGTGAAAGATATTTTGATGATTACAAACCATATTATGTTTATAATAATATTGTATACATGACATATCTAGTCCTACATGAAAGTTTCGAAGAATCAATGATGCATGGTGAACGTGTGGTCAAGATCTATCTGAAGACCATGATCACTTGAAGAATATATATATCCTTATATGATTAGATTGTGTTCAGGTTGTAGAACCGTTACTATCATATGTTTCAGCAATATGCATGACTGCATGTTTTAGTCGAGTTGATTTTCAATCATTTGCATTTGAATTTTCTATGTTTGATTTGATCCGAAAATACCTAGACTTTAATCGCATTTATCGAGCTTTTAAATGAAAAATCAAAACTATTTTTAAGTGTCCATCAGAACGCTAATACTTCTTTCAGAACACTAATGTCTTAGTAGCGCCCTCTTAAACTTGGTAAGTAAGGACACTGATAATACATTAGGCCGCAGATAATGTTCAAGGTTGAAATGTACTTATTCATCATGATGTTTACTTCATCAGTAACGACCTCATTTAAGTCAACCTGTGAACTTTTCAGGACGCTGATTCAATATCAGCTTGCTGATTGTTTTTCGAGTTTAAAATTTTTAATCTTTAATGACACTGATAGTTATAAGTTGGAAAACTATCAGGACACTGCCTAATTAGGAACGCCCTCGAGTAAGAACCAACATAGTAACTCTTACAACGTTGATTGCTCTTCAGCGTACTTATTGTTTTTATGAGTTAAAAATATTAGGACGCTTAGTGGTTAGTAGCGCCCTCGTTACTTTAAATATTTTTAAAAACAAGGCAGGACACTAATTGTAGATTAGCGCCCTCATAAAGTTTAGTAGTTTTAATCGCCAAGTAAGTTAGGACGCTTACGACTAAGTAGCGCCCTTACTTGACAGTTCAGCAGGACGTTTATGGTCCATGAGTGCCCTCAAAGGAACAAAGTGTCAAAGTTGATATTATGTGTCAGGCTGTTGATTAACCAATCAGGACGTTAATTCAATACTGTCATGGTTCTGACACTTACATTTTTTCAGAACTGTGCAAAACTTTTCAAAATTTTTTGAATCTTTTCAGAATGTTCTAATACTTTATCAGAACATTCCTTTTTCATGGAAGATAAGAAGATTCGGATGGTGTTGCCGTAATTGCACAAAGCTGAATCGATATGTTTCGGGAAAGAATGTGTTCGTTGTTTTTGAAATAAATTTTTGCGCCAAAATTACCGAGTCCATTGCGCCATTGCTATTTCTATATATATGCTGCCTTAGAGCAGATCATACACAAATCTATCTAATACAAAAACTAAAAAATTATTCAAAATGTTTAACCATTTTCACTTGTGCAAAAACTTTTGGAAGTTAGTCTTCTACTCACTGCTTTAAACTCACGATCTTTTGAAATACATTAAGTCTTCTGAATAAGGTTATCTTCATCTATATCTTTTCAAAAATCCATAGAAGAAGATGAAAGCTTTTTTAACCAGTTTTCAGCTGAACTTCCTCATACATATTTTGCTAAATTTGTGGTAACAAAAGGTTCAATTCAAAGCTTTTAAGTATCACTTTGATTCTAAGTAAAGGGAATCATATCTCATCTTGTATTTTGATATTAGTGACTGGTTTGTCACTGGGTTAGAGCAAGTGTTGCTCAAAGTTGTAACGATCATTCTCACACCTGAAAGTTGAGAAAAAGGTTATTCTCACACCCTGAAGTTGAGAAAAGGTTATTCTCACACTCGTAAGTTGAGAAAGCAGAACGGTTTTTCTCAAACCTATAAGTTGAGAAAGTGTACCAATTTGGTCTTCACCCGTAAGAAGATCCTTAGTGGAGTTTGGAAAAATCCTAACTGAGGAGGTTAGGTAGTGGATGCAGGCGAAACTAAACGACTATAAATCCTATTTGTACTGTCTCTTTTACTGTCATTGTGTTTATATGCTATACTCTATTTAATCTGCTTTCAATATTTCATACATTCAAAATAAAAGTTAAAATCTGCTATGCGTCCAATTCACCCCCCTCTTGGACACATCTGGGCCAACATTTTCTTCATTGATCAACCACTTGATTTCTCGTTCATGTTTTTATCGTATCGTATCATCTTTGATTTCTTCGAGATATTATCATTTTGATGCATGCTTTTACGAAATCAAAATTTGAATGCTTTTATTATCATATTGAGAACAAAACATATTTTCCTTTATAGAGAAACTCACTCCATAACATCTTATTTCGAAAACTCAAGTTTTCGATTGTATTCTGAGTTTCAAAATCTTGTGCCAAGTGTGATTTTAATGTTTTATTGATTAGGGAACTAAGACATGTTCAAGAATTGTACACATTTCCCAAATGCACTCCTCTCTGTAGGAATGCACTCCAGTAGTCAAAACACATCTATTTTCCTTTAGACATGTTGGAATGCACTCCTGCAAGGAGAAATGTGTTTTAGGCAAGCGCAAAAAGGTCAAGTGTTCTCAGGTCTTGTGGAATGCGTTTTAGCAGTGTGAAACACGTTCCAGCTAGTGAACTCAAAAATTTGGTTTTTCGTGGAACTTAGTCTAGCAACTGAAACGCACTCCATCGACATATTTTTGATTTTGCAAAAATCGAGTTTTAATCTTGAGCATTCATTGTGGGCCGTTGATTTACGTTAATACATGATTAATCTTTTAATCTTGACCGTCCATGATGGGATTAGGGTTTTAGAACATGGTTTTTTATTTAAACAATCATTAAACCCAATTTTGAAATAACAAGAACTTTTATTATCTTCTCTCCCACCATTTTCTCTGCAACTGAACTTAAAGAAGACAACCGTCGTTGGAGAGCTGGAATTTTCACGGTGATACACTGAGATTTTAATCAATCATCTTTAGCAAAGTTTGTTCACGATCCTGAGTTTTATTACGTATCTAATTCTTAGATTGTTTTGATGTAATATCTTTTCGATATTTGATTTCTTGTTGTGCATGTGTTCTAAAATAGTTTGTGGCTGAGGAATCTTGAAAAGATCATTTACAAGGTTGTAATCTTTCTTTATTGAATTTGTTCCCACGTTGAGCAAATTTCTTTCCAATTATTAATGTATTATTGGGTACTAGCAGTTGTGCTAGTTGAGAAGATTCTCTAACCGGCAATCGGTGTTTGTAATCGGTTTAATCCTCACCCGTGAAGTAGGATCGGTATGAAGTGCTAGGAAATCCTGATCGGAGAGATCGGGTAGTGGAGGTAAGCTTGTTGGGAAGCAGAACCACTCTAAATTCATGTGCATTGTCTCATTTACTACTTTTCTTATATTCCTGCATATTTTACTATTATTATTCACTAATTTTTTAAGGAAAGGTCTGAGAAATTTGTGACACTCAATTCACCCCCCGTTGGATATCTATCAAGTGGTATCAAAGAGGATTTTTCACTCAAAAGTTTCTAACAATCCCTTTGAGATCATGACAGGAAATGACATTGCTTGAAGTGTCTTCAAGGAAGAATCATCCACCCATCGACCACCACTATTTGAAGGAGAAAATTATCTCTGCTAGAAAACTCGGGTGTGCTTCTATATTAGAGTGCAAGATGTGAAAATGTGGGACATCATAATAAACGGATATCACCCACCTACCAAGATTGAAATTTGTTTTAAATGATGCTAACCCTCAAGGACCCAAAGGAGTTTGGGTACCGAAATCAAAGATATTTTATGTGGTGTAGGATGGCTCCAAACATGACTCATGGTATTTGGATAGTGGTGTTGGCCCAATATTATAGTCTAAGAGGGGGGGTGTGCATTGGGCTTAGCGAATTTTCGCGTTACCTTACGAATATTATAATTAAAACAGAATAAAGTGTGCAGCAGGTAACAATTGAAATAAACCAATGCAAGAAAGATAAATGGACATAGATTTAGAGTGGTTCGGTACCCCTTCAACCTATGTCCACTACCCAATCACCACGATCAGGATTTTTCAATACACTATTGGCTAGTCAACTTACGAGCATGACTAGAAGCAGTTTAGAGAAGCCAACATCAAGGCTGGCTCATAACCTTACACTAACCTACACAAGGGCCTGGTTAGAAAGCCACGCACGCTAACCTACACAAGGGCTTGGTTAGAAAGTCACATTCTAGCCTACACCAGGGCTTGGCTAGTAAACCGCATTCTAGCCTACACAAGGGCTTGGCTAGTAAGCCACACTGTAACCACTTACGGGCATGGTCACGAGCCGTACAAGATATGGTATTAATCCCAAGTTGACAAACACGTCAATGATACATCAAGATTACAAATGATAGAGTTGTCAATAATATAAAGCTTACAATCTTGATTGAGTATACACTACTATTCCAACCACAATGATTTAAATGATACGATGTATTGAAATAGTTTTTCTCAAATGCAATCGATTCAAATATATATATGATATGAAACCATGAATCGAATATGCACAACTATCAAGATATTGATTAAAACAATGATAAGTTTAAAGCATAAGAATCAATATACGATGATGATCAAACCTTGATGATTCTAAAAGTGTATGTGATTAAGTTCAAGAATCAAGCAAACCAAGTATTGATATATGAAACCGATTCAATATAGTATAAATTTAACACATGAATTGATACCACAAATATTTATGAAACCACTAAACAAGATATAATGATATGAAGATCAAAACTGGGTTTCACACACAATAATCAAGACGAAATCAGTTTTCACGATATTAACCTAAGCATAAAACTGATTTGCTCAAACATAATCACAAGAATCAAGTTAGAGAAATTTTACCCCACTTTGGGTAAGGTTAAAACTCGATTCTTCACAAGTGATGTTGAATGAGAGTTCAAACTTGATCAAGACTCAACAAGATGTGTAGATAATACTCAAAAATGTCTTGAACACTTGCTCAATGGAAACATATGAGTTTCTCAAAGTGTTGAAAGATTTGGAGAACTTTTGAATCAAATGAACAAATGTACGTAAACTTTTGCTATAAAATAGGTTTAAAATCACTTAAGAACTTGTTGTTGGCTTGTATAAAGATTGAGATGAAAAATGCACAAGTTATCTACGTTTTGCAAAAGTTGCTCAATAAATGAGTAAGTGTGGTATTTATAGAAAAACACCACACCAAGGCACAGGAACGCGTTCCCAAAAGAAGAAGCGCATTTCTGCTTTGAAAACTAAAAAATCTCAAATTTTTTCTTCAATTAAGGAGCACATTCCTTACTTAATGAGCGTGTTCCTCAATATGTTCGTTGGGCATAGGAACGGGTTCCTTCATCAAGAACCACTGACTCTGCAATTTTTTTATTTTATTTTGCCCTTGACAACAGGAGCTCGTTATTTTTCCCTGATCAAAATTTTTTGGCTCTTGGGAAAAGCCACAGGAGTGCGTTCCTTAAACTTTGATAAAAAAATACTCTCAGAAGCACGTTCCTTAAGAGAGGAGCGCGTTCCTTCACTGTGAAATGACAGAAACCCGATTTTTCAATCATAATGGGTTTAGGACATTATCAAATACATAGATTATTAACTTTAAAATTAATTTTTGACAAGATTAAAGTGTAATTGACAAGTTAAATACGTGTAAATCAATCGACTAAGCATATGATTGAGACATTCAAAACAATACACATAAAACGATAAAACCATGCAAAGTTGGTAAATTTAATGCACGTTAAACTCTGATAAAAATATGCATGATAAACAATTTTAACTAAGTGAATGCATAATTATCATACTAATGTGTGTGCATGCATGATTAATAATATAATAGTGTATATGCATGAGTATGATAAACTATATGTATGATTTTCAAAAGGACGCAAATCATGTTGTAGTTGGGACATGTAAGTGTTACTCTACAACACTAAGATTCTAAATAATAAATACAACCATGAAGCTCTTGAACCTTTGTACAATGTTGTTCCTTCCACATATTTTGACAGACTAGTTGAATCCATCTGATTTAGCTAGTTAGTACTAAAGCAACTACAACAAAGAGATTAGTAATCATAGATATGTTGTTTGTAATCATCAAAACAAAATCGGGTGAGAGTAGTTACATCAACAAGCTCCCCTTTTTTGATGATTTCAAACAAATTAACTATTGGCATGATTGAAGCAAAAAACATGATTTCTCAAGTGAATAAATGAGTGAAGTGAATAATTATATCATGCAACTTTTAAGAATATGCCACTTAATAAAAGATTTAACATTCAATAACATGTGGACAATAGACAATCAGATACCAATAAAAGCATACTTAGAAATATGATCAAGAACAAAATATACATGTATACCAATATAATCAAATCAAACATATACATGTGATCATCATAGATGTGTACATCAAAAGATAAAACAGAAAATAACAAAAGTACACAAAGAGTACAAAAGTGTAAACAAAAATATACAAAACATCTCCAAAATATGTTTATCCAAACTCCAAACACTCTCCTTGAGTATGTGTACAGTATGATCTAGTCAATCAGACCAATCATACTCTAATCTCTCTCCCTCTTTTGAAAAATCAAAAAAAGGGTGTGCCTATGTCGGAGGGGACAACAGTAGCGACAAATGAGGTAGAAGGGTGGAATGAAAGATAATCAATTAAGCACTTGGCAAGTTTGAAAAGCCAAACATGCCCAATTCTTGCCTTATATGTGAAAATTGATCTTTAGCCAGAGGCTTAGTAAAGATATCAGCTAACTGATCTTTCGGTCCTATATGGATCAATTTTACACCTCCATGTTGCGCATGATCTCGAAGAAAATGGTGTCTAATTTCAATGTGTTTCATTCGAGAGTGCATTACAGGATTTTTGAAAATGTTTGTAGCACTTGTATTATCACAATAAATATCCACACATGGAATATTGATTTGATAATCTGAAAGTTGTTGTTTTAGATATAGTACTTGAGCATAACAACTTTCAGCTGTAAGGTTTTCAGCCTCTGCTGTGGATAATGCCACTGCATTCTGATTCTTGCTAAACCAAGAAATGAGTGAATCGCCCATGAAGTGAAAAAAAGTTTGAGGTACATTTTCGATCTGCCAAACTTCTGGCATAGTCAGTGTAGCACCCGTGCCTTTAGGTGACGTCATTTTGACCCATAGTGTACCCGCAAAGTACCCGTATATGTATTCGTATACATATGTGTATATGTATTTTGATGCTCGAAGCACATAAGTTCGAGTGTCTTTGCATGATTTTAGGTCATAAAGAGTGCGCATGAAATTTCGGAACCATCGGAGACTCGTTCCACGTCAAAACATGTCAAAAACGGTGTTTTGGATCCAGTGGAGCTTGCTCCATGGAGGAAGAAATTTCTATCACAAATTACATCAATGGTTTGATCTCCTATTTCCGTGGTCCGATTGAGCTGAAATTCTGTCAGCTCATTTTTATATGATAGATCTTCATTATGAACGGTGAAGATCTTGATCGGTGAAGATCTTGATCGGAAATACCTAATATGAGTTATAAGACTCCAAACACTGTTTCACTTATTTTCATATGTTTCTTACGCAGTTTTGATCAAATAGACAGAACTCGCAATCCCACCGTTGGATTGAGTTGAACGTTTACATAATGTTGACAACTGACTCATGCAACTTTTGAACGGTCAAGATGTTAAATTGGTGGGTAGTTTGCAAGATATTGACTATCTAAGTGAAAATATTGTAACAAAAAAACTTAGTTTTTGATAGTTTGTGACAACTTTTAGTTGTGGGCCCAAGCTTATCTATTTAAGCAACCAAAACATAATTTTAGGCTCATTTGCTCATTTCTCAGCCAGAAAAGAGAGAAAGGAGCTGGAGAGGAGAAAAAGAGAGGAAAGTTAGGGTTTGGTGGTTTCTTGCTCAAGAACACCTAAGGTTTGCATTTTTCTCCATTTCTTCCTTGAATCTCTCCATTAGTTGCATGATAGCTTTATTTTGAGCATGAGGGTTTCATTTTGATGGATGCATTGTGATGAACCTTGGATGGGTGGAAGACCAAAGTTAGAGTTGAGTCTTGCATGTCACATATGTGTGATTAGAGAGTGTTAGGAGTACTCTAATGGTAAAATCCCCAATTTCTAGCAAGAAATTGGAAGGGTTAGTTCAAATGACCTATACTTAGTTTATGGCCTTAGACTTTTTCAAAATCTTTGCATGTCAACTATGTTGTCCTAGTGGCCATTGTGGATGATTCCATGTTGCAAGATCAGTAAAATTCATGGCTGAACATGGTGGCCTAGTGTAAAATTTGCAATATGGCCTATGTATGAAAATTTCCAGATTTGGGGCTTTTGATGCTCTTGATATAAAATCTGGAAAATTATGCAATGTAGGTCTAATTGGACATGATTAGGGTTGTTTGATGATTGAATTCAGTGGGTTCTCATAATGGACACTCTAAGGTTGACTAATTTTGATCTAGGCTAAGTATTTGACATTTTTCATGTACTATGACAATTTTGCATGTAATTTGGGGATTTTGCCTAAATTGGGACTTTTCACCCAAAGCAAGTCAATTTATGAAATTGACTTGGGGATTGTTTAATTGGACCCAAATTGAGTAGAATCATGGGTTTAAAATGTTAGAACCTATGTTAAATTGATGTGACTTAGTTCATTTTGACCTTATGTTTTATATTGGCCTAATTGGGGTTGTGACCAAGACTTAGTCAATTGATGAAATTGACTTGATGTATAGTCTAATTGACCCTAATTATAATTGAATTTCATGTATATTAGTGGTTGGATCATGGGATCACCCTATTACATTCAATTTAGGTCAATCTTAGTTTAATTGAGTCTAAATGATCAAGTTGGGGAATATGAAAATTGGCTCGAGGGGGTAATCAATTTAGAATCTAATCGACTTTAGATTGGGTTTGAACATGGGGTTTTGACACACTTTATGACTGATTTTCAGTTGTGTGAACCATGTTATTTCCAGGTCTTGTGATTGATCTTGAACCCGTTTAGTCAATTGGAGAGTTTTGGCGATTGGATTGGCTAGACTTAGCCAATCAAGTGTGAGTGTTCTTTTACTTTTGGATTATTTATATGTGGTATTGTAGTATAAAAATGTTTTAAATGCTTATGTATGATGGTATGCATGTTTTAATATTCCATGAAATACATTTGAGCATAATTCATTGGGATGACAATTTGGGTTGAGGCTCCTAGTTGGAATTTCCTTTTTTTGGGAATTCTCGTAAGTCTAGCGCGATCCCAGTTGTGTACCTGGCAGAGGGTTTTATGCCTTGTGTATGGGTAGGTTAGTTTAAACTAATCCTACGTGTTGCACGACCCCATAAACCCTATTAGAATAAGAGTATTGTGTGTGTGTTCGGGCGTTGTGTGTCGCGCACCAGGCCTTGAAACCCCCATACTCGGGAGGTGTTAGAATTGCATGAGCATGACTACAAATGTTGTGCATCGTCTTATGTATGACTTGATGCATTATGTTAGCATGTATGTAATATATTTCGTCATCATGATATTTCAATGATTTATGATCTTACCATGTTTTATAAATGCACGTATATGCCACTTGTAAATAACATTCACTGAGCTGGCTGTAGCTCACACCTCACCATCTTCTTTCAGGATCTGATAGAAAAGGAAAAGGGAAGGCTTGACTGCGGAGCGTCCCTTGTTTTTTTGTTTCATGTAGGTGTTGTACATTTAGTTTTGTATTTTGATAATTATGTACATGATAACACCTAGTAATTGTATATTTAACACATAGTTGGGATGTGTTGGGTTTTGTATCATTTTGAAGACCCTGGAATTTTATATTTGGTAATTTGGAGAAGTAACATTTTATTTCATTATGATCATGTTAGTTGGTTGTGAAGGATGTACTTTTATTTCTTTTTGGGGATTCGTATATGTATTTTAGGCTGACGGGACGTCGGGTGTACCGATGGAGGGTATACTCGTAGGTTCCCGTGTCGGTCATGACGTCACGTATAGTGGGTCGTGACAGTCAGAATCAACAAAGCTTTGGAGATGGAAAAAAATTCCTTTAGTGTGCTAAATACCCATATGTAGTGTGTCACTGATGTATCGAAATATTTTTTTAACACACTTTAGATGAGACTCTATAAGATCATATTGAAATCTAGCACATAGACAAACGCCAAACATAATATCAGGTCTGCTTGCCGTTAGATACAACAAACTTCCTATCATGCCTCGATATAGCTTAGGGTCAATAGGTTTGCCTTTTTCATCCTTATCCATTTTGATGGATGAACTGCAAGGAGTATCAATAGTTTTCAAATTCTCAAATTTGAACTTTTTAATCATGTCCCTTGCATACTTCGATTGGTTTAAGAATGTTCCATTTTTCATCTGCTTAATTTGTAAACCCAGGAAGTAGTTTAATTCTCCCATCATTCTCATTTCAAACTCACTTGTCATGATAGAGGAGAACTCATCACACAAGGTCTTGTTTGATTCACCAAAGATAATGTCGTCAACATAGATTTGCACTAGAAGCATATCATTATCTTTGCACTTGATGAACAAGGTTGGATCTAGGGTCTTTTTCTTAAAGTTATGATCCAAGAGGAATGTCCTAAGCCTATCATACCATGCTCTAGGAGCTTGCTTCAAACCATATAAAGTTTTCTAAGTTTATAAACGTGATCAAGTTTGTAATAGTCCTCATAATTGGATGGTTGCTTCACATAGACCTCTTCATTTATAAATTTATTGAAGAAAAAAATTTTGACATCCATTTGATATAGCATGAATCCGTTAAAGCAAGCATAAGCAAGTAATAGTCTGATTGCTTCTAATCTTGCTACTGAATGAAAAACTTCTTCATAGTCAATTCCTTCTTCTTGATTGTAGCCTTGTGCTACCAATCTTCCTTTATTTCTAACTATGATTCATTTCTCATCTTTTTTGTTTCTAAACACCCATTTGGTTCCAATGACACTTTGGTGTTCCGATTTAGGCACAAGATCCCATACTTTGTTTCTAGTGAAGTGTCCCAACTTTTCTTGCATGGCAAGAGTCTAGTTTTCATCAACTAAAGCTTTTTCTATCTTTGTAGGCTCAATCTGGGATACAAAGGCTACATGTCCTTGATCTCTAAGTGAAGTTCTAGTTGCTACGCCTAGGTTTGGATCACTTATGATTTGATCTTGAGGTAACCAATAATCAACCTAGTGTTCTTGGGTGGTTCAACAACTAGTTCAGTTTGGGGCTCACTAGATTCATGTTCAACAGGTTTTTTTGTTTTGATTTCATCATCATCATCATCTATTTTTACCATGTATTGATTCTAAAGCCATTCTAGGGTCAGATTCATCAAATTTAACATGTATTGATTCTTCTAAGATTTTTGTAGATTTATTGAATACCCTATAAGCTCTACCGTGAGATGCATACCCTAAAAATATACCAATATTAGACTTAGAATCAAATTTATCAAGATTGTCTTTATCATTTAAGATATAACATTTGCAACCAACGACTTTTAAGGGATCGATTTTAGGATTTCTACCCTTCCAAAGTTCATAAGGAGTTTTGTTTAGTTTTCTCCGAACCATCACTCTATTCATGACATAGCAAGAAGTATTTATAGCTTTAGCTCAAAAGTATTTTGCTACATCATATTCACATAACATTGTTCTGCACATTTCTTGAAGGTATCTATTTTTCCTTTTAACAACTCCATTTTGTTAAGGAGTTCTGGGGCCTGAAAGGTGATGGGTGTATCCTTGCTTGTTGCAAAAGTCTTCAAGACTTTGGTTTACAAACTCCCCACCTCGATCAATTATAATAATAATGATTTTGTATTCCTTTTCATGTTCAACACAAGAGCAAAATTTTACAAATACATCATATCATCACTCTTATGTGAAAGAAAGTAAACCCATGTATAACGAGTAAAGTCATCAACAAACACAAGTAAGATTTTTCACCTAAGCTTTGTATTCGAGTTGGTCTAAACAAGTCCATATGGACAAGTTCAAGAGCTCTTGTGATTGAGCTTTGGGTTTTACTTTTGAAAGAAGATTTTGTATGTTTGCCTAATTGGCATGGCTCATATATTCTATCTTTCAAGTATATTCCTTTAGGGGGGTATCTAGCTAGGTTAAGTTTTGCCAACTTTGAAATGTTTTCCATCCCTACATGAGCTAGTCTCCTATGCCAAAGCCAAGCATCGTTTTGTTCAATAACACTTGAAACATTTTGATCACATAATTCATGCAAATTTGTAGTATAAACATTTTTAGATCTATATGCAATGAATGCAACATTTCCAGTATCATGCTTAATAAGGTAACGATTTGCTTCAAACGAAATGAAAAATCCCTTGTCACCCAATTGACTTATGCTCAAGAGATTATGTTTCAGGCCGTTGACATAAAGAATATCAAATATAGATAGAGAGTCGTTACCAACAATGTCGACTCTGACTATTTTTCTTTTGCTGTTGCCGCTGAATGGTACGACACTTCCATCTTTGTGGACCATGCTTAAGAAATTTGATTTGTTACCAGTCATGTGCCTAGAGCATTCGCTATCCAAGTATCATACATCATTCTTTGAAGTATCCTACACCACATAAAACACTTTTGATTTTGGTACCCAAGTGGCCTATGTACTTGCCATGAGGCACAATACAACTTTTTCATTGCCAGTGTCCGAGTTGTTCTCACTTGAACTGGTATTGTCCCAAGTGGCCTTTAAGACTTTCTTGTCCTTCTTCTTAGACTGGAAGTACTTTTTCTTTCTGTTTCGGCACTCATTCCTCATATGTCCTGACTTGTTACATTCGTAACATAGGAGTTCATTAGATTTAGTGCCACTTCTCTTTCCCTTGAAGTATTTTGAACTCAATCCTCCTTTTCCTATTTTTCTCAAGTAACTTAGCCTTTTTGTCAGCATTGCAACTTCATCTTCTGTGTTCTCATCATCGGAAGAAGAATCACTTGTATCATTCACGTTCAAAGCTAAGTCCTTTACTTTGTGGTCATCCTTTGATTCATTCTTGATTTTGTTCTCCAATTTCATTTGATGAACTATTTGAGATCCACACAACTCATCAATGGTGTAGTCATTGAGGTTTTTAGCTTCCTTGATTGCCGTGACTTTAGGGTCCCATTCTTTTAGTAATTCCCTAAGGAATTTCTCAATTGTCTTTGCTTGAGGGAACATCTCACCCAGATTCTTCATCTTATTAATAATCTTGGTGGAACATGTTATCACATCTGAGATGTCTTCATTTTCACTAATTTTGAAGGTTTCATATGATTCTTTCAGCATTCTTAACTTTGTCTCCTTTACTTTTTTTGTGCCTTTATGAGTGACTTCTAGTTTATCCCATATCTCTTTGGCAGTGTCGTAGACACTGACTTTGTTGAATTGATTGATGGAGAGACTGTAGAATAGCATATTTATGGCCTTGTCATTCAATTGCTCTAACTTCTTTTCTCCAAGTAACCATTCATTTTTTGGCTTTAGCACAATCACTCCATTTTTTTATTTTTGTGGGAGCTGAATATCCATTTCTCACTATTTCCCAAATATCATAATCATAGGATCTAATGAAGTATCTCATCCTTGTTTTTCAGTGCAAGTAGTTATCACCCTTAAATAGTGGAGGGCGATTCACAAAGTTCCCTTCATCATGTGTGTCCCTAGAAGAAACATTAGAACTATGTCCTGTCATACTCAAAGAAATTGTTAGATCTCTTTGATGCAAAAACTTACTTGATAAGTTGACATTTAGATGTGTTTTAGAGTATATTTTAGATGAGTTTTAGGTTAGTTTATTCATATATTTGGTGTGTTTATTTTAGTTTGGTCTATTTGTTAGTTTAACCAACTTTTGATATGCATTGCTTTATTTCAGTGTTTAATTTTATAAGTGTTTTAATCATTTATTTTGATTTGTTTTGTAGGTGTTTAGATGTGTTTGAAGTTAACTTGGATGATGGAAACATGATACATGAAGATGCAATGAAGACACATGAAGAAAACAAGTCAAAAAGAGGTCCAAAAATCAGCTAAGTCCACAAGGAGTGAAGAAACCAAGTTCGAAAACCAGTGGGTGGGCGCCGCGGCGCCGGGATTTAGGCAAAATTAGAAATTGCACGATTTTAGAGATTTCGCGATATCTTAGGCTATACAACTCTGAATTGGACGCGGTTTATTTCTACTTGTTCCTTACTTGAAACACTACAATATGTGAGGTTTTTAGGGAGATAAGGTATGGTGAAAAAAAGGAAAAAGGTGAGGAAGAAAGAAAAGGTGCGACAAAATTAGAAACCTTCTAATTTTGTTATGAACTTTCCTAGTTCAACTTGGAGTTTCTTATTGCGACTTCCTATGGACTTGTAGCTCTATAAAGACCATTGTTTAGGATATTTTAAAGGATCAAGTAGAGAACAAAGACAACTAGGGCAAAAGGAAGAAGAAGATATTGAAGTTGGTGATAAGAGAGAGATCTTCATCAACCAATGAGTTTCTAGTTTGTTATTTCATGTTCTTATTCAAGTTTATAACAATGTTTCATGGTTTTAACTTCCAAGTTATGAAATAATTTAGTTTTCTAGAGGATAGATGAATCCTACACTAGATTCTATGTATTAATTTTGGTTTATGTTTATTATTGATTGAATCTTCATAGTTTATTTATATTTCTCATTGCTTAATGCTTTTAATCTCTTGATCACGGATTGAATGATATTAGACTTGAGGGGTGGTACTTGAGAGAGGATTCCTTGGGTTGGAACAAGAGAATTATAACCTAAGATCATCATAGAATCGAGAGATTTATGATATCTTTTGAAGTTGTAGGAAGAATCACAAAACCTAATGAGTTGCTAGGGTGTTGGTTTTTATCGAGAGATCGAAATCAAGCCTTGGTGATATGTTCTAGTTTGGCACTCGAGAGAGGGAATTAGAGACTTTAAGATTCTTAACTTATAAACTAGAAGAGGATATTGATAATAGACATAGCTAATCTACATAGATGATGGTTGGGTGAAGTTGAACCTCTAGACTTTTCTCTATTGATATCTATCCATTATTTAATTGCTTTTATATTTACTTTTCTTTAGTTGTTTAAATTACTTGGATTCTACATCTTGATTGTTTAGATAAAGTTATTAATTAGTGAAAACGGTATTTAGTAATTAGAATACAATCTCAGAGGATGATAACCCGATATCTCAGAGGTTTATTTTTACTTGACACCGTACACTTGCGATTTTGCCCGTACAAGTTTTGGGCGCTGTTGCAGGGGATTGTTTATCTTTATTTTTACTAATATTGTTAGTAATTGATTAAAATTTTAATCTAGACGTTTTTCTGAAATTTTTCTAATTTCTTTTTCTTTGTTTTATTTTGTTAGCTTTAAAGTATATGCGGGGAGCAAGGAGTTTTCAAGTAGTGCAATTTGATTCGCAGATTGAATGTATTTTGGGACGTTTGAGGAGAAAAAGAAGAGAAGAGGCAATGGACGCTGAAAGACCAACTACTCCTACGGGACTACTTCAAGTCGGTTATCCATGATAACTATTCGGGGATAGTGAGAACGTCTATCAACGCGAATAACTTTGAGTTGAAGGCAACGTTGATAACAATGGTTCAAGAACATCAATATGGGGCTTCTCCAATTGAAGATCCAACAATTCACATCCAATCTTTCTTGGAGAAATGCGACACCGTCAAGATTAATGGCGTGAGTGAGGAGACGATTAGATTGAGATTCTTTCCTTTCTCTTTGAGGGACAAGGCGAAGGCTTGGTTGCAAGGGTTGCTACTCGGAAGTGTTGCTACATGGGAGGAACTAGTTTAAAAGTTCCCTGAAAAGTTCTTTCCACCGGCAAAGATGGCCCAACTACAAGCTGAAATTGGTTAATTCAAAATGTTGGAGTCTAAATCACTATATGAGGCTTGGGAACGATTTAAGGAGTTGTTGAGGAAGTGTCCACAACATGGCTTTCAAGTGTGGATACAACTTCCAACATTTTATAATGGGATGACCATTTCTACATGTACTTTGGTAGACCCTGCAGCTGGTGGCACTATATTGGGTAAGACGACCGACGAAGCTCTCTACTTATCGGAAGAAATAACTTCCAACACGTATGAGGTTCCTAGTGAGTGATCTTCGATAAAGAAAGTGGCTGGTTTGTTCGAGGTTGACCCTATTACATCATTGTCTACACAGTTGTCTACTTTGTCTAGCCTTCGGGAGTAGATTCCTTAGAAGAGCAAGCAAATTTTTTGAATAACTGGGGGTACAATTATAGAAGTAATGCTCCAATTACGAATCAATACCATTCGGGGATCCGAAATCATGAGAATTTCTCCTATTCCAAGACAAGAAATGTTTCGAATCCTCCACTGAGCATACCTGTGCAACCAGAAGAGAAGAAACCATCTTTGGAGGTTCTTTTGAGTGGTTTTATAGTAGAATCTAGTGCAAAATTGATAAGACCGAATAAAGAATGGATACTTTGGAAATTTCGGTGAAGACTTTAGCTCCTTCAATGAAAAATATGGAGGTTCAAATTAGGCAACTTGGTACAGCTATTAGTGTCCAACAACAAGGCTCATTTCTTAGTAATACTCAGGTTAATTTTAAGGGGCAATGCAAGGCAATTACGTTAAGGAGTGGCAAGGAAATTGAAGGGGCTGATGTGCAAAGCAAGAACAAGGAGGCTACTCCTACATCATCATCATTGCCAAGTGAGTAAGAGAATGAGCCGAGTCAAGAGGAGCTAAAGAAATACGAGTCAAAGGAGAGGTCGTACTCGCCGGGTTCCATCACTTTTTTGGATAACCCTTCTATTATTGAACCTCCTCTTTTATTGGCTTAATGTTTTCATAAAAAGAAACTTGATGAACAATTTGCTAAATTTCTGAAAATTTTTAAGAAAATTCACATCAATATTCCTTTTACAGATGCACTGGAGCAGATGCCTAACTATTTCAAGTTTATGAAAGATGTGATGCCAAGAAAAAGAAAGCTTGAGGAGTTTGAGACAATGAAGTTGACTGAGGAATACAGTGCTATCCTTCAAAAGAAGCTTCCTCAGAAACTGAAAGATCCAAGGAGTTTTACTATACCTTGCACTATTGGTACTCCTATGTTTGATAAAGTTTTATGTGATCCACGTGCAAGTATCAATTTAATGCCTTTGTCTGTATTCAAGAAGTTGAGACTTGGCGAGGTGAAGCCAACTACCATATCACTTCAATTGGCGGATCGTTCTCTTACTTACCCTAGGGGTATCATTGAGGATGTCTTGGTGAAAGTAGAAAAAATTATCTTCCCTATAGATTTTTTGATGCTTGACATAGAGGAAGATAAAGAGATACTATTGATTCTTAGAAGACCTTTCTTGGCTACTGGGCGAGCATTGATTGATGCACAATGGGGTGAGCTAACTTTGAGGGTTAATGAGGAAATAGTCTTATTTAACATCTACAATACCCTCAAGTTTCCATTAGAACGAACTACTTTCGACCGTGTAGACATTGTTGAGTGTGTGCTTGAAGCACATGAGGAGGCTACACCGAATGGCCCTTTAGAGAAATGTCTTGCACACTTAGTTACTAGAGAGGTGGACATGACTGAAGATGTCCAACATTGTGTGTGAGCTCTTAAAGCATCACCTTCTAACCCTTCTCTAGCTATGGTGGAAAATATGGATGATTCTTCTTCTTCAAATAAAGTGATTGAACCTACACCGAATTTGAAGCCATTACCGGATCATCTTCGGTATGCATTCTTGGGGGATAGACCGATGTATCCGGTTATCATCTCTTCATCTTTATTTCATGTTGAGGAAGAGAAATTGTTGTGCATTTTGAGAGAGCACAAATCAACATTAGGGTGGTCTATATTGGATATCAAAGGAATTAGCCCGTCAGTTTGCATGCATAAGATATTGATGGAGGAGTCATACAAGCCTTCTATTGAGCATCAAAGAAGGCTCAATCCGGTTATGAAAGAGGTGGTACGAGCTGAAATTTTAAAGTGGTTGAAGGTAGACATCGTTTTTGCCATTTTTGACAGTTCATGGGTTAGTTCAGTGCAAGTGGTGCCTAAGAAAGGTTGAATTACTATGGTCAAGAATAATGATAATGAGCTTATCTCCACAAGGACGGTTACGAGATGGAGAGTGTGTATTGAGTATCGGAAGCTGAACAAGGCCACTAGGAAGGATCACTTTCCCCTTCCTTTCATTGATCAGATGTTGGATAGATTGCCGGGATTTGAGTATTACTGCTTATTAGATGGTTATTCAGGGTATAATCAGATTGTTATTGCACCAGAGGACCAAGAGAATACTACTTTTACTTGCCCATATGGTGCGTTTACTTTCCAGAGGATGTTTTTTAGGTTGTGTAATTCACCGACGACTTTTCAACGGTGTATGATGTCCATTTTTGTTGATATGATTGAGGACATTATGGAGGTATTCATGGATGATTTTTCAGTTTTTGGTTCTTCTTTCGATAGTTGCTTACAAAATTTATGTTTAGTGTTACAAAGATGTGAGGAGACCAATCTTGTGCTTAACTGGGAGAAGTGCGACTTCATGGTCCAAGAGGGCATTGTTCTTGGCCATAAGTTGTCTTCAAAAGGTCTTGAGGTGGATAGGGCCAAAATAATGGCCATTAACAAGCTTCTACACCCTAAAAATGTAAGGGTATTCGTAGTATTTTGGGGCATGTCGATTTCTACCAGAGGTTTATCAATTACTTTTCTAAGATTGCTAAGCCCATTTGCAATTTGCTTGAGAAAGAAACACCCATTGTTTTTTATGACCACTACGTAGAAGCCTTCGAGTTGATAAAGAAGGCTTTGATCTCAACACCTATTATGGTTGTACCAGATTTGAAAGAACCGTTTGAGAATATGTGTGAAGCGAGTGACTTTGCAATTGGGGCAGTTCTTGGGCAAAGGTGAGAGAAAATGCTTCGGGCCATATATTATGCTAGTCGGACTCTAGATAGAGCTCAACAAAATTACACCACTACTGAGAAAGAGTTGCTAGTAGTCGTATATGCATGCCACAAATTTAGGTCTTACATCATTGTGTCCAAGGTTATTGTCTACACCGATCATGCTGCAATTAGGTATTTATTTGAGAAAAAAGATGCGAAGCCTCATTTGATTAGATGAATTCTTCTATTCCAAGAGTTTGATTGGAGATTTGAGATAAAAAGGGGAGTGAGAATGTTGTGGCCGATCACCTCTCTTGGTTGCAATATGAGGATAAGGAGACATGCTTACCTATTCTTGAGACTTTCCCGGATGGACAATTATATTGTTTGGGAGTCATACTCCCTAGTTTGCTGATGTTGTGAATTTTTTTTGGCTTGTGGTACTTTGCCTCCAGATCTCTGTTATTCAAAGAAAAAATTCTTACACAATGTCAAATCATATATGTGGGATGAGCTTTTGCACTTCAAGCTGTGTAAAGATAAAATGATTAGACGATGTGTGCCAGAAAATGAGATCCAAGCCATTCACCATGAATGCTATTCTTCCCCGTATGGAGGTCATTTTGGTGCTCAACGTACGGTGGCTGAGGTGCTTCAATGTGGATTTTATTGGCCTACTTTATTACGGGATACCTATGTTTTTGTGAAGACTTGTGACCGTTGCCAACGGTTGGGTACTATTTCTAGGTAACATAAGCTACCCTTGACCAACATTATAGAGGTAGAGCTTTTTGATGTGTGGGGCATTGATTTCATGGGCCCGTTCCAAGTGGGTTGATTACATATGTATCCAAGTAGGTTGAGGCGATTGTTACACCTACTAATGATGCAAAAGTGGTGATAAATTTTTTACAAAAGAACATATTCACTCGATTCAACACCCCTCAAGATATCATTAGTGATGAAGGTTCCCATTTTTGCAATAAGCTCTTTGATTCGTTACTTGCTAAATATGGTGTGAAGCACAAAAGAGCTCTTGCCTATCATCCTCAATCTAATGGACAAGCTGAGATTAGCAACCGAGAAGTCAAACGAATTTTGGAGAAGACGGTGAACATAGAGAGAAAAGATTGGGCTTCGAAACTTGATGATGCTTTGTGTGTTGAACCAATTATCCTCACGTCCCTAACATGAAATTTTTTTGATGATTACAAACCACATCCTGTCTATGTTAATGCTGTGCATACATGGTGTATCTAATCTTACTTGAAGGTTTCAAAGAATCAATGATGCATGGCAAACGTATTAAAGATTTACTTGAAGACCATGATCATTTGAAGATATTCAATAGTATGATTAGATTATGTTAGGTTGTAGAACCTTCTTTTCCATTTGATTCAACATTATGCATGACTACATGTTTTAGTCGAATTGGTTTTCGAACGTTTGCATATATGCTTTAATCCGAAAATACCTTGTTTTTAATTGTGATTTATCGAGCTTTAATCGAGAAATTAAAAACCGTTTTTATAAAGTATTTCAAGACGCTCAAGATTAAATTGAATTGATTCATTAGGATGATTACTTGTAAGTAGCGGCCTCCCTTTAGTTAACCTTTGAAAGTGTCAGGACGCAGACTAAGTTTCAGCTCGCTGAAAGTTCTCTTAGTTTTTAATTGATTTCTATCTTTAAGGACGCTGATAGTTATGAGTTGAAAAACTGTCAGGCGCTACCTGGATAGGAGCGCCCTCATCCTTAGAATCAACTTAATAAATTTTAAGACGTTTAAAGTGTCAAAACAAGTCAAGATGCTCACATCGTAGTAGCGCCCTCACTTAAGTGTTTTGCAGGACTCTTATACGTAATGAGCTTCCTTAAGGAACAAATCGACAAAATTGATGTTATGCGTCAGGACACTGATTACAAAATCAGGACGCTAATTCAACAACCGCCAATGAGTAAACTACATCAATTTAGTTTTTCAGAACAGACCTCTGCACAGAGTCCTTTTCAGACTTATCAGAGATCTTCTCTAATACATGAATTAAGTTTTTCTGAAACTTTCCTCTTTCATGAAATCTGAAAAGAACCAGAATGTTAGTGAGAATTGCAGTTGCCATTTTTATATAACATTCTAGCCATTGTGCGTAAACGTTCATATTATTTAAACTTCAAATGTCTAACGGCTATGTCCCACTGAGTCTATAAATACCTGCACTTAGGATCAAACAACTTGCCAATCATTTTGTATTGTGCCAATACTTTTTGAAAATTAGTCTGTGTCAAAATGTTTTTCATTATCTAAACTTTTAAAGTATTTTTCACTGATACCTTTACGTATTCAAATGATTTTCATACTGAGCTTATTTTCATTCTATCTTTGAAAATCTATTTGATCGGGTATCAACTCAAATTCTCAGCATCGATTCTTACTTGGTATTATTCTTGATGAAGATAGAATTTGAGATATAGTTCATGAGAAATACAATTGTACTTGATTTCATATCTTAAGTACTGTATTGAACTATATCAGTAGTTATGTTAATTACTGATGACTGAATCAGAAATTTTCATACTTATATTTTACATCTACTTTGAAAACTGTTTGTGTCTTTGATTCACACTAGTCCTTCAATTTTCAAATCAATGTTTATTTGGTATCATTTTATTTTCGAAGAAGCACTGGTTTTCAAATCACATCATTCATACTTTTCAAAACTGCACTTGAGCAATACCGAACATTGAAAGGTAAAGGACTGTAAGTGTATTTCAACTTAGCATTATGTATTCAAATTTCATATCTTTGTAATGCTATGTAATGAGCTTAATTGTAAAGTGTTCTACTCAGTTAGAACCAACATTATTGTGTTGTAATGCTGGTGTGTTTTTGGACTGAAACAACCAAGACAAGTGAATGTAGTTCACTTAAAGATTTCAGGACTGGAATCATGTAAGGTTATCTCTGAACCTGTAAAAGAGAAAAAGGTTCATCCTCACCTGCAAGTAGGAATTAGGTTCATCCTCATCCCTTAAAAGGATAGGTGTGTCGTTAACTTGTAAAAGGATAGGTTTTCTCTTAACCTGTAAAAGAGAAATGGTTGTTCCTAATACCGTAAAAGGATCACGGTTTTTTTTATCCCGTAAAAGGAAAACGATTCTTCCTTATCTTGTAAAAGGAACATGGGTTTCTCCTCATCCAGGAAAAAGGAAATTTGGTTCTTCCTTATCCCGTAAAAGGAACATGGGTTTCTCTTCATCCCGAAAAAAGGAAATTTGGTTCATCCTTAGCTCGTGAAAGGATAGGTTTGCCTTTAACCTGTCAAAGGGTAGCTGTAATGGTTTGTTTCTCACCCGTAAGAGAATCAGTTTGTGGATTAAGAAAATCCTAATCGGGAGATTAGGTAGTGGACGTAGGCTTGGCCGAACCACTTTAAATTTTGTGTCTCACGTTTGCAATTTAGTCTGAGTTCTAATTTTGCAATCAATTCCAATACATTTATGTATATTACTAAGTTATTCGAAGAGAAGTTTAAAATTGACCATCCCACCCAATTCACCCCCCTCTTGGGTAGACCAACAATCAGTATCAGAAAGGGTTCTCTGAAAATATGGTCTAACAACCTAGAGTCTAGATCCTTTGGTCAATTTATTGAGTTTGTCTTAGGCGTCTTTGTATTTTGTGTCTTGGGATAGAAATCCTAGAACTCTTTCCCACCTAGCCATATCCACCCAGGTTTAATTAGTTCCTATTTAATCATATTCTTCGACGCATGACTCATATGTCATTCCTGCATTTAATGCAAACTCTGTTATCAATGCCCATTAGCTTCCTTTATACGTCTCCTTCTCACTTCACTTTTATTTTGTGCGCAAAATTGTTTCGCATTCATCTTCTTCGTTTTCATCTCCCTCTCCAACTCTCTAATGGCATCCAAAGCTCCTTAGTCTAGGAAAAGAGCTAGAGTGGAATCATCTTCCACCTCTAGTGACTTACCTCTATCGTCTTCTTCACCAAATGGGTCTGATGAAGAACCATCCAGCGAAATTGTTCCCAGGGATATCCACGCGTCTCCACTTATCTCTGGAAAACCTTTGCCACCGCTTCCGGCTGCAGCTTCTCTTGAGGAACATTTTGCCAAACTAAGTAATTCTCTTTCCTCAACCGTTCAGGCTATCCTAGACATGTTAAACGAGCACGAGAACAGCTGAAAGAGCTTGAAGCCAAAGCAAAAGCGTCAGAGAGATCTGATAATGGCACTGTTAGAGGAAAATGAGGAATCTCGTGCTTTGATTGAAAAGGTTGTCTGTGTGAGCACCACCACTCCCATGGCTCACAAGACCAATAGCCTTCATGAATGTCCTCGCTCCAAAGACTCTGCTCAGAACTCTTCTAGGAATATCTAGAGACCTCTCTACTAGCCCTGTCATTTTTAGCCAAACTTTTTCAAATTTTTGTTTATAATCTATCTTTTGTAATTTTGGTTAAAACTCTTTCACAACACTCTTTTTAATGTTTAAGCTTAATTTATCTCAATTAGATGTGTTTGTGTCTACTCTAATATGCTCTCTAACACATTCAGTTCGCTCACCTCATCTCGGCTTTTGCACTTCATGTTGATTGATTTTGCCTTAACATTATTGATTATTGAATTTCTGGAATGCTTAAAGGTGTGTGTATACTCTGCTTAAATCCCCTGCTTCTCTTGCACAATGAGTTCTGCACATCTCACTACTATGATACTTGCTTGCTTATGCTTTGCTATTTTGCCTGATTATGTGATGGCAAACTCTTCTCTGTCTTTTTTTGATGCATAATTGTCTTGCTTTTATGAACATGATTATTTGTCTTCATACTAATGATATCTTGCTCATTTTGATTCGAATAGTTCTTGATTCATTATATCATGTTGAAATTTTAGTGACTAATGCTCTGATTAGTTTACATCATTTTTCTTGACTAATCACATCTATCTTTAGTATCTGATATGCATATCTTTGACTGCCTGATAAATATCATGATTATACTTATCTTGCGTCTTATACAATATCATGATTATTTATGATCAGTTTGCATCTTATGTGGTATCACAAATCTTCATGCTTTTTCTATATGATTTTTGATGATTTGGTATCCACAATAGCCAGGTTGTGCTTTAACAATTTATTTCTGCCTATGCTAGTTGTCATGATCATGCTTGCTCTGAACTTAGAAAACCTTATCTATGCATGATTCATGTTTATGCTAATGATTTTAGGCCATGTATACAATTTCGTATCATACGCCTATATCCTGAAAAGAATATTGCCTACACTTATGATTATTATCTTGTGCCATTATTGATAGTTGAATATTTAGATAGGTTTAGGTGTGTTTTTGGATGATTTATGCATTAGTTTAGTGTGTTTATGTTAGTTTTGATGCATTTGATAGTTTAGGAATAAATTGATTTTTATGCATTATTTTGGTTTGTTAGTTTATATGTTGGATCAATTTATGTTTCGAGTGTGTTAATTACTTATTTTGCATTGTTTTGTAGGTATTTAGATGTGTGGAAGTAAGCATGAATGATAGACACAACATATGAGAAGCCTAATGTTTCATGAAGAACCCAAGTTAAGAAGTAGAAGAAAATTGGCTAAGTCCACAAGGAGTGAAAATTGGTTAAGTCCACATAAAATAGAGGAAAATTGACGTTTTGGGCGCCACGGCGCTAAAAAGAGAAGGAAATTACGAAAGTTTTAAGGCTCGAAGCGTCGCGGCACTGGAAGATAGTTAATTGAGCGTCGCGGCGCTAGATGAGGCAGCACCGCGGCGCTACATGTTGTTAAGTTACGGTTTTGGCAACTTCGAGAACAAGGAGGACTTTCTAATTATTTCACACGACTTTGGGGGCTTACTATATATCAAACTGAAGGGTTTTTTGAGAGGAACACATGGGAATAGGGAGTAGAACAAAGGTTTGACTGCTGGAATGAAGTGGAAGAGAAGATTCGCATTGAAGATTATTTAAAATCTCTACACCAATTCTAGTTTGTTTTTCTTTGTTCCGATTCATGTTTGAACCATTGTTTATTGTTTTTATATCTTTAGTTATGAACTAAAACCTCTTTCTAGAGGTGTAGATTGATCCAAGCTTGATATTATGTCTAGTTTTATGGTTTGATTATTATTAATTAATTTCTTAGTTTATTTATACTTTTCTGAGTGTAATGCCTTTGATCCCCTGATCACGGATTGACTAATCACAGACTCGAGGTAGATGCTCCAAAAGAGGGTACCTTGGGTTGGAATGTGGAAAGTATAACCTAGGCTATCGTGAGAGTCACAAGGAGATTGAGAACCTTTGAAGTCGTTAGGTGGAAATCATAGATCTTAATGAGTTATTGTTGTTTTCGATTTTCATCGAAAGAGTTAAACCAAGACAACAATAATATGCTTTAGTTTTGCTACAAAAGAGGGAATTAGAAAGGATAGGATTTCCGACTTATAAGCTAAGGAACTGATTTAATAATATATATATATAAAGACATAGTTGAGAGTGAGGTGAAATCGAACCTCTAGTATATTCTACCATTGATTTTCCTATTTGATTTTTATAGTTTTGTTAATTTATTACTTATTTGTTTTAGTTATTGCTTTTAATCATTCAATCACTCGATTTCGACTGTCTATATAAAATTAGGGTTAAAACGTGATAGTTAGTGTAGTAAATATCCCTGAGGACGATACCCGATTTCTCATCGGAATATATTATAACTTGACACCGTACGCTTGCGAGTTTGTGTGTAACAAGTTTTTGGCCCGTTGCCTGGGATAATTACGAGTTTTCACTACTATTTTGTTAGTAACTCTAATTTTCATTTACATTTTTTTTTTTAATTTTATTTTCTGAATCTTTCTTTCTTTGTTTCTTTGTTTATTTTAGTTTTTTTTACTTTATATGTGGCGACCCCGCACCCCGGACCACCAACCCCGCAGGAAGTGGCATGCGGAATGCCGGGGCGGGACGCCCGGCGTAGGCATCTCCGACCACTCCTCAACTTCCGTGAGGTGGTTGAGACCCTACGAGCCTTATCTCAAACAACGACATAATATCAAAAGGTACTACACAAAACTACCCACCGTATTAATCATCCAAGACAAGAGATAGTCCATAAAAATGAATCAAAAATAAAATCATAATCCCTACAGTCCATTAAAATTGACATACACATAAAGTCCAAAATTGTGGGTACAAATAAAAACCGTCATATGCCCACATGGTCTATCCAACAAGTCCCAACTCACCCATACTACAATGTGGTAAGTATTATAATTACATAATCCAAAATATAATACTTCATAATTTAAAACACAATTCAATCAAAATGTCTCTCAACTCACATCGAGGCTTTGGATTCTCTCGCAGGCAAAGCCCTCAAGATATAACTACTCCTTTGCCCTTATTCGGGACAGAAGGACCTGAAAGAGGAAAATGAGGGTGAGCCAACGGTGCCCAGTGAATAGAATTCAAATATGCTATCAATACTCATCAATAAATATCATGTATGCATGTCAATGTGTAGCATGATTAAACGCTCATAACATATAGATATCAAGCATTTATAATAAGTTCGATGCAAGTAAAAGCTTATCAATTTGGATCCACATTCCACATGCATTGGGTTACTAGTGCACGTCTATTTCACCGTACCGTTGATCCCAATCATGTTTATTTTGGGTTACTAGTGCACGTCTATTTCACCGTACCGTTGACCCCAATCTCTTCCTTTCCTAAAACCCTCCCATGACAAGGTTAAGTCCCCCTATTAGCCAGATAGATGGGCCCAACCAAAGTCATAAGGTTTTCTCAAATCAATGCATCATTCAAAACATTAGAACACATTCATGCTTTCAACATACAATATATAAGTGATATGATGACATAAAAGATATAATCATAAATGAAGTCTACTCACAACCAAGCCTCGCGAGAGTATTTAACCACACACGACCACCAAACCGAATCAACCCAATCAAGATCCTGAAACATACATCAATATCCTACCATACATCAATTTATATGCTCAATCACATAGACATTACACATCATCCCTAAATCAACCCACATATAAACAATAGGCCTAAATCCCATCTAATCCCATCATTCAACTCAAATCACATGACTTAGGCCTCTAATGCATAGTTCTCATACATAAACCATTCTATTAATCAAAAATACTGATTTTCAATTCCTTTAGGCATAAACATGCCCAAATTGGGTCACTTGATCACAAGTAGGCCTAAATGGTCACAATCACCAAATCAGTAGCATAATCAACCCTAATCATGCTTAATTAAACATAAGTTGGATCAATTCAATGATTCTAGGCCAAAAGCATCAAAAGCCCTAAAATATGAAATTTTCCATACTTAGGCCATATTGTCGATTTACACTAGGTCACCATGTTCAGCCATGTATATCACTGATTTTGCATCATGGGTTCATCAACAATGACAACTAGGTCAACATAGTTGACATGCAAGCTATTTGGAAAGGTCTAAGTTCATATTCTAAATTTAGGTCTAATACAAGCAACCCTACCAATTCTTCATTTACTATTCTGTTCAGATGTATCAATATACCAACAGAAATATGTAATCACAAAATCAACCGTACAGATTGAAGTATATGAAGAAACAAACCTTCTGTCCAAATATCAGCCCAATCCAACGGTGGACCGAAAGGATAAGAATATTTGATGAACAAGTCTCTAATCAGACAATTTCTCCTTTCCTGCTGCAAATACTCAAACGCAGATGACTATATCACACAAAATACTATATATATAAACATCTCCACCGTTGTGAATACATAAGTATCCGTTATAAACTACATAACCAAATTTGATATCCATCCAACGGTAGATTGAGGAGATCTATAAGTTTGGGCGAAACGGCATGAGAAATAGAGACTTTCCGACCAGCTTTGTTTTAGAGGTTATATCTCTCAGACAAACCTCTACCACCGTTCAGAATGTAGAAATATTAGTTGTACACTACTTACCCAAATTTTATATCCATCCAACGGTAGATTAAAGAGATCTAGAAGTTTGAGCGAAATGGCGCGAGAAATCTAGACTTTCCGACTAGCTTTGTTTGAGAGGTTAGATCTCTTAGACGAAACCTCTGATCAAGATCTCCACCGAGCAGAATGAATAACCATAAGCTACGAACTTGCTGACGAATTTTGAGCTCAATCTGACCATTTATCCCAAAGATCCAGCTCTTTGATGAAAATGTCGCAGAGATCTTCCTCTTGCAACTCCCTCCTTCTTTCTCTTCTTCTTTCCTTTCTCTTCTTTTCTTTCTCTTCTTTTTTCCTTTCTCTCCACTCACCTCTTTCTAGCACTTCCTTGATTCCCTCCTTGATTCTCTCCTTGATTCTCTCCTTGATTTCCTCCTTGATTCTCTCCTTGATTCCCTCCACTCATTCTAGCACTTCCTTGAGGGCATGAGACACTTGTCCACTTTCTTGCACCAACCTTCACATGTGTTGGTCTCATACTACCCATACCAACCACATGTACTTTAACCAATTTCATGCTTCCATGTATTTTAGATGTCCAATCCATTTAATACACCAAATTTTCATTCTCATTTATCCTTTTATTCAATCAATCCTAACTCATATCAATTAATGGTTTAATGGGTCCATGCATAAATAATAACATATGCATTATAATTTAATTTAACATGACCTATATACAATTTATGATACACATATTTATATACATTATCAAGCATCAACTATACAAACATTAAACAACCATCAAACAAACGCCAAACATCAAGGCAACGCATAGAGTTTGGGCAAAGTGCAATTGGGTTATGGGCTAGTTGAAATAATTTTCGGGGCGTCACATCACACCCACCTTAGAATGAACTTCGTCCTCGAAGTTTTAAGGTTAAGAAATACCTATGTCCATAAACGCAGCAAAGTGCTCCATCATGTAGTCCTCACGTTCCCAAGTAACCTGCTCCTCTCCATGGAACTGCCATCTCACCTTAACCATCGGAATCTCGTGGTTACGTAACCTTTGGACCTTCCGGTCAAGTATCTGAATAGGTTCCTCATCATAAGTCTCATCCTGCCTCAGTTCAATGTTCCTCCAGTCCAAGACGTGATCAAAATCACTCTTGTACACTCTCAACATTGACACATGAAAGACATTGTGGACTGCTGCTAACTGAGGTGGCAAGGCTAATCGGTAAGCGACGGGGCCAATTCGTTCTAAAACCTCGAACGACCCAATAAATCTCGGAGCGAGCTTGCCTTTTATCCCAAATCTAGTTTGGCCCTTCTGAGGTGAGACCTTCAATAAAACTTGGTCACCCACCTCGAACTCTACGGTCTTCCGCTTGGCATCAGTGTAACTCTTCTGCCTGTCTTGGGCTACTTTCATATTATGCTTGATCCTCTTAATCTTCTCTATGTGTTATTGTACAAACTCTGGTCCCATCACCGTAACATCCCCTACCTCTGTCCAACAGATCAGAGATCTACAGGGTCGACCATACAATGCCTCAAAAGGAGCCATGCCAATACTGGACTGATAGTTGTTGTTGTACGCGAACTCACACAGATGTATGTACTCATCCCAGTTACCACTGGACTCAAGGACACAAGCTCGAAGCATATCCTCTAAAATCGATATCAACCTCTCAGACTGGCCATCCGTCTGGGGGTGAAAAGCGGTATTGAGATCTAGTCTAGTGTCGAGCTGCCTCTGCAACCACTGCCAGAATACCGATGTAAACCTCGGGTCCCTATCTGACACAATCGAAACTGGTACTCCATGTAATCTGACTATCTCCCGCATATAGAGTCTGCTCAGCTTGTCCATAGAATCCCTAGTGTTCACCGGTAGAAAGTGAGTGGACTTGGTCAAGCGATCAATAATAACCCAAACAGCATTATGTCTCCTCGGGGTGTTGGGTAATCCCACAACAAAGTCCATAGTGACGTGCTCCCATTTCCACTCAGGAATGGCAAGCGGTTGTATCTGCCCTCCAGGCCTCTGATGCTCAGCTTTGACTCTTTGACAGATCTCACACCTCTGAATGAACTAAGCTATCTCCCTCTTCATGTCGGGCCACCAATACATTCTTTTCATATCATGATACATCTTGGTTCCGCCAGGATGAATAACATAATGAGATCTGTGAGCCTCTTGGAGAACACTCTGTCTGAGTCGTGGATCTACGGGAACCCATAAACGTCCCCTAAATCTCAAGGCACCATCTGATGAAAAGTGCCAATCAGTAAAATCACGGCTCTCAGCCCAAGACTTGTACATCCCATAATCAACGTCAAGTCTCTGTTGGTCAATTACCTCATAGACTTGTGTAGGCTGAGCTCTCATTTGAGCACATATCACAATCTGATCTGAAGGGGTAGCACATATACTCATAACCGTAGCCGCCTCAAGTAGTCTCCACTCATGAGACATCTGGCGTGCTACCATAACTGTCTCTACCCGCTTCCTGCTCAATGCATCAGCCACTACATTGGCTTTACCTGGGTGGTATTCCAATGTAAAATCATAGTCTTTGAGGAGCTCTAACCACCTTCTCTTCCTCATGTTCAATTCCTTCTGAGAGAACAAGTACTTGAGGCTTTTATGGTCAGAATACAAAGTGAATCTCTCACCATAGAGATAATGCCTCCAAATCTTCAAAGCAAAAACCACTGCAGCCAGTTCTAAGTCATGAACAGGGTAGTTCTTTTCATGCACCTTCAATTGCCTCGATGCATAAGCAATGACCCTATCCTTCTGCATCAACACGCAACCCAAGCCGATACGAGAGGCATCAGTATAAATAACCAACTCCTGATCAGGCTTTGGCAAAATCAACACTGGCGTAGATGTCAATCTTTTCTTCAGCTCTAAAAAGGCATTATCACACTCCTCGGTCCATGCAAAGGACACATCTTTCTGGGTGAGCCTAGTCATAAGCGTAGATATCCTGGAGAATCCTTGAACGAATCTCCTATAGTAACCAGCTAACCCAAGAAAGCTTCTGATCTCGGTCACTGTGGTAGGCCTAGGCCAACTGATAATGGCTTCAACCTTAGACGGATCAACTGAAATCCCCTCAGAACTCACCACATGACCTAAGAACTTCACTTCGGTGATCCAAAACTCACACTTGTTCAGCTTTGCATATAGCCTATGCTCTCTCAGGGTTTGCAAAGTCACTCTAAGGTGTTCCTCATGCTCAGCCCGAGTCTTGGAATACACCAATATGTCATCAATGAAGACGATGACAAACTTATCCAGATACTGCCTAAAGACCCTCTGCATCAGGTCCATGAACATCGCCGGTGCATTAGTCACACCAAATGGCATCACAAGGAACTCATAATGTCCATAACGGGTTCTGAATGTTGTCTTAGGCACATCCTTCTCCCTGATCCTCAGTTGATGATACCCGGAGCGCAAATCAATCTTCGAAAAATACCTCGCTCCCCTCAACTGATCAAACAAGTCATCAATCCTTGGGAGAGTATATTTGTTCTTGATGGTCACCCTGTTCAATTGGCGATAGTCGATGCACAACCGCAAGCTCCCATCTTTCTTTTTCACAAAAAGAACTGGAGCTCCCCAGGGTGACAGGCTCGGGCAAATAAAGTCCTTAGCCAATAACTCCTCGAGCTGTTTCTACAACTCTCTCAACTTGGCTGGCGCCATTCTATATGGTGCCATGGAGATAGGCTTCGTGTCAGGGACTAGTTCAATAATGAAATCGATCTCTCGCTTCGGTGGTAATCCTGGAAGATCCGCAGGGAACACATCTGGAAAGTCCCTAACAATGACAATATCCTCGAGTATCACCTCACTAGTTTCTTCTTCATCAGGCACTAACCCAACCAAAATCTCTCTATCTCCATCAGTCACAAATCTACCCCTTGTGACTGTCTGGTCTGAAGCTCTACCCTGTAGTGTAAACACTGGGTGTCCGGGGATCTGAAAAATGATTCTCTTCGTAAAACAGTCGACAACTGCATAATAAGCCGCGAGCCAATCAATCCCTAGAATTGCATCAAACTCTAAAAACTCTAGGAATCGAAAGTCAATAGGCATCTCAACATCACCAATCTGAACCACACACTGGCTACAGATCATGTTCGGGTAGATCCTTTCCCCAGCTACAGTACTCACCACTAACCATGTACTAGCCCTAATGGGAGTCAAATGCAAACTATCTACCATACATCCAGATATGAATGATAATGTAGAACCAACATCAAATAATACATGGATAGAAGTACCACAAATAATAAGAGTACTTTCCACCAAAGTCCTGGATGTTGTCGGATCTGGCTCAGTAGCTGCCTTCGCTGTCTCTCTGGCACTGGACTGCTGCACAAATCCCTGAGCTCTCTGAAAATTCGGACACTCGGACTTCCTATGCCCAGCCTGCCCACATTGAAAACATAAGAACGGAGCCCTGGGCGCAGATGATCCATTCTGAGATGTCGTCACATAGCTTCCTCGGCCTCTACCTCTGCCTCTGCCTCGGCCAGCAGTCTGTGGGAATGGGGGTCTCGGTGCACTCGGTGCCTGAATAGGAATCGGGACAGGAGAGGAAACCACTGGTGAGGCCATCATACTAGTCCGAACCTGGGATGCCTTACTCTGAGCACCATCGGACTGTGCTCTTCCATAAAATTTTCTCTTCCTTTCCCATCTTCCCTTCTTCCACGGAGTCTGGAACTGTCCCCTAGACTCTACTTGTGAAGTCTGTTCACCTGGAGCTGCCCGTGTAGACATACCATCAACCCGCTCAACCAACTCATACTGTTTGGCCCTCTGGACCACTGTGGTAAAATCAGTCATCTTCGTCACAGACAAGGCCTGTCGGATCGCATGCCTTAGGTTCAAAGAAAACCTCATAATATTGTCACTCGGCGTCTGAACTAACCTAGGGGCATAAACTGCGAGTTGCCTAAACCTGAGCTCGTACTCCCTGACTGACATGGTGCCCTGTGCGAGGTTCAAAAACTCGAGTTGTTTAGCCTGTCTCTCAGTCTCTGGAACGTAAGCCTGTAAGAACAACCGTTTGAAGGTGTCCCAACTCTTCACTGCCCCCTGTGTATCCAACACTGAAAGCCACCAGTCCTCTACATCACTCTCCAGTGTGTGAGCAGCACATAGGACCTGAGACTCCTCATCAAGCTCTAAGGAGCGACTGATCTTCTCGACATTCTTTAGCCAATCTTCGGCTTTCTTCAAGTCAACCCCACCAGTGAATTCCTTAGGCTTTAGCTTCATGAACTTCTCTAGCAGTCTGATCCGCCGATTAGTGGGGTTCTCCACAACAATAGGAGCAGGTGTAGGCATAGGCTGAGGTACAACCATTTGAGGTCCTGCTGCCCCTGCAGCTCCACTAGCCTCGGCCCCACTAGTGCCCGCCTCCTGAGGTATTGTTTGAGGTGACTGTCGAGCAATAGCCTCAACCTGCTGCACTAACGCCTGTATCTGTGAAGTCTGGGCTGCCATCAAGCGGCCCTGTGCCAGAATGATCTCCTCCATCCTCCCCATCCGGTCATCATCGGATGGCCCTGTGTGTGGCTGTCCCAATCTCTCGCTTCTCCTCATGACACTGAGAAGTAGAAATACGAGCAACCATCACACATTAAAGAATTTAAAACATTAACAAAGCCTCATAACTACCCATATCATATAATACACACAGAAAATATGATAGTAAGGCTTTTAAGTTAGTTCCTTTAAGCTTTTTAATCACCTAAATCTCTCACCCAATTCCTAGGTCAAAGTCATCTAAGTCCAATACATAGACCAAACCTAGTAAAATCAGGCTCTGATACCAACTGTGGCGACCCCGCACCCCAGACCACCAACCCCGCAGGAAGTGGCATGCGGAATGCTGGGGCGGGACGCCCGGCGTAGGCATCTCCGACCACTCCTCAACTCCCGTGAGGTGGTTGAGACCCTACGAGCCTTATCTCAAACAACGACATAATATCAAAAGGTACTAAACAAAACTATCCACCGTATTAATCATCCAAGACAAGAGATAGTCGATAAAAATGAATCACAAATAAAATCATAATCCCTACAGTCCATTAAAATTGACATACTCATAAAGTCCAAAATTGTGGGTACAAATAAAAACCGTCATATGCCCACATGGTCTATCCAACAAGTCCCAACTCACCCATACTACAATGTGGTAAGTATTATAATTACATAATCCAAAATATAATACTTCATAATTTAAAACACAATTCAATCAAAATGCCTCTCAACTCACATCGAGGCTTTGGATTCTCTCGCAGGCAAGGCCCTCAAGATATAACTACTCCTTTGCCCTTATTCGGGACAGAAGGACCTGAAAGAGGAAAATGAGGGTGAGCCAACGGTGCCCAGTGAATAGAATTCAAATATGCTATTAATACTCATCAATAAATATCATGTATGCACGTCAATGTGTAGCATGATTAAAAGCTCATAACATATAGATATCAAGCATTTATAATAAGTTCGATGCAAGTAAAAGCTTATCAATTTGGATCCACATTCCACATGCATTGGGTTACTAGTGCACGTCTATTTCACCGTACTGTTGACCCCAATCTCTTCCTTTCCTAAAACCCTCCCATGACAAGGTTAAGTCCCCCTCTTAGCCAGATAGATGGGACCAACCAAAGTCATAAGGTTTTCTCAAATCAATGCATCATTCAAAACATTAGAACACATTCATGCTTTCAACATACAATATATAAGTGATATGATGACATAAAAGATATAATCATAAATGAAGTCTACTCACAACCAAGCCTCGCGAGAGTATTTAACCACACACGACCACCAAACCGAATCAACCCAATCAAGATCCTGAAACATACATCAATATCCTACCATACATCAATTTATATGCTCAATCACATAGACATTACACATCATCCCTAAATCAACCCACATATAAACAATAGGCCTAAATCCCATCTAATCCCATCATTCAACTCAAATCACATGACTTAGGCCTCTAATGCATAGTTCTCATACATAAACCATTCTATTAATCAAAAATACTGATTTTTAATTCCTTTAGGCATAAACATGCCCAAATTGGGTCACTTGATCACAAGTAGGCCTAAATGGTCACAATCACCAAATCAGTAGCATAATCAACCCTAATCATGCTTAATTAAACATAAGTTGCATCAATTCAATGATTCTAGGCCAAAAGCATTAAAATCCCTAAAATATGAAATTTTCCATACTTAGGCCATATTGTCGATTTACACTAGGTCACCATGTTCAGCCATTTATATCACTGATTTTGCATCATGGGTTCATCAACAATGACAACTAGGTCAACATAGTTGACATGCAAGCTATTTGGAAAGGTCTAAGTTCATATTCTAAATTTAGGTCTAATACAAGCAACCCTACCAATTCTTCATTTACTATTCTGTTCAGATGTATCAATATACCAACAGAAATATTTAATCACAAAATCAACCGTACAGATTGAAGTATATGAAGAAACAAACCTTCTGTCCAAATATCAGCCCAATCAAACGGTGGACCGAAAAGATAGGTATATTTGATGAACAAGTCTCTAATTAGACAATTTCTCCTTTCCTGCTGCAAATACTCAAACTCAGATGACTATATCACACAAAATACTAAATAGATAAACATCTCCACCGTTAGAATACATAAGTATCAGTTATAAACTACATACCCAAATTTGATATCCATCCAACGGTATATTGAGGAGATCTATAAGTTTGAGCGAAACGGCGCGAGAAATCCAGACTTTCGGACCAGCTTTGTTTGAGAGGTTAGATCTCTTAGACGAAACCTCTGATCAAGATCTCCACCGAGCAGAATGAATAACCATAAGCTACAAACTTGCTGACAAATTTTGAGCTCAATCTGACCATTTATCCCAAAGATCCTGCTCTTTGATGAAAATGTCGCAGAGATCTTCCTCCTGCAACTCCCTACTTCTTTCTCTTCTTCTTTCCTTTCTCTTCTTTTCTTTCTCTTCTTTTTCTCTCCACTCACCTCTTTCTAGCACTTCCTTGATTCTTTCCTTGATTTCCTCCTTGATTCTCTCCTTGATTCCCTCCACTCATTCTAGCACTTCCTTGAGGGCACGAGACACTTGTCCACTTTCATGCACCAACCTTCACATGTGTTGGTTTCATACTACCCATACCAACCACATGTACTTTAACCAATTTCATGCTTCCATGTATTTTAGATGTCCAATCCATTTAATACACCAAATTTTCATTCTCATTTATCCTTTTATTCAATCAATCCTAACTCATATCAATTCATGGTTTAATAGGTCCATGCATAAATAATAACATATGCATTATAATTTAATTTAACATGACCCATATACAATTTATGATACACATATTTATATACATTATCAAGCATCAACTATACAAACATTAAACAACCATCAAACAAACACCAAACATATCAAGGCAACGCATAGAGTTTGGGCAAAGTGCAATTGGGTTATGGGTTAGATGAAATAATTTTCGGGGCGTCACCTTATACTTTGTTTCTTTCTTAGTTTCTATTTTATAGGATTTCAAGAGTTTATGCAAAGGGCAAGAATTCTTGAAGTACTATCGTTTGATCCCGAGATTGAACGTACTCCTGGAAGACTGAGGCAAGAGAGAAGAAAAGAAATCGAAGAAATGGCGGACGAGCAAAATCAGTTGACGAGAGACTACTTCAAGCAAGTCATTAATGAGAATTATTTAAGTATAGTTCGTGTTCCTATCAACGTGAACAACTTTGAACTGAAACTGACATTCATCTCAATGGTGTAACAATATCAGTATGGGGGGTCGCCTATTGAAGATGTGTGATACGGTCAAGATGAATGGTGTTATTGAGGACACTATACGACTGAGATTGTTCCTTTTTTCTCTAAGGGACAAAGCACGAGCATGGTTGCAATCTTTGCAACTGGGAAGCATTGCAACTTGGCAAGAGATGGTATAGAAGTTTCTTCAAAAGTTCTTTCCTCTTGCCAAAACCGCCCAACTACGAGCTGAGATTGGGCAATTCAAGCAACTAGAGATGGAGTCTTTGTATGAGGCTTGGGAAATATTTAAAGAGCTTTTAAGGAAGTGTCTTCAGCGTGGTTTGCAAGATTGGTTTCAAATTTAGCCTTTCTATAATGGGATGACCTTTTCCACAATAAGTTTAGTTGATGCAGGGCTGGTGGATCACTTTTGACCAAGACAGCTACTGAGGCATTGAACGTGTTGGAGAATATGGCCACCAACACTTATGAGGTTCTGGGTGCTTGATCAATAGTAAAGAAGGTGGCCGGTCTATACGAAGTTGATTCATTCACATCTCTCTTTGCACATATGTCAAACATTGCCAACCAACTTGCTGAGCTTACTACTCAAAATGCACAACCATCTATTGAAAAGGCGGTGACTTTACATACGAGTTCTTTGGGGAATGAAGCACATGAGGAAGTTCAATATATTAGCAATTGGGGGTACAACTATAAAAGCAATCAATGAGTTCCAAATCAGTACCACCTAAGCATCAGAAATCATGAGAACTTCTCCTGTGCCAACACGAGGAATACATTGCAACCTCCACCTGGTTTTAACAATCAAGCTCAAGGAGAGAAGCCATATTTGGAGGATATGTTGGGCACATTTATGATGGAAACGAGGGCATCGATAAAAAAATTCGGCAACTAGCCTCAACTATGACTGCCCAACAATGGGGGTCACTACCTAGTAACACTTGTTATCTCAATGAACCCCAATAACATGAATGTTTTGATGATTCCAAATATCTCCAGTTGGTCTATCTAATGATCTTTCCAAGTGTTTCAGATTTATCAAGAATCAAGATCAAGGAACTGTGATCACAAGCCCATTGAACATCAAAGTAAAGTTCCGAGTCTGTCAGTACTTAAAATGTAAAGTCTATCGATCATCTTACTCTCAGCAAGATTTTTATCGTTTGCATATTTTGATCGTAACATTTTAATCGTACCTTATGATTTCCAAAGTATTTGCTTTGATTAAAAGAAACAATGATGTTTATCGAGTTTTAATTGAGAATCAAAAATCACTTTTGTAAAGTCTTTTAGGACGCTAATGTTTTAGCAGCGCCCTCCTAGACTTGATGAGTCAGGACGCTGATAAAATGTTAGGACACTCGAGGTTGAGTTGAATTATTTAATAAGGACGCTTACTCGTTAGTAGTGACCTTTCTTTTATCAACCTTTGAGAATGTCACGACACTGACTTAATTTTAGCTCACTGAAAGATTTTCTTTTATCTTTAAGTGATTTCTATCTTTAAGGACGTTGATAAGTTATAAGTTGAATGAATTATCAGGACGCTACTTGTGTAGGAGCGCCCTCATCTTTAGAATCAACTTAAGTAACTTTCAGGATGCTCACCGTCCGTCAGTGCGCTTAAACATTGTTTTAAAACTATTTTTAATAGTTCAAGACGCTTACCCTTGAGTAGCGCCCTCATATGTTTTGCGTTTTAAAACAAAGCAGGACGCCTACTGCGAAGTAGTGCCCTCATGCTTTAAGTCGTTTAATTGTCAAAGTAAGTCAGGACGCTTACTACTTAGTAGCTCTTTCACTTCATTGTTTAGTAGGACGCTGATGTTCTATGAGTGCCCTCAAAGGAACAAAACGACAAATATGAAATTTTTACTGTTCTGACATGTACGTATTGTTTGCCACCTTTTCAGAACAACTTTTCGTACAAAATTAATTTTTTGTATTTTTAAGAGATATTCTCTGAATCACGAACCACGTCTTCTAAAACTTTCCTTATTCATGTATCTAGAGAAAAATAAAATATTCATGAATTGTGCAGTTGCCATTTTTGTGGTATATTCTAGTTGTTGTGAGTAAACGTTCATATTTGAAATTCAAATTCAAATGAACGACAACTTCATCTCTACAAGTCCATAAATACAGACACTTTACAATTTGTTAAGCACCAAAAATTCTCTGAGCTAAAACACTTTTTAAAAGTTAGTCAAATTTTCATCTGGTCAAAGAAAACATTTAAGTAGATCTGTTTTCTTAGTAGTTTTCTTTGAGACTTTATGTTTTCAAAAGATTTTCATACTGAGCTAACTTTCTATCTTTATCTGAAAATCTATTTGAAGTTTTGAACTGTTTTCACTCAAATCGTTCAGCATTATTTTAACTTATATCATTCTTGCTGAAAGAGTAATTTGAGAGATAGTTCATAGGATACAATTGTATTCAATTTCATATCCTATATACTGTATCAAGATTGTAATAGTAGTTAGACAAACTACTGAGTTGAAATTTTATATTCAACAAAGTCAGGTCGTCTCACACCCATAAGTTGAAAAATAGTAGTTCTCACACCCGTAAGTTGAGATAGGTTGGTCTCACGCCTATAAGCTGAGCAGTGTAACGGTTGTTCTCACACCCACAAGTTGAGAAAAGATGTAACGGTTTGATTCTCACCCGTAAGAGAATCCCTTAGTGGTAAAGTTCAAAATCCTAACTGAGGAGGTTAGGTAGCAAACGTAGGCACGTAGCCAAACCACTATAAATCAACTGTGCATATTTGTTTAATTTTTGCACTTTATTTCTGCCATTGCTATTGTTTTTAAATTGTCTAAGTGTCCAATTCACCCCCCCTCTTGGACATATATCTGGGCTAACAATTGGTATCAGAGCAATGTTGCTCTTCAAAGAAACTTCACAATTTCTTTGATAGCAATGGCAATGACCAGAGGAACTGTCATAGAAGTAGGTCAACCTTTAGATAGACCACCTCTGTTCAATAAAAACTTGTTTGAAGATTGGATGATAAGGATGAAACCCTTTCTACGATCTAAAAATATTAGTCTATGGGAAATGGTTGTAAATGGTTACACCATGCCTAACAAGCCTATTGAGCTTTGGACAGATAAAAAAAAACTAAATGATAAATTTAATGCTCAAACTGTCTATGCCTTGTATTGTTCTCTACCCGAGGAAGATGTAGAAAATGTAGTTCATCTTGAGAGTGCCAAGGAGATTTGGGAAACTCTCAAAACACTTCATTGTTGAAGGATGAACACTAGAGATGAAAAACTCAAAGAGTCTGAAGAGTCTAATTGTGGCGACCCCGCGCCCCGGACCACCAACCCCGCAGGGAATGGCGTGCGGAATGCCGGGGCGGGACGCCCGGCGTAGGCATCTCCGACCACTCCTCAACTCCCGTGAGGTGGTTGAGACCCTACAAGCCTTATCCCAAACAACAATATGATATCAAAAGGTATTAAACAAAACTACCCACCGTATTAATCATCCAAGACAAGAGATAATCCATAAAAATGAACCATAAATAATAATCATAATCCTTATAGTCCATTAAAATTGACATACTCATAAAGTCCAAAATTGTGGGTACAAATAAAACCGTCATATGCCCACATAGTCTATCTAACAAGTCCCAACTCACCCATACTACAATGTGGTAAGTGTTATAATTACATAATCCAAAATATGGTACTTCATAATTTAAAACACAATTCAATCAAAATGCCTCTCAACTCACATCGAGGCCTTGGATTCTCTCGCAGGCAAGGCCCTCAAGATATGACTACTCCTTTGCCCTTATTCGGGACAGAAGGACCTGAAAGAGGAAAATGAGGGTGAGCCAACGATGCCCAGTGAATAGAATTCAAATATGCTATCAATACTCATCAATAAAAACCATGTATGCATGTCAATGTGTAGCATGATTAAAAGCTCATAACATATAGATATCAAGCATTTATAATAAGTTCGATGCAAGTAAAAGTTTATCAATTTGGATCCACATTCCACATGCCTTGGGTTACTAGTACACGTCTATTTCACCGTGCCGTTGATCCCAATCATGTTTATTTGGGTTACTAGTACACGTCTATTTCACCGTGCCGTTGATCCCAATCATTTCCTTTCCTAAAACCCTCTTATGACAAGGTGAAGCCCCCTATTAGCCAGATAGATGGGTCCAACCAAAGTCATAAGGTTTTCTCAAATCAATGCATCATTCAAAACATTAGAACACATTCATGCTTTCAAGATACAATATATATAAGTGATATGATGACATAAAAGATATAATCATAAATGAAGTCTACTCACAACCAAGCCTCGCGAGAGTATTTAACCACACACGACCACCAAACCGAATCAACCCAATCAAGATCCTGAAACATACATCAATATCCTACCATACATCAATTTCTATGCTCAATCACATAGACATTACACATCAACCCTAAATCAGCCCACATATAAACAATAGGCCTAAATCCCATCATTCAACTCAAATCACATGACTTAGGCCTCTAATGCATAGTTCTCATACATGAACCATTCTATTAATAAAAAATACTGATTTTCAATTCCTTAGGCATAAACATGCCCAAATTTGGTCACTTGATCACAAGTAGGCCTAACCCATGATATGGTCACAACCACCAAATCAGTAGCATAATCAACTCTAATCATGCTTAATTAAACATAAGTTGCATCAATTCAATGATTTTAGGCCAAGAGCATCAAAATCCCTAAATTATGAAATTTTCCATACTTAGGCCATATTGCCGATTTACACTAGGTCACCATGTTCAGCCATGTATATCACTGATTTTGCATCATGGTTTCATCAACAATGACAACTAGGTCAGCATAGTTGATATGCAAGCTATTTGGAAAGGTCTAAGTTCATATTCTCAATTTAGGTCTAATACAAGCAACCCTACCAATTCTTCATTTAGTATTCTGTTCAGATGTATCAATCTACCAAAAGAAATTTGTATTCACAAAATCAACTGTACATATTGAATTATGTGAAGAAACAAACCTTCTGTCCAAATATCAGCCCAATCCAACGGTGGACCGAAAAGATATGTATCTTTGATGAACAAGTATCTAATCAGACAGTTTCTCCTTTCCTGCTGCAAATACCCAAACTCAGATGGCTATATCACACAAAATACTAAACGTATAAACATCTCCACCGTTCAGAATACAGCAAAATCTGTTATAAACTACATACCCAAATTTGATATCCATCCAACGTTAGATTTAGGAGATCTACAAGTTTGACCGAAATGGCACAAGAAACCCAGAAATTCCGACCAGCTTCGTTTGAGAGGTTATATCTCTTAGAAAAAGGTAGTCGTTAAGATCTCCACCGTTCAGAATGTAGAAATATCAGTTTTAAACCACATACCCAAATTTGGTAGCCATCTAACGGTAGATTTAGGAGATCTATAAGTTTGAGCGAAACAGTGCGAGAAATTCAGACTTTCCGATCAGCTTTGTTTGAGAGGTTAGATCTCTTAGACGAAACCTCCGATCCAGATCTCCACCGACCAGAATGAAGAACCATAAGCTATGAACGTGCTGATAAAATTTGAGCTCAATCTGACCGTATATTCCAAAGATCCACCACTTTGATGAAAACGTCGCAGAGATCTTTCTCCTGCAACTCTCTCCTTCCTTCTCTTCTTCTTTCCTTTCTCTTCTTTTCTTTCTCTCCACTCACCTCTTTCTAGCACTTCCTTGATTCCCTCCTTGATTCTCTCCTTAATTCTCTCCTTGATTCTCTCCTTGATTCCCTCCACTCATTCTAGCACTTCCTTGAAGAAGAAAAGTGGGCATTGGACACTTGTCCACTTTCATGCACCAACCTTCACATGTGTTGGTCTCATACTACCCATACCAACCACATGTATTTTAAATGTCCAATCCATTTAATACACCAAATTTTCAATTTCATTTATCCTTTTATTCAATCAATCCTAACCCATATCAATTCATGGTTTAATGAGCCCATGCATAAATCATAACATATGCATTATACTTTAATTTAACATGACTCATATACAACTTATGATACATATATTTATATACATTATCAAGCATCAACTATACAAACATTAAACAATCATCAAACAAACACCAAACATATCAAGACAACACATAGAGTTTGGGCAAAAATGCAATTGGGTTATGGGCTAGATGAAATAATTTTCGGGGCGTCACATCACACCCACCTTAGAATGAACTTCGTCCTCGAAGTTTTAAGGTTAAGAATTACCTAAGCCCATGAACTCGGCAAAGTGCTCCATCATGTAGTCCTCACGCTCCCAAGTAACCTGTTCCTCGCCATGAAACTGCCATCTCACCTTAACCATCGGAATCTCGCGGTTACGTAACCTCTGGACCTTCCGGTCAAGTATCTGAATAGGTTCCTCATCATAAGTCCCATCCTGCCTCAGTTCAATGTTCCTCCAGTCCAAGACGTGATCAAAATCACTCTTGTACGCTCTCAGCATTGACACATGAAAGACATTGTGGACTGCTGCTAACTGAGGTGGCAAGGCTAATCGGTAAGCGACGGGGCCAATTCGTTCTAAAACCTCGAACGGCCCAATAAATCTCGGAGCGAGCTTGCCTTTTATCCCAAATCTAGTTTGGCCCTTCTCAGGTGAGACCTTCAATAAAACTTGGTCACCCACCTCGAACTCTACGGTCTTCCGCTTGGCATCAGTGTAACTCTTCTGCCTGTTTTGGGCTACTTTCATATTATGCTTGATCCTCTTAATATTCTCTGTGTGTTCTTGTACAAACTTTGGTCCCATCATCGCAACATCCCCTACCTCCGTCCAACAGATCGGAGATCTATAGGGTCGACCATACAATGCCTCAAAAGGAGCCATGCCAATACTGGACTGATAGCTATTGTTGTACGCGAACTCACACAAATGTATGTACTCCTCCCAGTTACCACTGGACTCAAGGACACAAGCTCGAAGCATATCCTCTAAAATCGATATCAACCTCTCAGACTGGCCATCCGTCTGGGCTGAAAAGCGGTACTGAGATCCAGTCTAGTGCCGAGCTGCCTCTGCAACCCCTGCCAGAATACCGATGTAAACCTCGGGTCCCTATCTGACACAATCAAAACTGGCACTCCATGTAATCTGACTATCTCCCGCATATAGAGTCTGCTCAGCTTGTCCATAGAATCCCTAGTGTTCACCGGTAGAAAGTGAGCGGACTTGGTCAAGCGATCAATAATAACCCAAACAACATTATCTCTCCTCGGGGTGTTGGGTAATCCCACAACAAAGTCCATAGTGACATGCTCCCATTTCCACTCAGGAATGGCAAGCGGTTGCATCTGCCCTCCAGGCCTCTGATGCTCAGCTTTGACTCTTTGACAGATCTCACACCTCTGAATGAACTGAGCTATTTCTCTCTTCATGTCGGGCCACCAATACATTCTTTTCATATCATGATACATCTTGGTTCCGCCAGGATGAATAGCATAATGAGATCTGTGAGCCTCTTAGAGAACACTCTGTCTAAGTCGTGGATCTGCGGGAACCCATAAACGTCCCCTAAATCTCAAGGCACCATCAGATGACAAGTGCCAATCAGTAAAATCACTGCTCTCAGCCCAAGACTTGTATACCCCATAATCAACGTCAAGTTTCTGTTGGTCAATTACCTCCTGGACTTGTGTAGGTTGAGCTCTCATTTGAGCACATATCACAATCTGATCTGAAGGGGTAGCAGATATACTCATAACCGTAGCCGCCTCAAGTAGTCTCCACTCATGAGACATCTGGTGTGCTACCATAATTGTCTCTACCCGCTTCCTGCTCAATGCATCAGCCACTACATTGGCTTTACCTGGGTGGTATTCCAATGTAAAATCATAGTCTTTGAGGAGCTCTAACCACCTTCTCTACCTCATGTTCAATTCCTTCTGAGAGAACAAGTACTTGAGGCTCTTATGGTCAGAATACAAAGTGAATTTCTCACCATAGAGATAATGCCTCCAAATCTTCAAAGCAAAAACCACTGCGGCCAGTTCTAAGTCATGAACAGGGTAGTTTTTTTCATGCACCTTCAACTGCCTCGATGCATAAGCAATGACCCTATCCTTCTGCATCAACACGCAACCCAAGCCGATACGAAGGCATCAGTATAGATAACTAACTCCTGATCAGGCTCTGGCAAAATCAACACTGGCGTAGATGTCAATCTTTTCTTCAACTCTAAAAAGGCATTCTCACACTCCTCGGTCCATACAAAGGACACATCTTTCTGGGTGAGCCTAGTCATAGGCGTGGCTATCTTGGAGAATCCCTGAACGAATCTCCTATAGTAACCAGCTAACCCAAGAAAGCTTCTGATCTCGGTAACTGTGGTAGGCCTAGGCCAACTGATAATGGCTTCAACCTTAGACGGATCAACTGAAATCCCCTCAGAACTCACCACATGACCTAAGAACTTCACTTCGGTGATCCAAAACTCGCACTTGCTCAGCTTTGCATATAGCCTATGCTCTCTCAGAGTTTGCAAGGTCACTCTAAGGTGTTCTTCATGCTCAGCCTGAGTCTTGGAATACACCAATATGTCATCAATGAAGACGATGACAAACTTATCCAGATACTGCCTAAAGACCCTCTGCATCAGGTCCATGAACATCGCCGGTGATTTAGTCACACCAAATGGCATCACAAGGAACTCATAATGTCCATATCGGGTTCTGAATGCTGTCTTAGGCACATCCTCCTCCCTGATCCTCAGCTGATGATACCCGGAGCGCAAATCAATCTTTGAAAAATACCTCGCTCCCCTCAACTGATCAAACAAGTCATCAATCCTTGGGAGAGGATATTTGTTCTTGATGGTCACCCTGTTTAATTGGCGATAGTCGATGCACAACCGCAAGTTCCCATCTTTCTTTTTCACAAAAAGAACTGGAGCTCCCCAGGGTGACACGCACGGGCAAATAAAGCTCTTAGCCAATAACTCCTCGAGCTGTTTCTGCAATTCTCTCAACTCGGCTGGTGTTATTCTATATGGTGCCATGGAGATAGGCTTCGTGCCAGGGACTAGTTCAATAATGAAATCGATCTCTCGCTTCGGTGGTAATCCTGGAAGATCCGCAGGGAACACATCTGCAAAGTCCCTAACAATGGCAATATCCTCAATTATCGCCTCACTAGTCTCTTCTTCATCAGGCACTAACCCAGCCAAGATCTCCCTATCTCCATCAGTCACAAATCTGCCCCCTTCAGGATGATGGTAGCCGGCTCCCTGGGTTGCGCCAAGGGAGTGTCCTATGCATGGCCAAGTATTGGCCATAAGGGAGAGTTGGACAACTACTCCTCCCCCTCAAGGTAGATGTTAAGCTTTTAGCTTCTTTCCAAAAGGAAACATCAAAATGTGAGGCCAATCATACCAGTCTGAACCTGGGATGCCTTACTCTGAGCACCATCAGACTGTGCTCTTCCATAAAACTTTCTCTTATTTCCCCATTTACCCCTCTTCCATGGAGTTTGGAACTGTCCCCCGGACTCTGCCTGTGAAGTCTGTACACCCGGAGCTGCCCGTGTAGACATACCATCAACCCGCTCAGCCAACTCATACTGTTTGGCCCTCTGGACCACTGTGGCAAAATCAGTCATCTTCGTTACAGACAAGGCCTGTCGGATCGCAGGCCTTAGGTTCAAAGAGAACCTCATAATCTTATCACTCGGTGTCTGAACTAACCCAGGAGCATAAACTGCGAGCTGCCTAAATCTGAGCTCTTACTCCCTAACTGACATGGTGCCCTGTGCGAGATTCAAAAACTCGAGTTGCTTAGCCTGTCTCTCAGTCTCTGGAACGTAAGCCTGTAAGAACAACCGTTTGAAGGTGTCCCAACTCTTCACTGTCCCCTGTGTATCCAACACTGAAAGCCACCAGTCCTCTGCATCACTCTCCAGTGTGTGAGCAGCACATAGAACCTGAGACTCCTCATCAAGCTCTAAGGAGCGACTGATCTTCTCGACATTCTTCAGCCAATCTTCGGCCTTCTTCAAGTCAACCCCACCAGTGAATTCCTTAGGCTTTAGCTTCATGAACTTCTCTAGCAGTCTGATCCGCCGATCAGTGGGGTTCTCCACAACAATAGGAGCAGGTGTAGGCATAGGTTGAGGTACAGCCATTTGAGGTCCTGCTGCCCCTGCAGCTCCACTAGCCTCGGCCCCACTAGTGCCCGCCTCATAACTACCCATATCATATAATACACACAGAAAATATGATAGTAAGGCTTTTAAGTTAGTTCCTTTAAACTTTTTAATCACCTAAATCTCTCACCCAATTCCTAGGTCAAAGTCATCTAAGTCCAATACATAGACCAAACCTAGTAAAATCAGGCTCTGATACCAACTGTGGCGACCCCGCGCCCCGGACCACCAACCCCGCAGGGAATGGCGTGCGGAATGCCAGGGCGGGACGCCCGGCGTAGGCATCTCCGACCACTCCTCAACTCCCGTGAGGTGGTTGAGACCCTACAAGCCTTATCCCAAACAACAATATGATATCAAAAGGTATTAAACAAAACTACCCACCGTATTAATCATCCAAGACAAGAGATAATCCATAAAAATGAACCATAAATAATAATCATAATCCTTATAGTCCATTAAAATTGACATACTCATAAAGTCCAAAATTGTGGGTACAAATAAAACCGTCATATGCCCACATAGTCTATCTAACAAGTCCCAACTCACCCATACTACAATGTGGTAAGTGTTATAATTACATAATCCAAAATATGGTACTTCATAATTTAAAACACAATTCAATCAAAATGCCTCTCAACTCACATCGAGGCCTTGGATTCTCTCGCAGGCAAGGCCCTCAAGATATGACTACTCCTTTGCCCTTATTCGGGACAGAAGGACCTGAAAGAGGAAAATGAGGGTGAGCCAACGATGCCCAGTGAATAGAATTCAAATATGCTATCAATACTAATCAATAAAAACCATGTATGCATGTCAATGTGTAGCATGATTAAAAGCTCATAACATATAGATATCAAGCATTTATAATAAGTTCGATGCAAGTAAAAGTTTATCAATTTGGATCCACATTCCACATGCCTTGGGTTACTAGTACACGTCTATTTCACCGTGCCGTTGATCCCAATCATGTTTATTTGGGTTACTAGTACACGTCTATTTCACCGTGCCGTTGATCCCAATCATTTTTATTTGGGTTACTAGTACACGTCTATTTCACCGTGCCGTTGATCCCAATCATTTCCTTTCCTAAAACCCTCTTATGACAAGGTGAAGCCCCCTATTAGCCAGATAGATGGGTCCAACCAAAGTCATAAGGTTTTCTCAAATCAATGCATCATTCAAAACATTAGAACACATTCATGCTTTCAAGATACAATATATATAAGTGATATGATGACATAAAAGATATAATCATAAATGAAGTCTACTCACAACCAAGCCTCGCGAGAGTATTTAACCACACACGACCACCAAACCGAATCAACCCAATCAAGATCCTGAAACATACATCAATATCCTACCATACATCAATTTCTATGCTCAATCACATAGACATTACACATCAACCCTAAATCAGCCCACATATAAACAATAGGCCTAAATCCCATCATTCAACTCAAATCACATGACTTAGGCCTCTAATGCATAGTTCTCATACATGAACCATTCTATTAATCAAAAATACTGATTTTCAATTCCTTAGGCATAAACATGCCCAAATTTGGTCACTTGATCACAAGTAGGCCTAACCCATGATATGGTCACAACCACCAAATCAGTAGCATAATCAACTCTAATCATGCTTAATTAAACATAAGTTGCATCAATTCAATGATTTTAGGCCAAGAGCATCAAAATCCCTAAATTATGAAATTTTCCATACTTAGGCCATATTGCCGATTTACACTAGGTCACCATGTTCAGCCATGTATATCACTGATTTTGCATCATGGTTTCATCAACAATGACAACTAGGTCAGCATAGTTGATATGCAAGCTATTTGGAAAGGTCTAAGTTCATATTCTCAATTTAGGTCTAATACAAGCAACCCTACCAATTCTTCATTTAGTATTCTGTTCAGATGTATCAATCTACCAAAAGAAATTTGTAATCACAAAATCAACCGTACAGATTGAATTATGTGAAGAAACAAACCTTCTGTCCAAATATCAGCCCAATCCAACGGTGGACCGAAAAGATATGTATCTTTGATGAACAAGTATCTAATCAGACAGTTTCTCCTTTCCTGCTACAAATACCCAAACTCAGATGGCTATATAACACAAAATACTAACCGTATAAACATCTCCACCGTTCCGAATACAGAAATATCTGTTATAAACTACATAACCAAATTTGATATCCATCCAACGGTAGATTGAGGACATCTACAAGTTTGACCGAAACGGCACAAGAAACCCAGAAATTCCGACCAGCTTCGTTTGAGAGGTTATATCTCTTAGAAAACGCCTGTAGTTAAGATCTCCACTGTTCAGAATGTAGGAATATCCGTTTTAAACCACATAACCAAATTTGGTAGCCATCTAACGGTACATTTAGGAGATCTATAAGTTTGAACGAAATGGTGCGAGAAATTCAGACTTTCCGATCAGCTTTGTTTGAGAGGTTAGATCTCTTAGACGAAACCTCCGATCAAGATCTCCACCGACAGAATGAAGAACCATAAGCTACGAACGTGCTGATAAAATTTGAGCTCAATCTGACCGTATATTCCAAAGATCCACCTCTTTGATGGAAACGTCGCAGGGATCTTTCTCCTGCAACTCTCTCCTTCCTTCTCTTCTTCTTTCCTTTCTCTTCTTTTCTTTCTCTCCACTCACCTCTTTCTAGCACTTCCTTGATTCCCTCCTTGATTCTCTCCTTAATTCTCTCCTTGATTCCCTCCACTCATTCTAGCACTTCCTTGAAGAAGAAAAGTGGGCATTGGACACTTGTCCACTTTCATGCACCAACCTTCACATGTGTTGGTCTCATACTACCCATACCAACCACATGTATTTTAAATGTCCAATCCATTTAATACACCAAATTTTCAATTTCATTTATCCTTTTATTCAATCAATCCTAACCCATATCAATTCATGGTTTAATGAGCCCATGCATAAATCATAACATATGCATTATACTTTAATTTAACATGACTCATATACAATTTATGATACATATATTTATATACATTATCAAGCATCAACTATACAAACATTAAACAATCATCAAACAAACACCAAACATATCAAGACAACACATAGAGTTTGGGCAAAAATGCAATTGGGTTATGGGCTAGATGAAATAATTTTCGGGGCGTCACACTAATAGACTATTTGATGCTTTTGAGATATCAGAAGATGAATCTCTTGATACGGCATGCAACAGATATCAATCCATTCTTGACGAAATGCAAGAACTGAATCAGGAAATACCTGCCAAAATATCTTTAGTATATTTCTGTGACAAGATTCCAAGGATATGGAATGATAAGCTAACTATGTTAGCTGAATCTGTTGAATCGAGAAATGAATTTAAAAGAGCTCTGTGATCTCTTGCAAACCATGGAAAGAAGGGATGAAACTAGAAACCAAGTTAAAATATTAGAAAACTCAATAGCTCAGTTTAGGGTTCTAGAAAGTGAGTCTGTTCATGAGAACCTGCAACGTTTTATACGTCTTGTAAATGAATTTGAACACTTTGGAAAAACATTATCTCATTCTACTTTAGTACAATATTTTTTCAATAGTTTTCCTAAGAACTGGAAATATAAAATAGATTTTATAAACGAGTTCTCGAATCCATTTGAAATCAGTTTTCAAAAAATTGATTATATTTTGAGTGAGACAGAAACGTCATCTGAGAGAGAAGACATTCTTGCAAATTTACCAACCAGGAGTGGAAGTGAACTGACTGATGATATACACTCTGTGTCATCAATCCTCAGAAGGCACATCCAGAATGCTCAATGAAACACTTTCTAATAGAATGTCGATAAAGAAGTCAGCATGGAGGACAAAGATAATGAACTATCTCAGCTGCTTCAAATTGAGACAAAGTGCTCTAATCGAGGACTTTGCAGTACCATGAGGTAAAAGTCAAAAACTATGCAAAGGTATAAAAGTCTATCTCATCACAAATGTTATTATTAGAATATTTTTATCAATGATAAATAATTGTCTTTAATCATGCAAGGCTTAGAATGTTCAAACAATTTCTTCATGTTCAAATTATTATGGAATGGTTAATGGCGTATAACTTATGATATTGTTCAACCATGCGTTACTTAAGGCTATTTGGTCAAATCTAACAAATAGCAATATTTAATGTCCTGAAGAAAGATATCGACCAGTGAGGACTCTAACGCGTACATTAGCTTTAGTCGATGATGATCGCTAGTCAGAAGTAGGACGCTACTCGGTCACAAATGAAAAATAACATAAACCGTCGAAATGCCATGTGCTGGAGTGTGTGTCAGGAGCAAGCTTATCGCTTTCTCACTATAAAATCAAGCTTTTGTAACTCAGATGTTACTTTTCACCTTTTGTGCCCTAGGACGCTTTAACAAGAACTTACCTGAACTCGCCTCAGATTTATCGTTGAATCTTCATCTTTAACCTTTGGCAAATCCCGTTCTCTCTTTGTTTCGGATTCTTCTCTTCTCTATTGTATCAGTCATTGTATTGTTATCTCAATTCTTCATATTCTTTCATCTGATTTTGTCAATGGCACCCAAACCTGAAAAGCTTCGGCCCTTTTCTACTAGAAAACGAGTTGTGTCGCCATCCACCTCCAGATAGGAGTGTGAGACCAAGAACTGAACCAACTCAAGCCGAACTGGCTGGTCATTGGCCTAATGAAAATCTTCAACATCTTCTTCATTAACCTCTTCATTCATGTCATCTCCCTAATAGGGTACGATAACCAGATCATAACACTCTGAATTTTTACCTTGCACACCATCAAACTCATTTTTTTGGGACTCATGAGATTCTATTGATATAGGAATATGAAATGGAGATGGCGGTCTGGAGATGGTCTTATCTGAGTCCTCATTGACTCTTTCTTTGGTGATGTCTTCCATGATTGCATCAAAGGTTTCCAACTCAGGCAGATGTTCTTCAACAACAACTTGAGCAATCTGGATCACCTTTTCCACTGGATGTCCTTCAGCATAAACAACTTGTTCTACATGTTCCATTTCTACATCATTAATTGAAACATGCTTTGGAATAACTGTGGGAGCAGCTTCTTCTTGTGCAGCCTGTTCTTAATGAGTGGTAAAAGTTTGGGCAGCTTCCTTTACTATTGCTGAGACATCTTCTTCTCTTGTTTCATCTTTTCCACTGGATTCACCTTCAAGTGGAACTTCTGACATAGGAAACCATCTTTCCAAAGGAGGCACATAAGTGTATCTCATCAATTTAACAGTGGTTTGACCAATGCAATTGTATCTGCTAGTCTCCTTGAAGTTTTCTCTATTGAAATCGATGCCACATCTCTCGAATAGAGTGGTGAGGTACATACCAAGTGACAGACCTCCTCCCCTACTAACCACTGTAATCATTACATGCATGAGAATGTGGGCGAGATTCACTTTCTTCTTCTTCATAATACACCAGATTAAGAATAATTCTAAATCATTCACATTACCCCTGCTACCGGTCTTAGGTTGAATAATTTGGGTAATGATGTTGTGGATGATTCTGGGAATGAGTTCAAGAGACTGGTTGGTAAGCTTCTTCTCAACATAAGAATGGTCCTTTTTCCTTGAAACAAGATTGAGAGCGGTAAGGTTGTTGTAGCCTGGATACTAATTTTTATTTTTGATAAATGAAAGTTTGTGAGCACTTTCATCATTTGGCAAAGAGAATGCTTCAGACAAGAATCCGGGAGAAATTTCAACAGATTTTTCCGTTACCATTGATTTTTTTGAGAGTTCAGAGACGGGTTTATTGACCATGTTCGCATAGAATTGTCTGACGAGGTTGGGGTACCATCTTGAGTTTAAAGTAAGTAACTCAATCCAACCTTGGAGCTCAAACAGAGAGAAAATCTCTAGATGAGAGTTAATGAAAAAGTCAAAATCGACATAGCTTCCATCAATCACAACTCTATTCATGACTTTTTCGGCATTATCTCTTTTTCTTCTTATCTAAGAAGAAGAAGGTAGGTGAGGTGGTTCAGATGCGGTTTCGGTAGGAGGTGTGGGTACAGATGGTGCGGGTTCCTATTCTAAGGTGAAGATGAAATAGACCATAGTCATGAGGGATTATTGGATCATGAGTCAGCGTCCTATCTTTCTTCAAGCCGGCCAAATGATACATTCTTTAGAGAAGAAGACTTTCTCAGACGAGTAAGAGAAGATGAGATTTTTGTGATGTCTCAACTAATGACTTGTGTTGAACAGAGTCGAATTCAGTTAAGAAATGAGACATTGTCAGAAGTCCGAGAGTCTCTTAAATCTCAGGAGAGAGTTGAAATCAACGAGATAAAATAATTTAACTCTCACATAATCAAGGCAACTTAACTGCTAGAGAAGTTATCTCAACAAATGGATAGACAATTAAGTGTCATGCAGTCCTTGCCTACGTCGAGCTTTACTCCATCATCGTCACTTGATGATTTTATGAAGAATATTCAGGAGGACATGCGACAGATCAAAAAATTTATCAATGCTTTTGTTGTTGTTGTTCCCCCAAGATTGGCTGCTCCTCCGCAACCTCCAACCAGACCTTAAGATCCACAGAGTCGCACAATGCCAGCTACACCAAGTCGTGCTGCCAGTACTATAACTGAAGAGGCTTTGAAAAAGATTCTTGAAGAAATTCAAAGCTTGAGAGGTAAAATGGTTGAGTTATCTAAAGATAAGTCCATTTCTGAAACTCTACAATCAGTTTTGGATGCTATCTTGGATCAAGTAACGAGCACAACAACGATTGATCCGGTGTTGCAGGCCATCTTCAATCTAAAAGAGAATTTAGATACTGCAAGGCCAGCACCAACAGTGGATGATACACTAACCAAGATTCTAGACATGGTTACTCGTGCTTTTGACAAAATAAAAAACTTGGAAAACAAGATGCATTTCCTTGCCACAACCATTATGGATTTGTCTTATACTGTCATCAAAGCTGCAGATCAAGTGGGATAAGTCATAGGCTTCTTTGAAGACCTCTTCAAGGCAATGAACAGTAGGATGCATTCTACTGTTTGGTATATTGCCTCTAGCATGAAACGCTTTACAATTCTCTTTCATCTATTGAAGAAGAAAGTTGTCAAAGTTCTACCTGCACCAAGGGATCCAGGCTTCACACGTCTTCAAGGACCTCACGAGTCTGACAATCTTTTTGGAATATTAGAATGTGAAGATGAAGATGAATCGGATGAAGAGCCATTGCATAGAATCAGTCGAAGAGTGTCTCCACCCCCAGATCCCTCATCAGAAACTTTCCCAGATCCTAAACGCCAGCGACCAATCAGGCCAGAATTTGAAGGTCACACACTTTCTCCTGAGTTTGTTCATGGTCTTGCACAACAAAAAATAAAAGGTTTCAAACCTGGTTCACCTCTTGATCCATTTAAATTTGGTGTTTCCAAGTATGCTCATGAAAAATTCATTGAAAAATCTAAGAAGGGTATTGTAATTGATGAATTTGTCAGTAGTGTGAGACAGAGCACATGTGGTTATTTAAGACCACAAGCCCCAATAAAACCCAAGAATTCTGCACCTAGTTCCAGTGGATTCAAGAAGGATGAGGAGGCCAAAAGAAAAAGGAAAGGGAAGGGTCCCAGTAAGAGCTAAGCCTACCCACTTTTTGATGCTTTCAAAAGGGGGAGAAGAGATTGTAGATATTAAAGCTAAATTAGCTCAATAGGGAAGCTACATGTAAGGGGGTGTTTACCTATAAGGGGGAGTTCTATCCAAGTTAACGTATTCATTTTTGTTTATAATTTACATTGTTTGTATTTTTTATTGTTTGTATCTTACCATGTAAATTATATGATTAAAATCAAATAGAACTGACATGACTGCAGATATCGTTCTAAATTCATTATATGTTTGATTACATGAATATATTTATCTGCATGATCTCTGAGTATTTGTAATCATAAAAAAGGGGGAGATTGTTATCTCAATAAACCCCATGACATGAATGTTTCGATGATTCCAAATATCTCCAACTGGTCCATCTAATGATCTTGCCAAGTGTTTCAGATTCATTAAGAATCAAGATCAAAGAACCGTGATCACAAGCCTATTGAACCTCAAAGTAAAGTTTCGAGTTTGTCAGTACTTAAAATGTAAAGTCTGTTGATCATCTTACTCACAACAAGATTTTTATCATTTGCATATTTTGATCGTAACATTTTAATCGTACCTTATGATTTCCAAAGTATTTGCTTTTATTAAAAGAAACAATGATGTTTATCGAGTTTTAATTAAGAAATCAAAAATCACTTTTATAATGTCTTTCAGGACACTAATGTTTTAGCAGCGCCCTCCTGGACTTGATGAGTCAGGATGCTAATAAAATGTTAGGACGCTCGAGGTTGAGTTGAACTATTTCATAAGGACACTTACTCGTTAGTAGTGACCTTTCTTTTATCAACCTTTGAGAATGTCAGGATGTTGACTTAGTTTCAGCCCGCTGAAAGATTTTCTTTTATCTTTAAGGGCGTTGATAAGTTATAAGTTGAATGAATTATCAGGACGCTACTTGTGTAGAAGCGCCCTCATCTTTAAAATCAACTTAAGTAACTTCCAAGACGCTCACAGTCCGTCAGCGCGCTTAAACATTATTTTAAAACTGCTTTTAATAGTTCAGGACGCTTAATTCTTAGTAGCGTCCTTACTTCATTGTTCAGTAGGACGCTGATATTCTATGAGCGCCCTCAAAGGAACAAAATGACAAAAATGATATTTTTATTGTTCTGACATGTACGTGTTTTTTGCCACCTTTTAAGAATAACTTTTCGTACAAAATTAATTTTCTGTATTTGTAAGAGATATTCTCTAAATCACGAACCACGTCTTCTAAAACTTTCTTATTCGTGTATCTGGAGAAAAACAAAATATTCATGAATTGTGCAGTTGCCATTTTCGTGGTATATTCTAGCTGTTGTGAGTAAATGTTCATATTTGAAATCCAAATTCAAATGAACAATAACCTCATCTCTACAAGTTTATAAATACAAACACTTAACAATTTGTTAAGCACCAAAAATTCTCTGAGCTAAAACATTTTTTGAAAGTTAGTCAAATTTTCATCTGGTCAAAGAAAACGTTTAAGTCGATCTGTTTTCACAGTAGTTTTCTTTGAGACTTTACGTATTCAAAAGATTTTCATACTAAGCTAGCTTTCTATCTTTATCTGAAAATCTATTTGAAGTTTTGAACTGTTTTCACTCAAATCGTTCATCATTGTTTTAACTTATATCATTCTTGCTGAAAGAGTAATTTGAGAGATAGTTCATAGGATATAGTTGTATTCAATTTCATATCCCGTATACTGTATCAAGGTTGTAACAGTAGTTAGATAAATTTTTGAGTTGATATTTTATATTAAACAAAGTTAGGTCGTCTCACACCCATAAGTTGAGATAGGTTGGTTTCACGCCTGTAAGCTGAGTAGTGTAACAATTGTTCTCACACTCGCAAGTTGAGAAAAGGTGTAACGGTTTGATTCTCACCCGTAAGAGAATCCCTTAGTGATAAAGTTCAAAATCTTAATTGAGGAGGTTAGGTAGTGGACGTAGGCATGTAGCAAACCATTATAAATCGACTGTGCATATTTGTTTAATTTTTGCACTTTATTTCTGCCATTCTATTGTTTTGAAATTGTCTAAGTGTTCAATTCACCCCCCCTTTTGGACATATCCACGCCATATTCTTGAGAAGCGAGAAGGAAGTGCAAGGGGCTGATCATCCTAGCCTTAGCACACCACCACCCATTGAAGAGCATGAAGAGATAAGCACTGAGACTAAGTCGAGTAAAGAGAAGGACACAGAGTCATCCAAGGAGGAGACACCACATGAGAGGCCATACCGGCCTGGTTCTATCACTTTCACAGATAACCCCCCTAAACTCAAAACTCTTATTTCGTTTCTTCAAAGATTCTAAAAGAAAAAGCTTGACGAGCAATTCACCAAGTTTCTTGATATTTTCAAAAAGATTCACTTTAACATTCCTTTTGTAGATGCACTGGCACAAATACCAAACTACATGAAGTTCATGAAGGAAGTTATCTTGAAAAAAAGGAAGCTGGAAGAATTCGAGACAGTGAAGCTTACTGAAGAGTGTAGTGCAGTCATACAGAGAAAGCTTCCACAAAAGCTGAAGGATCCGAGGAATTTCAATATACCTTGCACCATTGGTCTTTTAAACTTTAGTAATGTTTTATGTGATTTAGGTGCAAGCATTAACTTAATGCCTTTGTCCATTTTCAAGAAATTGGGCCTTGGCGAGGTGAAACCTACTACAATATTTTTTCAACTAGCGGATCGATTACTTACATACCCTTGGGGTATCATTGAGGACTTGCTAGTGAAGCTGGACAAGTTTATCTTCCCGATTGACTTTGTAGTGTTGGATATGGAAGAAGATGGTGATATTCCTATTATACTTGGACGACCACTGGGAGAGCATTGATAGATGTGGAGCTTGGTGAGCTTACTCTGGGGGTTAGTGAAGAAAAGGTGATGTTTAGGATTTACATACACCCAAAGCTCCCAATAAGAAGAATACATGCAACCGGATTGATGTCACAGGGGTAATTAATAAGTGTGCTACCAAGGCTTATGAGAAGCCTACATCAAAGGATACCATGGAACATTATGTGGAAAAAATTGAGAATTTAGATGACCCTCCTCCCTTGTTGTGGAAAGGCCTATATTTGATACCTACTGTTGGAGAAGAAAAGTTGTTGAGTACTATGATTGAGCATAAGCGAAAAGATGGATCTCTTTCTCAAGTCAAGAAGAAACGATTAAGAAACTTTAAAGACCAAGATGAAAGTAATGACAAGGTCGTGCTTCTTGATGATCCACCTTAGAGAAACAAAGGAGAAGTCGGGCTGGGGACTTTAAACTAAGCGTTTGTTGGGAGGCAACCCATCGGTGTTGGAATTTTACTTATTTTCTGTGTTTTATGTTTTTAGTCATTGTAGTATAGATTTGAGTTTCATACTATTGACAAGTTTTATTTCTTTTCCTTTCCAGGTTCTAAAGTAAGTTTGGGGGATCTCTTGGAGCAACTAGGAGAGGCAATTGGAATGTTTCATGTTGAAACTTTACCCATTTGGGTTCAGGGAGTTTTCTAAACTCCGCTCTTTCTTATATGCCTCTATTTTTCCTAGTATTTATTAGTTTATTTCATGTATTGAGGACAATGCTTGTTTTAAGTTTGGGGGGAGAGTTTTGATTTTTGACTTGTCATGGTGAAGATATGGTAGTTTTATAGGTTAGGATATCCTATGATTTTACAAATTCTGATTTGGTTCTATTATTTTTATTTTTCTGAATGGCCAATGACAAGAGAACATATACATGAACATAACTCTAAGAGAGGGTAGAGAGATATCTTAAGTCTGTGTGCTTGATTCAACTTTGAACTTGGTTTTAATGAAAATTCTCTACGTGTCTAGTGAGGTTGATTTTGTGGAATCATGACTTGTTTAGATAGGATGTGTGCATGTAAAGTTATATATATTAGATATCTAGAAATCCTAGAACAAGTTTGATTATCACTTGAGGCGAAATCCTAGAGAGCATGCTATGAGGAAAATGATTTAGGCCATATGTTGGATAAGTTTGAGCCAAATAGCCTACCTTACTTTTTATTATACCCATAGTTCCCACTTTGAGTTGAATATATGTTTCTTTGTTACCTATACATCGAAAAATTTGAGCTTATCATGTTTAATTTCCCTATTTTTCAACCTTTGTACCTTCTACACTTTGATCATGTTGGAATGTTATTATTTGGATGAAAGAACAACAGGAAAGAAGAGTGAAGAAAAAGGGTGACAACGAAGAAAAAAGGAAATGAGAAGTTTGCTTATGAATTTTATTAAAAAAGAAAAGAAAATGAAAAAGAGAAGAAAAAGATGTTATGCCCATGATTATGAAAAGAAAATAAGTTTGGGGGTGTAGTTGTTCTTTGAAAATAAGAAAACAAAAAAAAATAGGGAATAAAATGAAAAGATTGACCAGTTAAAGAAAGGGTATATGTGCTGAAATTGGGTTTTTGATTCTATATGTAATGTCGTGGATGTTTGTAAATGATCAAAGTGTTTATGGTGTTTTGAGCCTAAATTTTTCCAATTTTTCCCCACCTTTGAACCTTGGCCATGCATTACAACCTAGGAAAGACTTATTGGTTCTAAATGGCATGTGATTTACATTAGTGGAGAGTGGTATAAAAGATTTTCCTATAGGATTCACTTTATATATATTTATTTGAGATCACTTACACTTCATACTTGCTTGCACTTGTCTACGAATTTCATGAATGGTTTTATGAGATTAAATATATGATGATGGTGTGTTTGAGAATGGAAGATGAAGTTAGGTGAGGAGTTGGATTGAAATTCAAGACATTTCTAACACTCTTAAAAATTATCCGATGAGTTATTATCTTTCAATGTGATCTTAGAGGCCATAATGATGATCTTGTATAATATTTTGAATCAAATTCTTAATTTTTTTGAGAATAGGATGGTAGATTATTTATTGATATGTTAGTTGAGTTTTTGTTTTGTTTCCCTTTGCTCGGGACGATCAAAGTCTTAAGTTTGGGGGTATTTGATAGTTGCATATTTAGATAGGTTTTAGAACATGTTTTAGGTGTGTTTTAGGATGATTTATGCATTAGTTTAGTGTGTTTATGTTAGTTTTGATGCATTTGATAGTTTAGGAATAAATTGGTTTTTATGCATTATTTTGGTTTGTTAGTTTGTATGTTGAATCAATTTATGTTTCGAGTGTGTTAATTACTTGTTTTGCTTTGTTTTGTAGGTATTTAGATGTGAGGAAGTGAGCATGAATAATGGACACAACATATGAGAAGCCTAGATGATGTTTCATGAAGAACCCAAGTTAAGAAGTGGAAGAAAATTGGCTCTTAGTCCACAAGAAGGAGTGAAATTTGGCTCTGTCCACAAAAAACAGAGGAAAATTGACATTCGAGCTGCCGCGACGCATGAATGCAGTGCCGCGATGCTGAAAAGAGAAAGAAATTGCAGAAGTTTGAAGCCTAGGAGCGTCGCGACGCTAGATGTTGTTAAGTTACGGTTTTGGCAACTTTGAGAACAAGGAGGACTTTTTAATTATTTCACATGACTTTGGGGGCTTACTATATATCAACCGAAATTGTTTTTCAAGAGGAACACATGGGACTAGGGAGGAGAACAAAGGTTTGACGGCAGGAACGAAGTGGAAGAGAAGATTCGCATTGAAGATTATTGAAAATCTCTACACCAATTCTGGTTTGTTTTTTTTTTTGTTCCGATTCATGTTTGAACCATTGTTTATTGTTTTTATGTCTTTAGTTATGAACTAAAGCCTCTTTCTAGAGGGGTAGATTGATCCAAGCTTGATACTATGCCTAGTTTTATGGTTTCATTATTGTTAATGAATTTCTTGGTTTATTTATACTTTTCTGAGTGTAATGCCTTTAATCCCCTGATCACGGATTGACTGATCACAAACTCGAGGTAGATGCTCCAAAAAAGGGTACCTTGGGTTGGAATGTGGAGAGTATAACCTAGGCTATCGTGAGACTCACAAGGAGATCGAGAACCTTTGAAGTCGTTAGGTGAAAATCATAGATCTTAATGACTTATTGTTGTTTTCGGTTTTCATCGAAAGAGTTAAACCAAGACAACAATTGTGACGCCCCGAAAATTATTTCATCTACCCCATAACCCAATTGCATTTTGCCCAAACTCTATGTGTTGCCTTAATATGTTTGGTGTTTGTTTGATGGTTGTTTAAGGTTTGTATATTTGATGCTTGATAATGTATATAAATATGTGCATTATAAATTGTATATGGGTCATGTTAAATTAAAGTATAATGCATATGTTATTATTTATGCATGGGCCCATTAAACCATGAATTGATATGGGTTAGGATTGATTGAATAAAAGGATAAATGAGAATAAAAAATTTGGTGTATTAGATGGATTGGACATTTAAAATACATGCAAGCATAATATTAGTTAAAGTACATGTGGTTGGTATGGGTAGTATGAGACCAACACATGTCAAATTGGTGCATGAGAATGGACAAGTGTCTCATGCCCCATTTCTCTTCTCTACCACATGTCAAGTTGGTGCATGAGACCAACACATGTCAAGTTGATGCATGATAATGGACAAGTGTCCCATGCCCCATTTCTCTTCTCCAACACATGTCAAGTTGGTGCGTGAGACCAACACATGTCAAGTTGGTGCATGAGAATGGACAAGTGTACCATGCCCCATTTCTCTTCTCCAATACATGTCAAGTTGGTTATTAAGAGTGCACAAGTGTCCCATGCCCCATTTCTCTTCTCCAACACATGTCAAGTTGGTGCATGAAAGTGGACAAGTGTCCCATGCCCACTTCTCTTCTCCAAGGAAATCCTAGATAGTGAGGTGAGTGGAGGGAAAGGAAAAAAGAAGATAGAAGAAAGAAGAAGAGAAAGAAAGAGGAAGTTGCTTTGAGGGAAGTCTCAGCAACATTTTCATCAAAGAACTGGATCTTGGTACTATATGGTCAGATTGAGCTCAAACCTTTTCAGCAAGTTCGTATCTTATGTATATTCATTCTGGTCGGTGGAGATCTTGATTGGATTTTTCGTTTGAAAGATATAACCTCCCAAACAAAGCTGGTCGGAAAGTCTGGATTTCTCACGCAGTTTAGATCAAACTATAGATATCCTAAATCTACCGTTGGATGGATATGATACTTGAGAAGGTGGTTCACAACTGCTTGTTATGCATTCTAAACGGTCGAGATGTTGGTCGGTAGAGTATTTTGTGTGATATAGTCATCTGAGTTCAAGTATATGCAGCAGGAAAGGAGAATTTGTCTGATTAGAAACTTGTTCATCCAAGAAGCTTATCTTTTCGGTCCAACGTTGGATTGAGCTGATTGTTAGACAGAAGGTTTGCCTCTTAACATAATTAATCTGTACGGTTGATTTTGTGATTAAATATTTCTTTTGGCAGCTTGATACATCTGAACATAATATTATATGGAAAATTTGTAGGGTTGTTTGTATTAGACCTAAATTTAAAATATGAACTTAGACCTTTCCAAATAGCTTGCGTGTCAACTATGCTGACCTAGTTGCCATTGTTGATGAACCCATGATGCAAAATCAGTGATATACATGGCTGAACATAGTGACCTAGTGTAAATAGGCAATATGGCCTAAGTATGGAAAATTTCATATTTTAGGGCTTTTGATGCTTTTGCCCTAGAATCATTAAAGTGATGCAATTTATGTCTAATTAAGCATGATTAGGGTTGATTATGCTACTTATTTGGTGGTTGTAACCATATCATGGGTTAGGCCTACTTGTGATCAAATGACCCAATTTGGGCATGTTTATGCCTAAAAATCAGTATTTTTTATTAATTGAATGGTTTATGAATGAGAACTACGCATTATAGGCCTAAGTCATGTGATTTGAGTTGAATGATGGGATTAGATGGGATTTAGGCCTATTGTCTATATGTGAGCTGATTTAGGGTTGATGTGTAATGTCTATGTGATTGAGCATAGAAATTGATGTATGGTAGGATATTGATGAATGTTTCAGGATCTTGATTGGGTTGATTCGGTTTGGTGGCCGTGTGCGGTTAGATACTCTCGCGAGGCTTGGTTGTGAGTAGACTTCATTTATGATTATGTCTTTTATGTCATCATATCACTTATATATGTTGTATGTTGAAAGCATGAATGTGTCCTAATGTTTTGAATGATGCATTGATTTGAGAAAACCTTATGACTTTGGTTGGGCCTATCTATCTGGCTAATAGGGGGACTTAACCTTGTCATAGGAGGGTTTTAAAAATGAAATATTTGGGGATGAGAACGGTATGGTGAAATAGACGTGCACTAGTAACCCCAATAAAGTCACCCTTATTTTCCTCTTTCAGGTCCTTCTGTCCCGAATAAGGGCAAAGGAGTAGTCATATCTTGAGGGCCTTGTCGGCGAGAGAATCCAAGGCCTCGATGTGAGTTGAGAAGCAGTTTGATTGAACTGTGTTTTAAATTATGATGTATTATATTTTGCACTATGTAATTATAACACTTACCACATTGTAGTTTGAGTAAGTTGGGACTTGTTAGATAGACCATGTGGGCATCTGAAGGTTTTTTTGTACCCATAGTTTTGGACTTTATGTGTATGTCAATCTTGATGGACTGTAGGTATTATGGTTTTATTTATGGTTCATTTTTATGGAGTATCTCTTGTCTTGGATGATTAATACGGTTGGTAGTTTTGTTTAGTAAATTTTTATATTATGTCATTGTTTGGGATAAGGCTCGTAGGGTCTCAACCACCTCACGGGGGTTGAGGAGTGGTGGGAGATGCCTACGCCGGGCGTCCCGCCCTTGCACTCCACACGCCATTCCTTGCGGGGTTGGTGGTCCGTGGTGCGGGGTGCCCACAGTTGGTATCAGAGACCGATTTTACTAGGTTTGGTCTATGTTTTGGACTTAGATGACTTTGACCTAGGAATTGGGTGAGAGCTTTAGGTGGTTAAATAGATTAAAGAACTTACTTAAAAACCTTACTATCATATTTTCTGTGTGTATTATATGATATGGGTAGTTATGAGGCTTTGTTAATGTTTTAAATTCTTTAATGTGTGATGGTTGCTCGTATCTCTACTTCTCAATGTCATGAGGAGGAGCGGGAGATTGAGACAGCCCCACACAAGGCCGTGCAATGATGACCGGATGGGGAGGATGGAAGAGATCATTCAGGCATAGGGCCGCTTGATGACAGCCCAGACTGCACAGATACAAGCGTTGGTGCAGCAAGTCGAGGTTGTTGCTCGACAGTCTACTCAGACAATACATCAGCAGGCAGGCACTAGTAGGGCCGAGGCGGCCGGGGCTAGTGGAGCTACAGGAGCGGCTGGACCTCTGATGGTTGTACCTCAACCTATGCCTGCACCTGCTCCTATTGTTGTGGAGAACCCCACTGATTGGCGGATCAGACTGCTAGAGAAGTTCATAAAGCTAAAGCCTAAGGAATTCACTGGTGGGGTTGACTTGAAGAAGGTCGAAGATTGGCTGAAGAATGTTGAGAAGATCAGCCGCTCCTTAGAGCTTGATGAGGAGTCTCAGGTCTTATGTGCTGCTCACACACTGAAGAGTGATGCAGAGGACTGGTGACTTTCGAGTCCTAGAGTTTTTAGAGTTTGATGCAATTCTAGGGATGGATTGGCTCGTGGCTTATCATGTAGTTGTCGACTATTTTGCGAAGAGAGTCATTTTCCAGATCCCCGGACACCCAGTGTTTACACTACAGGGTAGAGCTTCAGACCAGACAATCACAAGGGGTAGATTTGTGACTGATAGAGATAAGGAGATCTTGGTTGGGTTAGTGCCTGATAAGGAAGAGATTAGTAAGGTGATACTTGAGGATATTGCCATTGTTAGGGACTTTCCAGATGTGTTCCCTACGGATCTTCCAGGATTACCACTGAAGCGAGAGATCGATTTCATCATTGAACTAGTCCCTGGCACGAAGCCTATCTCCATGGCACCGTATAGAATGGCACCAGCCGAGTTGAGAGAGTTGCAAAAACAGCTCGAGGAGTTATTGGCTAAGGGCTTTATTTGCCCGAGCTTGTCACCCTGGGGAGCTCCAGTTCTTTTTGTGAAAAAGAAAGATGGGATCTTGCGGTTGTGCATCGGCAATCGCCAATTGAACAGGGTGACCATCAAGAATAAGTATCCTCTCCCAAGGATTAATGACTTATTTGATCAGTTGAGGGGAGCGAGGTATTTTTCGAAGATTGATTTGCGCTCCGGGTATCATCAGCTGAGGATCAGGGAAGAGGATGTGCCTAAGACAACATTCAGAACCCGCTATGGACATTATGAGTTCCTTGTGATGCCATTTGGTGTGACTAATGCACCGGCGATTTTCATGGACCTGATGCAGAGGGTCTTTAGGCAGTATCTGGATAAGTTTGTCATCATCTTCATTGATGACATATTGGTGTATTCCAAGACTCAGGCTGAGCATGAGGAACACCTCAGAGTGACCTTGCAGACTCTGAGAGAGCATAGGCTATATGCAAAGTTGAGCAAGTGCGAGTTTTGGATCACCGAAGTTAAGTTCTTAGGTCATGTGGTGAGTTATGAGGGGATTTCAGTTGATCCGTCTAAGGTTGAAGCCATTATCAGTTAGCCTAGGCCTACCACAGTGACCGAGATCAGAAGCTTTCTTGGGTTAGCTGGTTACTATAGGAGATTCGTTCAGGGATTCTCCAAGATAGCTACGCCTATGACTAGGCTCACCCAGAGAGATGTGTCCTTTGTATGGACTGAGGAGTGTGAGAATGCCTTTTTAGAGCTGAAGAAAAGATTGACATCTACGCCAGTGTTGATTTTGCCAGAGCCTGATCAGGAATTAGTTATCTACACTGATGCTCTAGTATCGGCTTGGGTTGCGTGTTGATGCAGAAGGATAGGGTCATTGCTTATGCATCGAGGCGGTTGAAAGTGCATGAAAAGATCTATCTTGTTCATGACTTAGAACTGGCCGCAGTGATTTTTGCTTTGAAGATTTGGAGGCATTATCTCTATGGTGAGAGATTCACTTTGTATTCTGACCATAAGAGCCTCAAGTACTTGTTCTCTCAGAAGGAATTGAACATGAGGCAGAGAAAGTGGTTAGAGCTCCTCAAATACTATGATTTTACATTGGAATACCACCCAGGTAAAACCAATGTAGTGGCTGATGCGTTGAGCAGGAAGCGGGTAGAGATAGTTATGGTCGCACGCCAGATGTCTCATGAGTAGAGACTAATTGAGGCGGCTACGGTTATGAGTATATGTCCTATCCCTTCAGATCAGATTGTGATATGTGGTCAGATGAGATCTCAGCCAACACAGGTCCAGGAGGTGATTGACCAACAGAAACTTGACGTTGATTATGTGATGTACAAGTCTTGAGCTGAGAGCAGTGATTTTACTGATTGGCACTTGTCATCTGATGGTGCCTTGGGATTTAGGGGACGTTTATGGGTTCCCGCAGATCCACGACTCAGACAGAGTGTGCTCCAAGAAGCTCACAGATCTCATTATGCTATTCATCCTGGCAGAACCAAGATGTATCATGATATGAAAAGAATGTATTGGTGGCCCGACATGAAGAGAAAAATAACTCAGTTCATTTAGAGGTGTGAAATATGTCAGAGAGTCAAAGCTGAGCATCAGAGGCCTGGAGGGTAGATGCAACCGCTTGCCATTTCTGAGTGGAAGTGGGAGCATGTCACTATAGACTTTGTTGTGGGATTACCCAAACACCCCGAGGAGACATAATGTTGTTTGGGTTATTATTTATCGCTTGACTAAGTCGGCTCACTTTCTACCGGTGAACACTAGGGATTCTATGGACAAGCTGAGCAGACTCTATATGCGGGAGATAGTCAGATTACCTGGAGTACCAGTTTCAATTGTGTCAGATAGGGATCCGAGGTTTACATCGGTATTCTGGCAGGGGTTGCAGAGGCAGCTCGGCACTAGACTAGATCTCAGTACCGCTTTTCACCCTTAGACGGATGGCCAGTCTGAGAGGTTGATATCGATTTTGGAGGATATGCTTCGAGCTTGTGTCCTTGAGTCCAATGGTAACTAGGAGGAGTACATACATCTGTGTGAGTTCGCGTACAACAACAGCTATCAGTCCAGTATTGGCATGGCTCCTTTTGAGGCATTGTATGGTTGACCCTGTAGATCTCCGGTCTGTTGGACGGAGGTAGGGAATGTTGCAGTGATGGGACCAGAGTTTGTACAAGAACACACAGAGAAGATTAAGAGGATCAACCATAATATGAAGGTAGCCCAAGACAGGCAGAAGAGTTACTCTGATACCAAGCGGAAGACCGTAGAGTTAGAGGTGGATGACCAAGTTTTATTGAAGGTCTCACCTCAGAAGGGTCGAACTAGATTTGGGATAAAAGGCAAGCTCGCTCCGAGATTTATTGGGCAGTTCGAGGTTTCAGAACGAATTGGCCCCGTCGCTTACCGATTAGCCTTGCCACCTCAGTTAGCAGCAGTCCACAATGTCTTTCATGCGTCGATGTTGAGAGTGTACAAGAGTGACTTTGATCACGTCTTGGACTGAAGGAAATTGAGCTGAGTCAGGATAGGACTTATGATGAGGAACCTATTCAGATACTTAATCGGAAGGTCCAGAGGTTGCATAACAACAAGATTTCGATGGTTAAGGTGAGATGGCAGTTCCATGGCGAGGAACAGGCTACTTGGGAGCGTGAGGACTACATGATGGAACACTTTGCCAAGTTCATGGGCTTAGGTAATTTCTTAACCTTAAAACTTCAAGGACGAAGTTCATTCTAAGGTGGGTGTGATGTGACGCCTCAAAAATTATTTCATCTACCCCATAACCCAATTGCATTTTTTCCAAACTCTATGTGTTGCCTTGATATGTTTGGTGTTTGTTTGATGGTTGTTTAATGTTTGTATATTTGATGCTTGATAATGTATATGAATATGTGCATTATAAATTGTATATGGGTCATGTTAAATTAAAGTATAATGCATATGTTATTCTTTATGCATGGGCCCATTAAACCATGAATTGATATGGGTTAGGATTGATTGAATAAAAGGATAAATGAGAATAAAAAATTTGGTGTATTAGATGGATTGGACATTTAAAATACATGCAAGCATAAGATTAGTTAAAGTACATGTGGTTGGTATGGGTAGTATGAGACCAACACATGTCAAATTGGTGCATGAGAATGGACAAGTGTCCCATGCCCCATTTCTCTTCTCCAACACATGTCAAGTTGGTGCATGAAACCAACACATGTCAAGTTGATGCATGATAATGGACAAGTGTCCCATGCCCCATTTCACTTCCCCAATACATGTCAAGTTGGTGCATGAGACCAACACATGTCAAGTTGGTGCATGACAGTGGACAAGTGTCCCATGCCCACTTTTCTTCTCCAAGGAAATTCTAGAGAGTGAGGTGAGTGGAGGGAAAGGAAAAAAGAAGAGAGAGGAAAGAAGAAGAGAAAGAAAGAGGAAGTTGCTTTAAGGGAAGTTTCAGCAACGTTTTCATCAAAGAACTGGATCTTGGTACTATATGGTCAGATTGAGCACAAACCTTTCAGCAAGTTCGTATCTTATGTATATTCATTCTGGTCGGTGGAGATCTTGATTGGATTTTTCGTTTGAAAGATATAACCTCCCAAACAAAGCTGGTCGGGAAGTCTGGATTTCTCGCGCAGTTTAGATCAAACTAATAGATATCCTAAATCTACCGTTGGATGGATATGATATTTGAGAAGGTGGTTCACAACTGTTTGTTATGCATTATGAACGATTGAGATATTGGGGAATAGAGCATTTTGTGTGATATAGTCATCTGAGTTCAAGTATATGCAGCAGGAAAGGAGAAATTGTCTGATTAGAGACTTGTTCATCAAAGAAGATTATCGTTTCTGTCCACCGTTGGATTGAGCTGATATTTGGACAGAAGGTTTGCCTCTTAACATTTTCAATCTGTACGATTGATTTTGTGATTAAATATTTCTGTTGGCAGCTTGATACATCTGAACATAATATTAAATGGAAATGTTGTAGGGTTGTTTGTATTAGACCTAAATTTAGAATATGAACTTAGACCTTTCAAAATAGCTTGCATGTCAACTATGTTGACCTAGTTGCCATTGTTGATGAACCCATGATGCAAAATCAGTGATATACATGGATGAACATAGTGACCTAGCGTAAATAGGCGATATGGCCTAAGTATGGAAAATTTCATATTTTAGGGCTTTCGATAGTTTTGGCCTAGAATCATTGAATTGATGCAATTTATGTCTAATTAAGAATGATTAGGGTTGATTATGCTACTGATTTGGTGGTATTGACCATATCATGGGTTAGGCCTACTTGTGATCAAATGACCCAATTTGGGCATGTTTATGCCTAAGGAATTGAAAATCAATATTTTTTATTAATTGAATGGTTAATGAATGAGAACTATGCATTAGAGGCCTAAGTCATGTGATTTGAGTTGAATGATGGGATTAGATGGGATTTAGGCCTATTGTCTATATGTGGGCTGATTTAGGGTTGATGTGTAATGTCTATGTGATTGAGCATAGAAATTAATGTATGGTAGGATATTGATGAATGATTCAGGATTTTGATTGGGTTGATTCGGTTTGGTGGCCGTGTGCGGTTAGATACTCTCGCGAGGCTTGGTTGTGAGTAGACTTCATTTATGATTACATCTTTTATGTCATCATATCACTTATATATATTGTACGTTGAAAGCATGAATGTGTCCTAATGTTTTGAATGATGCATTGATTTGAGAAAACCTTATGACTTTGGTTGGGCCCATCTATCTGGCTAATAGGGGGACTTAACCTTGTCATAGGAGGGTTTTAAAAAGGAAATATTTGGGGATGAGAACGGTACGGTGAAATAGACGTGCACTAGTAACCCCAATGCATGTGGAATGTAGATCCAAATTGATAAGCTTTTACTTGCATCGAACTTATTATAAATGTTTGATATCTATATGTTATGAGTTTTTAATCATGCTACACATTGACATGCATACATGATATTTATTGATGAGTATTGATAGCATATTTGAATTCTATTCACTGGGCACCATTGGCTCACCCTCATTTTCCTCTTTCAGGTCCTTCTGTCCCGAATAAGGGCAAAGGAGTAGTCATATCTTGAGGGCCTTGCCGGCGAGAGAATCGAAGGCCTCGATGTGAGTTTAGAGGCATTTTGATTGAACTGTGTTTTAAATTATGAAGTATTATATTTTGGATCATGTAATTATAACACTTACCACATTGTAGTATGGGTGAGTTGGGACTTGTTAGATAGACCATGTGGGCATATGACGGTTTTTTTTTGTACCCATAATTTTGGACTTTATGTGTATGTCAATCTTGATGGACTGTAGGGATTATGGTTTTATTTATAGGTCATTTTTATGGAGTATCTCTTGTCTTTGATGATTAATACAGTTGGTAGTTTTGTTTAGTACATTTTTATATTATGTCGTTGTTTGGGATAAGGCTCGTAGGGTCTCAACCACCTCACGAGGGTTGAGGAGTGGTTGGAGATGCCTACGCCGGGCGTTCCGCCCTGGCATTCTGCACGCCATTCCTTGCGGGGTTGGTGGTCCATGGTGCGGGGTCACCACAACAATAATATACTCTAGTTTTTCTTCAAAAGAGGGAATTAGAAAGGATAGGATTTTCAACTTATAAGCTAAGGAACTGATATATTAATCATATATATATATATAAAGACATAGTTGAGAATTAGGTGAAATCGAACCTCTAGTATATTCTACCATTGATTTTCCTATTTGATTTTTATAGTTTTGTTAATTTACTACTTAGTTGTTTTAGTTATTGCTTTTAATCACTCGATTTCAATTGTCTAGATAAAATTAAGGTTAAAATGTGATAGCTAGTGTAGTAATAATCCCTGAGGATGATACCTGATATCATTTCGGACTATATTATAACTTGACACTGTACGCTTGCAGGTTTGCATGTAACAATTATCTTTTCAATGATTTCTTGACTTTGATGCATCTGCTTCATACCATATCATGATAGCATCAAACTCATGGATATTTGATTTCTAATTAGTACATACCCTTTCAAATGTTTTCTCATTAGAATCATTGTATCAAACATTTTAGGCCATGCTTCAATTGAAATTATTTGCCTAGAATAGGAAAATGAATGTATGTTGTTGCTTGAATGATTTCGTTGAAATTTAGCATATATTCAATACGTTTAGACTTTGATATTCATCATATATATCTCCACATGTCTAAACTATGGAAAGTTTATAATTTTCCATCTTACCTGCCATTGATGTTGCTCTTTAATATTATATTTTGTATGCATCAATCGACTGTGATTTTTGATATCTAATAAATGCCATGTACTTCAAAGTATACACTTTGCATCTTGTTAGAATCATAATAGCTAAGCCTTGCTTAATCTTAAATCATTATGCCTATGCTATAAGTATGATGTGCTTGTTTATTCACAAATCTTAATGCATACTCTGTGTTTGGACTATTTTTCAAACTTATATTTACGCCAAACACTAAAGAGAATAATTGCCCACGATTAAAAATTTTCTATGAATTCATCTTTCGGCAATTCTCTCTCATTCCCTTTGACTATGATTCTCGGCTACGCTATTATTTCAAATATTTTGGCCTATGATGTAACACCCGTACCTTAGGATGATGTCATCATGACCTGTAAAGTACCTGTATACGTGTACGTATACATATTTGATGTTTGATGTGTGTTAGTTCAAGTGTCTTTGTATGCTATTTTAGAGAATTATCATTATTAATATTGTTATTTATGTGCTAATGACATTAATAGTGATAATAATACACATCACTAAAGTAATATATTAATAGTGACATATTGATATTAATATATGTGTTATTAATTGTATAATGGGGCCAATTGAACCATGATTTGAATTGGGCATGTATTCATTAAATAAATGAAAAAATGATGGAATTGTTGGAATTAGTGGATTGGTTAACAACTCACATGTGCGGTTGTGATTGGGTAAAGGCTATGTTGCTAACAAATAAGCCCTTGAGCAAAAACTTAGCATGGTGTTGGAGCATGATCAACACTTGAAAAAATGGGTGCATGTGGGTGTAACATGTGTCTCAATCTCTCATTTTCTTCCTTGGGGGGCGTTTTTGAGAGAGTAAGGTTGAGAGAAAAGAAGAGAAGAGAAAGAGAGAGGAAGTTGCTTGAAGGAAAGTCTTAGCAATATTTGGATCAGAGGTTTGATATCTTAGATCTGTGGTCTAATCAAGCTAAACTTTTGTCAGCCAGTTCTTCTCTTATGGTTCTTCATTCTGGTTGGTGGAGATCTTGATTGGAGTTTTATTCTGAGAGATATAACCTCCCAAACATAGCTGGTCAGAAAATATGGATTTCTCTCGCAGTTTAGATCAAACTTGAGGATCTTGTAAATCTACCGTTGGATGGATGTGATACTTCCAAAAATGGTTCATAACTAAACGTGTTGCATAATGAACGGTTAAGATGTTGACTGGTTAAGTATTTTGGGAGATACAATCATTTGAGTTCAAGTATTTGCAGCAAGAGAGGAGAAACCGTTCAATTAGAGTTGTCTTTGATCTGCCGTTGGATTTAGCTCAATTTTGGACAGAAGGTTTTTCACTTGATTTTATTGAATCTGAATGATTAATTTAGTTATTGGATAGTTTGTTTGGCAGTTTGTTACATCCGAACAGGGCATTGAATTAGGGTGTAATTAATATTTAGCAGTATATTTGACTTAAACCTAGGTTATGGACTTAGGGTTTTCCATTCAAGTTGCATGTCATATATGTTGATCTAATGGGTAAATGTGGATGCTTGGTAGTTTCATTTACTGATCTTACTTGTTGGAAACCCTAGGTATAGTGTAATTTTGACCTAGGCCATGAAATTTGGGAATTTACCATGAATTTGGGGATTTGCCCAAATTTAGGGATTTTGACCTCTAAGTCAATTGATGAAATTGACATGGGGATTAGTCTAATTGAACTTAATTATGATTGATTGAACTATATTATGATGGTTGGATCATGGGAATCAACCTATTGCATTCTTTTTTATTAAATGTGGTTTAATTAGATATAAAATGAGTTTATTGAGCTATATGGGTTAGCTCATGGGTGCAACCATTTTAGAGTCTTAAATTGGCTATTGAATTGGGGTTAATCATGGTGAAATGTCATGCATTTGGACTGATTTTAATGATGAATGAACCATGTTATATGCAAGGTTTGTGAATGATCCAAGTGTCCCAATTAAGCCAATTGGAGGATGAGGTGCTTCAGAGTGTTTTGGTGGCATCCTAGTGCTTTCTTTGGTCGGATTGGATTGACTAAGTCTAGCCAATCGAGTTGTGAGTGTTTTTTTACATTTGTTGGATTCTATATATGTGGCATTGTATTATGTAAAATGTTTGAATTGATATATATGTATTATGCATGTTTTAAATAATTCATGAAATAAACTTGAGCATAGTCTAATAAGGTTAGCAATTGGGTTTGAGTTTCCTAGTTGTGATTTTCTTTGAAAAATCTCATAAGTCTAGCGGTGATCACCAGTTATGGACCTGGCAGAGGGTTTTATAGCTTGTGTATAGATCGGCCTAAGCAGAGTACTTATAGTGTTGGGCTGATCCTATGGGCTGCACAACCCCTATTAGAATGTGAGTATTGTTTGGTCGGATCTGGAGCTGAGTGTCGCAAACCCAGGCCTTTGATCGCCCTTGCTCAAGAGGTGTTAGGATTGCATTGGCATGTTTAGAAAAATGATATGCATTGTCTTGAGTAATGACGTGATGCATTGTATTTGGCATATATGTAATCTTGCATATCACCATGTTATTTAAATGTTTTTGATGATCTTGTTTTTATTTAAATGCATGTATATTGCCACTTGTAGAAAACATTCACTGAGCTTGTTGTAGCTCACTCCTCATTCTTATCATTTTAGGTTCTAATAGGAAAAGGAAGGGGAAAGCTTGACCGCGGAACATTTTCCATATTTTTGGTGACGTACGTGTTTTTGTACATTTTTGTATTTTGGTAAATATGTACTTAATAACACCTATGTATTTATAATTAACACATAGATTGGTTGTGCCTATGGTTAGTTTTGGTTTTGTTTATTATGGACTTATGGAATTTTATGGTTGACATTTTTGGGAATGTGATTTATTTTAATGAATTGATTATGTCCATATGTTTTGGGATGTATGTATGAGATTTATGATTATTAGGTTGTTTATATTAGGCTGATAGGATGCGGGGTGTATCGAAGGAGGATATACCTAGAGGTTCCATGCTGGTCATGACGTCACTCGTTGTGGGTCGTGACATATGAATTAGTCAAACTATTTCTTCATGCTCTTAAAAATAAGATCTGTTTCTCATGCGACTACCAGTATAGTAGACCTTCCGAATTCTCACGCACCTAACTATGACACGTCGTCATAAATCATCTTGAGGGAAAATAAGGGGGAGTCTCCATGTAAGGGGGAGCTTCGCTACTCTACTAAGTCACAATGGGGGATCGTAGTCTCTTTTTTTCACTTTTTGATGATATCAAAAGGGGAGAAGAAAAATAAGAGAAAAATAAGCGAGGAAGAAAAATAAGAGAAATAGATGGGGGAAAAGAAATTTACATTCATTTTTTTGCTTAAGAGTTTAATTTTTTAATTTGTTTGTCATCATCAAAAAGGGGGAGATTGTTAAGCTATACGGTTCATCACTTAGCTCGTCCCTAAATATACTGTGATAAAGTATATTTTGATGATCACAAAGTACTTTTCGGTGCTAAACATGCGTTTATCAAGAACTTATCTCAACACCTAAGGAAAAGCAAAAAGCCAAGGAACAATTCGATTAAGAAACTCAAGATCACATCCAACGGTCAAGTTCGTTTCAATCAAAAGGACTTCAACGTTCACATCCTGATTTCAAGATCACTTCACTTGAACGATTCGATCAAGTTCAAGTCTTCATCTCCCGATCAACGTTCAAGAAATTCAACTCTAGCAAACTGTCAACATTGAAGATCTCATAATAAAGAGTTTGATTTAAAGATTATGAGAAAATAAGAAATACACGGTATTTAAGGTATATCTTTCTCTAGTCGTTATTGCTCAAAATTTTTCCAAAATCATGCACAAACCACTTGCATACTTGCATGTTTTGATCATACGTTTTACGGTATTTCAAATGATTTAATTTTATATATTTATTTTGAAATTTAAGGAGTTTTTATTCACATTTATCGATTATTTAATCGTGAGTTAAAACTATTTTCAAGGAGTCTTTTAGGACGCTAATGAGATAGCAATGCTCTCCTGAACTTGATAAGTCAGGACGCTGATAACATTCAAGGTTGAATTGAACTGATTTATTAGGACGCTTACTTGTATGGTAGCGGCCTCATTTATTAGTCAACCTCTAGGTTATCAGGACGCTGACTTAGCATCAGCTCATTGAAAAATTTCTTAAGTTCTTCAAAAAATATATCTTTGAGGATGTTGATAGTTGTAAGTTTATTAAACTATCAGGACGCGACCTGAATAAGAGCGCCCTCACTTTTGGGAATCAACTTAGTAAGTTTTAGGACGCTGATTGTCCTTCAGTCCTTCAGCGTGCTTGTGTTTGGTTTCAGATATTTTAAATATGTAGTAGGACGCTTACAAAGTTATAGCATCCCCATGTTTTGTTTTATGTTTTAAAAGGTAGGACGCTCACTCAGAAAGTAGCGCCCTCATGCACCTAATTGCTTTAAAACATAGCAGGACGCTAACTGTGCATTAGCGCCCTAGGGGTTAAGTCGTTTAATGTCACACCTCGCAGATACCCCCGCAGGGCATACCTCACAGATGTGATGAGTACCCCCGCAGGGCGTACTCCAGCCATTATGGGCCCATAATATTGTCCCATCCCAGTACACAGCCCACTCAACAGTGTCTAGTACCCCCGGGATCATTTATCCATACTATTCATGAATAGTGCAGGGCCTCCCCCGGATTCGTACTCACAACCTCATAAGGTTTGATTTCGCAATCCGAGTAACCACTGAGCTGTTGGTTCATGGCTACTCGGATTGCAAACTCAAACCTTATGAGGTTGTGAGTTCGAATCCGTGGGAGGCCCTGCACTATTCATGAATAGCGTGGATAAATGATCCCGGGGGTACTAGACACTGTTGAGTGGGCTGTGTACTGGGATGGGACAATATTATGGGCCCATAATGGCTGGAGTACGCCCTGCGAGGGTATCTGCGAGGTGTGACAAAAAGGCCTTATGTATACATAAGGCATTTTTGTCACACCCCGCGGATGTGATGAGGACCCCCGCAGGGCATACTTCAGCCATTATGGAACCATAATATTGTCTCATCCCGGTACAGCCCGTTAGCACAAGGACGACTAGTTTCAGTGGCTACTCGAATTGCGAAATCAACCTATATGAGGTTTGAGGCTCGAATTCGGGGGAGGCCCTGTACTATTCATGAATAGTATAGACAAATGATCTCGGGTATGAGACGCCCTTGTGATGACGGGCTGTACCGGGATGAGACAATATTATGGTTCCATAATGGCTGAAGTATGCCCTGCGGGGGTACTCATCACATCCGCGGGGTGTGACATTTAAAGTGTCAAAACAAGTCAAAAACCCTCACGTGGTAATAGCGCCCTCACTGAAGTGTTCTGCAGGACGCTATACATAATGAGCACCATCAACGAACAAAATGACAAAGTTGATATTATGCGTCAAGACACTGATTACGAAATCATGACATTAATTCAACAATTGTCACTGTTTGAACGAGTACACTACATCAATTTACTTTTTCAGAACGGACCTTTGCACAGAGTCCTTTTCAGACTTATCAGAGATCTTCTCTGATACTTGAATTAAGTTTTTCTAAAACTTTCATCTTTAATGAAATCTGGAAAGAATCAGAATGTTAGTGAAAATTGTAGTTGCCATTTTCATATAACATTCTAGTCGTTGTGTGTAAACGTTCATATTATTTGAACTTCAAATGTCTAAGGGCTATGTCCCACTAAGTCTATAAATACCTGCACTTAGGATCAAACAACTTTCCAATCATTTTGTATTGTGTCGATACTTTTTGAAAGTTAGTCTGTGTCAAAATATTTTTCATTATCTAAACTTTCAAAGTATTTTTCACTGATACCTTTACGTATTCAAATGATTTTCATACTGAGCTTATTTTCATTCTATCTTTGAAAATCTATTTGACCGGGTATCAACTCAAATTCTCAGCACCGATTCATACTTGGTATTATTCTTACTGAAGATAAAATTGGAGATATAGTTCATGAGAAATATAGTTATACTTGATTTCATATCTTAAGTACTGTATTGAACTATATCAATAGTTATGGTAACTACTGATCACTGAACCAGAAGTTTTAATACTTATATTTTATATCTACTTTGAAAATTTTTTGTGTCTTTGATTTACACTAGTCCTTTAATTTTCAAATCAATGTTTATTTGGTATCATATTATTTTCGAAGAAGCACGGATTTTCATATCACATCATTCATGCTTTTCGAAACTGTACTTGAGCAATACCAAACATTGAAAGGTAAAGGACTGTAAGTGTATTTCATATTTCATATCTTTGTAATGCTATGTAATGAGCTTAATTGTAAAGTGTTCTACTCAGTAAGAACCAACATTATTGTGTTGTAATGCTGGTGTGTTTCTAGACTGAAACAACCATGACAAGTGAATGTAGTTCACTTAATGATTTCAGGACTGAAATCATGTAAGGTTATCTCTAAACCTGTAAAAGAGAAAAAGGTTCATCCTCACCTGCAAGTAGGAATTCGGTTCATCCTCATCCCGTAAAAGGATAGGTTTTTTCTTAACCTGTAAAAGGGAAACGGTTGTTCCTTATCCCGTAAAAGGATCATGGTTCTTCCTTATCCCTTAAAAGAAAAATGTTTCTTCCTTATACTGTAAAAGGAACATGTGTTTCTCCTCATCCAGGAAAAAGGAAATTTGGTTCTTCTTTATCCCGTAAAAGGAACATGGGTTTCTCCTCATCCCGAAAAAAAGAAATTTGGTTCATCCTTAACCCGTGAAAGGATAAGTTTGCCTTTAACCTGTAAAAGGGCAGTTGTAACAGTTTGGTTCTTACCCGTAAGAGAATTAGTTAGTAGGTTGAGACAATCCTAATCGGGATATTAGGTAGTGGACGTGGACGTAGGCTTGGCCGAACCACTATAAATCTTTTGTGTCTTACATTTGCAATTTAGTCTGAGTTCTAATTTTGCAATCAATTCCAATACATTTATGTATATTACTAAGTTATTGGAAGAAAAGTTTAAAATTGACCATCCCACCCAATTTACCCTCCTCTTGGGTGGACCAACAGTTACAAGGCTTACGGGACGTCGTGTATATCGAGGGAGGATATACCCAGGGTTTCGTGCCAGTCATGACGTCACAGATCGTGGGTCGTGAAAACTTTGGTATCAGAGAGTATGTTTTAGGTTTAAAAACCTTAAAACGAATAAAAACAATTATGATATTATGTTTTCTTTTATGGGTATGATTATGGGTAGTTATCTTAGGGATAACAACTCTCGTGGATTGTGAATCTAATGGACTTTCCCTTATTTTTGAATTTCAGATTTACAAAAGTAGGAAGACAGAATCAACCATAGACCCGGATGAGCGCTTTAGGCAGATTGAGGTCTTACTTGCTGCTTAACAGGTTGCTTAGACCCAGATTTAGCAGTAGCAAAATCAGATTCTAGCATTGCTTGCCCAAGTCCAACGCAACAGGTAGCCACAACAGGGTGTTCTAGTTTAGAGGGAGCATAACAGTGTTGGTATGGCTATGGGTGATAGAGCTAGACCAACTAAGGTTCATGTCGAGGTTTTTACCAATGTTCAGGCTGAGGCTGTGGGGATCCAAGAGCAGAGGGATGAGTCAGAAAGGTACTAGAGGGTCATGAAGGCCTTCCGGATCAGAGGCCCGACCGAGTTTGCTGGAGGCCTTTGCATTGAGACAGTTGAGAGATGGTTCAGGAGGATGGAGACTATCTTAGGCGACATCAAGGATTTTGAGGTCGACAGAGTGAGGTTGGCCAGATTTAAGCTCGTCAAGAAGGCTGATGATTAGTGGTTGAGACTTGGCCGCATGGTCAATGAGATCCAGATGTGGACCAGGTTTAAAGAGCTTTTCTATAAGGAGTTCTACCCGAGGTCAGAGCGCGATGAGAGATGGATCGAGTTCATGCACCTGACCCAAGGCAGTCGGTCAGTGAGGGAGTATGAGCAAGAGTTTAACAGTTTGGCACTCTTCGCTCCTAAGATGGTGTCGACTGATTACCTTTGCATGCAGAGGATACGAGATGAGTTTCGTGACCGTATCCATCAAGGTTTGGCACTTGCTAGCGTACAGACTTATGCTCATGCGATGATGCAGGTCGCTGACTTTGAGACTAGAGAGGCTCACTCTCGGTTAAGGATATCAGTCACAATACAGGCACCTGCAACTTCTTCAGTTCAGACACTGCCGGTGGGGTCAGAGGGTCAGTACTAAGATAAGAAGAGCCGAAAATTCAAGAACAAGAGGCAGAGATATGGTGGCAATGGGTATGAGGCACTAGTAGCTTCCGCCCCAGTGACAGCTGCACCACCAGTTCTAGGCCAAAATGTGCAGACTTCAGGCCGCCACAGCAACAGTAGAGTTCTATGAGGCATAGTGGACAACAGACAGCCGGAGCAGAGTCGCGAGTCGTATGTTCAGCGCCTAGGGCATCGAGACTGATTGTTTGTTTCGAGTGCGGGATTCATGGGCACAGGAGGTATGAGTGTCCTCGGAAGGTGCCTGTTACCCTGTTCAGTCAAATGCCAGTTGCTACTAGGGAACAAGCCCGAGTTGTTACATAGGCAGATCTAGAGGCCAATAAGCAATTGATCGAAGGTAGTATCAACATTTGTGATTCTTTAATGTATGTTTTCATTGATGTTAGCTATACTCTGTCGTTTATTTCAGGTAGTGTGGTAAATAGATTGAGACTATCTCCTGTTAGGACTAGTACTTCGTTGAGTTTGAGTACGGCGGCTGGTGAGAGGATTTATCCTAACATGGTATGTGAGGGATGCATTGTTAGATTCAAGGGCCATGAGATGTCTGTCGACCAAGAGTTTTAGAGTTCCTCGAGTTTGATGTCATATTGGGTATGGATTGGCTGGCAACACATCACGCTGACACTAATTGCTTCGGCAAGTATTTCAGATACTCTGACAACCATTCTCTGCTTTTCTAGGTTGGACTACATCGAGACCACCTACGCAGGGTAGATTAGCCACTGAGGATGAGATTGCTACGATGGCTAGTTTGAGGCCAGTGGATGATGTGGGGCAGGGTGTTCAGTTAGCAGACATTCATGTAGTCTATGAGTACCCAAAGGTTTTCTTGATGAGTTATGTCGCTTACCGCCTAAGCGAGATGTAGACATTATCATTGAGTTGATGCCCGGAACAAAACCCATTTTCATTCCACCGTATCGTATGGCACCAAAAGAGTTGGATTGCAACGCCCGTACCTTCGGAAGACGTCATTTTCACTCTTAAAGTACTCGTATATGTGTACGTATACGTATATGATGCTCGACATGCGTTGGTTCAAGTGTCTTTGCATGAAGTTTCAGAATGATCGGAGACTCGTTCGACGTCGAAATGTGTCGAAAATGGTGTTTTGGATCAGTGGAGCTCGCTCCATGTAGGAAGAAATTTTTGTCACAATTTACATCAATTACTTGATCTCCTAGATCTGTGTTCCGATTGAGCTGAAATTTTTTCAGCTTATTAGTCTCGGATAGGTATTCATTATGAATGGTGAAGATTTTGGTCGGAGTTGTCTACTATGAGTTATAAGGCTCCGACACAGTTTTACAGATTTACCTATTGTCTTACGCAGTTTTGATAAAATGGGTGCATGTCGAAATTCTATCGTTGGATTGAGCTGAAATTGTACTAGAATGTTGTTAACGGACTCATAAAACTATTGTATGATTAAGATGTTAAATGGATGAGTCATTTGGAAGGAATTGAGTATCTAAGTGAAAGTAATTTCAGCACGAAACTGGTTCTTCTATTTATAAAGTGTATTTTTAAGTGTGGGCCCAAATTTTTTCTATAAAACCAACTACCACGATTTTTTCTCTTTCAAAGAGTCTTAGAGAGTTTGAAGAAGGAGGATAGGAGAAAAGGGAGGGAAAAGAAGGGGTTTTGGTGATTTGTGCCCAAGAATCACCCAAGGTAACCATTCTTCCCCATTTCTTTCTCATTTTCTTCCTTCCATCACTTTCCCACATGCATGAAAACTGATTTTTCAACCTAGGGTTTCTATGAATCCCGAAATTCTTCAGTTATTGGTCTAGGGTTTTCATGTATGGGTTGATTTATGCTTGTTTTCATACTAATTACCTTCCCTAACCTCAACCAACATATACTGAGTGTCTTCCACTCTTGGATCCCGAAATTTAAGGGAGATGTAAGAAATTCAATGTTGGACTTAGGTTTTGAGATTAGGATATGTTAATCTAGAAGGCATTGGGAGTATAAAAATGGTGAAACCCCCATATTCTAACAAGAAATTAAAGGGGTTTCATAGACTTGACCTAAACTATAATTTTGGCCTAGGGCTCCCTATTCAAATTTCTTGTGATTTAAATGAAATTGATGAATAAATATGGATGTATGACACTCTAATTTACTGATCTTGAGTAGAGGAAACCCTATTGTAGAGTAATTTTCGCTTAGGCCATGTAAATTGACAATTTCCATGTGATTTGGGGATTTCCATCAGATTGGAGCTTTTGACCCAAATCAAGTCAATTGATAAAATTGACTTGGGGATTGTTCAATTGAACCCAAATTGGATAGAATTATGGGTTTAAAATGTTTGGACTTGTGTTCAATATGAAATACTTAGTTTAATTTTACCTTAGGCTATGTATTGCCCAAATTGGGGATTTTGACCAAGACTTAGTCAATTGGTGAAATTGACTTGATGAATAGTCAAATTAATCCCTAATATGATTGAATGCTTTGTATTATAGTGTTTGAGATCAAGATGATCAACCTATGACATTCAATTTGGGTTAGGTATAGTTTAATTTGATGTTAAGGGGGTTAAATTGGACAATAGAGATTTGGCTCATGGGCTAAACATTCTAGAATCATTAGTTGACTTGGATATTGGGTTTAAACATGGTTATTAGCATACTTTGGCTGATTTTAGTATTGTATGAACCATGTGCATTATGTAGGAATTCTAATTGATTTGAGTAACCCAAGTGCGCTAGTTGGAAGTTGAGGTACGTGAGGTGATTTGTGATCTTACTAGTACTCGCTTGCGGATTGGAAATTGGATTGGCTAGACTTAGCCAATCGAGTGTGAGTGTTCTCCTTACTTGTTGGTTTTCACAAATTTATATATATATATATATATATATATATGGATATGGCATATGTATGTTTTAATTGATTCATGAAATGAATTTGAGCATATTCCATTGGGTTAGCAATTTGGTTGGGTCTTCTAGTTTTGATTTCATTAGGGAAGTCTTGTAAGTCTAGAGAGATCCCCAGTTGTGGACCTGGCAGAGGGTTTTAAGGGTAGGCGCAGCCGTGGTTCACCTAGACCTGAAATAGGGTTTGGAAAGAATTGTAAATCGGTGATGTACCCTTGGAATTCCTATTAAAATACGGGTAAGAGGTCGTTCGGGCATGGTTTCACGCACTCGTATTCTCGAATTGATTCTTACCTAGGAGGTGTTAAGATTGCACTGCATGTTATTTAAATGATGCATTATATTAGCATGTTTGCAATCTTGTTTCATCACCATGTTATCTCATGTTATTTCAAACACTTCAATGATCTTGACATGTTTTACATAAATGCGCATATATGTAGCCACTTGTAGAAGATAGTCACTGAGCTTGTTGTAGCTCACACCTCATCCTTATCCTTTCAGATTCTGATAGGAAGAGGAAAGGGAAGGCTTGACAGCGGAGCATTCCTTTCAGTATTTTGTTGATATATAGGTGTTGTACACTTTTGTATTTTGATATTATGTACATGATAACACCTAACATATGTATAATTAACACATAGATTAGATGTGTATGGTTTTATATTATTTGAACTTTTGGAATGTTATACTTGGTATTTTTGGAGATGTAATATTTATTATTGTTGATCATGTTTTGATGGATGTTATAATTGATCATTTGTATTTGGGATTTGTGTTTAAGTTAGGCTGACGGGACGAGGGGTGTATCGCCGGAGGGTATACCCGGGGGTTTCGTGCCGGTCTTGACCTCACGTACAATGGGTCGTGACAGTTATGGTATCAGAGGTAGTGTTTTAGGTTTAAAATCCTTAAAAAGAATAAAAGACTTGTATGATATTATGATTGCATTTATGGGTATGATTATGGTAGTTATCTTAGGGGTTACTTTTCCTGGATTGTGATCCTGATTGAGCTTTTCCTTATTGTGAATTTCAGATATTTACAAGAGAGGAAAGAGCAGGATCAGCCATGGACCCAGAGGAACGCCTTAGGCGTATTAAGGCAGTCTTAGAGGCCACTCAGCAGCAGCAGGCCCAGATCCTCGAGTTGCTAAGCCATACTCAGGGTGATGTAGAAACGACTGTAGAGCATAGTAGTGTAGCAGCAGTAGGGGTCAAGCAGATCAGGCAGATCAGACAGGACCAGCTGGGGTCTAGCATGCTGTAGTTGGGGAGACTGAGGCTGAGAGGGCAGAGAAAGACCGTTATGAGAAGGTTATGAAAGCCTTCAAGTATCGGAATTTGGTTAAGTTTCTGGGTGGTCTTGACTTCTTATTGAGGGATGGTTGACTCGGATGGAAACCATTTTTAGTGATATGAAGGCTCTTGAGCACGATAAGGTCAAGTTTGCCAGATTTAAGCTGATTGACAAGGCTAATAAGTGGTGGGAACGAGTGAAGCCCCTAGGGTGAGATCCAGACTTGGCCCAGATTTAAGAAGTTTTATCCACGGGCCGAGAGGGATCAGCATCGAATCCAGTTCCTACATCTGACCCAGGTCAGCATGTCCGTGAGAGAGTACGAGCAAGAGTTCAATAGGTTGGCATTCTTTGCTCCAGGGATGGTATTTACAGATGAGCTGAGGATGCAAAGGATACGAGATGGCTTCCGAGATCGTATTCGTCAGAGTTTGGCATTGGCTGGCGTGCAGACCTATACACAGGCTATGAGGCAGGCCGCAGATTTTGAGGTTGCAGAAGCTAATTCTCGGATGAGGTTATCTGCTACAGTCTAGACACCTGCAACACCAACAATTCACACACAGCAGGCAGGGTTAGAAAGTCAGTATTTTGGGGACAGGAGAGGTCGATGTAATAAGAGGCCGATGTAATAAGAGGTCGAGGTACAACGACAGTGGATATGAGGCATCTGTAGCCTCCGCTTCAGTTTCAGTAGCACCACCAGTAGTTGGCCAGTGTGTTCAGACTCTAGGCAAGCCACAACAGCAGCAACAACAGAGTTCTGCTAGATATGGTGGGCAGCCGACTGTCGGGGAAGAATCGCAGGCCGCATCTTCAGCACCCAGAGCGCTGAGGCTGATAGTTTGCTATGGTTGTGGAGCTCTAGGGCATAAGAGGAATCAGTGTTCGCAGAGGGCATCTTTTGGCCAATTTAGTTCTACGCCAGTAGTTAATTGAAGGTACAATCAGCATTTGTGATTTTATGATGTATGTTCTAATTGATGTCGGTTCTACTCTGTCATTTATTTTTAGTAGTGTGGTAGATATATTGAGATTATTGCTTTTTAGGACTAGTACGCCGATGATTTTGTGTACGGCGGCCGATGAGAAAATTTACCCTAATATGGTATGTATGGGATGTATAGTGAGATTCGAGGACCATGAGATGTCTATTGACCTTAGAGTCTTACAGTTCCTCGAGTTCGATGCCATTTTGGGTATGGATTGGCTGGCAGCGTATCACGCTCACATTGATTGCTTCGGCAAGAGGGTTGTCTTCCAGATACCCAAACGGCCAATCTTCATTTTTTGAGGCAGGATTACATCGAGACCACCTACCTAGGGTAGATTAGCCATAGATGATGAGGTTGATACGACGACGAGTTTGACGCCAGTAGATGATATGGGACAGGGTGTACAGTTAGCAGACATTCCTAGAGTCTACGAGTACCTAGAGGTTTTTTCGGATGAGCTACCTGGCTTGTCGCTTAAGCGAAAGATAGACTTTATCATTGAGCTGATGCCCGGGACAAAAGCTACTTCCATTTCACTATATCGTATGACACCAAAAGAGTTGAATGAACTCAGAGCCCAGCTTGATGAGCTAATGGGTAAGGGATTCATTTCCCCTAATATGTCGCCTTGGGGAGCACCTGTGTTGTTCGTCAGGAAGAAGAACGGAAATCTTCGTCTGTGCATAGACTACCGTTAGCTGAATAAGGTGACAGTGAAGAACAAGTATCCTCTTCCACGTATTGATTATCTATTTGACCAACTGATGGGAGCCAAGTTCTTTTCGGAGATTGACTTGAGGTTTGGGTACAATCAGTTGAGTATTAGAGATGAGGATGTTCTGAAGACTGCTTTTCGGACGAGGTATGGACATTATGAGTTTCTTGTGATGCCTTTCGGGTTGACTAATGCACTAGCTATGTTCATGGATCTGATGCAAAGAGTGTTTAGACCGTACCTTGATCAGTTTATTATAGTCTTCATTGATGATATCCTAGTCTATTCTAAGACTAAGGAGGATCATGAGCGTCATCTCAAAGTTACTCTGCAGACATTACTGGAGCATAGGTTGTATGCCAAGCTGAGCAAGTGTGACTTCTGATGATTGAGGTGAAATTTCTGGGTCATGTGGTTAGTGCAGGGGGTATTTCAATTGATTCTGCTAAGGTTGAAGCGATTAGCGGTTGGCCAAGACCTACCACAGTGACAGAGATTCATAGATTTCTAGGTTTGGCTGACTATTACAGGAACGATAGCCGCACCATTAACTTAGCTAACTTAGAAGAATGTGACCTTCACGTGGTCGGATGCTTGTGAGGGAGCCTTCAGTTAGTTGAAACAGAGATTGACTATAGCTCTAGTGTTGATTCTTTCAGAGCCTGAGAAAGAGTTGGTGATTTATACGAATGCATCGCTCTTGGGTCTGGGATGTGTACTGATGCAGAAGGGTCGAGTGGTTGCATATGCATCTAGACAGCTTAAGGTGCATGAGCGCAACTACCCCGTGCATGATTTGGAGCTGGCAGCCATTGTGTTTGCACTGAAGCTATGGAGGCATTACCTTTATGGTGAGAGGTTTACTTTGTTTTCTGATCATAAGAGTTTGAGATATCTCTTTGATCCGAAGGAGTTGAATATGCGGCAGAGGAGATGGCTCGAGTTACTTAAGGATTATGATTTCCCTTTGGAGTATTATCCTAGAAAAGCCACTGTTGTGGCTGACGCTTTAAGCCATAGGCGAGCAAAGACTCAGGTGGTTCCTTTTCAGATGGCCAAGCAGTGGCAGTTGCTTGAGAGAGTGACGATGATGAGTATACTCTCAGACGCACCACTTAATGAGATATGTGCTCAGATGAACGTACAGCTTGCCGATGCCCATATTCAGAGGGTTAGAGATCTGCAGGAGTATTGTCCGGATTATGACATGTATTGTAGATTCGCAGACAGTGCTGACCGAGCCGATTGGCAGAGAAGGTCAGATGATGTTTTGCTATATAGAGGGAGACTGTGGATCCCATATGATGTTGAGTTGCGTGCTGAGATACTTCGAGAGGTGCACATGTCTTAGTATACTGTTAATCCAGGAGCTACCAAGATGTACCATGACATGAAAAGATTTGTATGGTGGCATGGGATGAAAAAGAGTATCGATGAGTACGTGCAGAGGTGTGAGGTGTGCCAGCAGGTTAAGGCTGAACACCGGAAGCCTAGAGGTTAGATGCTTCCGTTACCCATACCTGAGTGGAAATGGGAGCACATCACAATGGATTTCATCATGGGATTACCAAGGTCTCAGGATAGATTTGATGCCATTTGAGTTGTGGTCGATAAATTGACCAAGAGTGCACATTTCCTTCCTATGAGCACCAGAGACTCTATGGATAGACTGAGCCGATAATATGTGAAAGAGATCGTGAGACTTCATGGAGTGCCCTTGTTTATCGTGTCAGATCGTGATCCACGATTTGCATCGAGGTTTTGGTAAGCTTTGCAGACTCAATTTGGGACTCATGTCCGACTCAGTACAGCATTTCATCTCCGAGAGAGTGATTCAGATACTGGAAGATATGCTTAGGTCTTGCATTTTAGAGTTCGGTGGAGGTTGGGGTGATCATTTGCCCTTGTGTGAGTTTGCTTACAACAACAGTTATCAAGCTAGCATTGGTATGGCACCGTATGAGGCTTTGTATGGAAGACCCTATAGATCACCAGCTTGTTGGTACGAGGTGGGAGATATGCAGTTATGGGGCCCTGATGCAATTGTTGAGCAGATTGAGAAAGTTAAGCTGATTCGACAGAGGCTAAAGTCAGCTCAGGACAGGCAGAAGAGTTATTATGATAATGGCATAGGCCATTGGAGTTTACAGTGGGAGATCTAGTTTTGCTTAGGGTCTCGCCACAGAAGGGTCAGATGAGGTTCGACGTCAGAGGGAAGCTTACCCCTAGGTTCATTGGGCCATTTCAGATTATTGAGAGGATTGGACCGGTAGCGTACAGATTGGCTCTACCTTCTCTGCTTGAGGGTGTTCATGATGTGTTCTATGTATCGATGTTGAGGAAGTTTAATGAGGATCCATTGAAGGAATCTTATCCCGATCCAGCTTATGTGCTTAATGTGAGTCATCTGCATGTTGGGGAAGATATGACTTATGCAGAGTTACTTATTCAGTTTGTGGCTCGTCGGGTTCAGAAACAGAGGAAAAAAGAGATCCCGCTTGTGCAAGTCAAATGACAATTTCACTATAATGAAGAAAAAACTTGGGAGCACGAAGACCAGATGAGAGAGCAATTCCCAGATCTTTTTACCGACTGAGGTTAGTTCTTTTGCTTTTATTTTGAGGACAAAATCCCTTAAGTTGGGGAGAATTGTATCGCCCGTACCTTAGGATGACATCATTTTCACCCTTAGAGTACCTGTATACGTGTACGTATACGTATATGATGCTCGACATGCGTTAGTTCAAGTGTCTTTGTATGAAGTTTCAGAATGATCGAAGACCCGTTCGACGCGAAACGTGTCAAAAACGGTGTTTTGGATCAGGGGAGCTCGGTCCATGAAGGAAGAAATATCTATCACCGATTACATGAATTGATAGATCTCCTAGATCCGTTGGCAGATTGAGCTGAAAATTTTTTAGCTTATTCTTCTCGGATACGTATTCATTTTGAACGGTGAAGATCTTGATCGGAGTTGTTTACTTTGAGTTATAAGGCTCCAAACACAAATTTATGGATTTATGTATTGTCTTGTGCAGTATTGATAAAATGGTTACATGTCAAAATCCCACCGTTGGATGGAGCTGAACGTTTTCCAAAATGTCGATAATGGACGCATAAAACATTTGAACGGTTAAGACGTTGAATGGATGAGTTATTTGCAAGAAATTGAGTATCTAAGTGAAAGTAATTTTAGCAGAAAACTGTTCCTTCTATTTATTAAGTATATTTTTAAGTGTGGGCCCAAAGTTTTTCTATAAAACCAACTACCACGATTATTGGACTCACTTGTTCATTCTTTTTCACTTTCAAAGAGTCTTAGAGAGTTTGAATAAGGAGGATAGGTGAAAAGGGAGGAAAAAAGAGGGGTTTTGGTGATTTGTGCTCAAGAATCACCCAAGGTAACCATTCTTCCCCATTTCTTTCTCATTTTCTTCCTTCCTTCACTTTCCCACATGCATGAAAACTGATTTTTCAACCTAACGTTTCTATGAATCCCGAAATTCTACAGTTATTGGTCTAGGGTTTTCATGTATAGGTTTATTTATGCTTGTTTTTCATACTAATGACCTTCCCTAACCTCAACCAACATATAATGAGCGTTTTCCACTCTTGGATCCCGAAATTTAAGGGAGAGGTAAGAAATCCAATGTTGGACTTAGGTTTTGAGATTAGGATATGTTAATCTAGAAGGCATTGGGAGTCTAAAAATGGTGAAACCCCCAATTTCTAACAAGAAATTGGAAGGGTTTCATAGACTTGACCTAAACTAGAATTTTGACCTAGGGTTCCCTATTCAAATTTCTTGTAATTTAGATGAAATTGATGAATAAATATGGATGTATGGCACTCTAATTTATGATCTTGAGTAAAGGAAACCCTATTGTAGAGTAATTTTGGCTTAAGCCATGTAAATTGACAATTTCCATGTGATTTGGGGATTTCCATCAAATTGGGGGTTTTGACCCAAATCAAGTCAATTGATAAAATTGACTTGGGGATTGTTTAATTGATCCCAAATTGGATAGAATTATGGGTTTAGAATGTTTGGACTTGTGATAAAATTGAAAGACTTAGTTTAATTTGACCTTAGGCTATGTATTGCCCAAATTGGGGATTTTGACCAAGACTTAGTCAATTTGTGAAATTGACTTGATAAATAGTCAAATTAGCCCCAAATATAATTGAATGTTTTGTATTATAGTGTTTGAGATGAAGGGGATCAACCTATGACATTCAATTTGGGTTATGTATAGTTTAATTAGATGTTAATGGGTTAAATTGGACAATAGAGATTTGGCTCATTGGTTAACCATTCTAGAATCATTAATTGACTTTGATATTGGGTTTAAACATGGTTATTAGCATACTTTGGCTGATTTTAGTATTGTATCAACCATGTGTATTATGTAGGAATTCTAATTGATTTGAGTAACCTAAGTGGGCTAGTTGGAAGTCGAGGTATGTGAGGTGATTTGTGATCTTACTAGTACTCGCTTGTGGATTGGAAATTGGATTGGCTAGACTTAGCCAATCGAGTGTGAGTGTTCTCTTTACTTGTTGGTTTTCACAAATTGATATATGTATATATATATATATAATGAATATGACATATGCATGTTTTAATTGATTCGTAAAATGAATTTGAGCATATTCCATTCGGTTAGCAATATGGTTAGGTCTTCTAGTTTTGATTTTCTTAGGGAAGTCTTGTAAGTCTAGAGAGATCCCAAGTCATGTTCTCGAATTTATTCTTACCTTGGAGGTGTTAGGATTGCATTGCATGTTATTGATAGCGTAAATTTTAAATTGCAAGTGCAAGACAATCAAGTTATAGTAATTCCAAGGTGAGTTGGGTATCGTATCCATAGGGATAGTGAAATTAACTATTAAAAATGCCCAAAACTACTAAAGTATTAATTTTATCTAGGCTAACAAAACGTGATGATAAAGTGTGCTAAAAGTTGAAATAGCTGAAATTAGAAATTAGAAATTAAACTAACAATTAAACGGAGATTTAGAGAAAATAGATGGTTAAAGATTATTAGAGAGTTTATTTCACTATGTTGATCTATATGGGTATCAAAAGATAGTGTTGTCGATTCAATTCCTAAGTTTATAAATCATGAATCCAAAATTGTTTAAACCCTTCTCTCGAATGCAAATTCAAACACCTATGCTTCAATTGCTAATCCCCTCTCTCGAATGTAAATTAACAATTAAAACATGCATTAAGACCTAAGATTCAATTTAAATGATTTCAAAGGGGTTGTAGGTCTCTCGACTCGATACAAACTCCCTAGGTTTCAATTCACTTGTTCAAACTCGAAAACACCTCTCTCGAGTGTAAGAATTCGAATCTAAATTCATCCAACAAGTTGCAAGCATTAAGTATGGAGAATTGAAAATAAACAAGTCAAATTGCTCAACAACACAAAAATAATGAATATCAACCCATATGCCTCAACGTGGATTCATCAAACCCTCTAATAGAAATGTTTAGTTCATCATCAAAGTCAAGAATACAAGAAAGAAATTAAAGAGAAGAGACATGAGTACAATAAGTATAGAACAAGAAATGAATTTAAAACCCCCTTTGGAGTGTTTCTCCTTCTTTTTCTCCCTTTGAAAAGTTCAGCACCTTATCTTCTTCTTCAATTTCTTCCTTGCTACTAGTTATCTCTACTCCCTTCTACGGCTACTATACTCTACTCTATATGGCTACTGTTCCTCTCTACTCTATCGTCTTCTTTATTCTTCTCTAAAACTCTAACGTAAGATCCTTTTAATAAAAACCCTAAAATGAGGCTTTTATACATCATTGCCCAAAAGGACAAAATAAACAAGAAGTTTCGCCATAATGCCGCGATGGGCGCCGCGGCGCTACGACAACTATATCGGGGCGGCGCGATGGGTGTTGCGGTGCCTAGAAAGCATGCCTTCTCAGTTTCTGGGACTTGGCCATTTTTCTGGCTTTCTGTGTCTCTTCTTTTGCAACATGGTCTCATCACCGTTTGATCCACATTCAAAGCTTTTTATTTACCTACAAAACAAAACATAAAACATAACTAAATAATCTATATTATGTGCAAGTATGTATTGACAAAATTAATATTAAAACGACGCAATTGACTTTAGGAAAAATACCTAAAAATCATTATTATTTTTCTAAACTACCTAATGTATTTTATTCATGAAAATCACTAAAACTAACTTATAAAACTCCTAAAAATATCTAAATGAACCTAGAACACTAAATGAACTAATTAATGCAAATATATCTAAAAACTAACTAAATGCACCTACAAACCTATGAAATTAACATGTAAAATATTAATCTAAAACTCAACTTATCAAATTCTCCCAAACTTAGACTTTGATCATCCCGAGCAAAGAGAAAAATGAAAGTTGGACGCAAAACTCTTCACATATTCCAAGATGGGCAAAAGTTTTATATGCAAAGATTTGATAATCTCAAAAACAACTCACAATTCTGACAACATAACTAAAGGAAGATTTCGAAAGTTTAAACTTATTTGTTTAGAATTTCAATCTATACATCCATGTCTTCTTTTCTATCTTTATTGACAACCAAACATAAAAATCATTCACATGACCACTCATAAATCATATAGATTAATGCAATCAAGATAAAAGTATGATCTCACAAGCAAAACACAAATGTATGATCTCACAAGCAAAACACAAACTTCATACTTTTCACACTTCTCTCCACTAATGTAGGTCTCACACCATTTAAGATCAATAGGACTTTGTTAAGCTTGTAATGTAAGGCCATGGTGTAAAGGTATGTCAAATAGATAAACATTAAGTTCAAAGCACTCAAAAGATCTTTAATATTGAAACTCTTGCATACAACCCATTTTTACAAAATAAGCCACACCCAGCATGGTAGAATGATATCAACACTTGGATTCCCCCCCCCCCATGCCCTTCTTTTTTTTTTTTTTTTCATACATGCGACACACATATTAATCCATTTCTAATTATTTTCTCATCCATTTTCATTCTATAGCCATTATTCACATATTTTCCCATGCAAAAATATCTTAACCCAACACAACTCGCATTTTTCAAAGAGTTAAGAATGCTAAGGTAAAAACAAGGGAAACTTCAATTAAAGGCTTTGACTAATTAATTTTTTGGTGACAATGAATAAGATAAAAGGCTCAAATAAAGGTGACTAGGGGTAATAAACAAACTAGGTAGGCTTTATGGCTCAATCGATCCAAAAATGGCCTAAATCATCTCACTCATGGTGTGAATCCTAGGATTTCGCCTCAAAAAGTGATCAAGCAAGTTCTAAAGTTCAGTTTAAAAATGAGATCTAAAGGTCCTTATTTTGCATCATCTCAATTTAAACATCAAGTGGAACTCATGATTATGATTTCACATTCAGATGTCAGTAAAAATGTTCAATAAACATGATAAAACAGATTAAGCACACAGACTTAAAAGTATTTTCTAATTTTCCAAAAGTAATGTTCAGAAATGAGTGTTAATACTATCATAGATTATCCGTACAAAATCAAATCAAAACCAAAGCTCATAAAGGAATATGAGTTTTATTCAAGACCTACTATTTATTTTACACACTATTATGCTAATATGCAACCTAAATATGCAAACAAACACTACACAAAATAAACATTGAACCTTCCCCCAAACTTAAATGATGCATTGTCCTCAATGGAACACAAAATAGTAAGGAAAGGTTCAAGAAACTCCCCTAGCCGCCTTAGGAACTGAAGATTTCGTTGATCTCTCTTCTGAGCGAGCAAATGACTGAACTGCTTCAGTCTTCCTCCTCCTCATCTTCATCTTCTTCACTAGGGTCATAATCTACAGTCGACTGGTGTGCTAGAAATATTGGTGGTTTGGGAAATTGAAGTGGCAGTGGACTGGTGAGATTCACAAATTGTTGTAACACAACATTGTATTGGACTTGGTAGTCGATGAAATGATTGGTCTTGTCCATCAAGTGCTCAAGGCGGGACAACTGCTTATCCATAGTGATTTGCTGCTCCTCAAGTGGATGAGAAGAGGATGCCCCCTTATTAGGCGTTGTACTTGTGAAATGATCCATCTTTATACCGACTAAAATTCCCAGAATCAATAATGACTTTTGGATATAAAATCTCCTCATCCGGTCACCAAATCACCCTAGTGTTTTTACATAAGGCGCCTATAAGTGAAGGATGCGTAAGGCCCCTCGTTGTTGACAGATTGATGTTGTTCACAATAGAGCTTGCAATTACGTTCCCAACATCAATGGATTTCCCAAAAATGATGGAATAAAGCCGAATGGCCCTGTCTTTAGTCACACCAGATAAGTGGTTCACGGGCATTAGCTTACCACATAAGAAGTTAAGCCATGCCTTACTCAGCCGTGTTAATCCCTTTGGAGGGAATGAAGAAGGGACTCCCCTATTTAGCTTCCATGTTATTCCTTGGTGACACAAAGTAGAAATGATCTCGTTTGAATGGACTCCTTCATTTAAATAAGTAAAGTAACCATCATCGTCAATATTCTGCAATCCACAGTATGCATTGATGGTGGAACGATCAAAAGACACCATGTGCCCCCTCACAAACACCTTGTGATCATCACGTGCCCGAGCATTTGCATAGAATTCACGTACTATGGAAATAACAGCAGGGTCCGGTTGGCGCACAAATGTTTGCCATTGTCTAGCAGCAATTATTTCTGCAATTTGAGGAATGTGTGCCTGAGAAGCATTCATTCCCCTTTCCTGTACAAGACTTCTCTTCACCACTGATTTATTATATTGTTTTTCTATTTCAGCACTAATAAACCTTTGTTGATCAAATGGCAGAGCAGAAGAGGAAGATTCCCGCACTCTTTTGGTTTTCGGTGCCATTTCACAATATTTGCTTCCAAGGTTATCAGTAAATGAACACTAGCACCACAAATACACCACAACACAAGCACCACAATTGCACCACAAATCTTCAATGTACACCACACCAAATGAAATATCCAACATACAAATCCAAAATAAAATAATGAGTTAAGGCTTTCTCACAAGTATACACACAGAATTATCCCAACGTCCCCTTACCACATCAATTCAACTGCAGTCAAGCATTTGTCACGCCAGTTTCACCATTCAAAAACAACGAAAAACACATGCAAATATGTCGTATTCAACTTAATATTCACTTTAAAACTTTGTTTCTACCAACCACAATCAACCTCTAACAAAAATCAACCCAAATCACTAATTTATGCATACCGTTTTCACCATTTCGAAACCATCAAAAACAACTAACTCTTCTCAATGTGCATCAATCTTGACCATAAAGCTCAACCGACATCAATGTTTCTCAAAAGAACTATAGAAATGAGTAAAATCAACATACAAAAGATATGAGAATGAAAGCCCCAATTTGTTGATGCCCTAGCTCAATCTTGCACCATTTTTCCCAAAATTTTTAGTTGAAACAATGTAAACGAGTTGGAGATGATGAGGAGATGATGGCTTAAGCTGTAATGGCGAGATTTGCACGACCAAAAAGGAGATACAGTGAAGAGAAGAAGAGATCGAAGAAAGAAGAGAGGGAAATAACGGAGGAGGAAAGGAAGAGGGGGGGTTTGCTAAAAAATAATCGCCCCCCCTTTATTTCTTTTATATATATATCACAGCACCCGCTGCGCCTAGACAACATCTTGCTACATCTCATTGGCGTCGCGGCGCCCAAACAACTCTTTTTTTTTTCTATCGGGGCGCCCCAGACAGCCCTTTCCTTCTCTTTTTTTTGAACTTGAAAAAGAGATAAAAATTTGTTAGTTAATAAAGATCAAAATTTTCAATTTCTATACTATAATGACTAAAATAAAAGAAAATAAAAGTATGGATGAAAAGGGGTTGGGTTGCCTCCCAACAAGCACTTCTTTATAGTCTGTAGCTAGACTTTCTCTTTTCTCTTTCATGGTGGTTGATAAGAAATCACTGCCTTGACATTTGTTGGACCCATGCTGAAGTCATCCCTTAATCGTGTCCTCTTGGCCCAAAGGTGATATCCATATTTTCTCTTATGCTCAATCATGAGATGCAACAAATCTTCCTCTTCAACATGAGGCATCAAATATGGATCTATCCACACCAACGAATGAGGGTCATCTAAATGCTCTACTTTGTCCATATAGGGCTCCAAGATATCTTTATCTTTCGTGGCACTCTCATCGGTAATTTCCACCACATCAATTTGATAACAAGTGTTCTCCTTCTCTGGAATTTTGGTTGTGTGGTAGATGTTAAACAATACTTTGTCCTCATTAACCCTCGAGGTCAACTCATCAAGCTCCACATCTATCAATGCTCTTCTTGTCGCTAAAAACGGCCTCCCAAGTATTAATGGCATTCCATCATCCTCTTCCATGTCCAGGACCACAAAGTCTACAGGAAAAATGAACTTGTCAACCTTTACTAACATATCTTTGATGATACCCCAAGGGTAAGTGATGGATAGGTCCGCCAATTGCAAAGAAATTGCAATGGGTTTCACCTCTCCAAGTACAAGCTTCCTAAAAACATAAAGAGGCGTTAAATTTATACTTGCACCCAAGTCAGAAAGTACTTTATCAAAAGAAACAGTGCCAATAGTGCAGGGTATAGTAAAACTCCCTGGATCCCTAAGCTTTTGAGGCAATTTCTTTTGAAGGATTGCACTACACTCCTCTGTTAACTTTGCTGTCTCAAATTCTTCCAACTTCCTCTTCTTGCTCATCACATCCTTCATAAAATTGGCATAGTTGGGCATTTGCTCCAATGCATCTGCAAAAGGAATATTGATGTGAATTCTTTTGTAAATATCTAAAAATTTTGTAAATTGCTCATCTACTTTCTTTTTCTGAAATCTTTGAGGAAATGGAATGGAAGTTTTCAAAATAGGAGGGTTATCAGAGAAAGTGATCCTCCCTAGAACAAAGTCTTCCTCTATAGGTGCCTTGCCCTTTGCTTTGTTCTTCTCCTCATTTTCTTCTTTTTTTGATGCTTGGTCTTCCTTTTCCGATAAGGATTCTTCCTCAGGTGCTTGTGTAGAAGTAGGAGTGGTTGTAGATGTACTTGATGGAATGGAATGTTCAGCCTCTCTACCACTTCTGAAGGTTATGGCCATGCATTGCTCTCTTGGGTTGATCTCTATATTGCTTGGAAAATTGTTGTTGCTCTGTTGTGTACTCATTTGTGTATCCACTTGCCCAACTTGAGTCTCCAAATTCTTGACAGAAGCACCCAAGTTGCTCACTTGAGTTATCACTTGGCTCATGGTACTCATTTTATTAGCCTTGTGAGTCGCCAATTGAACGACTTGTTGCTTACAAGCTGCACTTGTTCCTCATTCCCTCCATAGCCTTGATTTGCTAAGCTTGCTGTAGCGATAAACTCAATAGATGATGAAGAGGAAGAACCTCTTTGAAGATTGGAAACCTTGTCACTTAAAGCCACAATATGGTGTAACATGGTAGACATTTGGACTGATAAAGCTGTTATGTGATTCACCTCATGCATACCAGCAACTATTTTCACTATAGGCTTATCCCTTGTATTCTCATATGTGCTTGATGCCATCTCTTCAAGTAGCAAGTGGGCTCAGTTGGTGTCTTCCCCGTAAGAGAAGCACCCGCTACAGCATCAACTAGAGTCCTTGTAGACCCTGTCATAACATTGCAGAACATCTGAATTTGAAGCACTCTTGATATCCATGTTGGGGACACCTCCTCAACAAGTCCTTGAATCCCTCCCAAGCTGCATATAATGCCTTAGACTCTAACTGTTGAAATTGGCCTCTTTCAGCTCTCAATTGTGCTATTCTAGCCGGTGTAAAGAACTTCTGAATAAACTTTTGTACCATCTCATCCCATGTGGTAATACTTCTCGGAGTTAAGCTATGCAACCATGACCGTGCCTTGTCTCTCAATGAGAATGAAAACAACCTCAATTTGATTTTGCTCCTCACTTACGCTATTAATCTTGACAGTATCACACATTTCCAAGAATGTGTTGATGTATACAGTAGGATCTTCATGTGGAGCTCCTCCAAACTGATGTTGTTGGATCATGGTGATTAAGCTTCAACTCAAAGTTATTTGCATTGATAGGTAACCTCGCAATGCCCGAATAGTTGTTATTCACTACCGGTCTTAAATAGTCTCTCAAAGGCAATTGATTGTTCTTTTCATCCATAGCTTGCTCTTCAATTCTTCTTTCCCTTCTTAACCTCCCAAGAGTTCTTTCAATTTTAGGGTCAAGAGGTACAACTTCACCGCTTAAAGTCCTTCGCATCAACCACTTTCTATCTAACAAAAAAAGAAAGTAACAATTAGAAAATAACAAATAAAAGGAAAACAATAACAAATAAAAGAAATACCTAAATGAAGATCAAAATTAATTTGGAATGGTATTAATAATAAGAAAATTTGGTACTATCTCCGACAACGGCGCTAAAAACTTGATAGCGTAAATTTTAAATCGCAAGTGCACGACAGTCAAGTTATAGTAATCCCAAGGTGAGTTGGGTATCGTATCCATAGGGATAGTGAAATTAACGATTAAAAATGCCCAAAACTACTAAAGTATTGATTTTATCTAGGCTAACAAAACGTGATGATAAAGTGTGCTAAAAATTGAAATAGCTGAAATTAGAAATTAAACTAACAATTAAACAGAGATTTAGAGAAAATAGACGGTTAAAGATTATTAGAGAGTTGATTTCACTATGTTGATCTATATGGGTATCAAAAGATAGTGTTGTCGATTCAATTCTTGAGTTTATAAATCATGAATACAAAAATTGTTTAAACCCTTCTCTCGAATGCAAATTCAAACACCTATGCTTCAATTGCTAATCCCCTATCTCGAATGTAAATTAACAATTAAAACATGCATTAAGACCTAAGATTCAATTTAAATGATTTCAAAGGGGTTGTAGGTCTCTCAACTCGATACAAACTCCCTAGGTTTCAATTCACTTGTTCAAACTCGTAAACACCTCTTTCGAGTGTAAGAATTCGAATCTAAATTCATCCAACAAGTTGCAAGCATTAAGTATGGAGAATTGAAAATAAACAAGTCAAATTGCTCAACAACACAGAAAATAATGAATATCAACCCATATGTCTCAACGTAGATTCATCAAACCCTCTAATAGAAATGTTTAGATCATCATCAAGGTCAAGAATACAAGAAAGAAATTAAAGAGAAGAGACATGAATACAATAAGTATGGAACAAGAAATGAATTTAAAACCCCCTTTTGAGTGTTTCTCCTTCTTCTTCTCCCTTTGAAAAGTTCAGCAACTTTTCTTCTTCTTCAATTTCTTTCTTGCTACTGTTTCTCTCTACTCCCTTTTACGGCTATTATACTCTACTCTATATGGCTATTGTTCCTCTCTACTCTATCGTCTACTGTATTCCTCCCTAAAACTCTAATGTAAGATCCTTTTAATAAAAACCCTAAAATGAGGCTTTTATTTACGTACAAAACAAAACATAAAACACAACTAAATAATCTATATTATGTGCAAGTATGTATTGACAAAATTAATATAAAAACGATGCAATTGACTTTAGGAATGATACCTAAAAATCATTATTATTTTTCTAAACTAGCCTAATGTATTTTATTCATGAAAATCACTAACACTAACTTATAAAACTCCTAAAAATATCTAAATCAACCTAAAACACTAAATGAACTAATTAATGCAAATATATCTAAAAACTAACTAAATGCACCTACAAACCTATGAAATTAACATGTAAAATAGTAATCTAAAACTCAACTTATCAGTTATTTAAATGGTATGCATTGTTTTGTTATGACATGATGCATTATATTAGTATGTATGTAATCTTGTTTCATCACCATGTTATCTCATGTTATTTCAAACACTTTAATGATCTTGACATGTTTTACATAAATGCACATATATGTAACCACTTGTAAAAGACATTCACTGAGCTTGTTATAGCTCACACCTAATCCTTATCTTTCAGGTTCTGATAGGAAGAGGAAAGGGAAGGCTTGACTGCAGAGCATTCCTTTCAGTATTTTGTTGATATAGGTGTTGTACACTTTTGTATTTTGATATTATGTACATGATAACACCTAACATATGTATAATTAACACAGATGGGATGTGTATGGTTTTATATTATTTGAAATTTTGGAATTTTATACTTGGTATTTTTAGAGATGTAATATTTATTGTTGTTGATCATGTTTGGATGGATGTTATATATGATCATTTGTATTTGGGATTTGTGCTTAAGTTAGGCTGACGGGAAGCTGGGTGAATTGCCGAAGGGTATACCCGAGGGTTCTGTGCCGGTCATGACATCACGTACAGTGGGTCGTGACATGGATGAACTCAAAGCCCAGCTAGATGAGCTTATAGGCAAGGGATTCGTTTCCCCTAGTATGTCACCTTGGGGAGCACCTGTGTTGTTCGTCAAGAAGAAGGAAGGGAGTTCTATTGTGTATAGACTATCGTCAACTAAATAAAGTGGCTGTGAAGAACAAGTATCCTCTTCCACCCATTGATGATCTGTTTGACCAACTGATTGGGGCCAAGTCTTTTCGAAGATTGACTTGGGGTAAGGGTACCATCAGTTGAGGATTAGAGATGATGATGTTCCAAAAACTGCTTTTCGGACGAGGTATGAACATTACGAGTTCTTGGTAATGCCCTTTGGGTTAACTAATGCACCAGCTATGTTCATGGATCTGATGCAAAGAGTATCCAGACCGTACCTTGACCAGTTCATTATAGTCTTCGTTGATGATATCCTAGTTTATTATAAGACTAAGGAGGATCATGATCGTCATCTCAGAGTTACGTTGCAAACATTGTTGGAGCATAGGCTTTATGCCAAGCTGAGAAAGTATGACTTTTGGATGATCGTGGTGAAATTCTTGGGTCATGTGGTTAGTGCAGAGGGTATTTCAGTTGATTCTGCTAAGGTTGAGGCGATCATTGATTGGCCAAGATCTGCCACAGTGACCGAGATTCGTAGCTTTCTGGGTTTGGCTGGCTATTACAAAAAGTTCGTGAAAGACTTTTCCACCATAGCCACACCATTGACTAAGCTGACTCAAAAGAATGTGGCCTTCACGTGGTCGGATACCTGTGAGAAAGCTTTCAGTGAGTTGAAATAGAGGTTGACTACAACTCCAGTGTTGATTTTTTCAGAGCTTGGGAAAGAGTTGGTGATTTATACGGATGCATCGCTCTTGGGTTTGGGATGTGTACTGATTCAGGAGGGTCGAATGATTGCATATGCATCTAGACAACTTAAGGTGCATGAGCACAAGTACCTTGTGCATGACTTTGAGCTGGCAGCCATAATGTTTGCACTGAAGTTAAGAGGCACTACCTTTATGGTGAGAGGTTCACTTTGTTTTCTAATCATAAGAGTTTGAAGTATCTCTTTGATCAGGAAGAGTTGAATATGCGGCAAAAGATATGGCTCGAGTTGCTTAAGGACTATCATTTCTCTTTTGAGTATCATTGTAACAACCCGTAGATTTAATTAAATACATAGGTTGAATTATGCGTATATCGAGATGTATAATATATGTATTTTATACGTATGAACCAAGTGTACGGGTGTATGATTAGTTAATAAATAAAATTATGAAATAAAGATGATATGGGATCATCCTATATGGGTGCTTACAAGGTAAAAAATGGAGTTGAATTAAATTGAGTAATTTATGGGGTTGGTTAATTAAATATGTGGATTGGAGTATGATTATTAAATAAATTATAACAATGAGATGAGTTGAATTTAATAAAATTTGATGGAGGAGTTGGTTATTAAGGGGAGCCTAGGTGCATTGGATCATGTTTTATATAAAATATCATCTCTCTCATTTCTGATCTCTCTCCAACGTTAACTAAATAAATAAATAAAAACAAAAGAACTTCTTTCTCATCTCAATCTCTCTCGCACGTTTAAAAAAATGTTAAGAAGAGAAGAAGAATAGAAGAAACCTGCAGAGAAGAAAGAAAGAGAGAACGAAAGGAGAGAAGAAGAACGGAAGAGAGAAACGTTGGATTCGAGCGAAATCAGGACTCGCGGTAAGTGATTTTCACTCTATTTCTTCGTAAAATTAATATCTAAGCTAGATGTAACGATTCTAGCGAAGTAATTTTTGCTGTGGGAGTCGTTTAACGACGTTTTCAAAAATTGGGGTTTTGACCCAACGTGAATGAAAATCCGTTAGGAAGGTTGGAAAACACTTCCTAGGCTGTAGGAACCTTAAATATATGGTTAGATTGAATTTGTGTTCATTTGAAATTTTTATAGCCGTTGGAAGTTTGTTGGAAGTTAGAGTTTAGATTGAAAACCTTTTGAATCATTTAAAACCCAATAAAACTCCAGTTGAAGGCTATAGAATGGTAGAATGCACTGTTGCGAGTCCATCGATGCTAAGTTCATGATTTTTGGAGGCCGTTTGACAATTTTAGTAAAAATTTACAGGTTTCCAATGAATAGTGACGACGTGAACAGCAACCTGAATAGTACTATGATCATATCCAGTGAATAAAATGGAATTAGAATCCAATGAAACTCTGGCTTGAGATCATAGAATCGTAGAGAATTGAATTCCGGACGTTTCGATGTTAAGATCATGATTTTTGGACATGATTTGATATTTTTAGTAACTAAATATATGGTTTTGTTGAGTAAAATTCATTGTCGTGACATTCGCGAACGTGTAAAACCTCAATAAAATACCTGTTGAAGGTAGTAGAATGATAGAATGAGTGATTTTACACGTGTCGATGTGGACAGAATAATTTTAGGAATGTTCTAGATTTTTAATAAAATTGATATATGTTCCAGTAGAAAAATAAACTGAGAATTAGTGAAAATATGAAATGGGAAATCTATTTTCACTTTTCTTTCTTGTGGAAATATCTAGATTGACCACAGAAACGAGAGAGTAGCTTTTTCAACTGCTTATGAGTCCTAAATTGAGTTGGAATCTAAATTCACAGATATAATATTTTTCAGATGGATCTTTATTTTGAAGTGATTTGAGAAATTAAATATAAAAAGAGATATGAATCAATGAAATTGAATTATGGAGTGGTTGTGACAGGTTGAATTAGTTGGATTTAAATTGGAGCTGAACTCGAAAGCGACGATGATTGTGTTTAAATTGGAAAAGTCCTGTACTGTGAGTATATTTTCTTGATTTTGGTTCTTGTATGACATTTTAAATATATGAAATGTTTGAATATAAATATGTTACGTAGATAATGTTGCATTGTGAGACTTGCAAATGCGAGTTGGTGTCATTTCGTTAGGAATTAGACCAGGATGAGTGTTATGTGTAACCTCATTGTCAGTAGGTCTGTCCTAACAAGGATTGGAGATCCTTGAAATGATTGTGAATTGGGTAATGAGAGGCTGTGGCTACCTTGTAACGGCCATACAAGGGTTAGACCCGCTCTCTTGCCTGGAAGGAGGGAGATTGTGAATTTCGTGGAAAAGGATGCATTGTTTTCTTGAAAACTCATGAAAATTATGTTGTTGACATGTATAATATATTCGTTGAATGATGCATGTGTTTAATACTTGTTTGAAATGATTTGAAATGTCATATTTTCCTAAATGTATATAATTGCCATATCAAGAGATATATTCACTGAACTGTTGGTTGCTCACTCCATTTCCTTCAATATTTCAGGTACAGAGTTAAAAGGAAAAGCACGAGAGTAGATACGTGAGTTAGAGTCTTATTTTGTTAATGTACGTGTATGCGAAGGAACTTGATTATATTTTCTTTAGTTTCAAATGAATATATATATATATTATCACATAGATGGGTTGTACATGAATTTTCATTTGACATTTTTGGGTTATACTATGCTTGTGATGAAATGAGATGATCAGATATATTTATCAGGGGAGGATTTGATTTGTGGAATGAATGGAATGATGATTATCTATCTATATATATATATATATATATATATATATATATATTTGATTTGATTTGTGGTATATCAGGAAAAATTGTGAATTGTCCATTTTATGGGGAGGTGCTGTCAAAATTTCTATAAATTTTGGAAAGTATTGTGAATGTCTGTTGAGGCTGACAGTATGTTATCTACTGTATATGGGTATGTACAGTGGATAGTATACTGTGCCGGTCATGACGTCAGCCTACGCCAGGGGCATCGTGACAATATTGGTATCAGAGCTTAGGTTTAAAATCCTTAAAAAGATAAAAGCTTTAATGATATTATGATTGTTTGTATGGGTATACATATGGGTAGTCCTATTATGTCGAGCCTAATTCAATATGTTATCTTGATTGAGAATCACCTGCAAGGGTGAATTCCAGATTTAGAAAAGACCAGTCAAGATTAATAATGGAAATTGCTGATCAAGAAAGGATCAGAAGGCTGAAAGAAAAAGAACTGGACGTAATCCAGTGATAATAAATATATGGCTAGTAACTACCCAACAACAACGAAATGCACAGCTTATGAGCTTGTGGAAAAGTTGTAATGTGAGAATAACAGAGACTTGAACCATTGATAGCTCCAGATGTGGATGCTAATGGTGTGAGTACTTCTGTAAAGACATATATAATTGAGACTGAAGTAAAAATAAAATAAATAGAAGGTCTCAATGATAAGACAGATGAAATGAAAAATATGAGAAAGTTATGAAAACTTTCAGGAGAAGAGACTCTCTTATCTTAACTGGCAGTTTGATAGTAGACGGAGTAAAGAAATTGCTACTCTGCGTGGAGATCATCTTAGAGAATGATTAAGTCTCTGCAAATGATAAAGCAAGTTAGCTAAGTTTAAGCTAACTGATGATAAGAGATGATAGAAAATTGGGTTAAGGACTCTGAGATGATTTAGGCAAAAGATTAATTAAAGAAGTTATTTTATGAGGTCTATCATCATGTTGAAATTGATTTAAGGCATGAAAAAAATTATCTTGTTAAAATGTAGTGACATGCCTAATCATAAATACAAACATGAATTCAATAGACTGGTATAGTTTATTTTTGGAATGATCACGATGGATACTCTGAGAATGATAAGGATCTAGAATAAATTTTGGGATCCTATACGGCAGGTTTGCTAATTGTTGGGTTATAAATATATGCGCAAGTTATTAGGCAGACTATAAATTTTGGGTCAGCCAAATGCTGTGGTGAAATTGTTAACCCCAGCAATATTAGTGAGATAGCTTGCACTGTCATTAGAAACCAAGTCATCAACACCAGTGTTAGGTAAAAAGAGAAATAAGTAATGTAAGGAAATGTTGGGGCAAGAATATGAAATTTAAGATGAGTTAAACATTAAGTAAGGTTGAGATTTTGGCAGTATTAGTGACTCTAATTTTGTTAGTACCTGACCCAATAAAAATGGGAAAAAGGAAAGTGATGTTAACGAATTATGAAAATCAGAAGTGGTTTCCATTGCCTGAGCATGAGTCACAGACTGAGTAAATTGTATCTCGACCTAAAATTGTCTATTATCAATATGACAAAAAAAAACACGGGATGTGTTAATGTCCAGTTAGTCAATATGGAATGTCCCAATATTTTTATCAATGTGACTCCACCAGATTGTAAAGAATAAATTAAAGTAAATACAAGACCAGATCCAAAGATTTGTAAGACGTTGATAACAGGTATGATTAACATTTTGTTATTGTGTATATTATGATGTATTGTTGGATCTACCTGGTTCTTTATCTCTGGTGATATGGTAGACAGATTGTATTATCTTCTGTTATAATGGTATATCATTGATTGTGAGTATGCCTACAGGAGAAAGAATCTACCTTGATATGGTTAGCAAATAATAGGTGAAATAAATATGAGGGTCATCAAGTAAGTATGGACTTTAGAATATGAAACTTTTGGAATTGGATGGTTTGTTGGGTATGATTGGCTAGTCACCTCTCATGCCAGGTGGAGCGTCTCTCCGAAAAGAAGTACTATTCTGAATAAGTGAAAAATCCTCATTTTGAATCTCGAGAAATTTATACCCTCAAAATCTTGTATCTAAGATAAGATAGTTATTGACGAGGACATGGAGAATATGGCTAGTACAAAGCCATTTAGAGCCATGTAATAAGGCATGCAATTGATTAAGATTCCTGTGGTGAGCTGGTATATTGAAGTATTCTCTGATGAATTATTAAAATTGCCACCTGGATAGGAGATTGATAGCATATAAAATTGATGCCGAGTACCTGAGGAATTGGGAGAATTTAAGGTGTAGGTAAATGTGTTAATGAGCAACAGATTTATTATCCTTGATATGCCACCTTGGAGAGCATTTGGGATAAGATGGAAAGAAGGTATAGTGACATATGTTTAAGTATGAATTATTGTTAACTGAGCAGGGTAACAATAAAGAATGAATATCCTTTACCATGAATAGATGGTCGAATTCGATTAACTACATGGAGCCAAATCTTTAAGATCATTTTGAGATTTAGGCACCATCAGTTAAGAATTCGAGAAAAAGATGTAATGCAGACTATTTTAAGACAAGATATGGATATTATGAACTTTTGGTACCCTTGATTAATGTGTCAATCACGTTTATAGGATTGATGCAGTGGGTATATGAGCCATATCTTGATTATTACATAGTCTTCGATTATGATATACGCAATTATCTCAAGAAATGAGAGGAGCACAAATAGCACCTCGGAATTATCTTGTAGTCACTGAGAGAGCACCGATTGAGTGCCAAGCTCAGTGAATGTGAGTTTTGAATATAATTGAGATGAGAATTTTTAGATCACATGACTAGTTTAAATAGTATCTTTAAGGATGTTGGGAAGGTCAAAGTGATCATAGAACTGTTAAAACTGATTTAAATGATGGAAATCATAAGTTCTCTAGTATTAGTTGTATGTTATAGAAAGTGCATGGAAAGATCCTTGAAGCTATATGTTCCACTCACGAAACTAAACCGGACAAATGTTATATAATGTGTGGACCGTTGTGCATGGGAAAACTCTCACAGTATTAAATTTTATTACTATTTTCAGAACCTGGAAGTAATTGTGATTGATGAATATCACGTCCATATCTGGATTTTGCATTGATCCAAAAGAATAGGTTAATTACTTGTGCTTCTAGATATTTGGTAGTGCACGAGAATAATTATCCTGAGAGTGAATAGACATTTGTTGGTAGTTATTTTGAAATGATGAGAGCATTGCCTCTATAATAAAAAGGTTACATTATCTTCAGATTTTAAGAGTCTGAAGTAATTATTTGAACGGAAAGAAACTGGATATGAGGTAATAAATGTGGCAAGAATTCCCAAAGGATTTGATTTTATATTGAATTATTATCCTGGGAAAGGTCAATATGTTGCTGAGGCATTGAGCAGGAAATAGGCTGAAACTGGAGTAGTAACTATCAGTGAGCCATAAATGGAGGTTGTTTGTGAGTGAGAGTTACAGTTATGAGTGTACTCTCCATTACTCCATGTGTTGATATTTGTGCTCGGATGCATGTTCAGCTGATTGATACTCATATTCAGAGAGTAAAATTTATGACCAGACGACTATGATATCCGTATGAAAGATTATGGAATTGGTAATATGGATTGTGTTACATGAAGATGGGATTAAAATGGTATCTTATGGGCTATGGGTAGATATGATACCATTTGGATGACCATTGATAGACTGATAAGTCTATGTATTCTTCCAATGAATACCAGAATTCTATTGATAGACTGAGCAGATTGTATATATGTGAGATAGGGAGATTTTATGAAAGTACTCAGATATTTTTCATGTCGGATTAAGATCCGAAGATTGTGTCAAGGTCTGATATATGATGCAGACTCGATTTGGTACTCATCTCCTTCTCAGTGTGATATTTTATTCTCAGACTGGTTGACAGACTGAGAGAGTGACTTTGATGCTTATGAACATGCTCGGGTCTGATATACTTGAATTTTGGTAGAAGTTGGAAGAAATATTTTATTTGTGTAAACTTGTGTGTATAAATAGCTATTGTAATAGGATAATGATGGCACTCTAAAGGTTTGATATTAAGCCTTATAAATCTCCAACTTGTTGACTTGAAAGTATGGAGTTATTGTTATTGGTGCCATAGGATATTATTAAATACACGGGTTGGTATATAAGCCTTGAAATTTAGTGTGGCTGACTCAATTTTGCTAAGGGTCTTACCACAGAAAGGCCAAATGAGATTTGAGATGAAAGGAAAGCTCGCACCGTGATTTGTTGGACCATTAGAGATCCTTGATAGGATAAGTCCATTGGCTTACCGATTTGCTCTACTGTCACAGTTGATAGGTGTCCATAATATTTTCTATATATTGATGTTTAGGAAATATCATTCGGATTCCATATATGTTATGGATATAACTCAACTCTAAGTTGGGGAGGATACCATGTCTCAAAAAGAGCAAACATGGGAGCGGAGATATAAAATGCGGGAGCAGTTTTTTGGGATTAAGTATCACTTGAGGAATATTCCTTGATCCTAAATTTCGAGGACGAAATTCCTTAAGTTGGGGAGATTGTAACAACCCGTAGATTTAATTAAATACATACGTTGAATTACGCGTATATCGAGATGTATAATATATGTATTTTATGTATGAACCAAATATACGTGTGTATGATTAGTAAATAAATAAAATTATGAAATAAAGATGATATGGGATCATCCTATATGGGTGCTTACAAGGTAAAAAATGGAGTTGAATTAAATTAAGTAATTTATGGGGTTGGTTAATTAAATATGTAGATTGGAGTATGATTATTAAATGAATTATAAAAATGAGATGAGTTGAATTTAATAAAATTTGATGGAGGAGTTGGTTATTAAGGGGAGCCTAGGTGCATTGGATCATGTTTTATATAAAATATCATCTCTTTCATTTCTGATCTCTCTCCAGCGTTAAATAAATAAATAAATAAAAACAAAAGAACTTCTTTCTCATCTCAATCTCTCTCGCACGTTTAAAAAAAATAATAAGAAGAAGAGAAGAAGCAGAGAAGGAACGTGCAGAGAAGAAAGAACGAGAGAACGAAAGGAGAGAAGAAGAACGAAAGAGAGAAACGCGGGATTCGCGTAAAATCGGGACTCGCGGTAAGTGATTTTCACTCTATCTCTTCGTAAAATTAATATCTAAGCTAGATGTAACGATTCTAGCGGAGTAATTTTTGCTGTGGGAGCCGTTTTACGGCGTTTTCAAAAATTGGGGTTTTGACCCAACGTGAATGAAAATCCGCTAGGAAGGTTGGAAAACACTTCCTAGGTTGTAGGAACCTTAAATATATGGTTAGATTGAATTTATGTGTTCATTTGAAATTTTTATAGCCGTTGGAAGTTTGTTGGAAGTTAGAGTTTAGATTGAAAACCTTTTGAATCATTTAAAACCCAATGAAACTCCAGTTGAAGGCTATAGAATGGTAGAATGCACTGTTGCGAGTCCATCGATGCTAAGTTCATAATTTTTGGAGACCGTTTGACAATTTTAGTAAAAGTTTACAAGTTTCCAATGAATAGTGACAATGTGAACAGTAACGTAAATAGTACTATGATCATATCCAGTGAATAAAATTGAATTAGAATCCAATGAAACTCCGGTTTGAGATCATAAAATCATAGATAATTGAATTCCGGACGTTTCCATGTTAAGATCATGATTTTTGGATATGATTTGATATTTTTAGTAATTAAATATATGATTTTGGTGAGTAAAATTCACTGTCGTGACCTTCGCGAACGTGTAAAACCTCAATAAAATACCTGTTGAAGGTAGTAGAATGATAGAATGAGTGATTTTACACATGTCGATGTGGACAGAATAATTTTAGGAATGTTCTAGATTTTTAATAAAATTGATATATGTTCCAGTAGAAAAATAAACTGAGAATTAGTGAAAATATGAAATGGGAAATTTATTTTCACTGTTCTTTCTTGTGGAAATATCTAGATTGACCACAGAAACGAGATAGTAACTTCTTCAACTGCTTATGAGTTCTAAATTGAGTTGGAATCTAAATTCACAGATATAATATTTTTCAGATGGATCTTTATTTAAAGTGAGTTGAGAAATTAAATATAAAAAGAGATATGAATCAATGAAATTGAATTATGGAGTAGTTGTGACAGGTTGAATTAGTTGGATTTAAATTGGAGCTGGACTCGAAAGCGACGATGATTGTGTTTAAATTGGAAAAGTCCTGTACTGTGAGTATATTTTCTTGATTTTGGTTCTTGTATGGCATTTTAAATATATGAAATGTTTGAATATAAATATGCTATGTAGATAATGTTGCATTGTGAGACTTGCAAATGCAAGTTGGTGTCATTTCGTTAGGAATTAGACCCGGATAAGGGTTATGCGTAACCTCATTGTCAGTAGGCCTGTCCTAACAAGGATTGGAGATCCTTGAAATGATTGTGAATTGGGTAATGAGAGGTTGTGACTACCTTGTAACGGCCATACAAGGGTTAGACCCGCTCTCTTGCCTTGAAGGAGGGAGATTGTGAATTTTGTGGAAAGGGATGCATTGTTTTCTTGAAAACTCATGAAAATTATGTAGTTGACATGTATAATACATTCGTTGAATGATGCATGTGTTTAATACTTGTTTGAAATGATTTCAAATGTCATATTTTCCTAAATGTATATAATTGTCATATCAAGAGATATATTCACTGAGCTGTTGGTTGCTCACTTTATTTCCTTCAATATTTCAGGTACAGAGTTAAAAGGAAAAGCACGATAGTAGATACGTGAGTTAGAGTCTTATTTTGTTAATGTACGTGTATGCGAAGGAAATTGATTATATTTTCTTTAGTTTCAAATGAATATATATATATATATCACATCCTACATATATATATATATTATCGCATAGATGGGTTGTACATGAATTTTCATTTGACATTTTTGGGTTATATTGTGGTATATCAGGAAAAATTGTGAATTGTCCATTTTATGGGGAGGTGCTGTCAAAATTTCTATAAATTTTGGAAAGTATTGTGAATGTCTGTTGAGGCTGACAATATGTTATCTACTGTATATGGGTATGTACAGTGGATAGTATACTGTGCCGGTCCTGACGTCAGCCTACGTCAGGGGCGTCGTGACAATCATCCTGGCAAAGCCAATGTTGTGGCTGATGCATTGAGCCGTATGCGAGTAGAGACTCGAATGGTTGCTTTTCAGATGGCCCAGTAGTGACATTTACTTGAGAGAGTGACTATGACGAGTATACTCTCAAACGCGCCATGTGGTGAGATATGTGCTCAGATGCACGTGCAGCTTGCTGATGTCCATATTCAAAGGGTTAGAGATCTACAGGAACATTGTCCGAATTTTGACATGTACTGTAGATGCGCAGACACTACTGACCAGGCCAATTGGCAGAGTGGATCAGATGATGTCTTGCGGTACAGAGGGAGACTATGGATCCCATATGATGCTGAGTTGCGTGTTGAGTTACTTCGAGTGGCGCACAAGTCATAGTATACTATTCATCCAGGGGCTATTAAGATGTATCATGACATGAAGAGATTTGTGTGGTGGCATGGGATGAAGAAGAGTATAGCTGAGTATATGCAGAGATGTGAGGCGTGCCAGCAGGTTCAGAAAGAACACATTACGATGCAACCATTACCCATACCTGAGTGGAAATGGGAGCACATTACGATGGATTTCATCTTGGGATTGCCGAGGTGTCACACCCTGGGTTGCACAGCGTGCCCCCTACCCAGGTGTGGGCGCACCCCCTCGGGGCGAACGCCTAAGCCATTATGGATCCATAATATTGTCACATCTAGCCGAATTTGCGATACCCAACAGGGCCCTAGTAACGGACTAGATCATTCGCCCCGAGGGGTTGCGCCCACACCTGGGTAGGGGGCACGCTGTGCAACCCAGGGTGTGACACGAGGTCTCAAAAAATATTTGATGCCATTTGGGTTGTGGTCGATAGATTGACAAGGAGTGCACATTTCCTTCCTATGAGTATCAGAGACTCTGTGGACAGACTGAGCATATTATATGTGAGAGAGATCATGAGACTTCATTGAGTGCCTTTGTCAATCGTGTCGGATCGAGATCAACGATTTTCATCTAGGTTTTGGCAGGCTTTGCAAAGGTTTGAGACTCATCTCCAACTTAGTACAGCGTTTCACCCTCAGACAGATGGTCAGACCTAGAGAGTGATTTAGATGCTGGAGGATATGCTCAGGTCTTGCATTTTAGAGTTTGGCGGGGGTTGGGGTGAGCATTTTCCCTTGTGTGAGTTTGCTTGCAACGACAGTTATCAGGCGAGCATCGGTATGGCACCGTATGAGGCTTTGTATGGAAGACCCTATAGATCACTAGCTTGTTGGTACGAGGTGGGCGATACGCAGTTATGGGGCCCTGTTGCAATTGTTGAGCAGACAGAGAAAATCAAGCTAATTCGACAGAGGCTGAAGTCGGCTCAAGACAGGTAGAAGAGTTATTATAATAACCGACATAGGTCGTTAAAATTTTCAGTAGAAGACCTAGTTTTGCTTAAGGTCTCGCCACTCATGGGTCATATGAGGTTCGGCGTCAGAGGAAAACTTCCCCCTAGGTTCATTGGACCATTCCAGATTGATGAGAAGATTGGACCGCTAGCGTACAGGTTAGCTCTACGTTCTCAGTTCGAGGGTGTTCATGATGTGTTCCATGTATCGATGTTGAGGAAGTTTAATGAGAATCCATCGAAAGAGTCTTATTGTGATCCAACTCATGTGCTTGATGTGAGTCATCTGCAAGTTGGGGAGGATGCAACTTATGAGGAGTTGCTGATCCAGATTGTCGCTCTTCGGGTTCAGAAACTAAGGAATAAAGAGATTTCGCTTGTGCGAGTCAAATGAAAATTCCACGATAATGAAGAGCAAACCTGAGAGCGTGAGGACCAGATGAGGGAGCAGTTCCCTGATCTTTTTACCAACTGAGGTTAGTTCTCTTGCTTTTATTTTGAGGACAAAATTTCTTAAGTTGGGAAGAATTGTAACGTCCGTACCTTAGGATGGCATCATTTTAACCTATAAAGTACCCGTATATGTATGCGTATACGTATTCGATGCTCGATGCATGTTGGTTCGAGTTTCATTGCATGATTTTAAGTTTTTTAACATATGCGTAAAGTTTCGGAATGATCGGAGACCCGTTCGACATCGAAACATGTCAAAAATGGTGTTTTGGATCAATGGAGCTCGCTCCATGGAAGAAGAAATTTTTGTCACTGATTACATCAACGGCTTGAACTCCTAGATCCGTAGTCCAATTGTACTGAAAGTTTCTCAGCTTATTCTTCTCTGATAGATCTTCATAATGAACGGTGATAATCTTAATTGGAGTTTTCTACTGTGAAATATAAGACTCTAAACACTGTTTCTCAGATTTGAGAATTTTCTTGCGCAGTTTTGATCAAATAGTTGGATCTCTCAATCCCACTTTTGGATTGAGAGGAAATATTACCATAAGGTTTGTAACTGACTCATAACAACTTTGAACGATGAAGATGTTAAATTGGTGATTTGTTTGCAAGAAATTAATTATCAAAGTGTAAGTAATTGCAGCAAGAAAACTGTTGCTTTTATTTAAGTGTGTTTTTTTCATGTGGGCCCAAAATCTTCTATAAAAGCAACCAATACTTAGATTTCGGCTCACTTGCTCATTTTTCACTTAGAAAATAGGGAAAAGAGCTAGGAGAAGGGGGAAAAAAGGGGAGAGGAGAAAAGGGAGAGGAAGGTAGGGTTTTGGGTGATTCTTGCCCAAATTTCCTCCTAAGGTAATCATTTTTTTCTCATTTTCTTCCATTAATCTCTTTTTTTCATGTATGCAAGCTATCTTTCTACCTAGGTTTTGCTATGAATGTCGGATTTGTAGGTTCTTGACCTAGGGTTTGCATGTTTAAGCGATTTTATGCTTGTAAATGGTTTTAGTGTCCTTCCTTGACCTAGAACAACACCTAAGATGTGTTTCCACACTTGAATCTCGAAATTTAAGGGGGGTGTTGCAAGAACACATTTAGGAGTTCGGTCTTGCATGTCATATATGTTTGATTAGAGGCTATTAGGAACCCATTTATGGTAAAACCCCTATTTTCTAGCAAGAAATTGGTAAGGTTATGTGTATTGACCTAAACCTAGGTTTTAAAACATGGTTGTATGGCATACTATGAATTGATTTTTAGTGATGTATGAACCATGTTATTTGCAGGATTTGTAAATAATCTAAGTAACCCAAATAGGCCAATTGGGGATTGAGGTGCATTGGGGTGATTTGTGGCATTCTAGTGCTTTTTTTGGATTGGATTGGATTGGCTAAGTCTAGCCAATCAAGTTGTGAGTGTTCCTTTACTTGTTTGTTTTTATATGTGGCATTGTAGTATAAAATGTTTGAAATGCTTACTTAATGTAGTATGCATGATTTAATGGTTTATGAAATGTATTTGAGCATAGTCCTATTGGGTTAGCAATTGAGTTGAGTTGCATCTCCTAAGCATGAGATTCTTATGGAATTCCATTGGCCGAACAGGGATCCTCAATTGTGGACCTTGTAGAGGGTTCCAATGGTAGCTGCAGACGGGATCTCCTTAAGGATTGTATCCTGGTGACATGCCCGATCCATGAAATCCTATTAGATACGGGTAAGAGGACGACCGGGCTATCGGTGTCGCACACACAGGCTTTTGGATTGACACTTACTCAGGAGGTGTTTAGGATTGCATGTGCATGTTTAGAAAATGATATACCTTGTCTTGATTATGACATGATGCATTATATTTGGCATGTATGTAATCTTTTGTATCCATGTTATTCAAATGGTTTTAATGATCTTGCAATGTTTTACTTAAATGCATATATATATGTTGCCACTTGTAGAGAATATTCACTGAGCTTCTTGTAGGGTAATTCGAAGTTTACTTATCGATTGCTGAAATGATACACTGTTCGGTAAACCAACGGTAAGTAAACTTCAAATAGTTATAACTTTTTCGTCTTAACTCCGATTAGAGTATTTCAAAATGCGGTGGAAAGAGAAAGAAAAGATATACATATTCATTTGCTTTAACTTACTTTCCGATCACCGGTGACCAAACACAGTTGGTTAATACATTAAACATTTGATAGCAACGAGACAAGTCACCGGCTATGGAAAAATAACTAAAAGTACCTTCTTTATCAGATCCTTTTTTTTTCAAACGCATTTTGAACGGCTAAAATTGATGTTAAAACGAAAACATTGTGGTCATTCGAAGTTTACTTATGGATTGTCGAAATGATACACTGTTCGGTAAACAATCGGTAAGTAAACTTCAATAGTAATAACTTTTTCGTTTTGACTCCGATTAGAGTAATTTAAAATGCGGTGGAAGGAGGAAGAGAATATGTACATATTCATTTCCTTTAACTTACTTTCCGATCGCCGGTGACCGAACACGGTTGATTAATACATTAAACATTTGATAGCAACGGGACAAGTCACCAGCTACGGAAAAGTAACTAAAAGTACCTTCTTTACTAGATATTTTCTTCTTCTTTCAAATGCATTTTAAATCCCTAAAATCGGTGCTAAAACGAAAACGTTAGAGCAATTCGAAGTTTACTTATCGATTGTTGAAACGATACACTGTTCGGTAAACAATCTGTAAGTAAACTTTAAATGACTATAACTTTTTCGTTTTAACTCCGATTAGAGTAATTCAAAATACAGTGGAAGAAGGAAGAGAAGATCTACATATTCATGTGCTTTATTTACATTCCGATCACCGATGATCGGTCGAGGTTGATTAATACTTTAAATATTTGATAGCAACAGGACCATTTACCGGCTACCGAAAAGTAACTAAAACTACCTTCTTTACTAGATCTATTTTTCTTCTTTCAAACGCATTTTAAATCGCTAAAATCGATGTTAAAACGAAAATGTTAGGGTCATTCGAAGTTTACTTATCGATTGCTGAAATGATACATTGTTCGATAAACCATCGGTAAGTAAACTTGAAATGACTATAACTTTTTCGTTTTAACTCTGATTAGAGTAATTCAAAATGCAGTGGAAGAAGAAAGAGAAGATATACATATTCATTTGCTTTAACTTCCTTTCCGAATACCGGTGACCGAACACGATTGATTTATACTTTAAACATTTCATAGTAACGGGACAAGTCACCAGCTATGGAAAAGCAACTAAAAGTACCTTCTTTACTAGATCTTTTTTTCTTCTTTCAAACCCATTTTAACACGTTAAAACCGGTGGTAAAATGAAAACGTAAGGGCAATTTGAAGTTTACTTATCGATTGCTGAAATAAGACACTGTTCGGTAAACAATCGGTAAGTAAACTTTAAATGACTATAACTTTTTCGTTTTAACTCCGATTAGAGTAATTCAAAATACAGTGGAAGAAGGAAGAGAAGATCTACATATTCATGTGCTTTATTTACATTCCGATCACCGATGATCAGTCGAGGTTGATTAATACTTTAAATATTTGATAGCAACGGGACCATTTACCGGCTACCGAAAAGTAACTAAAACTACCTTTTTTACTAGATCTATTTTTCTTCTTTCAAACGCATTTTAAATCGCTAAAATCGATGTTAAAACGAAAATGTTAGGGTCATACGAAGTTTACTTATCGATTACTGAAGTGATACATTGTTCGATAAACCATCGGTAAGTAAACTTTAAATGACTATAACTTTTTCGTTTTAACTCTGATTAGAGTAATTCAAAATGCAGTGGAAGAAGAAAGAGAAGATATACATATTCATTTGCTTTAACTTCCTTTCTGAATACCGGTGACTGAACACGACTGATTTATACTTTAAACATTTGATAGTAACAGGACAAGTCACCAGCTATGAAAAAGTAACTAAAAGTACCTTCTTTACTAGATCTTTTTTTCTTCTTTCAAACCCATTTTAAATCGCTAAAACCGGTGGTAAAACGAAAACGTTAGGGCAATTTGAAGTTTACTTATCGATTGTTGAAATAAGACACTGTTTGGTAAACAATCGGTAAGTAAACTTTAAATGACTATAACTTTTTCGTTTTAACTCCGATTAGAGTAATTCAAAATGCAGTGGAAGAAAGAAGAGAAGATCTACATATTCATGTGCCTTAAGCATTCCGATCACCAGTTATCGGTCATGGTTGATTAATACTTTAAACATTTCATAGCAACGGGACCAGTTACCGGCTACCGAAAAATAACTAAACTTCTTTACTAGATCTTTTTTTCTTCATTCAAACGCATTTTAAATCACTAAAATCGATGTTAAAACGAAAACGTTAGGGTCATTCAAAGTTTACTTATCGATTGCTGAAATGATACACTGTTCGATAAACCACCGGTAAGTAAACTTTAAATGACTATAACTTTTTCGTTTTAACTCTGATTAGAGTAATTCAAAATGCAATGGAAGAAGGAAGATAAGATATACATACTCATTTGCTTTAACTTCCTTTCCGAATATCGGTGACCGAACACGATTGATTAATACTTTAAACATTTGATTGTAATGGGACAAGTCACCAGCTACGGAAAAGTAACTAAAAGTACCTTCTTTACTAGATCTTTTTTTCTTCTTTCAAACGCATTTTAAATCGCTAAAATCAGTGGTAAAACGAAAATGTTAGGGCAATTTGAAGTTTACTTAACGATTGTTGAAATGATACACTGTTCAGTAAACAATCGGTAAGTAAACTTTAAATGACTATAATTTTTTCGTTTTAACTCCGATTAGAGTAGTCCAAAATGCAGTGGAAGAAGGAAGAGAAGATCTACATATTCATGTGTCTTAAGCATTCTGATCACCGATGATCGGTTGCGGTTGATTAATACTTTAAACATTTCATAGCAACGGGGACTAGTTACCGGCTACCGAAAAGTAACTAAAACTGCCTTCTTTACTAGATCTTTTTTTCTTCTTTCAAACTCATTTTAAATCGCTAAAATCGGTGCTAAAACGAAAACGTTAGGGTCATTCAAAGTTTACTTATCGATTGCTAAAATGATACATTGTTCGGTAAACCATCGGTAAGTAAACTTTAAATGACTATAACTTTTTCGTTTTAACTCTGATTAGAGTAATTCAAAATGCAGTGGAAGAAGAAAAAGAAGATATACATATTCATTTGCTTTAACTTCCTTTCCGAATACCAGTGACCGAACACTATTGATTATACTTTAAACATTTGATAGTAACGGGACAAGTCACCAGCTATGGAAAAGTAACTAAAAGTACCTTATTTACTAGATCTTTTTTCGTCTTTCAAACGCATTTTAAATTGCTAAAATCGGTGCTAAAACGAAAACGTTAGGGCAATTCGAAGTTTACTTATCGATTGCTGAAATGATACACTGTTCGGTAAACAATCGGTAAGTAAATTTTAAATGACTATAACTTTTTCGTTTTAACTCCGATTGGAGTAATTCAAAATGCAGTGGAAGAAGGAAGAGAAGATCTACATATTCATGTGCCTTAACTTACATTCCGATCATTGGTGATCAGTCGCGGTTGATTAATATTTTAAACATTTGATAGGAACGGGACCAGTTACCGACTACCGGAAAGTAACTAAAACTACCTTCTTTACTAGATCTTTTTTTCCTCTTTGAAATGCATTTTAAATCACTAAAATCGATTTTAAAATGAAAACGTTAGGGTCATTCGAAGTTTACTTATCGATTGCTAAAATGATACATTGTTCGGTAAACCACCGGTAAGTAAGCTTTAAATGACTATAACTTTTTCGTTTTAACTCCGATTAAAGTAATTCAAAATGCAGTGGAAGAAGAAAAAAAGATATGCATATTCATTTGCTTTAACTTACTTTCCGAATACCGGTAACCGAACACGATTGATGAATACTTTAAACATTCCATAGCAACGGGACAAGTCACCAGCTACGGAAAAGTAACTCACGGCACCTTCTTTACTAGATCTTTTTTTTCTTCTTTCAAACGCATTTTAAATCACTAAAATCGGCGCTGAAACGAAAACGGTAGGGCAATTCGAAGTTTACTTATCGATTGATGAAATGATACACAGTTCGGTAAACAATCGGTAAGTAAAATTTAAATGAATATAACTTTTTCGTTTTAACTCCGATTAGAGTAATTTAAAAATGCAGAAGAAGAAGAAGAAAGAGAAGATCTACACATTCATGTCCCTTAACTTACATTCTGATCACCGGTGATCGGTTGCGGTTGATTAATACTTTAAACATTTGATAGCAACTGGACCAGTGACCTGCTACCGGAAAGTAACTATCTTTACTAGATCTTTTTTTCTTCTTTCAAACGCATTTTAAATCGCTAAAATAGGTGCTAAAACGAAAACGTCAGGGTAATTCGACCTTTACTTATCGATTGTTGAAATGATACACTGTTTGGTAAACCATCGGTAAGTAAACTTTAAATGACTATAATTTTTTTCGTTTTAACTCCGATTAGAGTGATTCAAAATGCGGTGGAAGGAGGAAGAGAAGATATACATATTCATTTCCTTTAACTTACTTTCCAATCACGGGTGACCGAACACGGTTGAGTAATACGTTAAACATTTGATAGCAACGGGACAAGTCACCGGCTACGGAAAAGTAACTAAAAGTACCTTCTTTACTAGATCTTTGTTTCTTCTTTCAAACACATTTTAATGGCTAAAATTGTTGTTAAATTGAAAACGTTGGGGTCATTCGAAGATTACTTATCGATTGCTGACATGATACATTGTTCGGTAAACCATCAGTAAGTAAACTTCAAATAGTCATAACTTTTTCGTTTTAACCCCGATTAGAGTAATTCATAATGCGGTGGAAGGAGGAAAAGAAGATATACATATTCATTTTCTTTAATTTACTTTTCAATCACCGGTAACCGAACACGGTTGATTAATACATTAAACATTTGATAGCAAAGGGACAAGTCACCGACTACGTAAAACTAACTAAAAGTACCTACTTTACTAGATCTTTTCTTCTTCTTTCAAACGCATTTAAATCACTAAAATCGGTGCTAAAACGAAGACGTTAGGGAAATTCGAAGTTTACTTATCGATTGCTAAAATGATACACTGTTCGGTAAACAATTGGTAAGTAAACTTTAAATGACTATAACTTTTTCGCTTTAACTCCGATTAGAGTAATTCAAAATGCAATAGAAGAAGGAAGAGAAGATCTACATATTCATGTGCCTTAACTTACATTTCGATCACCAGTGATCGGTCGCGGTTGATTAATACTTTAAACATTTGATAGCAATGGGGCCAATTACCGACTGCCACAAGTAACTAAAACTACCTTCTTTACTAGATCTTTTTTTCTTCTTTCAAACGCATTTTAAATTGCTAAAATCAATGTTAAAACGAAAACGTTAGGGTCATTCAAAGTTTACTTATCGATTGCTGAAATGATACATTGTTCGGTAAACCATCAATAAGTAAACTTTAAATGACTATAACTTTTTCGTTTTAACTCTGATTAGAGTAATTCAAAATGCAGTGGAAGAAGGAAGAAAAGATATACATATTCATTTCCTTTAACTTACTTTTCGATCACCGGTGTTCGAACATGGTTGATTAATACTTTAAACATTTGACAGCAACGGGATAAGTCACCGGCTACAGAAAAGTAACTAAAAGTACCTCCTTTACTAGATCTTTTTTTCTTCTTTCAAGCGCATTTTAAATCGCTAAAATCAGTGCTAAAACAAAAAGGTTAGGGCAATTCAACGTTTATTTATCGATTGCTGAGATGATATATTGTCCGGTAAACAATCGGTAAGTAAACTTTAAATGACTATAACTTTTTCGTTTTAATTCCAAGTAGAGTAATTCCAATTGCAGTAGAAGAAGGAAGAGAATATCAACATATTCATCTGCTTTAACTTACATTCCGATCACCGGTGATCGGTCGCGGTTGATTAATACTTTGAATATTTGATAGCAACGGGACCAGTTACTGGCTACCGAAAAGTAACTAAAACTACCTTCTTTACTAGATCTTTTTTTTCCTCTTTCAAACGCATTTTAAATCGCTAAAATCGATGTTAAAACGAAAACGTTAGGGTCATTCGAAGTTTACTTATCGATTGCTAAAATGATATATTCTTTGGTAAACCATCGCTAAGTAAACTTTAAATAATCATAATTTTTTCGTTTTAACTCTGATTTGAGGAATTCAAAATGTGGTGGAAGAAGGAAAAGAAGATATACATTTTCATTTTCTTTAACTTACTTTCCGATCACCGGTGACCGGTCTTGGTTGAATAATACTTTAAACATTTGAGAGCAACGGGACCGACTACCGAAAAGTAACTATCTTTACTATAACTTTTTTTCCTCTTTAAACACATTTTAAATGGCTAAAACTGATGTTTAAACCAAAACGTTGGGGTCATTCGAAGTTTACATATCGATTGCTGAAATGATACACTGTTTGGTAAACCTTCGGTAAGTAAACTTCAAATAGTCATAACTTTTTCGTTTTAACTCCATTTAGAGTAATTCAAAATGCAGTGGAAGGAGGAAGAGAAGATGTATATATTCATTTTCTTTAACTTACTTTTCGATCGCCGGTGACCGAACACGGTTGATTAATACATTAAACATTTGATAGTAACGGGACAAATCACCGGCTACGGAAAAGTAACTAAAAGTACCTTCTTTACTAGATCTTTTTTTCTTCTTTCAAATGCATTTTAAATCGCTAAAATCGGTGCTTAAACGAAAATGTTAGGGCAATTCGAAGTTTACTTATCGATTGCTAAAATGATACACTATTCGGTAAACAATCGGTAAATAAACTTTAAATGACTATAACTTTTTCGTTTTAACTCCAATTAGAGTAATTCAAAATGCAATGGAAGAAGGAAGAGGAAATCTACATATTCATGTGCCTTAACTTACATTTCGATCATTGGGGATCGGTTGCGGTTGATTAATACTTAAAACATTTGATGGCAACGAGACCAGTTACCGATTACCAGAAAGTAACTAAAACTACCTTCTTTACTAGATCTGTTTTTCCTCTTTCAAACGCATTTTAAATCGGTAAAATCGATGTTAAAACGAAAGCGTTAATCGAATGCGAAAATGATACACTGTTCGGTAAACCATCGGTAAGTAAACTTTAATTGACTATAAATTTTTCGTTTTAACTCCGATTAGAGTAATTCAAAATGCAGTGGAAGAAGGAATAAAAGATATACATATTCATTTGCTTTAACTTATTTTCTGATCACCGGTGATCGAACAAGGTTGATTAATACTTTAAACATTTGACTGCAACGAGGCAAATCACCGGCTACAAAAAAGTAACTAAAAGTACCTTCTTTACTAGACCTTTTTTTCTTCTTTCAAACGCATTTTAAATTGCTAAAATCGGTGCTAAATCAAAAACGTTTGGGCAATTCGACGTTTACTTATCAATTGCTGAGATGATACACTGTTCGGTAAACAATCGGTAAATAAACTTTAAATGACTATAATTTTTTCGTTTTAACTGGGATTAGAGTAATTAAAAATGCAGTGGAAGAAGGAAGAGATGATCTACATATTCATGTGCTTTAACTTACTTTCCGATCAACGGTGACCGGTCACAGTTGATTAATACATTAAACATTTGATAGCAACGGGACAACTCACCGGCTACGGAAAAGTAACTAAAAGTACCTTCTTTACTAGATCTTTGTTTCTTTTTTCAAATGCATTTTAAATGGCTAAAATTGATGTTAAAACGAAAACGTTGGGGTCATTCGAAGTTTACTTATCGATTGCTAAAATGATACACTGTTCAGTAAACCATTAGTAAGTGAACTTCAAATAGTCATAACTTTTTCATTTTAACTCCGATTAGAGTAATTCAAAATGCAGTGGAAGAAGGAAGAGAAGATCTACATATTCATGTGCTTTAACTTACTTTCCGATAACAGGTGATCGGTCACGGTTGATTAACACTTTAAACATTTGATAGCAGCGAGACCAGTTGCCAACTACCGAAAAGTAACTAAAACTACCTTCTTTACTGGATCTTTTTTTCCTTTTTCAAACACATTTTAAATGGCTAAAATTGATGTTAAAACGAAAACGTTGGGGTCATTCGAAGTTTACTTCTCGATTGCTAAAATGATACGTTGTTATGTAAACCAACGGTAAGTAAACTTGAAATAGGCATAACTTTTTCGTTTTAACTCCAATTAGAGTAATTCAAAATGCAGTGGAAGAAGGAAGAGAAGATCTACATATTCATGTGCTTTAACTTACTTTCCGGTCCGGTCGAGCTTCATTAATACTTTAAACATTTGATACCAATGGGACCAGTTATTGGCTACTAAAAAATAACTTAAACTACCTTCTTTACTAGATCTTTTTTTCCTCTTTCAAACACATTTTAAATCGCTAAAATTAATGTTAAAATGAAAACGTTAGGGTCAATCGAAGTTTACTTATCGATTGCTAAAATGATACACTGTTCGGTAAACCATCAGAAAGTAAACTTCAAATGATCATAACTTTTTCGTTTTAACCCTGATTTGAGGAATTCAAAATATTGTGGTAGGAGGAAGAGAAGATCTAAAAATCCACGCACTTTAACATACTTTTCGATCACCGGTGATCGATCACGGCTGATTAATACTTTAAACATTTGATACTAACGAGACTGGCAACCGGTTACCAAAAAGTAACTTAAAGAACCTAGTTTACTAGAAGTTTTCTCTCTTTATCCAACGCCTATTAAATAACCAAAATCGGAGTTTAAACAAAAACGTTAGGGTCATTTGAAGTTTACTTATTGATTGCTGAAATGATACACCGTTCGGTAGACCATCGGTAACTAAAGTTCAAATGAAAATAACTTTTTCATTTTTAACTCTGATTTGAGTAATTCAAAATGTTATGAAAGGAGGAAGAGAAGATCTACAAATTCATGCGACTTAACATACTTTCCGATCACCGATGACCGGTTACGGTTGATTAATACTTTAAACATTTGATAGCAACGAGAGTGGCCACCGGTTACCGGAAAGTAAACATTTGATAGTTTACTAGATGTTTTCTTCATCTTTGCAACGCATAATAAATCACTAAAATTGGAATTTAAACGAAAACGTTAGGGTCATTTGAAGCTTACTTATTGATTGTTAAAATGATACACCATTCGGCGAACAATCGAGAAGTAACTTTCAAACGACCATAACTTTTTCGTTTAACTCTAATTAGAATAATTCAAAATGCGTTGGAAAAAGGATGAGAAGATATACATTTTCATTTTCTTTAACTTACTTTTCGATCACCGGTGACGGGTCACGGTTGAATAATACTTTAAACATTTGAGGGCAACGGGACCAGTTTCTCTTTTAAACAAATTTTAAATGGCTAAAATTGATGTTAAAACGAAAACGTTGGGGTCATTCGAAGTTTACATATCGATTGCTGAAATGATACACTGTTCAGTAAACCATTGGTAAGTAAACTTCAAATAATCATAACTTTTTCGTTTTAACTCCGATTTCAGTAATTCAAAATGTGGTGGAAGGAGGACGAGAAGATATACATATTCATATGCTTTAACTTACTTTCCAATCACCGGTGACCAAACACGGTTGATTAATACTTTAAACAATTGATAGCAACGGGACAAGTCACCGGCTACAGAAAAGTAACTAAAAGTAGCTTCTTTACTAGATCTTTTCTTCTTCTTTCAAACGCATTTTAAATCGCTAAAATCGGTGCTAAAACGAAAACGTTAGGGCAATTCGAAGTTTACTTATGGATTGTTGAAATGATACACTGTTCGGTAAACAATCAGTAAGTAAACTTTAAATGATTATCACTTTCTCGTTTTAAGTCCAATTAGAATAATTTAAAATGTAGTGGAAGAAGGAAGATAAGATCTATAGATTTATTTGCTTTAACATACTTTTCGATCACCGGTGACCAAGCACGGTTGATTAATACTTTAAATGTTTGATAGAAATGGGACAAGTCGCTGGCTAAAAAAAAGTAACTAAAAGTACCTTCTTTACTAGATCTTTTTTTCTTCTTTCAAACGCATTTTAAATCGCTAAAATAAGTGCTAAAAAGAAAACGTTAGGGCAATTCGACGTTTCTTATCGATTGCCGAAATGATACACTATTCGGTAAACAATCGGTAAGTAAACTTTAAATGACTATAACTTTTTCGTTTTAACTCGAATTAGAATAATTGAAAATGCAGTGGAAGAATGAAGAGAAGATCTACATATTCATGTTCTTTAACTTACATTTCGATCACCGGTAATCGGTCGTGATTGATTAATACTTTAAACATTTGATAGCAACGGGACCAGTTATCGGCTACCGGAAAGTAACTAAAACTACCTTCTTTACTAGATCTCTTTTACCTCTTTCAAACGCATTTTAAATCGCTAAAATCGATGTTAAAACGAAAACGTTAGGATCATTCGAAGTTTACTTATCGATTGCTTAAATGATACACTATTCGGTAAACAATCGGTAAGTAAACTTTAAATGACCATAACTTTTTCATTTTAACTCTGATTAGAGTAATTCAAAATGCAGTGGAAGGAGGAAGAGAAGATATACATATTCATTTGCTTTAACTTACTTTCCGATCACCGGTGACCGATCACAGTTGATTATTACTTTAAACATTTGGTAGCAACGGGACCAGTTATTGGCTACCGGAAAGTAACTAAAATTACCTTTTTACTATATCTTTTTTCTCTTTCAAACGCATTTTGAATCGCTAAAATTGATGTTAAAACAAAAACGTTAGGGTTATTCGGAGTATACTTATCGATTCCTAAAATGATACATTGTTCGGTAAACCATCGGTAAGTAAATTTCAAATGATCATAACTTTTTTGTTTTTACTCTGATTTGAGTAATTCAATATGCAATGGAAAGAGCAAGAAAAGATTTAAAAATTTAAGTGTTTTAACAGACTTTCTGATGAATAGTAATCAATCCCGGTTGATTAATACTTTAAACATTTGAAAGTAACAGGACAAGTCACTAGCTACCGAAAAGCCACTAAAAGTACCTTCTTTACTAGATCTTTATTTCTTCTTTTAAATGCATTTTAAATTGCTAAAATTAGTGTTAAAAACGTTAGGGTCATTCGAAGTTTACTAATCGATTATTGAAATGATACAGTGTTCCGTAAACAATCGGTAAGTAAACTTCAAATGACCATAACTTTTTCATTTTAACTCCGATTAGAGTAATTCAAAATTCGGTGGAAGAAGGAAGAGAAGATCTACATTTTCATGCTCTTTAACTTACTTTCCGATCACCGGTGATTGGTCGCGGTTGATTAATACTTTAAACATTTGATAGCAACGGGACCAGTTATCGGCTACCGAAAAGTAACTAAAACTACCTTCTTTACAAGATCTTTATTTCCTCTTTCAAACGCATTTTAAATCGCTAAAATTGATGTCAAAACGAAAACGTTAGGGTCATTCGGAGTTTACTTATCGATTCCTGAAATTAAACATTGTTCGGTAAACCATCGGTAACTAAACTTCCAATGATCATAACTTTTTCGTTTTAACTCCGATTTGAGAAATTCGATATGCGATGGAAAGAGGAAAAAAAGATCTACAAATTTATGTGCTTTAACTAACTTTCCCATGAATAGTGACCGATCACGGTTGATTAATACTTAAAACATTTAATAGCGACAGGACAAGTCATCGGCTACCGAAAAGTAGCTAAAAGTACCTTCTTTACTAGATCTTTTTCACTTCTTTTAAATGCATTTTAAATTGCTAAAATAGGTGTTAAAACGAAAACATTAGGGTCATTCGAAGTTTACTTATTGATTGCTGAAATGATATAATGTTCGGTAAACAATCAGTAAGTAAACTTCAAATGAGCATAACTTTTTTATTTTAACTCCGATTAGAGTAATTCAAAATGCGGTGGAAGAAGGAAGAGAAGATCTACATTTTCATGTTCTTTAACTTACTTTCCGATCACTGGTGATTGGTCGCGGTTGATTAGTACTTTAAACATTTCATAGCAACGGGACCAGTTATTGGCTACCGAAAAGTAACTAAAACTACCTTCTTTACTAGATCTTTATTTCCTCTTTCAAACGCATTTTAAATCGCTAAAATTGACGTTAAAACGAAAACGTTAGGGTCATTCGGAGTTTACTTATCAATTCCTGAAATGACACATTGTTCGGTAAACCATCAGTAAGTAAATTTCAAATGATCGTAACTTTTTCGTTTTAACTCCGATTTGAGCAATTCAATATGCAATGGAAAGAGCAAGAGAAGATCTAAAAATTTATGTGTTTTAACAGACTTTTCGATGAATAGTGATCGATCCCGGGTGATCAACACTTTAAACATTTGATAGCAACGGGACAAGTCACTAGCTACCGAAAAGTCACTAAAAGTACATTCTTTACTAGATCTTTCTTTCTTCTTTCAAATGCATTTTAAATTGCTAAAATCGGTGTTAAAAAAAACGTTAGGGTCATTCGAAGTTTACTTATCGATTGCTGAAATGATACACAAGTCGGTAAACTTCAAATGACTATAACTTTTTCGTTTTAACTTTGATTAGAGTAATTCAAAATGTGGTGGAAGAAGGAAGAGAAGATTTACATATTCATTTGCTTTAACTTACTTTTCGGTCATCAGTGATAGGTCACGCTTGATTAATACTCCAAACATTTGATAACAATGGGACCAATTATCAGCTACTGAAAAATAACTTAAACTACCTTTTTTACTAGATCTTTTTTTCCTCTTTTAAACGCATTTTAAATCGTTGAAATTGATGTTAAAAGGAAAGCGTTAGGGTCAATCGAAGTTTACTTATCGATTGCTGAAATGATACACTGTTCGGTAAACCAACGGTAAGTAAACTTCAAATGATCATAACTTTTTCGTTTTAACTCCGATTTGAGGAATTCAAAATATTGTGGAATGAGGAAGAGAAGATCTAAAAACTCACGCACTTTAACATACTTTTCGATCACCGGTGATCGGTCACGATTGATTAATACTTTAAACATTTGATATTAACGAGACTAGTCACCGATTACCTTAAAGTAACTTAAAGAACCTAGTTTACTTGAAGTTTTCTCTCTCTTTCCAACACATATTAAACCACCAAAATTGGAGTTTAAACGAAAACGTTAGGGTCATTTGAAGTTTACTTATTGATTGTTGAAATGATACACCGTTCGGTAAACTATCGGCAAGTAAACTTCAAATGAAAATAAGTTTTTCATTTTTTACTCTGATTTGAGTAATTCAAAATGTTGTGGAAGGAGGAAGAGAAGATCTACAAATTCATTCGGTTTAACATACTTTTCGATCACCGATGACCTGTTACGGTTGATTAATACTTTAAAGATTTGATAGCAACGAGAGTGGCCACTGGTTACCGAAAAGTAACTTAAAGAACCTAGTTTACTAGATGTTTTCTTCATCTTTGCAATGCATAATAAATCACTTAAGTCGGAGTTTAAATGAAAGCGTTAGGGTCACTTGAAGTTTACTTATTGATTGCTGAAATGATACACGGTTCGGTAAACCATCGATAAGTAAACTTCAAATGAAAATAACTTTTTCGTTTTTAACTCTAATTTGAGTAATTCAAAATATTGTGGAATGAGGAAATAAGATCTACAAATTCACGCGCTTTAACGTACTTTTCGATCTCCGGTGATCGGTCACAGTTGATTAATACTTTAAACATTTGATATTAACGAGAATGGCCACCGGTTATCAAAAAGTAACTTAAAGAACCTAGTTTACTTGAAGTTTTCTCTCTCTTTCCAATGCATATTAAATCACCAAAATCGGAGTTTAAACGAAAACATTAGGGTCATTTGAAGTTTACTTATTGATTGATGAAATGATACACCGTTCGGTAAACCATTGGTAAGTAAACTTCAAATGAAAATAACTTTTTCGTTTTTAACTTTGATTTGAGTAATTCAAAATGTTGTGGAAGGAGGAAGAGAAGATCTACAAATTCATTCAGTTTAACATACTTTCCGATCACCGATGACTGGTTACGGTGGATTAATGCTTTAAACATTTGATAGCAACGAGAGTGGCCACCGGTTACCGAAAAGTAACTTAAAGAACCTAGTTTACTAGATATTTTCTTCATCTTTGCAATGCATAATAAATCACTAAAGTCGGAGTTTAAATGAAAATGTTAGGGTCATTGGAAGTTTACTTTATGATTGTTGAATTGATACACCGTTCGGCGATCAATCGGTAAGTAAACTTTAAATGACCATAATTTTTTCGTTTTAACTCTAATTAGAATAATTCAAAATGCGGTGGAAAAAGGAAGAAAAGATCTACATATTCATGCGTTTTAACTTACTTTCCGATCACCGGTGATCGGTCGCGGTTGATTATTACTTTAAACATTTGATAGCAACGGGACCAGTTATCGACTACCGGAAAGTAACTAGAACTACCTTCTTAACTAGATCTTTTTTTCCTCTTTCAAACGCATTTTAAATCGCTAAAATTGATGTTAAAACGAAAATGTTAGGGTCCTTCGGAGTTTACTTATCGATTCCTAAAATGATAAAGTGTTCGGTAAACCATCGGTAAGTAAACATCAAACGATCATAGCTTTTTCGTTTTAACTTCGATTTGAGTAATTCAATATGCGGTGTAAAGAGCAAGAGAAGATCTAAAAATTTAATTGTTTTAACTGCCTTTCCATTGAATAGTAATCGATCCTGAATGATTAATACTTTAAACATTTGATATCAACAGGACAAGTCACTAGCTACCGAAAAGTCACTAAAAGTACCTTCTTTACTAGATCTTTTTTTCTTCTTTGAAATGCATTTTAAATTGCAAACATCGGTGTTAAAATGTAAATGTTCAGGTCATTTGAAGTTTACTTATCGATTACTGAAATGATACACTGTTCGATAAACAATCGGTAAGTAAACTTCAAATGACCATAACTTTTTCGTTTTAACTCCGATTAGAGTAATTCAAAATGCGGTGGAAAAAGGAAAAGAAGATCTACATATTCATGTGCTTTAACTTACTTTCCAATCATCGACGATCGGTCACGGTTGAAGATTACTTTAAACATTTGATAGCAACGGGACCAGTTATCGGCTACCGAAAAGTAACTAAAACTACCTTCTTAACTAGATCTTTTTTTCCTCTTTCAAACGCATTTTAAATCGCTAAAATTGATGTTAAAACAAAAACGTTAGGGTCATTTGGAGTTTTCTTATCGATTCCTGAAATGATACACTGTTCGGTAAACCATTGGTAAATAAACTTCAAATGATCATAATTTTTTTGTTTTAACTCTGATTTGAGTAATTCAATATACGGTGGAAGGAGCAAGAGAAGATCTAAAAATTTATGCGTTTTAACTTACTTTCCGAAAAGTAACTTAAAGAACCTAGTTTACTTGATGTTTTCTCTCTCTTTCCAACGCATATTAAATCACCAAAATCAGAGTTTAAACGAAAATGTCAGGGTCATTTGAAGTTTACTTATTGATTGCTGAAATGATACACCGTTCAGTAAACCATCTGTAAGTAAATTTAAAATTAAAATAACTTTTTTCGTTTTTAACTCTGATTTGAGAAAATCAAAAGGTGGAGGAAGGAGGAAAAGAAGATCTACAAATTCATTCGGTTTAACATACTTTCCGATCACCGATGATCGGCTACGGTTGATTAATACTTTAAACATTTGATAGCAACGAGAGTGGCCACCGGTTACCGGAAAGTAACTTAAAGAACCTAGTTTACTAGATGTTTTCTTCATCTTTCCAATGCATAATAAATCACTAAAGTCGGAGTTTAAATGAAAACATTAGGGTCATTTGAAGTTTACTTATTGATTGCTGAAATGATACACTATTCGGTAAACCATCGGTAAGTAAACTTCAAATGAAAATAACTTTTTCATTTTTAACTCTGATTTGAGTAATTCAAACTAATGTGGAAGGAGGAAGAGAAGATCTACAAATTCACGCCCTTTAACATACTTTTCGATCATCGGTGATCGGTCACGGTTGATTACTACTTTAAACATTTAATATTAACGAGACTGTCCACCGATTACCAAAAAGTAACTTAAAGAACCTAGTTTACTTGAAGTTTTCTCTCTCTTTCCAATGCATATTAAATCACCAAAATCGGAGTTTAAAAGAAAACGTTAGGGTCATTTGAGGTTTACTTATTGATTGCTGAAATGATACACTATTCGGTAAACCATCGGTAAGTAAACTTCGAATGAAAATAACTTTTTCGTTTTTAACTCTTATTTGAGTAATTCAAAATGTTGTGGAAGGAGGAAGAGAAGATTTACAAATTCGTGCAGTTTAACATACTTTCCGATCACCAGTGACCAATTACGGTTGATTAATACTTTAAACATTTGATAGTAACGAGACTGGCCACCGGTTACCTGAAAATAACTTAAAAAACCTAGTTTACTATATGTTTTTTCTCTCTTTCCAACGCATATTAAATCACCAAAATCGGAGTTTAAACGAAAATGTTAGGGTCATTTCAAGTTTACTTATTAATTGCTGAAATGTTACACCATTCGGTAAACCATTGGTAAGTAAAATTCAAATGAAAATAACTTTTTTTCCTTTTTAACTCTAATTTGAGTAATTCAAAATGTTGTGGAATGAGGAACAGAAGATCTACAAATTCGTGTTGTTTAACATACTTTCCGATCACCGATGACCGGTTACGGTTGATTAATACTTTAAACATTTGATAGCAACGAGAGTGGCCACCGGTTACCGGAAAGTAACTTAAACAACCTAGTTTACTAGATGTTTTCTTCATCTTTGCAATGCATAATAAATCACTAAAGTCAGAGTTTAAATGAAATCGTTAGGGTCATTTGAAGTTTACTTATTGATTGCTGAAATGATACACCGTTCTGCGAACGATCGATAAGTAAACTTTAAATGACCATAACTTTTTCGTTTTAACTATGATTAGAATAATTCAAAATGCGGTGGAAAAAGGAAGAGAAGATCTACATATTCATGTGTTTAAGTTACTCGATGTAACTGGAAATAAGGTTCAATCAGGCGTTAAAGTACTATATCTTGCCTGTCCGTGGGAGATTTGGAGGTCTCACTCTTGCTCCTAATAGGAATGGCACTTGCCCGTTTGATGTAGTGCGAGATCGAAATCCAAGATCCAATGGCTTGCCATTAACATTTTCCAACCGTTGATAAGGATGGAATCGTTCGTATCATCACTGATCAAAACATCATGTTCTCATCAGCTTCGACCACTTGCGCGCAATCTACGTTGTGGAAACTTGCGGATTTTGATGAATCGATTAGAAAGTCGATCGTCACAACTGGAGGGATTCAAGGGAACCCGGGCCGTGAAACTTTGAGCAATTGGTTTAGGATTGAGAAATATGAAGATCACTACAAGCTTGTTTTTTGCCCTTCTGTTTGCAATATTTGTAGGGTGCTATGTGGTGATATTAGTGTATATATGGATAATGGAGTGATGCGCTTGGCTGTTACTGGTGAGAATGATGAGCCCCTCAAAGTCATGTTTAGAAGGGTGTAAATGCATGCATGATATTCTCCTCATTCTCTATGGTGGTCTCCCTCCGTATTTTATTTTTCAGTCTGATCACAATTATTATAAGACTTCTAGAATATCTTGTATTACTAATTTACTATATGTGTAGAACTTTAGAATTCTATAGAAATGAAGGAATAAAAAAGGGGGACAAAATATGCTAGTATTACACGTTGGCCTACTTTTGTTTGGCTCTTATCTTTCTTCTTTGTTCTAAATTTATGTAGTCCGCGTGCCATTATGAATATGAAAGAAATATGTATTTATATTTTTTGTGGTGAGTGGGCAAAGAAGACTTGCGTCATTCCTAATCCCTCTAAGTACGACCATAAACACTCAAGGATGTTGTTGGCCAATAAATAATAAAAAGTGTCTCTAACTCGAGACCTTCAAGGTATGTGCACTTACATCGATCCAACCACTAAACCAACCAGTAGTTGGATATATACATCTAATTACAGGCAGCTTTTTGAATTCAATAATTTCTACCATTGTTTCTTCATACAACAAATGAAGTCTTATAAGAACCTGCCCCGATCAGGTAAACATATCAAGGCCGAACAAACAACTGCAATTAAGTTGAACTCTCGTTATTTCGTGAACAATTCATCAATGAATAGCTTCTTGTTTTTGCACTGTTCAAATTACATCATATATACATACATAATAGCAGATGTAATACAAGGAAAAATAAAATAAAATGAAATAAAATCATTTTAATTATGTTGAGTAAAAAAGTAAAGTTGTATCCATTTTTTTTTCAATGAGAGAAATATATGGGTTTGGTAAAAATGATAAAGAAACAGAGAATAAGGTAGGGGAGTGATCGATCGCGGTTGAGGATTACTTTAAACATATGATAGCAACGGGATCAGTTATCGGCTACCGGAAAGTAACTAAAACTATCTTCTTAACTAGATCTTTTTTTCCTCTTTCAAACGCATTTTAAATCGCTAAAATTGATATTAAAACGAAAACGTTAGGGTCATTCGGAGTTTACTTATCGATTCCTAAAATGATACAGTGTCGGTAAACCATCGGTAAGTAAACTTCAAATGATTATAATTTTTTCATTTTAACTCCGATTTGAGTAATTCAATATGCGATGGAAAGAGCAAGAGAAGATCTAAAAATTTATGTGTTTTAACTGACTTTCCAAGGAATAGTGATCGATCCCGGTTGATTAATACTTTGAACGTTTGATAGCAACATGACAAGTCACTAGCTACCAAAAAGTCACTAAAAGTACCTTCTTTACTAGATCTTTTTTTCTTCTTTCAAATGCATTTTAAATTGCTAACATCAGTGTTAAAACGTAAACGTTAGGGTCATTCAAAGTTTACGTATCGATTACTGAAATGATACACTGTTCGGTAAACAATCGGAAAGTAAACTTCAAATGACCATAACTTTTTTGTTTTAACTCCGTTTAGAGTAATTCAAAATGCGGTGGAAAAAGGAAGAGAAGATCTACATATTCATGTGCTTTAACTTACTTTCCGATCACCAGTGATCGGTCGCAGTTGCTTATTACTTTAAACAATTGATAGCAACTGGACCAGTTATCGGCTACCGAAAAGTAACTAAAACTACCTTCTTAACTAGATCTTTTTTTCTCCTTTCAAACGGATTTTAAATCGCTAAAATTGATATTAAAACGAAAACGATAGGGTCATTCGGAGTTTACTTATCGATTCCTGAAATGATACAGTGTTCGGTAAACCATCGGTAAGTACACTTCAAATGATCATAACTTTTTTGTTTTAACTCTGATTTTAGTAATTCAATATGCGGTGGAAAGAGCAAGAGAAGATCTAAAAATTTATGCATTTTACCTGACTTTCTGATGAATAGTGATCGATCACGGTTGATTAATACCTTAAACATTTGATAGCAACAGAACAAGACACTATACCGAAAAGTAACTAGTAGTACCTTTTCTACTTTATCTTTTTTTCTTCTTTCAAACGCAATTTAAATTGCTAAAATCGGTATTAAAACGAAAATGTTAGGGTCATTCAAAGTTTACTTGTCGATTGCTGAAATGATACACTGTTCGGTAAACAATCGGTAAGTAAACTTCAAATGACCATAACTTGTTCGTTTCAACTCCGATTTGAGTAGTTCAAAATGCGGTAAAACGCAGAAGAGAAGATCTAGAAATTCATGGACTTTCACATACTTTCTGGTCACCGGTGATCGGTCACGGTTGATTAATACTTTAAATATTTGATAGCAATGAGACTGGCCACCAGCTATCAAAAAGTAACTTAAAGAACCTAGTTTTTTATATGTTTTGTTCCTTTTTCCAACGAATATTAAATCCCGAAAATAAGAGTTCAAACGAAAACGTTAGGGTCATTTGAAGTTTACTTATTGATTGCTGAAATGATTCACCGTTCGGTGAACAATCGATAAATAAACTTCAAATGACCATAACTTTTTCATTTTAATTCCGATTTGACTAATTAAAAATACGGTGGAAGGAGGGAGAGAAGATTTAAAAATTCATGCGTTTTAACATACTTTCCGATCACCAGTCACCTGTCATGGTAGATTAATACTTTAAACATTTGATAGCAACGGGACTGGACCCGGTTACAGGAAAGTAACTTAAAAAACCTAGTTTACTAGATGTTTTCTTGCTCTTTCCAACACATATTGAATAACTAAAATTGGTGTTCAAACGAAAACGTTCGGGTCATTTGAAGTTTACCTATCGATTGATGAAATGATGCATCGTTCGGCGAACAATCGGTAAGTAAACTTTAAATGACCATAAGTTTTTCGTTTCAACTCCAATTTGAGAAATTCGATATGCGATGGAAAGAGGAAGAGAATATCTAAAAATTTATGTGCTTTAACTGACTTTTCGACGAATAGTGACCGATCACGACTGATTAATACTTTAAACATTTGATAGCAACGGGACAACTCACCTGCTACTGAAAAGTAACTAAAAGTACCTTCTTTACAAGATCTTTTTTTCTTCTTTCAAACTCATTTTAATTCGCTAGAATTGGTGCAAAAAAAAAAACGTTCGTGTCATTCGAAGTTTACTTATCGATTGTCGAAATGATACACTTTTCGGCAAACAATCGATAAGTAAACTTCAATTGACCATAACTTTTTTTGTTTTAACTCCGATTACAGTAATTCAAAATGCGGTGAAAAAAGGAAGAGAAGATCTACATATTCATCATGTGCTTTAATTTACATTAAACATTTGATAGCAACTGGACTAGTTATCGGCTACTAGAAAGTAACTAAAATTAACTTCTTTACTTGACCTATTTTTCCTCTTTCAAACGCATTTTTAATCACTAAAATTGATGCTAAAACGAAAAAGTTAGGGTCATTCGAAGTTTACTTATCGATTGCTGAAATGATACACTGTTCGGTAAACAAACGATAAGTAAACTTCAAATGACCATAACTTTTTCGTTTCAATTCCGATTTGAGAAATTCGATACGCGATGGAAAGTGGAAGAGAAGATCTAAAAATTTACGTGCTTTAACTGACTTTTTTATGAATAGTGAGAATCACGATTTATTAATACTTTAAACATTTGATAGCAACGGAAAAGTCACCGGCTACCAAAAAGTAACTAAAAGTACCTTCTTTACTAGATCTTTTTTTCCTCTTTCAAAGGCATTTTAAATTGCTAAAATCGGTGTTGAAACGAAAATGTTAGGGTCATTCGAAGTTTACTTATCGATTGCTGAAATGATATACTGTTCGGTAAACAATCGGTAACTAAACTTCAAATAACCATAACTTTTTCGTTTTAACTCCGATTAGAGTAATTCAAAATGCGGTGGAAGAAGGAAGATAAGATCTTCATATTCAGTTGCTTTAACTTACTTTCCGAACACCGGTGATCGATTGCGGTTTATTAATGCATTAAAGATTTGATAGCAACTCGACCAGTTATCGGCTATTGGAAAGTAACTAAAACTACCTTCTTTGCTAGACCTTTTTTTCTTTCAAACGCATTTTAAATCGCTAAAATTGAGGGTAAAACGAAAAATGTAGGGTCATTCGAAGTTAATTATCAATTGCCGAAATGATAAACTGTTCGACAAACAATCGATAAGTAAACTTCAAATGACCATAACTTTTTCGTTTCAATTCCGATTTGAGAAATTCGATATGCGATGGAAAGTGGAAGAGAAGATCTAAAATTTTATTTGCTTTATTTGACTTTTCGATGAATACTGAGTGATCACAGTTTATTAATACTTTAAATATTTTATAGCAACGGACAAGTCACCGGCTACCGAAAAGTAACTAAAAGTACCTTCTTTACTAGATCTTTTTTTCCTCTTTCAAAAACAGTTTAAATTGATGAAATCGGTGTTAAAACGAAAATGTTAGGGTCATTTGAAGTTTACTTATCGATTGCTGAAATGATACATTGTTCGGTAAACAATCGGTAAGTAAACTTCAAATAACCATAACTTTTTCGTTTTAACTTCGATTAGAGTAATTCAAAATGCGCTGGACGAAGGAAGAGAAGATCTACATATTCATGTGCTTTAACTTACTTTCCGAACACCGGTGATCGATCGTGGTTGATTAATACATTAAACATTTGATAGCAACTGGGCCAGTTATTGGCTACTTGAAAGTAACTAAAACTACCTTATTTGCTATAACTTTTTTTCCTCTTTCAAACACATTTGAAATTGCTAAAGTTGATGTTAAAACGAAAACATTAAAGCCATTCGAAGTTTACTTATCAATTGTTGAAATGATACACTGTTCGCCAAACCATCGGTAAGTAAACTACAAAGGATCATAACTTTTTCGTTTTAACTCCGATTTGAGTAATTCAAAATCTTGTGAAAGGAGGAAGAGAAGATTTACAAATTCACGCGTTTTAACATACTTTCCGATCACCAGTGATCGGTCACGGTTGATTAATACTTTAAACATTTGATAACAACGAGACTGGCCACCGATTACCGGAAAGTAACTTAAAGAACCTAGTTTACTAGATGTTTTCTCTCTCTTTCCAACACATATTAAATCACCAAAATCGAAGTTTAAACGAAAACGTTAGTGTTATTAGAAGTTTACTTATTGATTGCTGAAATGATACACCGTTCGGTAAACCATCGGTAAGTAAACTTCAAATGAAAATAACTTTTTCATTTTTAATTCTGATTTGAGTAATTCAAAATGTTGTGGAAGGAGGAAGAGAAGATCTACAAATTGATGCGGTTTAACATACTTTCCGATCACCGGTGACCGGTTACGGTTGATTAATACTTTAAACATTTGATAACAACGAGACTGGCCACCGGTTACCGGAAAGTAACTTAAAGAACCTAGTTTACTAGATGTTTTCTCTCTCTTTCCAACACATATTAAATCACCAAAATCGAAGTTTAAACGAAAACGTTAGTGTTATTAGAAGTTTACTTATTGATTGCTGAAATGATACACCGTTCGGTAAACCATCGGTAAGTAAACTTCAAATGAAAATAACTTTTTCATTTTTAATTCTGATTTGAGTAATTCAAAATGTTGTGGAAGGAGGAAGAGAAGATCTACAAATTGATGCGGTTTAACATACTTTCCGATCACCGGTGACCGGTTACGGTTGATTAATACTTTAAACATTTGTTAGCAACGAGACTGGCCATCAGTTATCGGAAAGTAACTTAAAGAACCTAGTTTGCTAGATGTTTTCTTCCTCTTTCCAACGCATAATAAATCACTAAAATTGGAGTTTAAACGAAAACGTTAGGGTCATTTGAAGTTTACTTATTGATTGCTGAAATGATACACCGTTCGGTAAACCATCGGTAAGTAAACTTCAAATGACCATAACTTTTTCTTTTTAACTCTCATTAAAGTAATTCAGAATGCGGTGGAAAAAGAAGGAGAAGATCTACATATTCATGTGCTTTAACTTACTTTCTAATCACCGGTGATCTGTTGCAGTTGATTAATACTATAAACATTTGATACCAATGGGACCAGTTATCGACTACCGAAAAGTAACTAAAACTACCTTCTTTACTACATCTTTTTTCCTTTTTTAAATGCATTTTAACTAGCTAAAATTGATGTTATAACAAAAATGGTAGGGTCATTCGAAGTTTACTTATTGATTGCTGAAATGATGCACTGTTGGGTAAAGAATCGGTAAGTAAATTTCAAATGACCGTAACTTTTTCGTTTTAACTCCAATTAGGGTAATTCAAAATGCGGTGGAAAAAGGAAGAGAAGATCTACATATTCATGTGCTTTAACTTACTTTTTGATTACTGGTGATCGGTCGCAATTGATTAATACTTGAAACATTTAATAACAACAGGACCAGTTATCGGCTCCCAAAAAGTAACTAAAACTACCTTCTTTACTGATCTTTTTTTCCTCTTTCAAACGCATTTTAAATCGCTAAAAATGATGTTCAAACAAAAATGTTAAGGTCATTAGAAGTTTACTTATCGATTTCTGAAATGATACAATGTCCGGTAAACCATCGGTAAGTAAACTTCAAATGATCATAACTTTTTCGTTTTAACTATGATTTAAGTAATTCAAAATATTGTGGAAGGAGGAAGAGAAGATTTACAAATTCACGTGCTTTAACATACTTTCCAATCACCAGTGATCGGTCATGGTTGATTAATACTTTAAATATTTGATAGCAACAAGACTGGCCACCAGTTACCGGAAAGTAACTTAAAGAACTTTGTTTACTAAATGTTTTCTCTTTCTTTCCAACGCATATTAAATCACAAAAATCAGAGTTTAAACGAAAACGTTTGGGTCATTTGGAGTTTACTTACTGATTGCTGAAATGATACACCGTTCGGTAAACTATCGGTAAGTAAACTTCAAATGAAAATAACTTTTTCATTTTTAACTCTGATTTGAGTAATTCAGATTTTTGTGGAAGGAGGAAGAGAAGATCTACAAATTCGTGCGGTTTAACATACTTTCTGATCACCGGTGACCGGTTACGGTTGATTAATACTTTAAACATTTGATAGCAACGGGACCAGTTACCGACTACCGGAAAGTAACTAAAACTACCTTCTTTACTAGAGATTTTTTTTCCTTTTCAAACGCATTTTAACTTGCTCAAATTGATGTTAAAACGAAAATGTTAGGGTCATTCGAAGTTTACTTATCGATTGTTGAATCGTTACACTGTTCGGTAAACAATCGGTAAGTAAATTTCAAATGACCATAACTTTTTCGTTTTAGCTCCGATTAGGGTAATTCAAAATGCGATGGAAGAAGGAAGAGAAGATCTACATATTCATGTGCTTTAACTTACTGTCCGATCACCGGTGATTGGTCGCGGTTGATTAATACTTCAAACATTTGATAGCAACGGGACCAGTTATCGGCTCCCGAAAAGTAACTAAAACTACCATCTTTACTATATATTTTTTTCCTCTTTTAAACGCATTTTAAATTGCTAAAATTGATGTTAAAATGAAAACGTTATGGTCATTTGCAGTTTACTTATCGATTGTTGAAATGATACACTGTTCGGTAAACCATTGGTAAGTAAACTTCAAATGATTATAACGTTTTCGTTTTAACTCTGGTTTGAGTAATTTATAATATTGTGGAAGGAGGAAGAAAAGATCTAAAAATTCATGCGCTTTAACATACTTTCTGATCACCGATGATCGGTCACGGTTGATTAATACTTTAAAATTTTGATAGCAACGAGACTGGCCATCGGTTACCGGAAAATAGCTTAAAGAACCTAGTGTACTAGATGTTTTCTTCATCCTTGCGACGGATAATAAATCACTAAAATCGGAGTGTAAATGAAAACGTTATGGTCATTTGAAGTGTACTTATTGATTGCTTAAATGTACACCATTCGGCAAACAATCGATAAGTAAACTTCGAATAACCATAACTTTTTCGTTTAAACTTCGATTAGAGTAATTCAAAATGCGGCGAAAAAAAGGAAGGGAATATCTACATATTCATGTGCTTTAACTTACTTTCCAATCACCGGTGACCACACGCTGTTGATTAATACTTTAAACATTTGATAGCAACGAGACCAGTTACCGGCTACCGGAAAGTAACTAAAACTACCTTCTTTACTATATCTTTTTTTTCTCTTTCAAACGCATTTTAAATCGCTGAAATTGATGTTAAAGCGAAAACGTTAAGGTCATTCGAAGTTTACTTATCTATTGCTGAAATGATACACTGTTCGATAAACAATCGGTAAGTAAACTTCATATGACCATAACTTTTTCGTTTCAATTCTGATTTGAGAATTCGATATGCGATGGAAAGAGAAAGAGACGATCTAAAAATTTATGTGCTTTAACTGACTTTTTGATGAATAGTGACCGATCACGGTTGATTAATACATTAAACATTAGATAACAACGGGAGAAGTCACCGGCTACCGAAAAGTAACTAAAAGTTCCTTCTTTACTAGATCTTTTTTCTTCTTTCAAACGCCTTTTAAATCGCTAAAATCACTGTTAAAACAAAAATGTTAGGCTCATTCGAAGTTTACTTATCGATTGCTTAAATGATACACTATTCGGTAAACAATCGGTAAGTTAACTTCAATTAACCATAACTTTATCGTTTTAACTCCGATTAAAGTAATTCAAAATGCGGTGGAAGAAGGAAGAGAAGATCTAGATATTCATGTGCTTTAACTTACTTTTTGATCACCGATGATCGGTCGCGGTTGATTATTACTTTAAACATTTGATAGCAACGGGACCAGTTTTCGGGTACCGAAAAGTAACTAAAACTACCATCTTTACTAGATCTTTTTTTCCTCTTTCAAACTCATTTTAAATCGCAAAAATTGATCTTAAAACGAAAACGTTAGGGTCATTCGAAGTTTACTTATCGATTGCTGAAATTATACACTGTTCGGTAAACAATCGGTAAGTAAACTTCAAATGACCATAACTTTTTTGTTTTAACTCCGATTAGAGTAATTCAAAATGCGGTGGAAAAAGGAAAAGAAGATCTACAAATTTATGTGCTTTAACTGACTTTTCGATGAATAGTAACAGATCACGGTTGATTAATACTTTAAACATTTGATAACAAAGGGACAAGTCACTAGCTACCGAAAAGTAACTAAAAGTACCTTCGTTACTAGATCTTTTTTTGTTCTTTCAAACGCCTTTTAAATTGCTGAAATCGGTGTTAAAACAAAAACGTTAGGGTCATTCGAAGTTTACTTATCGATTGCTTAAATGATACACTATTCGGTAAACAATCGGTAAGTAAACTTCAATTAACCATAACTTTTTCGTTTTTACTCCGATTAAAATAATTCTAAATGCGGTGGAAGAAGGAAGAGAAGATCTACATATTCATGTGCTTTAACTTACTTTCCGATCACCGGTGATCGGTCGCGGTTGATTAATACTTCAGACATTTGATAGCAACGGGACCAGTTGTCGGCTACCAGAAAGTAACTAAAACAACCTTCTTTACTAGATCATTTTTTCCTCCTTCAAACGCATTTTAAATCGCTAAAATTGATGTTAAAACAGAAACGTTAGGGTGATCTGAAGTTTTCTTATCAATTGCTAAATTGATACACTGTTTCGGTAAACCATCGGTAAATAAACTTCAAATGATCATAACTTTTTCGTTTTAACTCTGATTTGAGTAATTCAAAATATTGTGTCAGCAGGAAGAGAAGATCTATAAATTCACGCGTTTTAACATACTTTCCAATCACTGGTGATCGGTCACGGTTGATTTATAGTTTAAACATTTGATAACAACGAGACTGGCCACCAGTTACCGAAAAATAACTTAAAGAACCTAGTTTACTAGATGTTTTCTCTATCTTTCCAACGCATATTAAATCACCAAAATCGGAGTTTAAATGAAAACTTTTGGGTCATTGGAAGTTTACTTATTGATTGCTAAAATGATACACCATTCGGTAAACCATCAGTAAGTAAACTTCAAAATAAATCACTAAAACCGAAGTTGAAATGAAAACGTTAGGGTCATTTGAAGTTTACTTATTGATTGTTGAAATGATACACCGTTCGGTGAACAATCGGTATGTAAACTTCAAATGAAAATAACTTTTTCGTTATCACTCCGATTTGAGATTTTTCAATATGCGGTGGAAAGAGCAAGAGAAGATCTAAAAATTTATGTGCTTTAACTGACTTTCTGATGAATAGTGACCGATCACGGTTGATTATTACTTTAAACATTTGATAGCAATGGGACAAGTCATTAACTACCGAAAAGTAACTAAAAGTCCCTTCTTTACTAGATCATTTTTTCTTCTTTCAAACATATTTTAAATTGCTAAAATCGGTGTTAAGACAAAAATGGTAGGGTCATTCGAAGTTTACTTATCGATTGCTGAAATGATACACTGTTCGGTAAACAATCGGTAAGTAAACTTCAAATGACCATAACTTTTTCATTTTAACTCTGATTAGAGTAATTCAAAACGCGATGGAAGAAGGAAGAGAAGATCTACATATTCATGTGCTTTAACTTATTTTTCGATCACTGGTGATCGGTCGCGGTTGATTAATACTTCAAACATTTGATAGCAACGGGACAAGTTATCGGCTACAAGAAAGTAACTAAAACTACCTTCTTTACTAGATCTTTTTTTCCTCTTTCAAACGCATTTTAAATCACTAAAATTGCTGTTAAAACGAAAACGTTAGGGTGATCTGAAGTTTACTCGATTGTTGAAATGATACACTGTTTGGTAAACCATCGGTAAGTAAACTTCAAATGATCATAACTTTTTTGTTTTAACTCCGATTTGAGTAATTCAAAATATTGTGGAAGGAGGACGAGAAGATCTATAAATTCCTGCGCTTTAACATACTTTCCCATCACAGGTGATCGGTCACAGTTGATTAATACATTAAACATTTGATAGCAACGAGACTCGCCACTGGTTACCGGAAAGTAACTTAAAGAACCTAGTTTATTAGATGTTTTCTCTCTCTTTCCAACGCATATTAAATCACCAAAATCGGAGTTTAAACGAAAACGTTAGGGTGATTTGAAGTTTACTTATTGATTGCTGAAATGATACACCGTTCGGTAAACCATCGGTAAGTAAACTTCAACGAAAAATATTTTTTTCATTTTTAACTCTGATTTGAGTAATTAAAAAATGTTGGGGAAGGAGGAAGAGAAGATCTACAAATTCATGCGGTTTAACATACTTTCTGATCACTGATGACCGGTTACGGTTGATTAATACTTTAAACAATTGATAGCAACGAGACTAACCACCGGTTACCGAAAAGTAACTTCAAGAACCTAGTTTACTGGATGTTTTCTTCCCCTTTGCAACGCATAATAAATAACTAAAATTGGTGTTTAAACGAAAATGTTAGGGTCATTTGATGTATACTTATTGATTGCTGAAATTATACACCGTTCGGCGAACAATCGGTAAGTAAATTTCAAATGACCATAACTTTTTTCGTTTTAACTCCGATTAGAGTAATTCAAAATGCGGTGGAAAAAGGAAGAGAAGATCTACATATTCATGTGTTTTAACTTACTTTCCAATCACCGGTGATCGGTCACGGTTGATCAATACTTTAAACATTTGATAGCATCGGGACCAATTACAGACTACCGGAAAGTAACTAAAACTACCTTTTTTACTAGATCTTTTTTTTCACTTTCAAACGCATTTTAAATCACTAAAATTGATGTTAAAACGAAAACGTTAAGGTCATTCGAAGTTTACTTATCGATTGCTGAAATGATACATTGTTCGGTAAATAATCGGTAAGTAAACTTCAAATGACCATAACTTTTTCGTTTCAATTCTGATTTGAGAAATTCGATATGTGATGGAAAAATGAAGAGAAGATCTACAAATTTATGTGTTTTGACTGACTTTTTGATTAATAGTGACGGATCATAGTTGATTAATACTTAAAACATTTGAAAGCAACGGGACAAGTCACCAGCTACCGAAAAGTAACTAAAAGTACCTTCTTTACTAGAGCTTTTTTTCTTCTTTCAAACTCATTTTGAATCGCTAAAATCAATGTTAAAACGAAAACGTTAGGGCCATTCGAAGTTTACTTATCGATTGCTGAAATGATACATTGTTCGTTAAACAATCGGTAAGTAAACTTCAAATGACCATAACTTTTTTGCTTTAACTCCGATTTGAGTAATTCAAAATGCGGTAAAACGACAAAGGGAAGATCTAGAAATTCATGCACTTTCACATACTTTCCGATCACCGGTGACCGGTCACGGTTGATTAATACTTTAAATATTTGATAGCAACGAGATTGGCCACCGGTTATCAGAAAGTAACTTAGTGAACATTGTTTTCTATATGTTTTGTTCCTCTTTCCAACGAATATTAAATCACTAAAATTGAAATTCAAACGAAAACGTTAGAGTCATTTGAAGTTTACTTATGGATTGCCAAAATGATACACCGTTTGGCGAACTATCGGTAAAAAAACTTCAATTGACCATAACTTTTTCGTTTTAATTCCGATTTGACTAATTAAAAATACGGTGGAATGAGGGAGAGAAGATTTAAAATTCATGTGCTTTAACATACTTTCCGATCACCGGTCACCTGTCATGGTAGATTAATACTTTAAACATTTGATAGCAACGAGACTGGACACCGGTTACAGGAAAGTAATTTAAAGAACGTAGTTTACTAGATGTTTTCTTCCTCTTTCCAACGCATATTGAATCACTAAAATCGATGTACAAACGAAAACGTTAGGGTTTTTTGAACTTTACCTATCGATTGATGAAATGATACATCGTTCGGTGAACAATCGGTAAGTAAACTTTAAATGACCATAAGTTTTTCGTTTCAACTCCGATTTGAGAAATTCGATGCGCGATGGAAAGAGGAAGAGAAGATCTATAAATTCATGTGCTTTAACTGACTTTCTGTTGAATAGTGACCAATCACGGTTGATTAATACTTTAAACATATGATAGCAACAGGACAAGTCATCAGCTACCGAAAAGTAACTAAAAGTACTTTCTTTACTATATTTTTTTTCTCTTTCAAACGCGTTTTAAATCGCTAAAATTGATGTTAAAACGAAAATGTTAGGGTGATCTGAAGTTTACTTATAAATTGCTGAAATGATACACTGTTCGGTAAACAATCGATAAGTAAACTTCAAAAGACCATAGTTTTTTCGTTTTAACTCTGATTAGAGTAATTCAAAATGCGATGGAAAAAAGAAGAGAAGATCTACATATTCTTGTGCTTTAAATTACTTTTCAATCACTGGTGATCGGTCGCGATTGATTAATACTTTAAACATTTGATAGAAAATTGTGACAGCCAGAAAATTATTTCATCTAGCCCATTACCCAATTGCATTTTGCCCAAACTCTATATGTTTGCCTTGATATGTTTGATGTTTGTTTGATGGTTGTTTAATATTTGTATATTTGATGCTTGATAATGTCTATAAATATGTGCATTATAAATTGTATATGGGTCATGTTAAATTAAAGTATAATGCATGTGTTATTATTTATGCATGGGCCCATTAAACCATGAATTGATATGGGTTAGGATTGATTGAATAAAAGGATAAATGAGAATGAAAATTTGGTGTATTAGATGGATTGGAAATTTAAAATACATGGAAGCATGAAATTGGTTAAAGTACATGTGGTTGGTATGGGTAATATCAAAGCAACACATGTCAAGTTGGTGCATGAGAATGGACAAGTGTCCCAAGCCCCCTTTCTCTTCTCCAACACATGTCAAGTTGGTGCATGAGAGTAAACAAGTGTCTCATGCCCCACTTCTCTTCTCCAAGGAAGTCCTAGAGAGTAAGATGAGTGGAGGGAAAGGAAAAAAGAAGAAAAAGGAAGAAAAAGGAAGTTGCTTTGAGGGAAGCCTCAGCAACGTTTTCATCAAAGAGTTGGATCTTGTTCAGATTGAGTTAAAACTTTTTCAGCCAGTTCTTATCTTATTTTTATTCATTCTCGTCGGTGGAGACCTTGATTGGAGTTTTCTTCTGAGTGATATAACCTCCCAAACAAAGCTGGTCGAAAAGTCTGAATTTCTCGCGCAGTTTAGATCAAACTGATAGATCTCCTAAACCTACCGTTTGATGGATATGATATTTCAGAAGATAGTTCAAAACTAATATTTCTGCATAATGAATGGTTGAGATGTTGACGGGTCAAGTATTTTGTGTGATATAGTCATCTGAGTTCAAGTATTTGCAGCAGGAAAAGAGAAATTGTCTGATTAGAGACTTGTTCATCAAAGAGGCTTATCTTTTCGGTTCACCGTTGGATTGAGCTGATTTTTAGACAAAAGGTTTGCTTCTTAACATAATTCAATCTAAAGGTTGATTTTGTGATTAAATATTTCTGTTAACAGCTTGATACATCTGAACATAATATTAAATGAAAAATTGGTAGGGTTGTTTGTATTAGACCTAAATTTGGAATATGAACTTAGACCTTTCCAAATAGCCTTCATGTCAACTATGTCGACTGAGTTGCCATTGTTGATGAACCCATGATGCAAAATCAGTAATATGCATGATGCTTTTGGCGTAGAATCATTGAATTGATGCAATTTATGTCTAATTAAGCATGATTAGGGTTGATTACGCTACTGATTTGGTGGTTGCGACCATATCACGGGTTAGGCCTACTTGTGATCAAATGGCCCAATTTGGGCATGTTTATGCCTAAGGAATTGAAAATCAGTATTTTTTATTATTTGAATGGTTTATGAATGAGAACTATGCATTAGAGGCCTAAGTCATGTGATTTGAGTTGAATGATGGGATTAGATGGGATTTAGGCCTATTGTCTATATGTGGGCTGATTTAGGGTTGATGTGTAATGTCTATGTGATTGAGCAAAAAAATTGATGTATGGTTGGATATTGATGAATGTTTCAGGACCTTGATTGGGTTGATTCGGTTTGGTGTTCGTGTGTGGTTAGATACTCTCGCGAGGCTTGGTTGTGAGTAGACTTCATTTATGATTATATCTTTTAGGTCATCATATCACTTATATATATTGTAGGTTGAAAACATGAATGTGTTCTAATGTTCTGAATGATGCATTGATTTAAGAAAACCTTATGACCTTGGTTGGGCCCATCTATCTCACTAATAGGGAGACTTAACCTTGTCATAGGAGGGTTGTAGAAAGGAAATATTTGGGGATGAGAACGGTATGGTGAAATAGACGTGCACTAGCAACCCCAAATAAACATGATTGGGGATGAGAACGGTACGGTGAAATAGACGTGAACTAGTAACCCCAATGCATGTAGAATGTGGATTCAAATTGATAGGCTATTACTTGCATCGAATGTATTATAAATGCTTGATATCTATATGTTATGAGCTTTTAATCATGCTACACATTGACATGCATACATGATATTTATTGATGAGTATTGATAGCATATTTGAATTTTATTCACTGGGCACCGTTGGCTCACCCTCATTGTCCTCTTTCAGGTCCTTCTGTCCCGAATAAGGGCAAAGGAGTAGTCATATCTTGAGGGCCTTGCCGGCGAGAATCCAAGGCCTCGATGTGAGTTGAGAGGCATTTTGATTGAACTGTGTTTTAAATTATGATGTATTATATTTTGCACTATGTAATTATAACACTTACCACATTGTAATATGAGTGAGTTGGGACTTGTTAGATAGACCATGTGGGCATCTGAAGGTTTTTTTGTACCCATAGTTTTGGACTTTATGTGTATGTCAATCTTGATGGACTGTAGGGATTATGATTTTATTTATGGTTCATTCTTATGGATTATCTCTAGTCTTTGGTGATTAATACGGTTGGTAGTTTTGTTTAGTTCATTTTTATACTATGTCGTTGTTTGGGATAAGGCGTGTAGGGTCTCAACAACCTCACGGGAGTTGAGGAGTGGTTGGAGATGCCTACGCCAGGCGTCCCACCACGACATTACACACGCCATTTCTTGCAAGGTTGGTGGTCCAGGGTGCAGGGTCGCCACATGAAAAGTAACCAAAAGTACCTTCTTTACTAGATTTTTTTTCTTCTTTCGAATGCATTTTAAATCGCTAAAATCGATGTTAAAACGAAAATGTTAGGGCCATTCGAAGTTTACTTATCGATTGCTGAAATGATACACTGTTCGGTAAACCATCGGTAAATAAACTTCAAATGACCATAACCTTTTCGTTTGAATTCCGATTTGAGAAATTCGACATGCGATATAAAGAAGAAGAGAAGATCTACAAATTTATGTGTTTTAAATAACTTTCCGATGAATAGGGACCGATCACGGTTGATTAATACTTTAAACATTTGATAGCAACGAGACTGGCCACCGGTTACCAGAAAGTAACTTAAAGAACCATGTTTACTAGATGTTTTCTTCATCTTTGCAACGCATAATAAATTACTTAAATCGGAGTGTAAAGGAAAACGTTAGGGTCTTTTGAAGTTTACTTATTGATTGCTGAAATGATACACCATTCGGCGAACAATAGGTAAGTAAACTTCAAATAACCATAACTTTTTCGTTTAAACTTCGATTAGAGTAATTCAGAATGCGGTGGAAAAAGGAAGAGAAGATCTACATATTCATGTGCTTTAACTTACTTTCCAATCACCGGTGATCAGACGTTGTTGATTAACACTTCAAACATTTGATAGCAATGGGACCAGTTACCGGCTACCGGAAAGTAACTAAAACTACCTTCTTTACTATATCTGTTTTTCCTCTTTTAAACCCATTTTAAATCGTTAAAATTGATGGTAAAATGAAAACGTTAGGGTCATTCGAAGTTTACTTATTGATTGCTGAAATGATATACTGTTTGGTAAACAATCGGTAAATAAACTTCAAATGACCATAACCTTTTCGTTTCAATTCCGATTTGAGAAATTTGATATGCGATGGAAAAAAGAAGAGAAGATCTGCAAATTTATGTGTTTTAACTAACTTTCCGATCAATAGGGACCGATCACGATTGATTAATACTTTATACATTTGATAGCAACTAGACTGGCCAACGGTTACCAGAAAGTAGCTTAAAGAACCATTTTTACTATATGTTTTCTTCATCTTTGCAACACATAATAAATCACTAAAATCGGAGTGTAAACGAAAACGTTAGGGTCATTTGAAGTTTACTTATTGATTGCTGAAATGATACACCATTCGACGAACAATCGGTAAGTAAACTTCAAATAACCATAACTTTTCGTTTAAACTTCGATTAGGGTAATTCAAAATGCAGTGGAAAAAGGAAGAGAAGATCTACATATTCATATGCTTTAACTTACTTTCCAATCACCGGTGATAGGACGCTGTTGATTAATACTTCAAACATTTGATATCAACGGGACCAGTTACCGGCTACCAGAAAGTAACTAAAACTACCTTCTTTACTATATCTTTTTTTCATTTTTTAAATGCATTTTAAATTGTTAAAATTAATGGTAAAATGAAAACGTTAGGGTCATTCGAAGTTTACTTATCGATCGCTGAAATGATACACTATTCGATAAACAATCGGTAAATAAACTTCCAATGACCATAACCTTTTCGTTTCAATTCTGATTTGAGAAATTCGATATGCGATGGAAAGAAGAAGAGAAGATCTACAAATTTATGTGTTTTAACTAACTTTCTGATGAATAGGGACCGATCACGGTTGATTAATACTTTAAACATTTGATAGCAACGAGACTGGCCACCGGTTACCAGAAAGTAGCTTAAAGAACCATGTTTACTAGATGTTTTCTTCATTTTTGCAACGCATTATAAATCACTAAAATCGGAGTGTAAACGAAAACGTTAGGGCCATTTGAAGTTTACTTATTGATTGCTGAAATAATACACCATTCGGCGAACAATCGGTAAGTAAACATCAAATAACCATAACTTTTTCGTTTAAACTTCGATTAGAGTAATTCAAAATGCGGTGGAATAAGAAAGATAAGATCTACATATTCATGTGCTTTAACTTACTTTCCAATCACCGGTGATCGGACGCTGTTGATTAATACTTCAAACATTTGATAGCAACGGGACCAGTTACCGGCTACCGGAAAGTAACTAAAACTACCTTTTTTACTATATCTTTTTTTCCTCTTTCAAACGCATTTTAAATCGTTAAAATTGATGTTAAAATGAAAACGTTAGGGTCATTCAAAGTTTACTTATCGATTGCTGAAATGATACACTGTTCGATAAATAATCGGTAAATAAACTTCAAATGACCAAAACCTTTTCGTTTCAATTCCGATTTGAGAAATTCGATATGCAATGGAAAGAAGAAGAAAAGATCTACAAATTTATGTGTTTTAACTGACTTTCTGATGAATAGGGACTGATCACGGTTGATTAATACTTTAAACATTTGATAGCAACGGGACAAGTCACCGGTTACCAAAAAGTAACTAAAAGTACCTTCTTTACTAAATCTTTTTTTCTTCTTTCAAACGCATTTTAAATCGCTAAAATCGGTGTTAAAAAGAAAATGTTAGGGTCATTCGAAGTTTACTTATCGATTGCTGAAATAATACATTGTTCAATAAACAATCGGTAAGTAAACTTCAAATGATCATAACTTTTTCGTTTTACCTCCGATTAGAGTAATTCAAAATGTTGTGGAAGAAGGAAGATAAGATCTACATATTCTTTAACTTACTTTTCGATCATCGGCAATCGGTCGCGGTTGATTAATACTTTGAACATTTAATAGCAACGGGACCAGTTATCGGCTACCGAAAAGTAACTAAAACTACCTTTTTTACTAGATCTTTTTTGCCTCTTTTAAACGCATTTTAAATCACTAAAATTGATGGTAAAACGAAAATGTTATGGTCATTGGAAGTTTAGTTATCGATTGCTGAAATGATACACTGTTCGGTAAACCATCGGTAACTTTTTCGTTTTAACTCCTATTTGAGTAATTCAATATGCAGTAGAGGAGTAAGAAAAGATCTACAAATTCATGCGCTTTAACGTACTTTCCGATCACCGGTGATCGGTCACGATTGATTAATACTTTAAACATTTGATGGCAACGAGACTAGCCACCGGTTACCGGAAAATAACTTAAAGAACCTAGTTTACTAGATGTTTTCTCTCTCTTTCCAATGCATATTAAATCACGAAAATCGGAGTTTAAACGAAAACGTTTGGGTCATTTGAAGTTTATTTACTGATTGCTGCAATGATACACCGTTCGTTAAACTATCGGTAAGTAAACTTCAAATGAAAATAACTTTTCCGTTTTTAACTCTGATTTGAGTATTTCAAAGTTTTGTGGACGGAGGAAGAGAAGATCTACAAATTCTTGCGGTTTAACATACTTTCTGATCACCGGTGACCGGTTACGGTTGATTAATACTTTAAACATTTGATAGCAACGAGACTAGCCACCGGTTACCGAAAAGTAACTTAAAGATTTTAATTTACTAGATGTTTTCTTCCTCTTTTCAACGCATAATAAATCACTAAAATCACAGTTAAAACGAAAACGTTAGGGTCATCTGAAGTTTACTTAGTGATTGCTGAAATCATACACCGTTCGGCGAACAATCGGTAAGTAAACTTCAAATGACCATAACTTTTTCGTTTTAACTCCAATTTGAGTAATTCAATATGCGGTGGAAAGAGGAAGAGAAGATCTACAAATTTATGTGCTTTAACTGACTTTTTGATCAATAGTAATCGGTCACGGTTGATTAAAATTTTAAACACTTGATAGCAACAGAACAAGTCACCGGCTACCAAAAAGTCACTAAAAGTACCTTCTTTACTAAATCTTTTTTTTTCTTTCAAACGCATCTGAAATCGCTACAATCGGTGTTCAAAGTTTACTTATCGATTGCTTAAATGATACACCGTTCGATAAACAATCGGTAAGTAAACTTCAAATGACCATAATTTTTTGTTTTAACTCCGATTAGAGTAATTCAAAATGTCGTGGAAGGAGGAAGAGAAGATGTACATATTCACTTGCTTTAACTTACTTTCTGATCACTGGTGAGCGGTCACGGTTGATTAATCCATTAAACATTTGATAGCAACGGGACTAGTCACCGGCTACCGAAAAGTAACTAAAACTACCTTCTTTACTAGATCATTTTTTCCACTTTCAAATAGCTAAAACTTATGTTAAAACAAAAATGTTAGGGTCATTTGAAGTTTATTTATCGATTGCTGATACGATACATTGTTCGGTATACCATTAGTAAGTAAACTTCAAATGATCATAACTTTTTCGTTTTAACTCCGATTTGAGTAATTCAAAATGCGGTAAAATGAGGAAGAGAAGATCTAGAAATTCATGCGCTTTAACATAATTTTTGATCAACTGTGACCGGTCACGGTTGATTAATACTTTAAATATATTATAGCAACGAGACTAGCCACCGGTTACCGAAAAGTAACTTAAAGAACCTAGTTTTCAAAATGTTTTTTTCCTCTTTCGAACGAATATTAAATCACTAAAATCGAAGTTCAAACAAAAACGTTAGGGTCGTTTGAAGTTTACTTATTGATTGTTGAAATGATATACCATTCAGCGAACAATCGGTAAGTAAAATTCAAATGACCATAACTTTTCATTTTAATTTCGATTTGACTAATTAAAAATACGGTGGAAGGAGGGAGAGAAGATTTAAAAATTCATGCTTTTTAACATACTTTCCGATCGCCAGTCACTTGTCATGGTAGATTAATACTTTAAACATTTGATAGCAACAGGACTGGACACCGGTTACAGGAAAGTAACATAAAAAACCAAGTTTACTAGATATTTTCTTGCTCTTTCCAATGCATATTGAATAACTAAAATCGGTGTTCAAACGAAAACGTTCGGGTCATTTGAAGTTTACCTATCGATTGATGAAATGATGCATCGTTCGGCGAACAATCGATAAGTAAACTTTAAATGACCATAAGTTTTTCGTTTCAACTCTGATTTGAGAAATTCGATATGCGATGGAAAGAGGAAGAGAAGAGTTACAGATTTATGTGCTTTAACTGACTTTCCGATGAATAGCGATCGATCACGTATGATTAATACTGTAAATATTTGATAGCAATGGGACAAGTCACCAGCTACCGAAAAGTAACTAAAAGTACCTTCTTTACTAGATCTTTTTTTCTTCTTTCAAACGCATCTTAAATCGCTACAATCAGTGTTCAAACGAAAACGTTAAGGTCACTCGAAGTTTACTTATCAATTGCTAAAATGATACACTATTCGGTAAACAATCGGTAAGTAAACTTCAAATGACCATAAATTTTTCGTTTGAACTCCGATTAGAGTAATTCAAAATGTTGTGGAAGAAGAAAGAGAAGATCTACATATTCATGTGCTTTAACTAACTTTTCGATCACCGGTGATTGGTCGCGGTTGATTAATACTTTAAACATTTAAGAGCAGCGGGACCTGTTATCGGCTACCGGAAAGTAACTAAAACTACCTTCTTTACTAGATCTTTTTTTCCTCTTTCAAACGCATTTTAAATCGCTAAAATTGATGTTAAAACAAAAACGTTAGGGGCATTCGAAGTTTACTTATCAATTGCTGAAATGATACACTGTTCGGTAAACAATCAGTAAGTAAACTTCAAATGACCATAACTTTTTCGTTTCAATTCTGATTTTAGAAATTCGATATGCGATGGAAAAACGAAGAGAAGATCTACAAATTTATGTGTTTTAACTGACCTTTCGATGAATACTGACCGATCACGGTTGATTAATACTATAAATATTTAATAGCAACGGGACCAGTTATCGGCTACCGAAAACTAACTAAAACTACCTTCTTTACTATATCTTTTTTGTCTCTTTCAAACGCATTTTAAATCACTAAAATTGATGTTAAAACGAAAATGTTAGGGTCATTCGAAGTTTACTTATCGATTGCTGAAATGATACACTGTTCGATAAACCATCGGTAAGTAACCTTCAAATTATCATAACTTTTTCGTTTTAACTCCGATTTGAGTAATTCAATATGCGGTAGGAGTAAGAGAAGATCTAGAAATTCATTCACTTTAACATACTTTCCGATCACCGGTGATCGGTCACGGTTGATTAATACTTTAAACATTTGATAGCAACGAGACTGGCCACCAGTTACCAGAAAGTAACTTTAGAAATCTAGTTTACTAGATGTTTTCTCTTTCTTTCCAACGCGGATTAAATCCCCAAAATCAGAGTTTAAATGAAAACGTTAGGGTCATTTGAAATTTACTTATTGATTGCTGAAATGATACACCGTTCGGTAAACCATTGGTAAGTAAACTTCAAATGAAAATATTTTTTTTTTAATTCTGAATTGAGTAATTCAAAATGTTGTGGAAGGAGGAAGAGAAGATCTACAAATTTGTGTTGTTTAACATAATTTCCGATCATCGGTGACCAATTACGGTTGATTAATACTTTAAACATTTGATAGCAACAAAACTAGCCACCGGTTACCAAAAAATAACTTAAAAAACCTAGTTTACTAGATGTTTTCTCTCTCTTTCCAACGCATATTAAATCACCAAAATCGGAGTTTAAACGAAAATGTTAGGGTCATTTGAAGTTTACTTATTAATTGCTGAAATGATACACCGTTCAGTAAACCATCGGTAAGTAAACTTCAAATGATAATAACTTTTTTCGTTTTTAACTTTAACTTGAGTAATTCAAAATGTTATGGAAGGAGGAAGAGAAGATCTACAAATTCGTGTTGTTTAACATACTTTCCGATCACCGGTGACCAATTACGGTTGATTAATACTTTAAACATTTGATAGCAACGAGACTGGCCACCGGTTACCGAAAAGTAACTTAAAGATTCTAGTTTACTAGATGTTTTCTTCCTATTTTCAACGCATAATAAATCACTAAAATCACAGTTTAAACGAAAACGTTTGGGTCATTTGACGTTTACTTGTTGATTGTTGAAATGATAGACCATTCGCCGAACAATCGGTAAGTAAACTTTAAATGACCATAACTTTTTCGTTTTAACTACAATTTGAATAATTCAATATGTGGTGGAAAGAGAAAGAGAAGTGTGACACCCCAAAAAGTTATTTCATCTAGCCCATTATCCAATTGCATTTTGCCCAAACTCTATGTGTTTGCCTTAATATGTTTGGAGTTTGTTTGATGGTTGTTTAATGTTTGTATATTTGATGCTTGATAATGTATATAAATATGTGCATTATAAATTGTATATGGGTCATGTTAAATTAAAGTATAATGCATGTGTTATTATTTATGCATGGGCCCAGTAAACCATGAATTGATATGGGTTAGGATTGATTGAATAAAAGGATAAATGAGAATAAAAACTTGGTGTATTAGATGGATTGGACATTTAAAATACATGGAAGCATGAGATTGGTTAAAGTACATGTGGTTGGTATGAGTAGTATGAGACCAACACATGTCAAGTTAGTGCATGAGAATGGACAAGTGTCCCAAGCCCCATTTCTCTTCTCCAACACATGTCAAGTTCGTGCATGAGAATTGACAAGTGTCCCATGCCCCATTTATCTTCTCCAACACATGTCAAGTTGGTGCATGAGAGTGCACAAGTGTCCCATGCCCCATTTCTCTTCTCCAACACATGTCAAGTTGGTGCATGAGAGTGGATAAGTGTCCCATGCCCTACTTCTCTTCTCCAACGAAGTCCTAGAGAGTGAGATGAGTGGAGGGAAAGGAAAAAAGAAGAGAAAGGAGAGAAGAAGAAAAAGAAAGAGGAAGTTGATTTGAGGGAAGTCTCAGCAACGTTTTCATCAAAGTGTTGGATCTTGGTGATATATGGTCAGATTGAGCTCAAACTTTGTCAGCAAGTTCGTATCTTATGGTTATTCATTCTGTTGGTAGAGATCTTGATTGGAGTTTTCGTTTAAGAGATATAACCTCCCAAACAAAGCTGGTCGGAAAGTCTAGATTTCTCGCGCAGTTTAGATCAAACTAATAGATCACCTAAATCTATCGTTGGATGGATATGATATTTGAGAATGTGGTTCAAAACTAATCTTTCTGCACTATGAACGGTGGAGATGTTGATGGGTCAAGTATTTTGTGTGATATAGTCATCTGAGTTCAAGTATTTGCAGCAGGAAAGGAGAAATTGTCTGATTAGAGACTTGTTCATCGAAGAGGCTTATCTTTTCGGTCCACTGTTGGATTGAGCTGATTTTTTGACAGAAGAATAAACAAAGGGTTACAAAATGTGGGCCCAAAATCCTGCACCTAGTCCACCCTAATCTCCTTAAAAAATTGGATAACAACGGGGTGAGCTACTCGCCCAGTGGGTAAAATAGTTCGTGAATATAACAATTAATAAATGAAACGCCATAATCAAATATCATATAAACATATCATAGCATTATAATCAATACAACATGTATGTATGCATGACACCATCTCATAATGGTTCTGTGATTGTACATCGCCTGAGTTCACGTACAAATGTCCATTCCTAGGTAAACTCGGGTTCTCATTATACGTCCCTATCCAGAGAAATATCAATAATAGTAAACATTGCTTCTAACTATTTTGTGGATCATAAACCACTTACGTACCTAGGTGGTGTTTATGTATGATGTCAATGCATGAGCAGGTCCGGTCTTTACTAACATTAGACAGAATTTGGCAATGTCTGGTGAATCTTATCAGGTCAGTATCACCACGTGTAAAGTTAGGATGTTCAGTATCACTTGTACAAGCTAATAGCTTTCAAATAAGACGAACCAGATCAGTCTTCAATTTGAGAAATGAGACACGAGGTCTACTTAAGTACCAATCATCTAAAGCAACATGTTGCCTTCCGTTCACTATTTAAAGTTACTGAGGACAAGACAATGTCTGGTTAAGTTAGATTGACCACTAATACGATATAGTAATAGTGTAATGCATGAACTCCAAATATACAGTCATAAGTATGATAGGTATGAACATTATACGCAATAATACTGTGTAAATAAATAGTAGACATAATGATAAATAAATGTAAACTTTAATAAAAGTTATAAGACACGCAAACCAATGTTTCGTTCCCCACCTTCAGATAATAACTACTTCTAGAACTGACACCTTCCCCTGAGGAGAATTGCGTTGCACCGCAAAGAGAGTCTCGAAAAGAGAGAAAAAAAAAGTTTTCCAACAAGAGGATGAGAGTTGGTTTGGTGTGAAAATGAGGAGGGGAACCCTCTTTTTATAGCCAAAAAGGTGCCTGAAGTTCAATTTTTTTTATTTTTATTTTTTGTGCAAACCTAGGGTATTACACTCTACTCCCCTTAAAAGGATTTCGCCCTCAAAATTCAGTCCGTGTAGATTGTTGTCTGCGTGGGATTCACTGTTGTCGTCATTACTCGACAGATCAGGGTAGTGCCTGTAAGGCCCCTGAAAGGCATTATGGCCGATGGAATCTTCTATATCATCAAACAATGGAGAGCAAATGGAGTCGGATTCGTCCTTAGAAGGTTCCGATATTTGCCTCACAGATGGTGGCATAGGGGGCTTTGCAAGTTACAGCGTTTCAAGGGAGGTAGGTTGAGCGGTGGAATGTTATTTTGTGTTGTTGCTCAAATCCGGCCCCCTAGCAATTTTGATAGGAGATTTTGCCAAGATGTGAGCACAGGATTGTTTCGGACAAAATTGTTACGAAAAAACCATGCACGCTCTGGCGATAAAGATAACTATATGTGTGGCGATGGAGTTGGTGATGCAAAGTAGTTGTGGCTTAACTCAAATCCTAAAGGAGTCACCACAGGTTGCCAAAGAGGCCACTGCGTGTGTGCATCATTACCTCCATCGGTATTATTTTCAGACATCTACATAGTTATTTAAATGAGAAAATATATTAAGTTATTGTAAACAAAGTTCCATCATTTTATTGATAAGTGAAAAGTAATGTATCACATCATCAATTACTACTAGAAAATAATTCAGGGTATTTCAGTTTAATTGTTTCTTCTAGTTCCCATGTTGCTTCCTCTACTCTGTGGTGATCCCAGAGCACCTTTTCAAGTGGCATGCTACGTGTGGCATCCTCGCACCCCGGACCACCAACTCCGCAAGGAATGGCGTGCGGAATGCTGGGACGGGAAGCCTGGCGTAGGCATCTTTAACCACTCCTCAACCCCCGTTATGTGGTTGAGATCCTACGTGTGATGCCCCGAAAATTATTTCATCTAGCTCATTACCCAATTGCATTTTGCCCAAACTCTATGTGTTTGCCTTGATATGTTTGGTGTTTGTTTGATGGTTGTTTAATGTTTGTATATTTGATGCTTGATAATGTATATAAATATGTGCATTATAAACTGTATATGGGTCATGTTAAATTAAAGTATAATGCATGTGTTATTATTAATGCGTTGGCCCATTAAACCATGAATTAATATGGGTTAGGATTGATTGAATAAAAGGATAAATGACCCATATACAGTTTATAAATGACCCATAGACAAAATACTAGACCCATCAACATCTTAACCGTTCATAATGTAGAAATATTAGTTGTGAACCATCTTCAGAAATATCATATCCATCCAACGGTAGGTTTAGGATATCTAGCAGTTTGATCTAAACTGCAGGAGAAAGTCAGATTTTCTGACCAGCTTTGTTTGGGAAGTTATATCTCTCAGAAGAAAACTTCAATCAAGATCTCCACCAACCAGAATGAATAACTATAAGATACGAACTGGCTGACAAAGTTTGAGCTTAATTTGACCATATATCACCAAGATCCAGTACTTCGAAGAAAACGTTGCTAAGACTTCCCTCAAAACAACTCCTCTTTCTTTCTCTTCTTCTTTCCTTTCTCTTATTTTTTCCTTTCCCTCCACTCATCTCACTCTCTAGGACTTCCTTGGAGAAGAGAAGTGGGGCATGAGACACTTGGTCTCATGCACTAACTTAACATATGTTGGAGAAGAGAAATGGGGCATGAGACACTTGTGCACTCTCATGCACCAACTTGACAAGTGTTGGAGAAGAGAAATGGGGCATGGGACACTTGTCCATTCTCATGCACCAACTTGACATATGTTGGTCTCATACTACCCATACCAATCACATGTACTTTAACCAATCTCATGCTTCCATGTATTTTAAATGTCCAATCCATCTAATACACCAAATTTTCATTCTCATTTATCCTTTTATTCAATAAATCCTAACCCATATCAATTCATGGTTTAATGGGCCCATGCATAAAAAATAACACATGCATTATACTTTAATTTAACATGACCCATATACAATTTATAATGCACATATTTATATACATTATCAAGCATCAAATATACAAACATTAAACAACCATCAAACAAACACCAAACATATCAAGGCAAAAACATAGAGTTTGGGCAAAATGCAATTGGGTAATGGGCTAGATGAAATAATTTTCGGGGCGTCACACTACTTCGCCTTAGTTCTTGAGTTTTTCTATCCAGAATCTGTATCGCTCTCTCCTGATACTTGTTTCCTTCCTCAACCCGAACCTCGATTACAGGGATGATATGCGAAAGATCAGGACGATACTTTCGAAGCATGGCTACATGAAAAACGTCATGAATCTTAGACATGGACAATGAAAGGAATGGACGATAGGCTAGTTTGCCAATACATTCAATAATCTGAAATGGATCGATATACCGTGAGGAGAGCTTTCCTTTGATCCTAAAGTGTTTGACACCTCTTATAGGCTGAACTTTTAGAAAAACCAAGTCCCATTATCAAATTTTAAAGGTTGTCTCCGCTTGTCAGCATAGCTCTTCTGTCGACTCTACGCTACACGAAGTCACTCCTTTACTAGAGTGGTCTTCTCAGAAGTTTCTTGAACTAGTTTAGGCCCCAACTGCTAGCAATCTGCCATATCTAACCAGCATACCGGAGATCTGTAAGGGCGACCATAGAGAGCCTCGTACGGTGCCATGCCGATACTGGTTTGGTAGTTGTTGTTGTATGCAAACTCAGCAAAATGTAAGTGTTTTGCCCATCCGTCATGAAAATCCAAAATGCAACAACGTAACATGTCCTCCAAGATCTGGATATGACGCTCTGACTGCCCATTAGTCTGAGGATGAAAGGTTGTGCTCATGGTAATCCTGTAGCCCATTCTATTCTGAAAGCTTTACCAAAACTTTGATGTGAATCGAGGGTCTCGATCAGAGACGATCGTGGGTGGTATGCCATGGAGGCGTACGATCTCTCTTTCATACAATTCAGCAAGCTTGGCGGGGTTATTTGTGAACTTTATTGGCAAAAGGTGTGCAGACTTTGTAAATCTGTCAATGATAGCCTAGATTGCATCTTGCCCTTTAATATTTCGAGGCAAGGCCGTAACAAAATCCATTGCAATGTTCTCCTACTTCCATTCTCTAATAGTTAAAGGCTGGAGAAGTCCAGAGAGAAGTCTGTGTTCTACCTTTACTTGTTGGCAAACGAGAGATCTAGCAATGAAGTCTGCAATAGCCTTCTTCATTTCAGAAAATCAGAATTGTCACTTGACATCCTTGTACATTTTGTCTCCCTCAGGATGCATAACGAATCTCAAACAATGAATTTCAGTGAGCACTTTTGTCTGAACCTTAGGATCATTCGGTAGACAGAGACATTTTTTTGTAGAAAACAGCCCCGTCTTCAGTGACCGACATTTATAAGTATGTATATATGTATGTATGTGTGTGTGTATTTATGTATAGAGTGTAGTTTTATTGTTTCAGTAATTAAGAGTATATATACACACGCACAATGTGTATATAATTAAGAATATGTATATATATAACTACGAGTTTATAAAGTGAAAATAAAACATAATAAAAATAATCAAGAATGTTATATTTAAGAGTATATGCAGTATATTTTATATATACATACATACGTACCCACATATATATATATATATGTAGTAAATATATATTAAGAGTATATAATATACTATATATATATGAGTATAGTTTTAGAATTGAAAAATTATTGTAACATTTTAATATTTAGAATTTCATAGTAAATTAGAAAAATTTAGGTTTATAAATTATTTGTTATTCATTTAGAAATTAATAAATAATATTTTTTATTTCTATGTTTTATTTAATTATTGAATTGAATTTTATATATTTTTTAATTTTTTTAACCTTAAATGTTTTTGGTTATATTGTGGATCCAAAAGCCCGATCTAAAGGCACACGTTAGCTAGCTTTAGCGGTGTGCATCCGAACTCCTTTACTCGAAGTCAAGAGTTCGATTTCCTCCCTTTGCAAATAAGTGAGAGTTTTCCCTCCCTTAAATAAAAGTGGGAGCGGGACCATGGTAGTTAGTTCGTACGGTCGCCATCCGGGCGTTTTATGTCCCTCAGTGTGGTCGCCTTCTTGGCCCTATTGTGGGGTCTTGACTTTTACTAACCCAAGTGCCAATATCCTTTGACCTTATGTTAACTCTAAAAAAAAAAAGTCCATATAACTTTTGGGTTGGGTTTGAGCCAAAGATTTTTAATATCGGCTTGATTTGACTCGACCCGGCTAGGCCCAACCTGAATATTCTTAGGTCCGGTGGAGCCGGGTCGGGCCGGCCCTAGTGGGCCAAATTGCTACCTCTAATAACAACATTAAACAATAGTCTAGAGTTAGTCTAAATATTAGAGAAAAAATAAAAAAATAAAAAGTAAAAACATTTCGACAAAATAATTAAACAATTTCATGCTTAAAAGGAGATGTTAATGACCTAAACAAAATAAAGAGTAAAACAATAGAAAATATTTTATTTTTAAATAATTTAAGGTAAGATTTTACTAAATTTGTTCCATTGCTTTACTAATATCCAATTCAACTTCCCCTTCGAGGTATTCACTTAACCTAAAATGATAAAATAATTTTATGATTAAAAAAGGGATGCCAACACCTTAAAATTCAAAAAAAAGAAGAGAATGAGAAATGTTTTTATAATTCAAAGGTTATTTTCCTACCCATGAAAAAAATAAAGAGCAAAAAGATAGAAGAATATTTTTATTTTATAGAATTCAGTTTTCATTAAATATATTCACGCTAATCAATTATTGATGGCCTTGTTGACTTGTATGACAACTGAATTGCCTTGAAGTAAATGATGCAAACCTTATGCGGTGCCACATCAGATATGGCATTTTTATTCCACAGCACTGTTCTTGAATTAAATTCATGACTGGGATCTTTCTTTTTTTTTTCAACATCATGTGCAAGGTTCTTTATCTTTAACACAACCTTATTTTTTTGCTTTTCACAAAAAACAGAAAAGAAAAAAAGAAAATTCAAAACAATAAACGAAATGGCGATCCGCGTCATTCTCAAAGAGCGAATCTGGTTCGTCAAATACTTTACATAATCGAGCGGTCACCATCTACTCCTTCCCACTTCCCTTTTCCCCCGAAAATTTGAAACCTTGTAAAAGTTTCGGCGGGAGTTGTTTCATTTTTCGCTATTCCTTCCTATAAATACGAACCTCTTCTCTTTCAACAATCGTCCAGTTGAAGTTTGAAAGCTTTTCGTTTCAATTTTGAGAGAGAGAGAGAGAGAGATGGCTCGTACGAAGCAGACCGCTAGGAAATCGACGGGAGGGAAAGCACCGAGAAAGCAGCTGGCGACGAAAGCGGCAAGAAAGTCTGCTCCGGCCACCGGCGGTGTGAAGAAGCCTCATAGATTCCGTCCTGGTACGGTGGCGCTTCGAGAGATCAGGAAGTACCAGAAGAGCACGGAGCTTCTGATCCGAAAGCTTCCGTTCCAGCGACTTGTTCGTGAGATAGCGCAGGACTTCAAGACCGATCTTCGGTTCCAAAGTAGCGCGGTGGCTGCGCTTCAAGAAGCAGCAGAGGCGTATTTGGTGGGTCTGTTTGAGGACACCAACCTCTGCGCCATTCACGCCAAGAGAGTCACCATCATGCCTAAAGACATTCAGCTTGCTCGTAGGATCCGTGGGGAGAGGGCTTAAACGCACTAATGATCTTTTAAGGGCCTCGGATCTTCTTTCCTTTATTTTGTGTTCTGTTTGTTATTAGGAAGATTAGTCGTGTAAATTTGATGGAAACTAATGTTGAAGCAATAGTTTCTTTAGAAGTCTGTTGTTCAGCAACACGGGTTTGTGCTTAATTAATCCTTTTAAAGAAAGATTATGCGGAAAGTTTCACTTGGGTATCGTACCGTGACTGCTTATTCTTGGAATCCGATTCATAGACAAAGGGGTTTCTTATTATGTATTGTTTATCCAGCTCATTTCGTTTAGAAGTTGATTTCATTCTTTGGAATGTTTGTTTTTAAATGAAATCAGAAGTAATTCTTTAATAGAATTGCTGCGATTTTAATTTAGGTCCTGTTTGGTAGCCAACAAAATTGCTATTGTTTTTTTTTTTCAAAATAATCATAAAGTTGTATTGTTTGATATTCTAACAATGACAATTGCTTGATCCAAAGTAAAATGTTACAATAGCTTGTTGATGAAAATCTTTTACATGCCAGATCATCACGAAAATGGAATTGGATTTAGCCGTGCTGTTGGTGAACACACTAAAGGATTGGCTCTTGGGAGAGTGATTCCTTTTCCCTCTATCATATCAACTGTAACGTTTCCCTCTCCTCCACCAACCTTCAAATCAAAGCATTGAATCACAGCCGCAAGAGTGGTTTGTACAACTTGCAATGCCAGTGAAGTTCCAGGGCATCCCCTCCTTCCACTACCAAAGGGAATAAACTGGAAGTGTTGCCCTCTCATATCAAGCTGGCTTTGCCCACTTATTCCTTCCTCTGTAAAGAATCTTTCAGGGTTGAATTCAAGTGGGTTCTCCCAATGCTTTGGGTCTCTTCCAATTGCCCATACGTTAACAAAGAGCCTGGTCTTTGCAGGTATGTGATAGCCTCCGATCTTGCAATCTTCTGTGGATTCTCTTACAATTAAGGGACCTGTTGGGTGTAATCTCAGTGTTTCCTTCACAATTGCCTGGAGGTAGGGGAGATTTGGGATGTCTGATTCTTCCACTAGCCTGCTCTTTCCAACTACTGTATCCATCTCTTTTCTCGCTTTCTCAAGTATAGCTTTGTGGTTTATGAGTTCTGCCAGTGCCCATTCAATTGTTATGGCTGATGTGTCTGTCCCTGCGGCAAATATGTCCTGCAGAAAATTGCAAATTTTGATTTATTTTCTGCTTTCTAAACATTAGTTTCTTTATCTGCATGTGCAACTACATGCTCATATTTATTGGATGTTAATGTTTTACATATATTGAGGTATATAATAAATAGTTCAATGGATATATGTGTAGCTGCACATATAATTATAATTTTTTGAAGTTAGATTAACATTTTCCTTCTTATAAATGCCTCCATTTGCTTAAAGGAAATATTTTAGTTCATGCCCGTAGCTCAGTTGCTTCTTATTCTGTACTAAACAATGTGGTGTTATTATAATCTAATGCAATTACTGTGATTTTAACTTACCTCCTGAATAGAGAAATTTTTTCATCTTCACTTCAATACTTTGTCAGTCAGTTCATGATGTTAGTTATGTTTGGGTAGAAGCTTAAATAATTTAGGTTGCGTTTGGTTCTCGACCCGAAAATAAGAATACAATCCAAAAAGAGAAAACTTGAAAAATGCCTTTTTATTGTTTTTTGAAAACAACCTGTTTTTTTAACAAAAAAAATGAAAATTTGTTTTTAGAATCTTTTGAATCAAACAAGTTTTTGGTGTTTTTGAATTTTCGGGTATAGAAAACTATAATTAGATCACGAACCACACACAATATTAGCATTTTCCAATATATATTTTATGATGAACAAAAATGTTGCTAATAAATCTAATCCTACTATTAAAGGCTCATCTAATGCAGTTGCTGTAAACCAGTTATAAATCAGTGAAGGATTTAGAGGTTGAAACAAAGGAAATGAGAATATGATGATGATTCAACGAATATTAAATGCTGGAAATGAAATAAATAATGTAAGACATATTTACCAAAACAAAGGCCTTGATGTTCTCTCTGCTTAACCTCATCTCTGCAGTATCATCTTCTGATATCTCCAGCAAACTATGCAAGATATCTTTTGCTTCATAAACTCCATCACCCCTCTCATTACCATTCCTCCTAACCTCTTCATGTTCCTTTATTATCCTTTCAATCATCCTATCAAACTTGGCATGAACAACTTCAAATCTCTTCCTAAACCCTTGTAAATCCAAATTCCTGCAAAACCAAATATAATCTGATAAATTAAACTTCCCTGCGAGTTCAGCAACCTCTTGCACCAGTTCCATAACCTCCTCAGCCTCATTTTCCGACTCCGAGCACCTCCGGCTAATTGTCATTCTTGAAATTATATTATTTGACAATCTTATTAGCTCTCCATGTAAATTCACAGCTTCACCCTTATTGGACTTGCACAACAACAATCCTAAAAACTGTTGTATTTCTTCGAGCCTAACATGGTTTAGCTGTTCGAGAGTTCGGCCACCCAAAAGCTCAGACATACATAATTTCTTCATGAACTTCCAATAGGGTCCATATGGAGCAAAGGAGAAGTCAGCTGAACCATATGTTAGATGATGAACTGCAATAGACTGTGGCCTGGAAGCGAAAGAGAGCTCATATGTTCTAAGGAACTCTTTTGCTGTTTCAGCAGATGAGACAACTACACATGGTACAGAGCCAAGGAAGACATGGATTAAGGGACCAAAGCGGTTTGAAAGCTTGTGGAAGGCTTGGTGTGGGATGGGAGATAAGAGATGAAGATGGCCAATGATCGGTAGGCGCAGTGGGCTCGGTGGAAGGGGGCATGTGGTTCGAGTCCTTCGGAAAATGGTTCGCAACAGGAAGATTGACATAAGCAAAATAAGGGATAGTATAGCATAGTTCTGAAGGTCAGCCATGGAAGACATTAATAAAAATGAGAAGCTGGTGGAGATACGTGTTTATATAATAATCGTTTTTGGGTATTTTGTTTTATTTTTGTTTAAATTTATAGAGGAGCTGCAAGTAATTTCTTGCAGGCCAATGCCCCTTCCGTACTTTTCAGTTAATTTTCTTGGCTTCCTGCCAAAGATTGGCCGGCCAGGGCAATTTGCCAAGTCAAACATCAAGGGATTAAAGATCCAAACGTGCAAGGACAAGGAATAAAAATAAAATCCATGGCAAGGTGTTAGTGTCTTCTTCGTTTCATATATATATATATATTTTGTTTGATAACCGATGGTATCTGGGTATCCGGTCTCAACTAATCCCTTGAGTTCTTAGTTGCTCAAGCGAAAGACGCCCTTAGTGGTCAATACTAGCGGAGAGTTGAACTCGTAACCTCGTTAAATACTTGCTAGAAGAGTTTTTATTTTTTTAATTTTATAAGTTCTGCTACTTGAATTTGTATATTTGCCTTATTATCCATTCTCTTTATTAATTAATCATTTAGTTTTATCTTTCCAACTATTTTTCAAATTTTCTTTTCTTTTCAGGTTTATGATCATGACATATTGGATTTATTTATTCACTACAAAGAAATAGTAGCATTTGTAGGGATTTTTGACAAAAATAGGCCTGATTTTTTCGATATTTCAAAATAGGCACAAAAACATTTTATATCTATATCTAGGCAATTTTTGGACAGCTAGGCACCAAGCTGTCCAAAAATGCCTAGCCCCTTGTTTTTTAGCTTAATGAGTGCCACCCATTCAAGGGACGGCATAAGTTAGAAATAATTTTAATTGAATTCCACCCCTTGAATGGACGGCATGACACAAAAAAAGTGGCAGCATATACTAGAAATAATTTTAGGTGCATGCCGCCCATGTCCGCCTATTCATGGGCGGCATGACACAAAAAAAAGGGCCACCACTAGAAATAATTTTAAGTGCATGCCGCCCCTTAATGGGCGACATAACACAAAAAAATATTTTTGTGCATGCTGATAAGTTGACATTTAGATGTGTTTTAGAATATGTTTTAGATGAGTTTTAGGTTAGTTTATTCATATATTTGATGTGTTTATCTTAGTTTGGTCTATTTGTTAGTTTAGCCAACTTTTGATATATATTGCTTTATTTCGGTGTTTAATTTTATAAGTTGGTTTAGTTGATCTTATAAGTGTTTTAATCATTTGTTTTGATTTGTTTGTAGGTGTTTAGATGTGTTTGAAGTCAACTTGGATGATGGAAACATGATACATGAAGATGCAATGAAGATACATGAAGAAAACAAGTCAAAAAGTGAAGAAAACAAAGAAAAAAAAGGCCAAAATACCTAGTGCCGCGGCGTTGCGCAAAAATTCAACTGCGCAACCTTTGTATTTTGACCATAACTTTCTCAATTTAACTCTAAATTGGACGTGATTTGTTTCTATGGATTCTTTACTTGAAATAATACAAGATGCATCGGCTTTGAGGTTGATTTGGTGTGGGGAAAAATAAGAAAACCGGCGAGGAAGAAAGCAGATGTGCAATTCAAAATAGAAACTTTCTAATTTGGTTGAAAACTTTCTTAATTCGACTTAGACTTCTCTTGGACAACTTGCTATTGGCTTGGGCACATAAATACATCATTCCTTAGGGATTTTAAAGAAGGATAGGAGAAAAGATTGTGGAAAGCAAGGAAGACGACTAGGGTTTGGAAGTGAGGAGAAGAGCAAGATTGAAGACATTGAAGATTCTCTTACACTTTCCTTTCTTTCTACTTTATTTTTCTGATTTTAGATTTATGTTCATCATGTTATTTCGTGCTTTTATCTTTCTAGTTATGAACTAAATCCTCTTTCTTGAGATGTAGATTGATCTGAACTTGATACTATGCTATAGGTTTTATTGTTGACTATTGTTAATAAAGTTTTCTAGTTTATTTATATTTCTCATTGCTTAAATGCTTGCAATCTCTTGATCACGGATTGAATGATTCTAGACTTGGGGGGTGGCACTCGAGAGAGGATTCCTTGGGTTGGAACAAGGGAAATATTGTCACGACGCCCCTGACGTAGGCTGACGTCATGACCGGCACAGTGTACTATACACTGTATATACCTAAGATTATCATAGAATCGAGAGATTTATGATATCTTTTGAAGTTATAGGAAGAATCACAAAACCTAATGAGTTGGTAAGATTTTGCTTTTTATCGAGAGATCAATATCAAGACTTGGTGATATGTTCTAATTCGACACTCGAGAGAGGGAATTAGAGACTTTAGAATTCTTGACTTATAAATAAAAGAACTGATTTAATAATCAAGGTTTCGCATTTTAAGAAAAAAAAAACCCCCAAAATCGTAATCGTGATCCGGTAACCATTTCTGGCATCTTCTCTCCGACCGTCTTCCTATCTCTCTCCGACATTCAACATCTTTGGTTTGATTATATTCTAACCTTTTTTAGTTGAATGTAACTAAATTTTCTAGGGTTTGTTTGATTTTGGAGATGCTTATTTAATCAGTGTTGTTGTTTTTTACTGATTTCTTAAGATTTTTTTTTATTGATTTTAAAGATCTTGATTTAATCTTTGTTGTTGTTGTGTTTGATTTTGGTAATGGAGCTACATTTTTATACTTGATAGAGAATATTAGCAATATTCTAATATTAGCTAGCAAAAAAAAGAAAGTAGAATTTTAATATTTTAGTAACTATTTTTTTTAGGTTTTTGTTAAGTTTAAATATCTTTATATTGTTGGCCTAAGTGGTTCACCGCCTAGCACACTTCTAAGGGTTTTGATGTTAACAACCAATATACTATTTGGTGCTAACGCTTCAATTAAGTATATATTTCAGCACCTTAAGAAAGCAAAAAGTAGAAAAACAATTTGACCGAGGACTTCAAAATCACATTACATGATCGAAGTTCATGACTGCTTGACTCAGCAACGAAAGATCTCCAAGTGCAAACAAAATGATGAATCATGAGAAGAACAAATAAAGAATGCAATGTAACTTTCCTTATTCTTTGTTGCTCAAACGTTTTCCAAAACCATGCACGAATCTCTTGTACGCATTTCTCAAAATCACGCATAAATTTCTTGCATGTGTTGATTGATATATTTGAAAGGTTTTTCAAATGATTTAAATTCTTAATTATTTTAAGTGTTTGATTTGATCAAATTTTTAATTGATTTAATGGAGTTTTGAAAGTTTAAGTTAATTTCAAAAATCAGTTTTTAAGTGTTCGATTGGGATGCTAATGTCTTAGCAGTGCCCTCTTGGACTTGGTAAGTCAGAATGCTGATAATACATTAGGACGCTGATAAAGTTCAAGGTTGAAATGCACTTATTCATCATGACGTTTACTTCATCAGTAGCGGTCTCATTTAAGTCAACCTGTGAACTGTGGCGACCCCACACCCCGGACCACCAACCCTGCAAGGAATGGTGTGCGGAATGCCGGGGCGGGACGTCTGGCGTAGGCATCTCCAACCACTTCTCAACCTCCGTGAGGTGGTTGAGACCCTACGAGCCTTATCCCAAACAATGACATAATATAAAAAGGTACTAAACAAAACTACCAACCGTATTAATCATCAAAGACAAGAGATACTCCATAAAAATGAACCATAAATAAAACTGTCATAATCCATACAGTCCATCAAGATTGACATAAACATAAAGTCCAAAACTATGGGTACAAAAAAAACCCTCATATGCGCACATGGTCTATCTAACAAGTCTCAACTCACCCATACTACAATGTGGTAAGTGTTTTAATTACATAGTCCAAAATATAATACATCATAATTTCAAACACAATTCAATCAAAATGCCTCTCAACTCACATTGAGGCCTTGGATTCTCTCGCAGGCAAGGCCCTCAAGATATGACTACTCCTTTGCCCTTATTCGGGACAAAAGGACTTGAAAGAGGAAAATGAGGGTGAGCCAACGGTGTCCAGTGAATATAATTAAAATATGCTATCAATACTCATCAATAAATATCATGTATGCATGTCAATGTGTAGCATGATTAAAAGCTCATAACATATAGATATCAAGCATTTATAATAAGTTCGATGCAAGTAAAAACTTATCAATTTGGATCCACATTTCACATGCATTGGGGTTACTAGTGCACGTCTATTTCACCGAACCGTTGACCCCAATCATGTTTATTTGGGGTTACTAGTGCACGTCTATTTCACCGTACTGTTCTCATCCCCAAATATTTCCTTTTTAAAACCCTCCTATGACAAGGTTAAGTCCCCCTATTAGCCAGATAGATGGGCCCAACCAAAGTCATAAGGTTTTCTCAAATCAATGCATCATTCAAAACATTAGAACACATTCATGCTTTCAACATACAATATATATAAGTGATATGATGACATAAAGGATATAATCATAAATGAAGTCTACTCACAACCAAGCCTCGCGAGAGTATCTAACCACACACGGACACCAAACCGAATCAATCCAATCAAGGTCCTGAAACATTCATCAATATCCAACCATACATCAATTTCTATGCTCAATCACATAGACATTAGACATCAACCCTAAATCAGCCCACATATAGACAATAGGCCTAAATCCCATCTAATCCCACCATTCAACTCAAATCACGTAACTTAGGCCTCTAATGCATAGTTCTCATTCATAAACCATTCTATTATTCAAAAATACTGATTTTCAATTCCTTAGGCATAAACATGCTCAAATTGGGCCATCTGATCACAAGTAGGCATAACCCATGATATGGTTACAACCGCCAGATCAGTAGCATAATTAACCCTAATCATGCTTAATTAAACATAAGTTGCATCAATTCAATGATTCTAGGCCAAAAGCATCAAAAGCCCTAAAATATGAAATTTTCCATACTCAAGGCCATATTGCCGATTTACACTAGGTCACCATGTTCAGCCATGTATATCACTGATTTTGCATCGTGGGTTCATCAACAATGGCAACTAGGACAACATAGTTGACATGCAAGCTATTTGGAAAGGTCTAAGTTCATATTCTAAATTTAGGTCTAATACAAGCAACCCTACCAATTCTTCATTTAATATTCTGTTCAGATGTATCAATCTACCAACAGAAATATTTAGTCAAAAAATCAACCGTATTGAAATATGTTAAGAACCAAACCTTCTGTCCAAAAATCAGCTCAATCCAACGGTGGACCGAAACGATAATCCACTTTGATGAAAAAGTCTCTAATTAGATAATTTCTCCTTTCCTGCTGCAAATACTCAAACTTAGATGACTATATCACACAACATACTTAAGCCGTACACATCTTCACCGATCATAAGGCATAAATATCAGTTGTAAACCACATACCCAAATATCATATCCATCCAACGGTAGATTTAGGAGATCTATTAGTTTGATCGAAACTGCGCGAGAAACTCAGACTTTCCGACCAGCTTTGTTTGAGAGGTTATATCTCTTAGACGAAAACTCTAATCAAGATCTCCACCGACCAGAATGAATAACCATAACCTACGAACTTTCTGACAAAGTTTGAGCACAATCGGACCATACATCCTCAAGATCTAGCACTTTTATGAAAACGTTGTAGAGATTTTCCTCAAAGCAACCCGCTCTTTCTTTCTCTTCTTTCCTTTCTCTTATTTTTTCCTTTCTCTCTACTCATCTCACCCTCTAAGACTTCCTTGGGGAAGAGAAGTAGGGCATGGGACACTTGTTCACTCTCATGCACCAACCTTGACATGTGTTGGAGAGGAGAAATGGGGCATGGGACACTTGTCCATTCTCATGCACCAACTTCACATGTGTTGGTCTCATGCACCAGCTTGACATGTGTTGGAGAAGAGAAATGGGGCATGGGACACTTGTCCATTGTCATGCACCAACTTGACATGTGTTGGAGAAAAGAAATGGGGCATGGGACACTTGTCCATTCTCATGCACCAACTTGACATGTGTTGGTCTCATACTACCCATACCAACCACATGTACTTTAACCAATCTCATGCTCCCATGTATTTTAAATGTCCAATCCATTTAATACACCAAATTTTCATCTATCCTTTTATTCAATCAATCCTAACACATATCAATTCATGGTTTAATGGGCCCATGCATAAATAATAACATATGCATTATACTTTAATTTAACATGACCCATATACAATTTATGATGCACATAGTTATATACATTATCAAGCATCAAATATACAAACATTAAACAACCATCAAACAAACACCAAATATATCAAGGCAACACATAGATTTTGGGCAAAATGCAATTGGGTTATGGGCTAGATGAAATAATTTTCGGGGCGTCACAACCCTCTTGGACTTGGTAAGTCAGAATGCTGATAATACATTAGGACGCTGATAAAGTTCAAGGTTGAAATGCACTTATTCATCATGACGTTTACTTCATCAGTAGCCGTCTCATTTAAGTCAACCTGTGAACTTGTCAGGACGCTGATTCAGTATTAGCTCGCTGATTGTTTTTCCAATTTTAAATGTTTTAATCTTTAAAGACGCTGATAGTTATAAGTTGGAAAACTATCATGATGCTACCTAATCAAGAGTGCCCTTACTTAAGAACCAACTTAGTAACTCTTAGGATGCTAATCGTTCTTTAGCGCACTAATTGTTTTTACGAGTTAAAATATCAGGACGCTCATCGTTTTGTAGCGCCCTTATGGTTTTCAGTTGTTTCAAATTATTTTTAAAATATCAGGACGATTACTCGTTAGTAGCTCCCTCGTGACTTTAAATATTTTAAAAACAAGGCAGGACGCTAATTGTGGATTAGCGCCCTCACGAAGTTTAGTCGTTTTAATCGCCAAGTAAGTTAGGACGCTTACAATTAAGTAGCGCCCTCACTTCATAGTTCAGTAGGACGTTTATGGTCCGTGAGCGCCCTCAAGGAACAAAACGACAAAGTTGGTTTTTATGCGTCAGAACGCTAATTAACTAATCAGGACGTTAATCCAACGCTGTCACAAAGTTGACACTTACACTTTTTCAGAACTTTTTATGCACAAAAACCTTTTCAGATTTGTCAGAGATTTCCTCTGATACACGAAATCACAATTCCTGAAATCTTCCTTATTTGTGCTGTCTGAAAAAAACCAGAATGTTCGTGAAAATTGCAGTTGCCATTTTCGTGAAAGGTTCTAGCTATTGTGAGTAAACGATCATTTTGAAATTCAAATTCAAATGAGTAACAACTTCATTTCTACTGAGTCTATATATACCAACACTTAGACTCAAACCAAATACCGACCGAAAATTTATTAAGCAAATACTTTTGAAAGTGAGTCAAATTTTCAATTGGATTTCAGAACTTAAATTGTTTAAGTTTTCAAAGTGTTTTCTTTGAAACTTATCTTATTCAAAAGATTTTCATACTGAGCTTAATCTCTATGTTTCTTTGAAAATCTATTTGAAGGTTATTGAACTATTTTCTACTCAAATCTTCAGCACTGTTTTATTCATGTATCAATCTTGCTGAACGAGAAATTTGAGAGATAGTTCATAGAATACAGTTGTACTTCACACATGTTTTTATCCTTTTAAAAAACCCTCTGTATTTGAATAAGTTTTTGACCGTCTGACAAACGTTTAAATTTGTTTTTCAAACTTGTCCTGCTCACTCCTAGTGTAATGGCTAGTAACCGATCTTCATCTATATAAACACTCGCTCTAGCCATCTCTCAAGAAGAGAGGGAGCCACACGAGAGGAAAAAGTGGTAGGAACTAAATTAATCAGGTTTTCCAAAATCTCTTAAGTCCTTATACTTGTTTTCCTTTGATTTCAAATTCAATGTTTGTTCAAGCAAAAGAGTTTCTGAAGATGCATTACACAACTATTTTTCAAGAAGCATCATACAAGCTTTTCGAAAATGCACTTGAGCAATACTGATACATTGAAAGGTAAAAGGACTGTAAGTATACTCCTCTCAGCATTACGTGCTTAATTCTACATATTTTTGTAGTGCAATGTATGAGCTGAATTTTAAGTGTTCTACTCAGTTAGAACCATCATTAGTATTCTGTAATTATGAGTTGGTGTGTTTTAGGATTGAAACAACCAAGTCAAGTGCATTTAGTTAACTTGATGATTCCAAAGTTGGAATCATACGAAGGTGTATCCTCCACCTTGAAGTAGGAACATGGGTTGTTCCTTAGCCCGCGATAAGGATCATGGTTCTTCCTTAGCCCGCAAAAGAAACATGGATTTTTCCTCAACCTGAAAAAGGAAATGCTGTTCATCTTTAGCCTGTAAAAGGATAGGTTTGCCTTGAACCTATAAAAAAGAAATTTGTAACGGTTTGGTTCTCACCCATAAGAGAATCAGTTGGTGGATTCAGAAAATCCTAATCGGGAGATTAGGTAGTGGATGTAGGTGTGCTAAACCACTATAGTTCGTTTGTCCCATGTTTCCTACATTTTTCTCCATTGTCTTTTGTTAAGGATCATCATCTATTTCTTATGTATCCAAGTATTTCACTAATACGTTGGAAAAGTTTTATTTTGACCATTATACCCAAGGGGTATATCCAACATATGTAATCTTTGCTGTTGTCGAATTTGGTGGTAGTAGTTGAGTTACATGTTAGGAAGTATATTTGTTAATTTCTTAGGTGGGCCTTTCCTCCATTTTCGAGAACAATTTTCTGATGATAAGAAGTTTCTTAGAGACAATGGGCTCTTGAATTATTCATCAGATTGATGTTTTGTTCTAGAATTTTACCCCTGAAAAGAAAATTCAATCAAATGTTTTGCTCATCTAATAGATATTTCAAAAAAAGAAGAAGTGATGAATGAAGATTGCTCAATTCATATGGCATGGTATGAAGAATTTTGACGAAATTGATGTTTTTCCTTTTCTTTTTCTTATTTTTTTTTGGAGAGGGGGTGGTTGATTTGATTAACTATTGCTTGAAATGTTCTGATAATAGTTTTAGTGATCATTAATTTTTATGTGAATGGATGACAATTAAGATTTGAGACATGAATATGATTTTTCTTCATTTTCCTTCTTTTGGTATGATGAAGAGAAGAATAAAAGGAGAGTGATACAAAAAATAATTCTCTCTTGCATTCTTTTTTTTGTCAAGATCTCTTGAATTCTTCTTGGTGACACTTTTCATCTGATACTATATATTTGTAACTTGCTCCCTTTTTTTCCTCTTTTATATTTTTGTTGACAACCTACGACGATGCATTTTCATGATAAAAAAACACTTTCTCAACATATTTTGGCTACTTTTCAAATGCTCATTGGGTAAATCCGAAAAAATCTCTAGCTTCTTTTTAAACGATTGATTTTATCTTTCGGTTTTGTTTTATTTTAATTCCTATGATTAATTTTATCTTTTGGTGATGTGCAACGCATGCTAAACTTTGTTGTTGCTAAATTATATATTTTATGGATGTTTAGGGTACATTATGGATGATAGAATCGTTTTCATTATATGTTACATGAATGGAGAAATTGTACACGGACCTAACGGATTATAGTTGTGGGTCTTCTACTGGTATTATAGTTAAAATGAGAGAAAATATCAACGAATTGGAACATGTTATAATGGAGACATTGTCAATAGACCGTCGATCGAAACGGTTAAGTATGATGTATCACCACCCAATTTTCTTAGGAAGTGGAACATGTTTCTTCAAGCCCTTACCAATTTTCAATGATCCGAGCGTACAATTCATGTGGCAAGTTGTGTCTCAATTTCCACCTCCTAATACTATAGAGATGTACTTGGCTGTTCAACATATTATCGCAGATGAAGGTCTTAGTGTACAACTAGCCTTGTAGGGTGATCACTGTCAACTGACGTATCACAATGAAGATGAGGTGGTACATAATAGGCTACGGGATGGGGATGCAAGAGATGAAAGGGTTGGTGGTGACACTATACTAGATGTTTTCACTCAATCTCAACCATTTAAGCCTGCAAATGAGAATGATTCGGACGAACTTGGCCAAATAATGACAACGAAGGGGATGATGCCCTTGTAAATTACCTAGTGCGGGAGGCAAATGATCTTTCTTATGATGCACTTGGTTCATTTGATGACGTGATTGATGAAGATGCACTTGTTATGGAACCAAGAACCGGAGTAGAAACCATGCCAGGGTATGAGGTACCAACTGCTATGTACTACAATATAGACTTTGATGCAGTTAATGTAACAACTGATGAGCATTCGTTGAGGGGTGGGGCCTGGCAAATCTACATGGTGAATTGTATAAAGGACCGAGGTTTAACAGTAAAGATGACTTACGAAATATAGTGAAATGATGTTGTATTAAGAATCACCAAGAATTTGTAGTTATCGACTCTAATAGGAAATCTTGGGCTGTATGTTGCAAGCAAGCAAGCGATGGTTGCAAATGGATGTTTGCGTGCATGCAAACGCATGTTGCGTGGTCTTTGGGAGGTTACTAAGTACCATGAAACTCACACATGTGTTTACGAAGGATTATCACAAGATCATTCCCAGCTCGATTCTAACTTGATATGTGCAGAGGTTTTTAATTTCGTTCATCGAGAGCCAACCATTTCTGTATCTACTTTGCACTAGACTGCGAGAGATAAATTTGGATATGACATTCACTATAAAAGGGTATGGCGGGCTAAGATAAATACTTTTGTGAAGATTTTTGGTGACTGAGAAACATCATATCAAATGCTTTGTAAGTGGAAAGATGTGCTTGCACAAACAAATCCAGGGACATAAGTAAAATTAGAAGAAAGTCCACTGAAAGAGGGATTAGTAGAGTTCAAACGGTTTTTTTGGGCATTTGAACCTTGCATTGAAGGTTTCAAATATTGTAGACCCATTATTCAAATTGATGGCACCCATTTATATAGAAAGTATGAGGCGAAGCTCTTGATAGCAACATCAATCGATAGTAATGGACATGTCTTCCCGTTTGCATTTGCCATTGTAGCAAACGAATGAACAGATTCATGGGATTGGTTTATGAAAAAATTGTGCTCATGTGTAACTGATAGAACTGAGATTTGTGTGATATCTGACTGACATCATGGAATAAAAAGTGCAATGAAGCAACCTTCTAATGGTTGGTGCGAACCTCTTGGGCACCATAGGTATTGTCTGTGCCATGTCGCTAGAAATTTGAATACAAAGTTTAAGAACAAGGAATTAAAAGAATTAGTAGACAAGCAGGCAAACAACACCAACTCCGAAAGTTCAATGCATATCTAGATCATATCAAAACATTGAATCCTGAAGCTCATAGATGACTTTCCAAGATTGATAAGAAGAAATAGACACAAGCATACAATGAGGGTTATCTGTGACGCCCCGAAAATTATTTCATCTAGCCCATAACCCAATTGCATTTTTGCCCAAACTCTATGTGTTGCCTTGATATGTTTGGTGTTTGTTTGATGGTTGTTTAATGTTTGTATAGTTGATGCTTGATAATGTATATAAATATGTGTATCATAAATTGTATATGGGTCATGTTAAATTAAAGTATAATGCATATGTTATTATTTATGCATGAGCCCATTAAACCATGAATTGATATGGGTTAGGATTGATTGAATAAAAGGATAAATGAGAATGAAAATTTGGTGTATTAAATGGATTGAACATTTAAAATACATGAAAGCATGAGATTGGTTAAAGTACATGTGGTTGGTATGGGTAGTATGAGACCAACACATGTGAAGGTTGGTGCATGAAAGTGGACAAGTGTCCCATGCCCACTTCTAGAATCCAAGAATGTGCTAGAAAATGAGGTGAGTGGAGGAGAGAATCCAAGAATGTGCTAGAAAATGAGGTGAGTGGAGGAGAGAATCCAAGAATGTGCTAGAAAATGAGGTGAGTGGAGGAGGGAATCAAGGAAGTGCTAGAAAGAGGTGAGAGGAGAGAAAGGAAAGAAGAAGAGAAAGAAAAGAAGAGAAAGGAAAGAAGAAGAGAAAGAATGAGAGAGTTGCAGGAGGAAGATCCCTGCGACATTTTCATCAAAGAGGTGGATCTTGCGAATACATGGTCAGATTGAGCTCAAAATTTTTCAGCAAGTTCGTAGCTTATGGTTATTCATTCTGGACGGTGAAGATCTTGATCAGAGGTTTCTTCTAAGCGATCTAACCTCTCAAACAAAGCTGGTCGGAAAGTCTGGAATTCTCGCGCCGTTCCGCTCAAACTTATAGATCTCCTTAATCTACCGTTGGATGGATATAAAATTTGGGTATGTCATGTACAACTGATAGTTCTGCATTTTGAACGGTGGAGATCTTGATTTAGGGTTTCTTCTGAGAGATCTAACCTCTGAAACAAAGCTGGTCGGAGATTCTAGATTTCTCGTGGTGTTTCGCTCAAACTTATAGATCTCCTAAATCTACCGTTGGATGGATATCAAATTTGGTTATGTAGTTTATAAATTATATTTATATATTCTGAACGGTGGAGATGTGTATTTGTTTAGTATTTGGTGTGATATAGTCATCTGAGTTTGAGTATTTGCAGCAGGAAAGGAGAAATTGTCTGATTAGAGACTTGTTCATCAAATATACTTATCTTTTCCGTCCACCGTTGGATTGGGCTGATATTTGGACAGAAGGTTTGTATCTTCACATAATTCAATCTGTACGGTTGATTTTATGATTACATATCTCTGTTGGTATATTGTTACATCTGAACAGAATAGTAAATGAAGAATTGGTAGGGTTGCTTGTATTAGACCTTTCCAAATAGCTTGCATGTCAACTATGTTGACCTAGTTGCCATTGTTGATGAACCCATGATGGAAAATCAGTGATATACATGCCTGAACATGATGACCTAGTGTAAATCGACAATATGGCCTAAGTATGGAAAATTTCATATTTTAGGGCTTTTGATGCTTTTGGCCTAGAATCATTGAATTGATGCAACTTATGTTTAATTAAGCATGATTAGAGTTGATTATGCTACTGATTTGGTGGTTGTGACCATATCATGGGTTAGGCCTACTTGTGATCAAGTGACCCAATTTGGGCATGTTTATGCCTAAAGGAATTGAAAATCAGTATTTTGGATTAATAGAATGGTTTATGTATGAGAACTATGCATTAGAGGCCTAAGTCATGTGATTTGAGTTGAATGATGGGATTAGATGAGATTTAGGCCTATTGTTTATATGTGGGCTGATTTAGGGTTGATGTGTAATGTCTATGTGATTGAGCATAGAAATTGATGTATGGTAGGATATTGATGAATGTTTCAGGATCTTGATTTGGGTTGATTCGGTTTGGTGATCGTGTGTGGTTAAGTACTCTCGCGAGGCTTGGTTGTGAGTAGACTTCATTTATGATTATATCTTTTATGTCATCATATCACTTATATATTGTATGTTGAAAGCATGAATGTGTTCTAATGTTTTGAATGATGCATTGATTGGAGAAAACCTTATGACATTGGTTGGGCCCATCTATCTGGCTAATAGGGGGACTTAACATTGTCATAGGAGGGTTTTAAGAAAGGAAGAGATTGGGATCAACGGTACGGTGAAATAGACGTGCACTAGTAACCCAATGCATGTGGAATGTGGATCCAAATTGATAAGTTTTTACTTGCATCGAACTTATTATAAATGCTTGATATCTATATGTTATGAGCTTTTAATCATGCTACACATTGACATGCATACATGATATTTATTGATGAGTATTGATAGCATATTTGAATTCTATTCACTGGGCATCGTTGGCTCACCCTCATTTTTCTCTTTCAGGTCCTTCTGTCCCGAATAAGGGCAAATGAGTAGTTATATCTTGAGGGCCTTGCCTGTGAGAGAATCCAAAGCCTCGATGTGAGTTGAGAGGCATTTTGATTGAACTGTGTTTTAAATTATGAAGTATTATATTTTGGATTATGTAATTATAATACTTACCACATTGTAGTATGGGTGAGTTGGGACTTGTTGGATAGATCATGTGGGCATATGACGGTTTTTATTTGTACCCACAATTTTGGACTTTATGTGTATGTCAATTTTAATAGACTGTAGGGATTATGATTTTATTTATGGTTTATTTTTATGGATTATCTCTTGTCTTTGATGATTAATACGGTGGGTAGTTTTGTTTAATACCTTTTGATATTATGTCGTTGTTTGAGATAAGGCTCGTAGGGTCTCAACCACCTCACGGGAGTTGAGGAGTGGTCGGAGATGCCTACGCCGGGCGTCCCGCCCCGGCATTCTGCATGTCATTCCCTGCGGGGTTGGTGGTCCGGGGTGTAGGGTCGCCACATTATCGATATGGTTGGATGACTACAAACCTCGTAGGTATGATATTTATACATTATTTTCTCCTATTTGTTAGTTACTACAATATGAAAAATTCAAAACCTTTTTCTTTTACATCAATGTTGAGTGTTTCAATGGTGTGCTTAAAGGTGCTAGAATGTTGCCAATATGTGCTCTAGTTCAAATGACTTTTTATCGGTGCATTGCATACTTCGAATCAAGGAGAAAGGGAGGCTTTGAAACAAGGCCATACATATACTGCCCATGCAATGACGTTGCTCAATCGATGGCATGAAAAATCAAAGGGACATCATGTAACACTTATCGATCGGGTGCAATGAAAGTTTGAGGTGATGACTGGTCGTAGTGGGTTTTATATGAATAGGGGCAACCATAAGCAAGTTGTGAATCTCTCTAATAGGACATGCAATTGTCAGAAATGGTGGTGCTGCGGCATTCCTTGCTCGCATGTCCTTACTGTGTGCTCCTTTGCTAGAATTAATCATTGGAGTTACGTGGAAGAGTATTATCATTGGGATACTTTTATAAGATGCTACTCAGCCTCATTCAGAGGCATCCCACATGAAGACTATTGGCCATTGATGACATATCTTTCAGTACTTCGACCACCTACTCTCATGAAATGTAAAAACGAACTACCAGTTTCGAAGAGGATTAGAAATGAGATAGATTGACCCGAACCAAGTGAGAAGATTTTATGTGGACATTGTCATCAACGTGGATATAACAGGAGAAGATGTCCAAGCTTACGAGGAGAGCAATCTTCCTTGAACCCATAACATGTGCTAATTGTAACGTGAGATGTATTGTAAAGCTGCAATCACGTGCTCTTATGGGTGTGCACTGTAATGTTATAAACTTTATCTTTTATGTATATGCATTGTGAATTTCTAATGGATTTTTTGGCATGAGTATGTGTTATAATGTTGTTAAGCATTTCCTTTTTATGTGCATGTACTGTACATTTTATAATTATATAGAGGAATTTCGACTTTAATCAATTGTTAACTCATTGCATTTGCAACAAATATGGATCACGGTCTGTCTAATTGTCATTCATTCGATCATTGGAGTTTCGACTCGTCGTACCATTATACGAGTATGCATTGTGATTTTTTTCTGAGCATTGTGATTTTTTCCAGGTGGTGTGGATCCCGGTCCTTCGAATCCCGATCCATCTAATCCCGGTCCATCTAATCCTTTTGTCCCATTGTCTTGTATGTAATATAGATTTTCACTTTAAATATTTATGATGAAAAAAATAATTGTACACGCCTTGTAATATTTTCACTTGTCTTTACATATGGTATGGATCCGGGTCCGTTTGATCCTTCTATCCTATATATGTAGGATAGACATAGATCATCTATTGTGTGGAACGAGCTGATATGTTTTTCTTGGCAATATATTTTTGTTTATCAGTTCAATAAATGTCGTACTAGTCAATTTTGTTTAACTTTGATTGTATGTCCATTGTGATCTTAAACAACATGGACATCATATACGTGCTAGGCGTCGTGATGCATCCCTACACCGTAATATGCCTATCCATAGTATTCTCATTCAACCTCTACAACAATCGGGTTTCTATGGAGTGGTTTGAGTAGGGTTTATTACACTTGATTGGTAGCTGATTATTGTTGAACCACTTATCCCATGTCCCTTACAAGAATATGTCCCTATTATGAAAGATTTTGATGATTACAAAACTACATTTTGTTCATGATATTACTGCATATATGGCATATCTAATATTATTTGAAGGTATTAAAGATTCAATGATGCATGACGAACGTATTACTTGAAGACCATGATCGTTTGAAGATGTTTATTTGTATGATTAGATTATGATAGGTTGTAGGACCTTCTATGCAATGTGATTTAGCAATATGCATGCGTGCATGTTTTAATCGATTGGTTGCATGTTTGATTTAATCTGGTTACTTTATGTTTTATCGTGCTTTAATCGAGATATCAAAAACCACTTTTATAAAGTCTTTTAGGACGCTAATGTTTTAGCAGCGCCTTCTTGAACTTGATAAGTTAGGATGCTGATAAAATGTTAGGACGCTCAAGGTTGAGTTGAACTATTTAATAAGGACGCTTACTAGTTAGTAGTGACCTTTTTTTTATCAACCTTTGAAAATGTTAGGACGCTGACTTAGTTTCAGCTCGTTGAAAGATTTTTTTTTTATCTTTAAGTGATTTCTATCTTTAAGGACGCTGATAAGTTATAAGTTGAATGAATTATCAGGACGCTACTTGTGTAGGAGCGCCTTCATCTTTAGAATAAACTTAAGTAACTTTCAGGACGCTCACCGTCCATCAGCGCGCTTAAACATTATTTTAAAACTGCTTTAATAGTTCAGGATGCTTACTCTTGAGCAACGCCCTCATATGTTTTGCGTTTTTAAAATAAAATAGGATGCTTACTGCGAAGTAGTGCCCTCATGCTTTAAGTCGTTTAATTGTCAAAGCAAGTCAGCACGCTTACTACTTAGTAGTGCCCTCACTTCATTGTTTAGTAGGACACTGATGTTCTATGAGCGCCCTCAAAGAACAAAATGACAGAAAATATATTTTTGCTGTTCTGACATTACTGCCATTTCTGTTAACCTTTTTCAGAAACGTATGAATACTTTCAGAACTTTTCAGAATCGTACAACAACTTTTCAGAACTTTTTTAAACGTTCTAAAACTTTGTCAGAACATTCCTCTTTCATGAAATGATCAGATGATTCAGGTGCTATCGTCGTAATATGCATTAAGATGAGGCGATCCATTTCTGGAAAGAATGTTAACGTTATATTCGAAATAACTTAGAGCGTCAAAAATACCAAGTCCATTGCGCCTCTGTTATTCCGATATATACGTGCTGCCTCAAAGGAGAAAAAACTAACTAATGAAATACGAAACCAATATTCATTCAAAACGTATTGACAATTTTCGTTTGCTCCAAAACACTTTTTGAAAGTTCGTCTTCTTTCACTTGTGCTTGATCTTATAATCTTTTGAAAGAAAAACTTCAAGTCTTCTGGGTTGATCGATCTTCTTCTTCATTATTTCAAAAATCCGTTAACGAAGACAAAAACTATTTGAACCTGTTTTCAGCATAAACTTCATCATACATATTTTGCTGAATCTATGGCAACAGAAAGTTCAATCCAAAGCGTTGTAAGTATCACTTTGATTCTGAGTAAAAGAAATCATATCTCATTATGTAATCAGATTGTAGTGACGGGTAAGTCACTTAGTTAGAGCAAGTGTTGCCCAAAGTTGTAAGTAGCCTTCTCACACCAGTAAGTTGAGAAATGGTAGTTCTCACACTCGTAAGTTGAGAAATTGTTTTGGTTTGATCTTCACCAGTAAGAAGGTCCATAGAAGAGTTTGAACAAATCCTAGCTGAGGAGGTTAGGTAGTGGATGTAGGTGCGACCGAACCACTATAAATTTTGCTTGCATTGTCCCATTTACATTTACTGTATCTCATTGCTATACTTTGTTTAATCTGCTTTCATTATTCTGCACAATTTAAAGAAAGGTTAAAATCTGCTAAGTGTCCAGTTTACCCCCCCTCTTGGACATATCTAGGCCAACAATTGGTATCAGAGCAGGTTAACCATCAAAGTATCTAACCATCTTTGATTGAGTATGGCAGGACAAAACGAAAGAAACACTTATTTCTTAGGTGAAGGAAACTCCACCAACCGACCACCACTGTTCAAGGAAGAAAACTATCCACACTTGAAAACTGAGATTAGGCATTACCTTAAAGCCCAAGATCTAGAGATGTGGGATGTTGTGACACACGGATGTCCAACGCCTACTAAAATAGTTGATGGTGCTACTGTCCCAAAGGATATAGACGAATGGAGTGCTAAAGAAAAGAAAAGAGAACTATTGATTAACCAAGCTGTAAACATTTTGTTTTGCAGTTTATCAGTCGAAGAGTTCAATAGAGTTAGTGCGTGTGAAACCGCTAAGAAAATCTGGAACAAGTTAGAGGTCACCCACGGAGGAACTTTGCAACTTAAAAAGGGAAAGCTCCAACTATTAGTTGAAAAATATGAAACCTATAGGATGAAGGAAACTGATTCGATAGCTGAAGCTATTGCTCGGTTTACAACAAACATCAATGAGATGAAGAACCTAGGAAAAATCTATGACCAAGAAGAAGCTGTTAGAAAATTTCTAAGAGGTCTACCTAGAGCATGGGAACCCAAGGCCACAACCATAGAAGAAGCCAATAATCTGGTTGAATATACTTTTTGATGAACTGTGTGGTTCATTAATGGTTCATGAAATGAAGCTAAAAGAGACAATGTGTCCGGTCAAGATTGAGGAAAAAGAAAAGAAATCAATTGCCCTCAATGCTGAAACTTGTTTTGAAAATGATTCAGACTTAGAAGATGACATGACTATATTATCCAGAAAGTTCAATAAGTTACTTAGGAGAAATAGTAAGAATAACTCTTACTCAAGGTTTCACAAAGGAAATAAACCCGAGTCTAAACCTGTAGAGTTAATATGTTACGGTTGTAACAAAGCATGTCATATAAAGAGTGAATGCCCCATAAAATATAAGAAGAATACAAACTCTTACAGAAAAGACAAGAAAGTTCTCAAAGCCACATGGGATGATTCAAGCTCAAGCGAAGATGAAGTGGATTCAGATCACATGGCTGCATTATTCTTAATGGCAAGCACAGAGGTAAAAACTAAACCTACTCACAAATCGCATGAGTTCAACATTTATATTCAGGAGCTTAAGTCAAAACTTAGTAAAGAGATTAGGAAGAATGAAAAACTTAAGCATAGTCTTGAAGAAGCTCTTGAGGAAATTGAATTCCAACAAGAAGAGCTAGATGGATTGTCTCTAGATAATGAACAACTTAAGAAAGTTGTTGAAAAATTGAAAAATGAAAATGAAACTCTTAGAAAAGAAACGGAAGACCTGCAATGCACAATAATTAAATTCACAAATGGTCAAAAGATATTTGACATGATGTTAGGATCACAAAAATGTGCATTCGACAAGACTGGACTAGGCTACACTCATGGGTCTAAACAAAAGGAGTATGACACCGTACTGACCAAGAGACCAAAATGCAACTAATGTCACAGGGAAGGTCATACAATACTCAGATGCAATGTCTTACGTAGAAAGAAAAGAAAATATGCATGGATTGGAAAACCTGTTCTTACTGATGCTAATATGCATGGACCCAAATAAGCATGGGTACCAAAGTCAAAATATTTTATGTTGTGTAGATATGCAAAAACGAAGATGTATGGTATCTAGACAACAGCTGTTCCAGGCACATGTCTGGAGATAGATCTAACTTTCTAAGCCTTGAAAAGAAGAAAGAAGGAAGGTTACCTTTGGAGTCGATAACAAAGATGATATTGAAGGCATTGGAACTATTGGTAACAATTCTCTGTCCATATTTGATGTATTTTATGTTAAAGGGCTGAAGCATAATCTCTTGAGCATAAGTCAATTATGTGACAAGGGTTATGACATTTCATTTGAGGCAAATAGATGTATTGTCAAACATGCTGATAAAACTGTTGCATTCATGGTATCTAGAATTAAGAATGTGTATTGAACAAACTTCAATGACATGAAGAAACAAAATCTAACATGTTTAAGTGCTACCTCTGGTAATGATGCATGACTATGGTATCAGAGATTAGCTCATATTAATATGGAAAACATATCTAGGATTGTTAAACATGATCTGGCCACGGGAATTCTGAAAGGAACTTACTCAAATGACAAGGTTTGTGAACCATGTCAACTTGACAAGCACACCAGATCATCATTTAAGAGCAAGAGGCATTAATCAACCTTTAGAGCTTTCGAACTGATTCACATGGATCTTTTCGGACCAATCAAAACCCACAACTTAGGTGGTAAATCATGTGTTTGTGATTGTTGATGACTTTACTCGATTTACATGAGTATTTCTATTAGCTCATAAATTTCATGCTTGTGAAACATTTATAAAATTATGTAAAAGAGTCGAAAATGAAAAATGGTACAAAATCAACAAAATTAGGAGTGATAGAGGTGGTGAATTTGTCAATAAAAATCTCAAAGAATTTTGTAACAATCAAGGTTACACTCACCATCTATCAGCCCCTAGGACACCACAACAAAATGGTGTAGTTGAAAGAAAGAACAGAACTCTGCAGGAGATGTGTAGAACAATGCTCAATGAGTATAACACTACAAATTATTTTTGGGTGAAGCTATAAACACTGCCTGCTATGTGATGAACCGAGTTCTGATTAAATTTTTTTTGAATAAAACTCCATATGAACTATGAAAGGGTAAAGCACCTAACATCAGTTACTTTCGAGTATTCAGATGTAAATGATTTTGTGGCGACCCCGCACCCCGGACCACCAACCCCGCAAGGAATGACGTGCGAAATGCCAGTGCGAGACGCCCGGTGTAGGCATCTCCAACCACTCCTCAACCCCTGCGAGGTGATTAAGACCCTACGAGCCTTATCCCAAACAACGACATAATATAAAAAGGTACTAAACGAAACTACCAACCGTATTAATCATCCAAGACAAGAGAAAATCCATAAAAATGAGCCATAAATAAAATCATAATCCATACAGTCCATCAAGATGGACATACACATAAAGTCCAAAACTATGGGTACAAAAAAAATCATCATATGCCCACATGGTCTATCTAACAAGTCCCAACTCACCTATACTACAATGTGGTAAGTGTTATAATTACATAGTCCAAATATAATACATCATAATTTAAAACACAGTTCAATCAAAATGCCTATCAACTCACATCGAGGCCTTGGATTCTCTCGCCGGCAAGGCCTTCAAGATATGACTACTCCTTTGCCCTTATTCGGGACAGAAGGACCTGAAAGAGGAAAATGAGGATGAGCCAATGGTGCCCAGTGAATAGAATTCAAATATGCTATCAATACTCATCAATAAATATCATGTATGCATGTCAATGTGTAGCATGATTAAAAGCTCATAACATATAGATATCAAGCATTTATAATAAGTTTGATGCAAGTAAAAACAAATCAATTTGGATCCACATTCCACATGCATTGGGGTTACTAGTGCACGCCTATTTCACCGTACCTTTCTCATCCCCAATCATGTTGATTTGAGGTTACTAGTGCACGTCTATTTAATCATACTGTTCTCATCCCCAAATATTTCCTTTCTAAAACCCTCCTATGATATGGTTAAGTCTCCCTATTAGCCAGATAGATGGGCCCAACCAAAGTCATAAGGTTTTCTCAAATCAGTGCATCATTCAAAACATTAGAACACATTCATGCTTTCAACATATATATAAGTGATATGATGACATAAAAGATACAATCATAAATGAAGTCTACTCACAACAAAGCCTCGTGAGAGTATCTAACCACACACGGACACCAAACCGAATCAACCCAATTAAGGTCCTGAAACATTCATCAATATCCAACCATACATCAATTTTTATGCTCAATCACATATACATTACACATCAACCCTCAATCAGCCCACTTATAGATAATAGGCCTAAATCCCATCTAATCCCATCATTCAACTCAAATCACATGACTTAGGCCTCTAATGCATAGTTCTCATTCATAAACCATTCAATTAATAAAAAATATTGATTTTCAATTCCTTAGTCATAAACATGCCCAAATTGGGCCATTTGATCACAAGTAGGCCTAACCCATGATTTGGTCACAACCACCAAATCAGTAGCATAATCAACCCTAATCATGCTTAATTAGATATAAATTGCATCAATTCAATGATTCTAGGCCAAAAGCATCAAAAGCCCTAAAATATAAAAATTTCCATACTTCTGTCATATTGCCGATTTACACTAGGTCACCATGTTCAGCCATGTATATCACTGATTTTGCATCATGGGTTCATCAACAAATGGCAACTAGGTCAACATAGTTGACATGCAAGCTATTTGGAAAGGTCTAAGTTCATATTCTAAATCTAGGTCTAATACAAACAACCTTAGCAATTTTCCATTTAATATTCTGTTCAGATGTATCAAGCTGCCAACATAAATATTTAATCACAAAATCAACCGTACAGATTGAAGTATGTTAAGAAGCAAACCTTTTGTCCAAAAATCAGCTCAATCCAACGGTGGACCGAAAAATCGAATGAAGAATACAAGGAAGTGCATAAGAATGAAGAATAAACAAGAAGGAAAAAATGGAAAAATACTGTTCTGGGCGATGCAACGCCAAAAACGTGAAAAAATTAGTATTAAATTTTGCCTCAGAGCGTTGCAGCGTTATCCCCTCGAGTTTTGTAGCGCTACCGCAAATTTCTGTATTTTTCGGCTTTGTGTTTGGGCAATTTTGGAATTCAAATCTTTTGCGAAGTAGGGTATATTATATATCAATGTTTAGGGTTTTTCGTGGGGAATCGATTGGAGAAGGAAGGAATATGGAAAGGTTTCTGTGGAAACAGAGATTGGCTTCGAAAGTTAGGCGGATCAAGGATCTATAGTATTTCTAGCACATTATATAGAGGATTTTGATGTTTTCTATCTCATTTTGTATTTTCTTCTCCATCATTATGAACTAACTTCTATTTTCTAGAAAAGAGATGGATCCTAACTTGAATATTATGGTTTAATTTTAGATTTAGTTTATTATCAATGACATTTCTATAGTTTATTCACGATTTCATATACTTAATGCTTTCGGTTTCTTGATCACAAATTGAATGAAGTTAGACTTGGAAGGCGGCACTCGAGAGAGGGTTTTCTAGGTTGGAAAAGGGGGATTATGACATGAAATTATTGTAGAATCGAGAGGTTTACAAAGTTTTATGAAGTTGTAGGAAAATCACGGAATTTAATGGGTTGTTTAGAATTTAGGTTTTATCGAGAGATCGAACCTTGTTTTTAATAATACGTTCTAATTCGGCACTCGAGAGAGGGAATTAGAGACGCAAGGGTTTTGACTTATAAATTAGGAAATTGATTTGATAATAAGCATGTTTAAATTACATAATTGAAAGTTAGGTGAAATTAATTCTCTAGACATTTCTCATATATTAAATTTTCTTTATATTTTCTTGCTTATATTTAAACTCTAATTTTTAACACTTTTATTCTAGTGATATCTTCTATTGTTCGTCTAAATAAAGTTTTAAATATGTGAATTGGTAATTAAGAGAAAGTAATAATTCCTTGTGGATATGATAACCCACTCACCATGGGTATTATAACTTGATAATTCGTGCACTTGCGAATCTAAATTTATTGCATCACCCGTGGTGGCCTTAAACAACTTAAGTTAGAAATAAAAGCTTTACGTAGTTTTAAAATTTGGCGGGGGGTCAAAATTTCACCTAGAGTTCGGTGCCGGGTACTGTCTCTTAGAACAACTGAGGGGCACTTATTGGGACGTGCTGGGAGTTGTTGGATGAAAAAATTCTCGCTGAATAGCCCTTGGTGGCCTTAAACAACTTAAGTTAGAAATAAAACCTTTACGTAGTTTTAAAATTTGGTGGTCCGGCGAGGGGTATGACCGTCTAGGACAATTGGAGAGCACTTATTGGGACGTGCTGGAACGTACTGGAAGAGGTTGGATGAAAATATTTCCAACGGATAGCCCGCGGTGGGCTTGGTGGCCTTAATAAAAATGAGATTTTTTTTTTCTTTTAATAACAATTTTTTTTTTTACTTTTTTTTTTTTTTGGAAATTTTTGAATATGACGCTTATTCATGAGGCGACATGCATGTTTTAAAAAAATTTGTTATGCCACCCCTTGACATGGTTAATTTTTTGTTTTTGTTTTATGCCTGAATGGGAGGCATACCAAGAAAAAGAAATTGTGCATGCTTAAGTTAAAACAAAATTGTTTTATGTTTCAATTGAGTGACACTTATTTAGCTCCAAAACAAAGAAAGAAATGGGCTGGACAACTTTTAGACAGCTTGGCACTAAGGTGGCGTCAAAAGTTGCTTAGATGTTAATATAGGTTTTTTTTTTTTTGCCTATTTTAAGATATATATATATATAAATCAGGTCTATTTTTATCAAAAACTCCATTTGTAACGGCTTTTCTGGGAGTGCATTTAGGCGGACCCAGTAGGGTCTGCTTGAAGCAGGCCCTGCGCTGCGCGTGGCGCATGGTTCTACTTTTTTATTTTTATTTTTCTATTTAAATTTTTGAAAAAATGAACGAATTTCTCTCCTCTCCATGAATCTTATCTTTTATTTTTTAAGACTTTTCTAATTATGTTTGTATTATTTTTTTTACCAACATCAAATCCGCATCAGGTTTATAATTTGAAATTTAAATTTCTTGGGTTATTAAACAAAGTTAAAAAAACCAAAAGGAAAAATTAAAACTTTACGTGAGAGGCGCACTGACATGTGCACGACTCTCATATGGAGCACGACTTTCACAAAAGATTTTTATTTTTTGAAAAATGTTAATCTAATTAAAAAATTGTAATCATGTGTATAATCATACCCTTATTCATTAGAGCTTTTATCAAACAAATAAAACTATATATAATAAATAATTAAATGAATATGAGTAGTTATATTTTTTCATCAAATTTGAATTTGCCAATAAATTTAAATTTTAAAAGCCACACTTCATGCATGAGTATATCTCCCATGCAAGATTTTAACTATTATTAATTTCTTTATAATTTTAATTAAAGTAATTAAGATTAATATAAATTAAAATGATAACCCTAAATATTAAACCCATAAATTTAAATTTTAAACTCTAAATTCTAAATTTTTATTAAAAGTAGAAGAGAAAAAGTGATGAAAATATTTTTGAATAAAGATTTTAAAATTAATTGTTGACACATATTTTGAAAAAAAACCAAAAACCAACCCAGAAAAACATTGAACAAAAAAATGATCAAAATATGTTATTTAAAAAATTAATTAAAAAATTTTAAATTGCATTTGGGAAACTGTGCATTCATGCAACCACGATTGTGCAAACGTGTAGGGTCTCGTTTTTGTGAACCCTACAAGGTCTCCCAAAATGCACTCCTTTTTTTGTGGCTCCAAAGATGCCATAGAAAAACTAAACATGGCCTCAAAAGTAATTACCCTTTGGCAGTTGTTTCACTTGTGCTGCCAAAAAAAAAAAAACAAAAAAACAAAAGAACAAACAAAAGGTGTGTGTGTGCAGTGAATAGCTTGCATGCCGCTACAAATACATATTAGCCCTGTTTGGAAGTGTTTTTTTAAAAATATTTTTTTGAGAAGTGCTTCCTAAAAAAGTGCTTTTGAAAAAAGTTAGTCTTATCTAGCTTCTTTCAAAAATAGAAAATTGTTGTAAACAAAATCAAAATAATCCAAGAATGCTCAAAGAAAAATACTAAATTTCATTCTCCATTTTCTATCATTTCTCCAACATTTTTACAACTCATTTCTTCATCTTTTCTCCATTTCTCTTTCTCTTCTCATTTTCTCCACACCATTTCTTACAACTTCTCTCCGTGAACTCTCCTATATTTATAAGAAAAGATTTACATCAAAAGATCACCAACTCACATAATGGTAACTATGCTGTCACATGATGTTTACCTATGCTCTCACATGAATAGACAACTATGCTATCACATGATTCATGTGGGATACGTATACATACATATTTATACGACTTGGATACATGTACCACTTGAATGCATACACTACTTGAGATGTGTGTATAGTATATGTAATTACTATTTGGATATTCAACATATTTATAACACTCCCCCTTTGAATATCCATCATTGTAGAATATGTCTCGTTAAAACCTTACTAGAGAAAACCCAGTAGGAAAAAGTTTAGTGAAAGAAAAAGAGTGCAATATTCTATTGGAGTCTTATATTGTTAGGACTGCCTCGTTAAAAACCTTGCTAGGAAAACCAAATAGGACAAAACCATAGCGAAGGAAAAAAGAGTATAGTGCACTAAACAATAACTCCTTAATTCTCCCCCTCAAGATTACATGGGGGAATTTAGTTATGTTTCTCTGCCTGTAATATTTTTGAGTTGATGCATCTTAATATTGTATATAATCTTCTTTGTAATTGGCAAAACTTTGATAAATAAGTTGCTCGATTTTATTTGTCAGTCTTCTGAAGCTCATGTGTGAAGAAAACTTTTTGTGAAATATATCTGGCTTTGTTGGCTTCAATATAAGCTTTTTATTACTGTGCAATACATGCTCCATGATCTTCTTATAACATTGTAAGAAAGTCTATGATTGAATGTCATTCATGTGATCCATACACATTTTTTGACTTGCTTTAAGAGTTGCGATACTTTTCTGGATGATTTGAAGATGTAGCTACTATTGTTTGCTTCATAGATCTCCTTGATATGACAATATCACTATAAGTGAAATTGTGCTTGGGATCGAGCATGGTGGGGGTTTGACAAATATTCAACATTTGCATATTCAACCAATTTTAGCTTTATCTTTCTTGAATAAGATATACTTGTATCACTTGCTTTCTTGGAGGTAACATAATGCATTCTTAACACCATTTTAATATGATGTAGAACTATATCCTACAAGCATGTTAACAGAGAACAATTTTTGGTTTTGTATATAAGAGTATTTATTGCATCTAGGCATTGTACTTTAGGACTAGTTAGCTCTTAATTATTTTAATGAAGATGAATATCATCTTTATTCACTTTTCAGTGATCTCACAATATTGGGGAGTCTAATGGATATTCTTTGTCTAGATGAAATTTCTTCAATAAATTTCTTAATATATTTGATAAATGGACAAGAATCCCACTTGAAAAATTTCCGATCTGCAGGCCGAGACAAAAATTCAATTTTTCAAGATCTTTCATCTTAAATTTTCTCTTGATAAATATATTATAATAAACTTTTTAGGAGTCTTAACCTCTGCAACAATAAATAGATATATAAAGTGAATAAAGTGCAAATGCAAATTGTTAGAATGCTCGCTCATAGCAATTATGAATATATATGCATATTGATCAATATGAATATTAATGCAGGACTTACTTCAGGCCTTTTAGATCTTTTAGGGATCATCATTTTGAAGCTGCAAGTATAACTCAAATCCTTTAGAGATTTTTAACGAATAACATAATTATCCATGGATTAATATATTTCTTCATGTATATTTAACATGATTTACCTCTTTAGGTATTAGAACTTCTGGTTCAGATAGCTCTCAAATTTTCAACGAGTTTTGCTATATTTGATCTTGCTCCTTTCTACTTTTTCAATGTCGACATTCTTATATGGTTTTGGATCCCATAATATCAAAAGCACACTTTAAAATATTATGAGGAGCAATATTATTTCATTCTATAGTTTTCAAATATGAATGAATTTAAATATAAACAGATTGAGAATTTATTCTTCAATTCATATCTCTTCAGGAGATTCTCATCTCTTCAGGGTGTGTTTATTTCTCAATCTATATCTCTTTAGAGATACTTGTATACCTTTTATGGTATATTTATTTGTTAATCCATTCTTGTTTTGAAATGCTTATATATTTATCAATCATTTGTATATACCTTCTTCTTTTAGGAAGTTGTGTACTTTGATTTGACCGGTCAACCACACTTCAGGTATGTCATTTGTAAATTGTCCTTCATGGACTAAAGATGAATATATAAGTTAACTGATTTGAAAATTCTTTTGCATATAATTGATCATGTGAATTTATCATTTACTTTAACTTATCATTTGAACTTTTAGTTCACATTAGTTTATAACATATGTTGTCTGTCAAGCAATTTTACATGTCATTCTTTTGACATTTTTCTTTTCTCCCTCTAATGATGGGAGGATTGCCTTGCACCATCTTGTATTGCATTCTAGCAATTTTGCGCACCATTCTTCTAGAATTAGCTATTTCTCCCCCTAATGGTGAGAAAATTGCTCTATATTGAGCAAAAATATTGATGATCAACATAGTTTAGTTTGTATAGTATGTCATTTTGTACAGTAATCATTGTTATTTACTTTGTACAACATACCATAATTGTTATACTCTTAATGACTTGTGACACATTTTTGTGTCACAAATATTATATTTATTGGTGATGAATTTTTCAAATAGAATATAGACCAATTGTCGTATCGACATAATTTTCGTCGTTGTTGATGTCATCAATCTTGACATATTACATGTGCAACCGCACTTGTGCTTCTATAATTTCTTTATTTAAACAGAACGGTGAAAGAATAAGGGCTCATTGCTACGACACAATTTGTGATAGTCAAAGTAAAATGGATTCGTTAACTGGTGCCAGGAGGGAAGAGAGAATGTTCTAATCCCAACACCGATTTGCCGGCAACCATTATTATATCGAGTTCCCATTTAGAGAAAGCTAAGAAAAAGAAATTGATTCAGCGACCTCCCATAGCAAAACGTCCTCGTAAGGTCCTAAAGTTGATTCTTCCTCTGCTGCGATCAGATCTTCTAGTCAGACCGATGCAGTCAAATCTTCAAATAAGGAAGATGACATGAAATCTTCGTCTGGTTTCACTGTGCTAAACTATGATGATCATACTATTGGTATTCGTGAAGCTAAGGTGGAAAAATATTTATCTCTGTTTCCTAAGGAATGTTCACTTAAAGCTTTGTCCCAACTTTTCAAGGTAATTATTTTATTTTATTTTATTTTTTATTTTTATTTTTTGAACTAAAATTTATTTTTCCTCTTTTCTATGGAACTTTTATATACCATTCCCTTTCCTTAGAGTTACAAAATTTGGCACAACTCAGACAGACGGTTATCTATCTCGAAAAAGAGCTAAAGACCTTGGCTGAACAAGTTAATGATAGAGATAATAAAATAACAATTATGAAATATTTGATGAAGTCTTTAACTGAAGAAAACGAGAGATTAAAGTAAGAGACTGTCGTTCTTCATTAGAAGACTAGTGATTTGCAGCGAGAGATTGTAGAGTTAAGGCAGGAAAACGTTGCCCTACAATAAGAAGGTATCGGTCTAGGAGATTCTTTTGACTGTGTCGGAGGATAACATAGAGCTCCATGAGGAGCGAGATCAACTTTTGATTCAACTGGCTTCAAGTTCTGTGGGCAAGTCAGATCACTAGAACTCAATGTATTCCTTATTATTTATCAATAATATATTTATTTATGTTGATATGGATTTACATAGTTGTGATTCACACTTAGTCATACTTATATACAACTAATATTAGCAACCCAAACCCCCAAAGTCCGTGCCAAAAATTGTCAAATACATACTCTGGCAAATATTTTCTGGATACATGTTGTACTTTGACCCAAATAATCGGGCTACCGATCATGACCCAAAGCACCATTAATGTGCTTGTTTGTTGTTGTGTCCAAGGCCACGCGTATACCTCACGGATTTCCATAAGCGGTCTTCCTCCTTCCTCTAAGATTCGTCGCTCCACCCCATGATTATACAAATTATCTATTAGAATATTTATTAGAGGATCCATCACCATTGGATCCATTACTCTTCTAGCGAACACATCTTCTAGATGTGATTGGTGGTCACCTTCCGTTCCTTGGGTATCAGATCGATTTTGCGCCATTGCCTACACGAACTTCCCTCTTTTGCTTTGAGATGCAAAATGATGAGGGTTAAAGTTGTTTATAAAGTTATTAACTTAATGCACTATTTCTAATTGAATGATTAGAGTTTGCCTAATTGTCAGCCATCCGTCGGCAACTTTCAATCTTATTGGATAATCATTCCAATAATTGAATTTTCAATACTGTTACGAATACACTTCATATTACTATTGTGATCATCTAACTTTATACTAATACTTTTTCTAAAAGTATCTCAAAACTTTGCGCAATTATAAGATAGGCATATAAATAAATGCAACTTGGCCAAATGATGTCATTATTTAAAGTATCATTCAAGTCCCAGAGACTTGGCAAGTTGTGCCAAAATATAAATATATTGTGTCAAAGAACTTCTAGTTCTTGATCACAACATCCTTTCAATTAACCTCATAATTTCATAATAAGCCAATAATTCTAGTAATAAGCCTTTCTAAATATTTCCAAGCAATATAAACATATTATTTGAATATATGATACCTGTCATTTTAGATATCTTTAAAATCAACCAAGATCTTCTGGATCTGATATATTATAAGGAATTACAAATATGAAAATTTTGTTTCATTTGACAACATAATATTCACTCTTCTAGAGCCATGAATATATTTTTAATTTAACCTCTTTTTCTTTATTGCGGCATGATAGATTAATCATATGTTTGATATACAATAGGTACATCACAAATTCTCTTCATTCCACACTTAAAGCAAACATATAGATAAATATTTATCTTGTGCTACAATAGGATTACTCCACTTCTGGTGGAACGAAATAGATTTTTTTCAATTATATGGTTGTAACCATATTTCAAACCATCATGATTCTCATAATAATTTTAATTATGACTTATGTTATATTCATTGTCTCATCCATGACCATGGTCTTTGTTACAGGTCATATTCATGATCATTAAAGTAGCATTAACTTCCGAGAATGGTATAAAATTTAAGTGGATGAGCATAGTGATTTTCATCACAAATTTTTTTGAGAAGATTTTAACAGTCTTTGTATTGCTACTTGAAGAAAACATGCAAGATAATTTATCTTCTCAAATATGTCTTCTTCAAATATATAATTTATCTCATGAAACTTTAACATTGCAACATCAGGTGCAATTAGTCAATTGGTCATAATAAACTTCTGGTTCGTATGATTGTAATATTGCAACTTCAGATGCAATTAATTGAGATGAATCTTTAAATAAAAGGTTATGAGTTTTTGTCATGAGATGTCCATAAACTTCAGGTTATGCCTTCTTGTCCATAGTTCAAAATATTAAATCATCAAAAATAATTAAATAATTAAAATAAATAATTATTCAACAATAAAAGGAAATGTAAAATAAAAAATTAGTATAATAATGCATCATAATAAAAGAAAAAGTTAGTGTCACTGTTAGTGTTATTGTCAATGTTAGTATAATAATGCATCACAATAAAATAAAATGTTAGTGTCAACGTTAATGTTAGTAATGCATCATAATAAAATAAAATGTTAGTGTTAATGCATTATATTAGCTTCAGGCTAATTTACAAATCTACAAATATGTGGGTCCCGTGGACAAAACTCATGTGATTTCACCTAAAAATTTATAATGATGTTAGAGTATATAAATTATATGTTACATTAGATGTTAGAGAAATAAATAAATAAATAAAATTATAACCTAACTTCTGGTTATGAAAAATATAGCTCTTGGCTAGAAAATTATTTCTTAATATATAGTTTCAAGCTATAAATTTTTCTACATAACTTCAGGTTACGTAAACAAAATATCAATATAGTTTTATGCTATATGATGTTTTCTACATATCTTCAGGCTATGAAATCAAAATTAAAATAAAAACTGCCGTGTAACTGGAAATACATTAAATAAATGGACATGATTAAAATTCATGAAATTTTACCTCAATATACCTTTTATGATTGACCTCCTTGATTGAGCAGAGCCTTCGTGCTGAAAAAGTGTTGTAAACTGAGTCAAAATAATCAAAGAATGCTCAAAGAAAAATGCTAGATTTCATTTTCCATTTTCTATCATTTCTCCAACATTTTTACAACTCATTTTTTCATCTTTTCTCAATTTCTCTTTCACTTCTCATTTTCTCTACACCATTTCTTGTAACTTCTCTTCATGATCTCTCCCATATTTATAAGGAGAGATTTACATCAAAAGATCACCAACTCACATGATGGTAACTATGCTCTCACATGATGGATAATTGTGCTCTTACATAATTCATGTGAGATACGTATAAATACATATTTATACAACTTGGATACATATACCACTTGAATACATATACTACTTTAGATATGTGTACAGTACATGTAATTACTATTTAGATATTCAACATATTTATAACAAAAATTATTTTTTTCCACTGCAATTTGGTTAAAAGTAGGTGTTGCCAAACATTCCAAAAATATTTTTGCTCCCAAAGCACTTTGAAAAAGCTCTCCAAAATGAGCCCATTATATAGCGGCCAACTTAACCAGCACAAAAGGATACCTATTGTGGTGGTTTTTTATCCTTCACAAATAACCCTTGTTACCGCAAAAGCTAGGTTATTTGTTTAGTGGCAGCATTTGAAGCCACCACAAATAAATTTTTTCTTATTGAACTTTTGTGACACTGTTAGAGCCCTGCCACAAAGTTAAAAAAAACATTTTTATTTTTATTTGTATTTATATAGTATCAACATACCACAAGTGGTAGCTTGACTACTAGGCAATTGGCTTGGGAATCAATAGTCACAGTCTCAAGTCCCACTATGTTACTCGTAATCCAATTCCCTATAATATGGGTTGCATTCTTTATGGAGACTAGTCAAGGTGGGCATAAGCTGACTCCAACACTTCACGATTATAAAAAAACAAAAATACAAAAAAGTTGTAAAGACGTGGGCTAGAAAATCAAAATATACAATATGAAAAATACTTGATACTAAAAGCTTTTCGATGAAACAACTGGTTCAAGTAAGTAGAATTTACTATCTAAGCAAATGTTCATTTTATCTGCAAGATAACTCAAACCACTTTCTATCATTAATTGGCATAATAAGATTTATTATAAAAAAATTGTTATCAACAAAGTTCAAGCATCTTGTCATAATTTTTTTGCAAAACCTCATCGTAAGCGTGTCAACGTGTTCGTTTGGCCAAAAGCGTGAAACTGAACTGAATTGATGCATTCGGTTTGGTTCGATTTGGTTTTTAACATGTTCGATTTGGGTTGCATGTTGAGAATTTGAAAATTATACTAACCCAAATCGAACTGATCAAGGTTAAAATCGTAATTTATGTTAAATATATTGTAATATGTACTTATTACATAATTTCAAGTATAGTTGATGATAGTAAAATTATTTATTTTTATTAATTTATATTTAAAATAAATATTATTATAGGTTAAATATCTAAATCGATTAACCCAAACCGAACCAAACTGACTTCATTTGTTCGGTTTGGTTTAGTGTTCAGTTCGGTTTCAGTTTGAGCACTAAATCGACCTAAACCGAATTGATGACACCCTTACCTCCTCGATATTTGTGATATCTAAAAAAATTATGTAACTTATCAGCACTTCATCATAAATTGCAATTCATAACAAATTTCATCATGCTTCAATTCATCATCCATTCATCCAAATAATCTTCTAATACACATTCATATACACAAGCATATTCATTTATCCATATTCATATATCCATTAAACATTCATGGTTTGTTTCAAAATGAATTCACATCGAGTATAGCAATACTACAAGACACGACTTTTAGAGACAAAATTTTTTGTTACTAAAAATCACAAATTCGTCGCTAATGATATTATACGATGAAAAGAAAATGGTTCATTATTTGTTATAGTATCCCGTCACAAAATCTCAATAGTGATGGTCAATGATAAGTTGTTTTCTAACTGGTTATTTCGTAGGGATATTAGTTATAATTGAGTATATTAGGACTATTTTATGATTTATGTACTCATTATTGGCTTTATTTTCTGGGGTTAAAAGATTGGGTTCAAATGGATGAAAGTTTGGAAGTGGTGGTAAAAACCAATGCGTGGAGGCCTAGGCTTGGATAGTGGAGGCTGGGGCTTCGGGAAGAAGAAAAACAAGGTGATGATTTCCAGCACGTGGAAGCTGGGGCGCCCAAAGTGGAGGCTGGGACGCCCAAAGTGGAGGCCGAGGCGTAGAGAGTTGTAGTCCTATTAGGACTTGTATTTCCTTTGTGCGATTTTAGTGGTTTTTCTTTCCTTTTTGTCGATCCATTATAAAAATAAGTTAGGGAGTTTTAAAGAGGATTATTCATGAAGAAATGAGGTAATTGAAGCATTGAAAATGAAGGAAAATTACGTTGGAGAGACATGAAGAAGCTACATTCAAATTTGGTGGATTTGTGCTAGTTTATACTTTTCTCCCTTCTTTCTTTTGTAATTAATTTTTTCTAATTTCATGATGATGAACTTATTGGATTTGGAGTTTTTAGAAGTAGTTATGGGCTAAATCTCTTGTCTAGGGTCACAAATGGATCTCATATGAATATTGGATTTCATGTCTGATTTTAAATTTTAATTGATTGTTTGGGGTTGTTTATTTTAATATGTTCTTATTGCTTCTAATTAATTGGCCACTAATTAGATGATTGGTTGAATCTATATGATTTTGGCAAAGAGAGTTTAGATTTAGATATGATTAAAATAACATATGATCAAAAGGGCGAAAACTATTGAGTTCATGTGAGATAGAAATATACTCATGTGACACATGTAACCATTGAAAAACATGAACTTAATGAATCTTGTTTTAATTTAAGTTTCATAGAAATATAGGGATTTAATTAATCAAGGTATTTTTCTTGACCATCGAAAGAGGCTTGTAGATAAATTAGGCTCTTGGTTAACAACTCTAATTAATTAATTAATTGAAAAATAGTTAGATGAATCCAATTGAAGAATGAGAGAAGATTGTAATTCTAGGTTTCCATATTCTGATTAATTTCATTAATTTTGATTTATTTTAAGTAGAAGTTAGATTTAATTTTATTGCTTAGAATATAGTGAATTTTTAATCGGTGTTTAGATAAGATTAGTGTGAAACAATTTTAGTATTTGACAAAGAAATTCAGTAACAAATTTTTATGGGAACAATACTCTACTCTTCACTTTATTACATGTTAATGATATTGTGCACTTGCAATTATTTCGTAACAAGTTTTTGGCGTCGTTGCTTGGGATCTGTTTTCTAATTTCTTTTGTTAATATTAATACCAATCAATTATAGTTTTAATCTAAATGTCACACCCCGCCGGGATGCGCCTAAACCAGCGCTACACTCGCGGACGGGGCGCGCATTTGGAACAATAACAATGGTAACAACAGAGTGCGCAACGAAAATATATAACACACAGTACAAATCTGATTTTATTTAATTCAGAATATAATTTGTACATAAAATGGTCAAGGGAACATACTCCCCAAAATCCCCAATGAATCATACAAAGGGTACAAAATGTGGGCCCCATAACCTGCACCCAGTCCACCCTAATTTCCTGTGAAAAATTGGATAATAATGGAGTGAGCTTAACGCGCCCAGTGGGTAAATAGTTCATGAGTATAACAATTAATAAAACATACTTCAATATCAAATATCTTAAATACACATGTGAGCATCATAATCAATCAATATGTATGTATTCATGACACCGTCTTGTAATGGTTTGATGAATGTACATCGCCTGAGTTCACGTATAGGTGTCCTTCCCCGGGCGTAGCCAGGTTCTCACTATACGTCCTTCCTCAGGAACGATGCTCTGGATTCACGTACTGATGTCCCTCCCCGGGTGTAGCCGGGTTCTCATGTACATCCCTCTCCAGAGAAATGTAATGAATAGCGAGCAATGCTCCTAACTATTTAATGAGTCATGAACCATATACGTCCCTAGGTGGTGATATGTATGATGCCAATGCATGAACTGGTCTAGTCTACTGGTCTGATCTTTTCTTGACATTTAGACTGACTTTGGCAACGTCTAGTGACCCTTATCAGAGTCGATATCACAACGTGCATGGTTAGGACATTCAGTATTACATGTATACGCTGATAGCTTTCAATAAGACCAACTAGATCAGTCCCCAGTTGAGAGGTGAGACACTAGGTCTGCTTAAATAACCAATCGCCTAGAGCAGCCCGCTGCCTCCCGATCACTATTTAAAGTTACTGAGGACAAGACCGAGTCTAGTTAAGTCAGATTGACCACAAATCCGGCATTATAACAGTATAATACGTGAATTCCAAGTGTACAGGCATAAGTGGGGCAGTATAAACATTATATGACATAATGCAGTGTAAATGAACAGTAGACATAATAATAATTGAATGTAAACTTTAATAAAAGTTATAAAACACGCAAACCTATGTTTCGTTCCCCACCTTCAGATAAGAACTTCTTCTTTTTTAGATCTGGCGCTTTCTTCTGGATAGAACTTCGTTGTACTGCACTGAGAGTCGCGGACAGAGAGCCTCAAAAGACTAAAAACTCAATATGAGTGAAAAGAGGAGGAAAAATCACAATTTGGAGTGAATTTGGTGTGAAAAATGAAGAGGGGAGGGTTGGTTTATATATAGTTTTTTGCGCCTAGAAGTCCAGGCGGGCTGCCTGGACTTCCGGGCATGTGCCTGGACTTCTAGGCATGTGCCATGTGCCTTGTGCCATGTGCCTGGACTTCCAGCCATGTGCCATGTGCCATGTGCCTGGACTTCCAGCCATGTGCCATGTGCTTTATCCTAAAAAAATTATTATTATTATTATTATTATTATTTTGTGAAATACAGGGTTTTACACTCTACCCCACTTAAACTCGAAATCAATTCAAGTAGTTATGATTGTTATCTGCTTGAGATCCACTGCCGACGTCATCTCTTGCGAGTTCAGGATAGTGCTAGTATGGTCCCTGAATTGCACTGTGGCCGGTGGAATCCTCATCATCATAAAACCATGGAGAGCAAATGGAATCGGACTCATCCTCTGAAGATTCCTACATTTGCATAACAGATGGTGGTGGAGGGCGATGGTTACATCATTTGAGGGGAGGTAAGTTGAGCGGTGGAATACTTTTTCGTGCTGTTGCTTGAATTCGACCTCTTGGCAATTGTGGTAGAAGGTCCTGCCAAGATGAGGGCACGGGATTGTTACGAAAAAGTCATGCACGTTCTGGCGATAATGATCGTTGTGCGGTGATGGAGTTGGTGATGCAAAGTAGTAGTGACTTGACTATGCTTCTTGAGAAGTAGTTACAAGTTGCCAAAGAGGCCACTGCGTGTGTGCATCACGATATCCATGGATGTTAGTTTCAGACATCGGTGTAGTTATTCAAGTGAAATAATGTATTAAGATAAGTGTAACAATGTTTCATCAGTTTATTGATAAGTGAAAATAGGACAATGTATCGCATCATCAGTTGGTACTAGAAAACAATTCAGGATATTTCTGTTTAATAGTTGCTTCTAGTTCCCATGTTGCTTCCTCTACGCCGTGGTGATCCCATAGCACTTTCACAAGTGGTATGCTACGTCGCTGTAGTTCTTGAGTTTTTCTATCTAAAATCTGTATCGCTTTCTCTTGATACGTATTTCCTTCCTCAACCCGAACCTCAACTAAAGGGATGATATGCAAAGGATCAGGACGATACTTGCGAGCATAGATACGTGAGAAACGTCATGAACCTTAGGCATGGACGATGGAAGGGATAGACGATAAGCAAGTTTGCCAATACGTTCAATGATCTGAAATGGACCGATATACCGCGGGGAGAGCTTGCCTTTGATCCCAAAGCGTTTGACACCTCTTGTGGGCTGGACTTTCAGAAAAACAAAGTCCCCCTTATCAAATTCTAGAGGTTGTCTCCGCTTGTCAACATAGCTCTTCTGTCGACTTTGTGCAACACGAAGTCGTTCCTTTACTAGTGTGATCTTCTCAGAAGTCTCTTGAACTAGTTCAGGGCCTAACTGCGATCGATCTGCCATATCTAACCAGCATACTGGAGATCTGCAAGGCCGACCATAGAGAGCCTCGTATGGTGCCATGCCGATACCAGTTTGGTAGCTGTTGTTGTATGCAAACTCAGCTAGATGCAAATACTTTGCCCATCCGTCATTAAAGTCCAAAATGCAGCATCGTAACATGTCTTCTAATATTTGGATAAGCCGCTCTGACTGCCCATCAGTCTGAGGGTGGAAGGTTGTGCTCATAGTGATCTTAGAACCCATTCTATTCTGGAAGCTTTTCCAAAAGTTTGATGTGAATCGAGGTCTCGATAAGAGACGATCGTGAGTGGTATGCCATGAAGGCGTACGATCTCTCTTTCATATAGTTCTGCAAGTTTGGCGGGATTATCCGTGAACTTTATTGGCAAGAAGTGTGCAAACTTTGTAAGTCTGTCAATGATAACCTAGATAACATCTTGCCCTTTATTATTTCGAGGCAAGGCCGTAACAAAATCCATTGCGATGTTCTCCCACTTCCATTCTCCAATAGGTAACGGCTGGAGAAGTCCTGAGGGAAGTCTTCGTTCTGCCTTAACTTTCTGGCAAACGAGACATTGAGCAACGAAGTCTGCAATTGCCGTCTTCATTCCAGAAAACCAAAATTGTCGCTTGACATCCTTGTACATCTTGTCACCCCCAGGATGCATAGCGTACCTCGAACAGTGCATCTCAGTAAGCACGTCTTTCCGAACCTCAGGATCGTTCGGTAGACAGAGACGTTTTTTTATAGAAAACGGCTCCGTCTTTAGAGACTGACCAATGAGGAAGATCTTGTCTGCTGAGTAGAAGTTCTCGTTTCTCCATTAACATAGGGTCATTGGCTTGAGTAACTGAAATCTTTCGAACGACTCAGAGGTGGCTGATAATTGAGAGAGTCGTGGTCGTGGTCCCTCTACTTTCAGCTGTAGGTTAAAGTTATCCATCTCTGTAGCCAACTTCCCCATTTCATAGTTAAGAGTGCAAGCAACATAAGATTTTCTACTCAAGGCATCGGCCACAACATTGGCCTTTCCGGGATGGTACTGGAGTTGAAAGTCATAATCTTTCAAGAATTCCAACCATCGTCTCTGGCGGAGGTTTAGGTCTCTCTGAGTATATATGTACTTAAGACTTTTGTGATCCGAGAATACCTCAAACCGTTCACCGTATAGGTAATGACGCCATAGCTTCAGTGCAAACACAACAGCTGCAAGTTCCAAGTCATGTGTTGGGTAATTACCCTCGTGAATCTTTAGTTGCCTCGAGGCATATGCAACAACTTGGCCTTCTTGCATTAGTACGACACCTAAGCCTTGGAGAGAGGCGTCGGTGTATAATGAAAATCTAATTGCATTTATTGGAGTGATAAGTACAGGTGCTGTCGTGAGGCGTTTCTTCAATTCCTGAAATGATGCTTCACAGGCGGGATTCTAGATGAATCGCACGTCTTTTCGAGTGAGCTTGGTCATAGGTTCAGCAATCTTTGAGAAGTCCTTGATGAAGTGTCTGTAATAGCCAGCCAACCCAAGAAAACTCCTAATCTAAGTAACAGTGGTAGGCTGCTTCTAGTTTAAAACGGCTTCAACCTTAGAAGGATCTACCTCAATGCCATTGCGTGAAACCACATGGCCTAGGAATTGAACTCTCTTCGCCCAAAATTCGCACATACTCAACTTTGCATATAGTTGGTGGCTTCTCAAGGTCTGGAGGACTATTTTCAAATGTATTTTATGGTCTTCCTCGGTTGAGGAATATATCAAGATGTTGTCCACAAAAACCACCACAAATCGGTCTAAGTATAACCTGAATATGCGATTCATCAAATCCATGAATACAACAGGTGCATTTGTTAGACCGAACGGCATAACTAATAACTCGTAATGACCGTACCGAGTTCTGAACGCCGTCTTGGTGATGTCTGGCTCTCGGATCCGGAGTTGGTGATAACCGGACCGTAAATCAATCTTAGAGAAGTATTTGGCTTCTCTAAGTTGGTCGAACAAGTCATCGATCTTGGGCAATGGATATCTGTTCTTGATGGTGACGTTATTCAACTTGCGATAATCGATGCAAAGTCGTAACGAACCATCCATTTTGCGAACAAACAGAACTGGAGCGCCCCAGGGTGATGAACTCTTTTGGATGAAGCCATTACTCTCTAATTCCTTTAGTTGTTTGTCTAATTCAACTAGCTCGACATTAGACATTCTGTATGGTGGAATTGAGATAGGCCCTATCCCAGGTATGAGGTTGATCTCAAAATCGAATTCCCTAACTGAAGGTAGACCAGGAAGGTTATTTAGAAAAACTGTTGGGAATTCAGATATGGCTGTAACATCATGTACTTCGAGAGGGTATAGTGCTGGTGATTCATTTTCGTCACCAAGGGATAACGCTCGAAGTTGAGATTTGAGAAGTGCAACTATTGATTTGTGTAGCCATTTCCTTATTCCGTGAATCTTGACAAACTTTCCTGTAGGCAAGGTTAACTGAACTTTCTTCTTCAGACAGTCGATCTTTGCATTCAGTGGTGCGAGTCAGTCCATGCCGAGGATGATGTCGAAGACTTCAATATCCATCACAAAAATATCTGCATATAGTATCTGTTCTGACATTCGAAGTTCACATCGAGAACACTGCAAATTCGCGTCAGTGCCAGATCCAAACGGTGATGTGACATGGAGTGTGATGTTTGTGGGTTCAGGATGCAGACCTAAATGTCTTATCAATGCTGATGATATAAAAGAATGCGTAGCACCTGAATCAAACAAAACATGCACCATTGTATTGAACAAAGGAAAGGTACCTTCGACTACATTGTTGTCTGGGAGGGGTTGTTGAGCGATAGCATATGCTATGCCCTGATTCCCTTGACCCTGGTTCTGCTGGTTCTGCCTGGGTTGGGCATTAGCAGCAGGTGGTGCTTGTTGGACCGGAATAGCAGGAACAGGTTGCTGAAGGTGCGGACAGACATTTCTTATGTGGCCCTGCTGGTCGCAGTTGAAACAAGTACGCCTGTACTGCTGATTGTGTAGCTGGCCATGCTGATTGTTCTGCTGGGCTTGCTGATTGTGGTGTCGACCACCACCTCTGCCATTGCCGTTTCGACGGCCACCCCTTCCATAACGACCTCCGCGGCCATGATTACGAAAACCCTGATGGTTAGGGTTAGAAGGTTCAGCCGCAGGTGTTGTGGCCTCATTATTCGAAACAGGGGCTGGGAGGGCTGGGTTTTGATTGTAGTAGAGCTTCTTCTTGTTGGGAAAACGTTGCAGGCCATTCATTCTTTGTTCCTATAAGATCTTCTCTTGTTCAAAGCTCATGGCCTTATCAACGACCTCCTTGTAAATCTTGAGATCCAAGATCGACAAGGCTTGTCGAATGTCATGGCGAAGGCCATTATAAAATTTCTCAGTCTTATCTCGCTCCGTTGAGATGGTGGAGAGAGACTAAACTGATAATTATTTGAATTTTCTAGCATATTCTCTGACAGTCATTGTGCCCTGGTATAACTTAGCGAATTCCTGGCGCTTCTACTTCGTCACCGTGCTGGGAAAATACTCATCAATAAACATTGACTCAAACTGTTGCCAAGTCATATCTGCTATGTTGACCCTTGGGTCTTCTTTCACTGACATCCACCATGTGTTTGCTCCACCAACAAGTTGGTAGGTCGCTAGTGGAATTTTTCGAGTCTCATCGACTCCCATTGCATCAAGAGCCTTCTTTGACTCATCCAACCACTTTTGCACCTCATCAGCATCAATGGTGCCATCGAAAGTAAGAGGTTGTAGCCGCTTGTATTTAGTAATCTGATCGGTTTGAGCTTCCGACCCAAATTTTATAGGTGCTTGAACCGTGGCAACCTGACTGGTCGCGGTCTCACGGACGGCCGTTTGAACAGTGGCTTTGATTGCTTCAATAAATTTGGTGAAAAAGGTTTCCATGCTCGAAGGCATAGTAAAGGGTGCGGGTGGGGGTGGTATTGCCTGCCTAGATGGAGTGGCAGTGTCGGGTATGGCCTGTGCTGTTGTCGGAGGAGGCGGTTCCTGAATCTCAGGAGGTGCCTCAACTGCTGGACGAACAGTACGTGGCCTTCCTCTCTTCCTTATTTGCATTTTCTCACTGGCAAAGAGAAAATAAAACCAAGATTAAGAAACTGTAGTCAAGTATAATGTTATAGCATGCTCAACAACAATTTTGAGAGTACTGCAATATTAAAATCACCTATTTTTTTTCTAAGTATAGTGGAAGGTTTTTGTTGAGGAATCAAAGAATCTTATATAACTCGTATGTTTGGCAGGGTGTAAAAACAAGGTTAGAATGTTTATATAATAAGTACAAAACTTTGCAAGTATTTCAAATGATTTGGTTTTGGTCTTTGTGAACATACTTATATATTTCATTAAAAATCCATACGAGTCATAAGAATTCTAAGATTTGCCTCGGTAAATATCCTGATCTAACGTTCTATCGCAATCTTATGTATTCAAACTCTTACTCTTAGTCTTTTCGATTATTAGCCAAGTTCATGTGTCCCATAACACATGACTTTGGTAATAAGGGTGTTAACCAAGTTAAGTTGTATGAATACGGTCTCTAAAAACATTGGCTGAATAGAAGTTCACTAATAGTATCGTCCAAATTTACTCGTCCCATACCGTGTAAACTTAGTGATAATATTAGTAATGCAACTTTCTCCAAATGTTTCTTTTCACACAAGGTCATGGGTTTTCTTACTTCCACATTTTATTTAGTATCCTCCAATTTTGTTATGTCCCATACCATTCCAAAGTTAGCAATACAAAAGAAAGAATGGTTGTAAGTCGGCCCACCAAAGATAGTCTTTAAACAAAACATGTCATTCATGTATAAAAGAAAAGTTTACAATGCCAGTAATCAATTTTGATTTCCCGGCCTACTTTCGCTCCTTCTAGATCTCCTGCTAGGTACAAAATGACTACTAACAGAAGGTTGAGAGTTTGCTCACTCTGCTTCAGAGTTTTGCATATGTGTTAATATATAATTTTGAGTCGCTCTCATTTCCGCCATATTGGATTCCATTTTATTTAACCTTTCAAAAAGGTTAGTCGATTGGTCCATTGGTGGTTGATGGCTCGATTGTCCCATAGGTGGAGGGTACGCCATAGGCATTGGGGGAAAGTATTGGTTGTACGTGTGATTCATAGGTGAAAGGTAATTGTTTTGATTATACGGGGATCCCCTAACTTGAGCCCCTTGTATATCTAGATCTGTATGAGGTGAAAATTTTTGAAGTAGTGGGCTCATTGGGATGTTCTGCCCTCCAAAATTTGGTGCATCTCTGACGGGAATCTTGCATCGACTTTTTCGAAGACAACGTCCATGCTTGTCCCTCATTCTCTTGGAATTTCCTATCGTTGTGCCGAATACTTCCTCGTTAGTTACTCCTCCCCTTGGAACGTATATCTTGAAGATAGAAGATGTTGTAACTGGCTCAACGATTTGTGTCGAAGTCCCATCAAAAGTGTCGATGTTTACTTCGCGTAGCATCCTCATGATCAAGACTCCGTAACCGAGGAATTCCTTTCTCAAAGGGTTTTGAATCACCCTCAACATTTGTTGGATGATGATGTGAGGTAGGGAAACCTTTATTCCCTTCTCTATGCAATATAGCACAAGGAGTTGGTTCATGTGGATCAATAATTATTTCCTCAATCGGGATTTTCATAAGTCGAGCGATGATTTCGTCGTTGATAGGAATTTTTATCCCCATAACTGTTGTCTCCAATACAGGGCTGATTCCCTCTTTTGGAAGTCCCACGTAATTCATGGCTTCGTAGAAGGATCTTACAAAGTTGCAAGAGACTTGGCCCTCAACCTTTGTTATGTTCAACCAACCCATAGTTGCGAGTTTGTTGTGAAGGATTGGGTGGAGGCGGAGATCTCTGTTGTCGATGCTCCTCATGGTTATAACCTCTCTTTTGGACAATTCCTTGAGTCTAATGGGAATTGATTCCCTGCTAGTGGAAGTTGCTCCTTCACTTGAGGCCATTCTTTGCTGAAAGGAAAATAAATTTGTGAAAGACACAAAATATATTCCTAACATTTTTAAGATTTATGCCTTGTCAGTTGGATAAGATTTTATATTTTTCTCTTGATGTTTATGCCATCAAATAATCAAAATTCTTCATTAGCAATATGATATGATATATATATATATAGATATATATATGTAATCATAACTGTATATATAGTTTTCACAAATCAACTATATATATATTTGAAATCTAAACTATATCTAAATTATATACAGTTTTCTTAGATATATATTTAATACAAATCTTAACTATATATATAATTCATATATATATTTACAAATCATGACTATATGTATATTTAAATCAAACTATATAAAAATCATATAGTTTTCTAGATATATATTTAATATAAATCTCAACTATATATAATTGACATAATTATATATAGTTCTAGAGATATATATATATCTAATAAAATTTTTCATTATCAACATGTATATATATATTCAATCATAACAATACATATAGTTTTCATAAATCATGACTATATATATATATTTAAATCAAACTATATAGAATCATATAGTTTTCTTAGATATATATTTAAATCGCCTAGGCATGATACTTGTCTTGGTGGGCTGATCCTATGGGCTACACAACCCCAGGAATCCTAATAGAATACGAGTAGGAAAGTTCAATCGGGCACTGGATGTCGCGAACTTAGGCTCTTGTATTGCTTCTACTCAGGAGGTGTCTAGGATTGCATATGACAGGTTTGGAAAATGGAATGTATTGTCTTGAATATTAACATGATGCATTATGTTTAACATGTATATAATCTTGTATATCACCATGTTATTTAAATTGCTTTGATGAACTTTAGCCATGTTTTATCTAAATGCATGTATATTGCCACTTGTAGAAAACATTCACTAAGCTTGTTGTAGCTCACTCTTCATTCTTATCATTTAAGGTTCTGATAGGAAGGGGAAAGGGAAGGCTTAGCTGCGAAGAGCTTCCCAAGTTTTGGTGATGTAGGTGTTTAGTACATTCTTGTATTTTGGTATTATTTACTTAATAACACCTAATGCATATACTTAACACATAGTTGAGATGCATTTATGGTTAACTATGGTTTTGTATATTTTGCACTTTAAGGAATTTTATATTTGGCATTTTGGAAGATGTATTATTAATGTTGTTTAATTATGTCTATGTTTTGATAGTAGATGTGGAATTATGTATTTATTAGGTTGTTAGATGAGGCTGACGGGACGCTGGGTGTATCGAGGGAGGATATACTCGGAGGTTTTGTGTCGGTCATGACAATTTGGTTCAATTTACTCTTTCAACAATTTATCAATCACAGTTTGATCACCTAGATAAAATCAAGATTATAGTAGTTCTGGGCATTTTTAACAGTTAAATTAACTATCCCTGAGGACGATACTCGACTCACCGTCGGCTTATATTTATTATTTGACTGTCGTGCACTTGCGATACAAATAATCACGATCAAGTTTTTGACGCCGTTGTCAGAGATAATGCCAATTTTTCTATTATTAATACCATTACAAATTGGTTTTGATCTTAATTTAGGTATTTCCTTCTTATTTATTTTTGGTTGCAACCACTTGCTATTTTCTGAAATTTTTGTTTTCTTCTCATGATAGAATTTTGTGGTTAATACGAAAGACTCGAAGTGTTGAACTTGTGCAGCTTGATCCCAAAATTGAGTGAACCTTTGGGAGGTTGAGAAGAGAAAGAAGAGTTGAAGAGCCAACCATGGGTGAAGGGAATGATCAGTTGCCACTGAGAGATTACTTCAAGCCTGTGGTGAACAAAAATTTCTCAGGCATAGCAAGACTAGCCATCAATGCCAATAATTTTGAATTGAAGCCGACCTTGATCACAATGGTGCAACAACACCAGTTTGGGGGAGCTTCACAAGAGGACCCTATATAGTGCACATTAATACATTTCTGGAAATGTGTGATACAGTTAAACTTAATGGGGTGCCTGAAGAATAGATAAGGTTGAGGTTGTTCCCATTCTCACTAAGGGACAAAGTGAGGTCTTGGCTACAGTCGTTGTTACCAGGTAGTATCACCAATTGTGAAGAAATTGTGCAGAAGTTCCTTTAAAAATTCTTCACGCCGGCATGGATAACCCAACTTAGAGCGGAGATTAGCCAATTTAAACAACTTGATACTGAATCTCTGTATGAAGCATGAGAAAAGTTTAAGGATTTATTAAGAAGATGCCGACAGCACGGTTATCAGGATTAGCTTCAAATCCAAATTTTCTACAATGTCATAACCATGTCTACAAGAGCATGGGTTGATGCAGCGGCTGGCGGTACTCTCATGGGGAAGACAACAAATGAGGTTCTCATGTTGATAAAAGAAATGGCTTCCAACTCCTATGAACACTCAAACGAGAGGGCTCCAACAAAAAGAGTGGCCGAATTGCATAAAGTAGATCAATTAACGACTTTATCGGCTCAAATGTCTTCAATGCTACACCACATGGCAACTTTGTTTGCCTCTCTCCAAGGCAATCCTTCTTCTTCATCTGCCTCATGTTACGTGCAAATCGCAAGCGTACGGTGCCAAGTTATAATATAAAACCGATGATATATCGGGTTGTCGCCCTCTAGGATTGGCACTCACACTATGTAGCACCCATGCCTTTAGGTGACGTCATTTTAACCCATAGTGTACTCATAGAGTATCAGTATACGTATTCGTATACTTATGTGTATATGTATTTTGATGCTCGACGCACGTAGGTTCAAGTGTCTTTGCATGATTTTAGGTCATAGAGAGGGCGCATGAAGTTTCGAAACCATCGGAGACTCGTTCGATGTCGAAACATGTCAAAAATGGTATTTTGGATCCAGTGGAGCCCGCTCTAGGGAGGAATAAATTTCTGTCACAAATTACATCAATGCTCATAGGGTTTTTCACGCCGTGCATCATTCAATTAAATACATTTCATGATTCAACATAAACATATATATTTAAGTAGGATGACATAAGGGATAAAAAATAGAGAATTCTACTACAACCAAGCCTCACGAGAGCCACGCTATACCACACACACAAAGCCAATCCAAAAGAAACCAATACCCAAGGTCAAGATCTTGTAATTCCACATCCATTCACATAGTATCAATTATTATGATAAGTTACATGTTAATATACACCATCATTCATCCCCAAATCCAAATTCCTAGCCTAAGTCTCAACATTCCAAATTTAGGCCAATACGTACCACCATCATAATCTATGTAGAAATACTATATAGCTCCATAATTTCCACCCATATAATTAAGTCCCAATTTCTCATAATATTACACTACACGATTTCCATTATCCATCCCATGGGCATCCATCATGCCCAATTCCATGTTCATGCAATGTCTAGGCCTAGGCCAACTCATTTCAATTGAAAATTCATCTACCACTCAATTCAAGCTCAATTGAGTGTAATTCAACTCAATTCAGGTCCAATTAGCCAATCCCCATGTCAATTTGACAATTGAAATCCAATTGGGCCAAAAGCCCCAATTTTTTTGGGTAAAGTCTCAAAAAGGACATTGAGCAATTTTATACTAATCATAAGGTTCTACCATGCTTAAACACCATTTAGCACCATAAACTACCTAAATTATCCCATTTATTTAACATAGTATGCATGCATCAAGTGTAGGAAACCCTAGGTCCAATTTCAAGTCTAGGTCAAAATCATGGAACCCATAAATTTCTCAATATAAATTGGGGCAAAAGCCACCAATGGGTTCTAAACCATCTTACGAATCCAAATCCTAAGTATACATTTTGGTTCATAGGGTCTCCATCAAAAGCCTAACCTCAAACACCAAGAAAAATGAGGTTAAATGCATGGAAAATACAATTTTTGCGTCAATCTAGGTGTAGGGAGCTTAAATTCACCATTATCAAGGTCAACCAAGCACTTGCATTTCAAACCCTAGGTTAGGTCTTCCCAAATCCGAAACCCATAATGAGAAATACACCATTTAAAAGCTAGATCTTAGGTTAAGAAGATATTTCATGGAAGAAATTGGAAGAAAATCTCACCTTGAATGAAGATTTGAGCTTCAAATCACCCAACCTCTTTTTCTCCTTCGTCCTCTTCTTTTACCTTTTCTCTTTTTCTCTTTTTCTCTTTTTCTCTCCTCCAAGTCATGCTAATTGAGAGAATGGGAGAATGGGAGAATGGGTGGTTTTATTTAGGTAAAGTCATGTGCTTGTGGGCCCCATGCCCCCATGTGTCAATTGTCCATATAATTCACATATTTCACCACATGTTTAATTTGCTACTTCATCTCAATATTTCAACCCAATTAATTTCAAATACACTCTCATACCCATTAATTATTTCATATTTACCCCCAACCATCTTAAAGTAAAATCATGTATTGGACCATATATGTGGGCGAAGAGCTAAGGTTGGTAGCTTAAGGCTTATAATAATAATTCCCCATAAGTATTGTGCATAAATAAATTGTCAACCATTTTTCACCAAAAATATCTTGGAACACTGAACATGACTATTTTCACACACATGATTCTAGGCTAGTTTTCTAGGTTTGTCCAAATGAATTATTTTCACACGTGTGACAATAGTGTAGTTTCTCGTTCATCTATAAAAATTCATACTAAACATACATCAAACGATACATATCATAAACATACAACACACATGACATCAAAAGTTGGGATATAGAGTTGGGCACATATGGATTAAAGTACAGGCTAGGCGGTAAAATATCATCCATCATCTGATTCAATAAATCATTCACTTCATAAATTTCTCATGATTTTTCATGAGTTTTCAAAACATTTCGATTTTGAAGAAAATCATTTTAATCAATTTAATTCGAAGGATTTTCTGCTTAATCTTTGAAACATTTGCATGATTTCAAAATGTTTGATTTGATCCAAAAAGCTCAAGTGTTGATTTGATTTAATCGAGTATCGAAAAATCAAATTTTTCAAAAAATTGTTTTTCGCTATCTTTCAAGTCGCTGATGGGCCATCAGAACACTGATGCAATGACTGGTTATTTAATATCGAGCCAGCATTGCGGGACGCTGATGGTTTCTAGGTTTGAATGTTTATCATTCAAAATAGAACGTTGATCGAGTATTAGCGCCCATATCGAACTAACCTAAAAAACAAGCAGAGGCCCATCAGGACGCTAATGTAGCATTAGCGCCCTCCCTAAATTTCTGCGTTTAGAGAAAATATGCCCATCAGGATGCTAATGTAGTATTAGCGTCCTCCTCGAACAAGTTGACAAAAAGTCCATTTTTTAGAATAGTGTAATGCAAACATTGAAGCTCCTTCAAGACGCTAATGCGACACTGTCAGAATTTTTGAAAAGACTGTCAAACTGTGCACTGTTTAATTCTTTTTATTTTCGTGATTGCACAGAAGTTTCAGTTTTCTTGAACAGTCTGAATGTTTACTCTTTCATGAAACAATTTGATTGTTGTTTTTGAAATTCAAATCAAGCACCAAATTCAAATCGTTGAATAAACATATACAAGAAACATTGAAAAATCTTTTGCGCAAACTCTTTGAAAGTTAGTCTGTTCTTTTTACTGCAAAAGTACTTTGAAAATACTCTGATACATACTTACCTTCCGAATTTATTGATTTAACTTCATACATCTTTCAAATCCATCGAAGGAAAGAGGAGCACTATACCTCATACTTTCAGCTGAGCATAATCATACATTCATAGATGAATCAGTGTTGGTCTGAGGTTCATTATTTGCTCTGGAAGTTATTTTTTAATTCGTGGTAAAAGAATCAAGCTCTCAAACTTGTGTTTGATTTATACTTGTGATTGTGTATGTCACTAAGGTTGAGCAAGTGTTGCTCAAGTGGTTAGCAATTGTTCTCAAGCCCATGAAGTTGAAAAAAGGTGTAACGGTTTGATCCTCACCTGTAAGAGGATTCGATAGTGGAGTTTGAAAAAATTCCTAATCTGGGAGATTAGGTAGTGGAAGTAGGTAGGAGCCGAACCACTTTAAATTTGTGGGCACTTTACTATTTTACGGCTATTTACTGTCTTTGTCTATTAACTGCCATTTCTTTGTTTTAACTGTAAATATATTTTTATTAAAACTTAAAACCTCCATTGTTTTCTAACACCTACAAAGATAGTTGAAGGTTAGACCGTCCCTAAAGAATTAGAAGAGTGGAAAACTAAGGAAAGGAAAAGAGAATTGCTTAACAATCAAGTTGTGAACATATTGTGTTACAGTTAATCAGTTGACGAGTTTAATAGAATGAGTGCGTGTGAAACAACCAAGGAAATTTGGGAGAGACTCGAATTAACCTATGAGGGAACTTTGCAGGTCAAAAGGGCTAGACTTCAAATGTTAGTTGAAGTTTATGAAACCTATAAAATGGATGAAACCGAGAACATAGCAGAAGTTATTGCACAGTTCACCAAAAATTTGAATGAGATGAAAACCTTGGGAAAGTGTTATGAGCAAAAAGAAACAGTTAGAAAATTTCTTAGAGGATTACCTAGAGTATGGGAACCTAAAGCCATGACTATTGAGGAAGCTAAAAACCTAGTTGAGTATAATTTTGATGAACTATGTGGTTCATTGATGGTTCATGAGATGAAACTGAAAAAATAACAAAGCCCAAACCAAAGTTGAGGATGAGGAAAAGAAAACCATAACGTTGAATGTAGAAACCGATTTTGAAACTACTTCAAAAAATGAAAAGTACTGATGAGGATATAACTATGTTGTCTAGGAAGTTCAATAAGTTAATTAGGAGGAAAGGAAAGGGAAGCTCAAGTGCTAAATTCCACAAAGGAAAGAAGTTCAAAATTAAACCAACTGAACTCATTTGCTTTGGTTGCAATAAACCAGGCCATGTAAAGAGTGATTGTCCTAACAAGTATAAAAAGAATTTCAGCTCAAACACAAAGGACAAGAAGGTACTTAAAGCTACATGAGATGACACAACCTCGAGTGAGAGTTATTCGGATTCAGACCACAAATTTGCAATTTGTTTTATGGCAAGCACCGAGGTAAAATCCGAACCATTTGTTAAAAGTTTTGATGTTCTTAATTCTCATGCTACTGATGTAGTAAAAACTAAATTGAGTAAAGAAATTATGAGAAACGAGAAGCACAAGAAAAACTTAGAAGAAGCTCTTGAAGAGATTGAGTCTTAACAGGAGGATTTTGATGAGCTATCCTTAGATAATGAAGAACTCAAACGAATGCTTAAAAAATTGGAAAATGAAAATGAATTACTTAGAGAGAAAAATGAAGACTTAAACAATATAGTGCTTAAATTTACAAATGGTCAAAAACTATTTGATATGATGCTAGGATCTCAAAGATGTGCATTTGATAGAGCAGGAATAGGTCATACACAAGAGTCAAAGAAAAATGATTATAATACTTTGTTGACCAAGAAACCTAAATGCTATAACTGTAACAGAGAAGGCCATACCATATTAAGATGCAATATTGTCTTAAACACAAAGAAGAGAAAACTTGCATGAATTGAAAAAGGTATTCTTGTTGATGCTAACATGCATGGACCCAAAGCAATGTGGGTACCAAAATCAAAGTATTCTATATTGTGTAGATGAACAAAAATGAAGATATATGGTATCTAGATAGTAGATGCTCAAGACATGTGACTGGTGACAAGTCAAAGTTCTTGTGTATTGAAAAGAAGAAAGGCGGGAACGTCACATTCAGAGACAACAACAAAGGTGAAATAGTAGGCATTGGAACCATTGGTAACGACTCCCTGTCTATTTTTGATGTACTGTTTGTTAAAGGCCTAAAACATAATCTCTTGAGTATAAGTCAATTGTGCAGCCAGGGTTATGGAATTTCTTTTGAAGCAAATAGATGCATAAGTAGGCATTTTGATAGTTCAATTGCATTCATGACATCTATCCATAAAAATGTATATTGCACTGATCTTGTTGATATGGAAAAACAAAATATTACATGTTTGAGTGTTATATCTTGTGATGATGCATGACTTTGGGATAGAAAACTAGCACATGTTAGTATGGATAACATATCTAGATTAGTCAAGAATGATCTTGCCAAAGGTATTTGAAAAGGAATATACCTAAAGGACAAGGTTTGTGAACCGTGTCAATTGGGCAAGCATATCAAATCATCTTTTAAGAGCAAGAAATATGTGTCTACTACTAGAGCTCTTGAATTGATTCACATGGATATTTTTGGACCAACCAAGACACAAAACTTAGGTGGTAAATCCTATGTATTTGTGTGCACGCCATTCGTCTCTCCAAAATGCTCCCAAAAAGACCCTCAAACTTGCTCTAGAACCTGAAAAGGGCAAAATAAACAAATCTGTTAAGGTACGAAATACAAAACTATACTACAATGACTAAAAAATTAAAGAAATAAATGAATACATGAATAAGTAACACATAAATCGATGAGTTGCCTCCCATCCAGCACTTTGCTTCATAAAGTGTGATGTGCTCCTTATACTGCGTCACTTGGCAAAAATAATGCTTCAACCGCTGACCATTTACTCGAAAGGACGAACCATCTCCGCTTTGTAGCTCCACCGCACCATAAGGAAAGACCTTCACAATGGTAAACAGTCAACTCCATCTGGACTTAAGCTTGCCCGGGAACAACTTTAAATTGGAATTGAATAAGAGAACTTGTTGCCCCAGTTCGAAGTCCTTCTTCACAATTTGCTTGTCATGCCATTTCTTAGTTCTCTCCTTGTAAATCTTGGCATTCTCATAAGCATCATTTCGAAACTCTACCATTTCCATGAACTGAAGCAATCTTTGATCTCAGGAAGCCTTCAAGTCATAGTTCAATTTCTTCACCGCCCAATTGGCTTTATGCTTCAACTCCACCGGTAGATGACATGACTTCCCAAACACAAGCCGGTATGGGGACATCCCAATAGGTGTCTTCAATGCAGTCCGATATGCCCACAACGCATCATCCAATTTCATTGCCCAATCTTTCTTATTAACATTGACGGTCTTTTCCAAGATTTGCTTGACTTCTCGATTGCTTATTTCGGCTTGGCCATTGGTTTGTGGGTGATATGCAAGTGCAACCTTATGTTTCACCCTGTTCTTGGCAAGAAGAGCATTAAATGACTTGTTACAGAAATGGGTGCCTTCATCACTAATAATAGCCCGAGGAGTGTCGAATCTTGTAAAGATATGTTTGTGTAAGAACTTCAACACGACCTTGGCATCATTCGCTTCAGTAGCTATGGCTTCAACCCACTTGGACACATAGTCCACCGCCAAAAGTATATATATCTTACCAAAAGAGGGGGGAAAGGTCCCATAAAATCGATTCCCCATACAACTAAGATCTCAGCCTCCAATATGTTGGTCAAGGGTAGCTCATGACGCCGTGAAATATTGCCAAGTCTCTTGCACCTATCACATGTCTTCACAAAAGTGTAGCTATCTCAGAATAAGGTGGGCTATTATAATCCACTTTGTAAAACTTCAGTCGTCGTTCTTGTGGGTTCAAAATAACCACCATAAAGGGAGGAATGACACTCATGAAGAATGGCCTAGACGTCCTCCTCTGGTACACAACGCCGAAGCAATTGATCATTGCATCTCTTGAAGAGTAGTGGCTCATCCCACATATAAGACTTGACATCATGTAGAAACTTCTTTTTCTATGGATAGGAGAGATCCGGAGGCAATGTTCCACATGCTAAGAAATTTACAAAATCAGCATACCATGGCACTTTCACGCCTACACCATATAGTTGTTCATCAAGAAAAGTTTCAAGAATAGGTATGAAAGCATCCACAACCTTCTCACTTCCTTTCTTATCTTTGATCTCCAAATCAAACTCTTACAACAAGAGAATCCATCGAATCAACCGAGGCATCACATCCTTCTTCTCAAATAAGTAACGAATGGTCACATGATCGGTGTATACAATGACCTTGGACCCGGTGATATAAGACTGGAACTTGTCGCATGAAAAAACAACTGCTAACAATTATTTCTCGTTCGTAGTGTAATTTTTTTGGGCTCCATCCAAAGTACGACTAGCATAGTAAATAGCCCGAAACATCTTTTCTTTCCGTTGATCTAACACCGCCACAATAACAAAGTCACTAGCGTCGCACATAATCTCAAACGGCTCTTTCCAATCTAGTACAATCATGATGGGTGTTGAGATCAATGTCTTCTTTATCAACTCAAAAGCCTCCACACAATGGTCATCAAAGCCAAACGGTGCATCTTTCTCAAGCAAGTTGCAAAGGGGCTTTGCAATTTTTGAGAAGTCTTTAATAAACCGCCGGTAAAAATCGGCATGCCCCAAGAAACTACGAATGCCTTTCATATTCTTAAGATGAGGAAGCTTCTCAATAGCCACTATCTTTGCCCAATCCACCTCAAGACCCTTGGAAGAAACCCTATGGCCTAACACTATGCCTTCTTGTACCATGAAATGGCATTTTTCCCAATTTAGGACTAAGTTGGTTTCTTCACATCTTTGAAGCATGAGAGATAGATTATGAAGACAATGGTCAAATAAAGTCCCAAAGACTGAAAAATCATCCATAAATACCTCCATTCTCTCCTCAATCATCTCAGCAAAATAGGTCATCATACACCGTTGAAAAGTCGTCGGTGCATTGCATAAGCTAAATGGCATTCTACGAAAAGCAAATGTGCCATACGAGCAAGTGAAAGTCGTCTTCTCTTGGTCCTCTGGTGCAATGGCTATTTGATCATGGGGGGGGAATGGCCCTTTCTTGTGGCCTTATTCAAGTTCCTATAATCTATGCAAACACGCCATCTGATGACTGTTCTTGTTGAAATCAACTCATTATTTTCATTCTTGCTCACCGCTATCCCACCTTTCTTTAGCACAACTTGTATCGGACTCACCCAAGGACTATCCAAAATGGCATATATGAAATCGGCTTTCAACCACTTCAATACTTCACCTCGAACTACCTCTTTCATTCCTTGATTTTGTTGGTCTCACCCAAGAGGGGCGTAAATTGGGTGCAATGGTCAATTTTAAAATTATTCTTCCAATAACTTAAGTGATTTACATAAGTTAATTGGAACATGATGCAAATTAGAACACAGACTAAAATGCAAAAGTTTGACACACAGATTTATAGTGGTTCTGCCAAGCCTACGTCCATTACCTAATCTCCTGATTAGGATTTACTCAATCCACTAACTGATTCTCTTACGAGTGAGAACCAAACCGTCCCTTTTTCAAGTTAAAGGCAAACCTATCCTTTCACAGGCTAAGGATGAACCATTTTCCTTTTATCGGGATTAGGAAAAACCCATGTTCCTTTTACTGGCTAAGGAAAAACCAAATTGCCTTTTTCCAGGATTAGGAGAAACCCATGTTCCTTTTGCTGGTTAAGGAAGAACCGTGATCCTTTTGTAGGATAAGAAACAACCAGTTTCTCTTTTATGGCTAAGAGATAACCTATCATTTTTAAGGTTAAGGACACACCTACCCTTTTACTGGATGAGGATGAACTGATTCCCTTTTACAGGCTGAGAGATAACCTATATGATTTCAATCCTGAAATCATCAAGTGAACTATTTTCACTTGTCCTGGTTGTTTCAATCCAGAAACACACCAGCAATACAACAGTAAGATGTTGGGTGGTTCTAACGCAGCAGAACACTTTACATTAAGAACAATACATAGCATTACAAAGATATGAAATATGAAATAGGTAATGCTAAGTTGAAATACACCTTTTGTCCTATACCTTTCAATGTTTGGTATTGCTCAAGTGCAGTTTCGAAAAGCATGAATGATATGATATGAAAATAAGTGCTTTATCGAAAGATAAAATTTACCGAACAAATATTAACGTTAAAAACAAAGGCCTGGTGTAAATCAAAGACACAGATAGTTTTCAAAATAGATATAAAATATATGCATGAAAACTTCTAGTTTAACGATCAGTAGTTTAATGCAACCACAGATATAGTTCAATACAGTACTTAAGATATGAAATCAAGTACGACTGTATATCTTGAACTATTTCTCAAATTCTGTCATCAGCAAGAATGATACCAAATGTGAATCAGTGCTGAGAATTTGAGTTGATACCAATATAAAAATAGATTTTCAAATATAGAAATATATTTGAAACTCAATATGAAAATCGTATAGGTATCAGTGAAAAATACTTTGAAAGATTAGAAAAGTGAAATTTATTTTGACACAGACTAACTTTCAAAAACTATTGGCACAACACAAAGTGATTGGTAAGTTGTTTGATCCTAAGTGCTGGTATTTATAGACTTAGAGGATCATAGTCGTTATACATCTGAATTTCAAATTCAAGATGAATGTTGAGACTCAACTGCTATAGTGGTATATGAAAATGGCATCTGTAATTTTCATATACATTCTGGTTCTTTCCAGATAGTATGAATAAGAAGAATTTCAGGATACCCCGATTCATGCATCAGATAATATCTGCGATTTATCTGAAAATTTCTTGTGCAGAGATTTGATCTGAAAAGCAAACCAATATGGTGGACGTGTCAAAACAATGACCATAGTTGAATTAGCGTCCTGATTCCGCAATCAGTGTCCTAACGCATAATGTCAACTTTGTCATTTTGTTCCTTGAGGATGCTTATTACGTATAAGCGTCCTACTGAACACTTAAGTGAGGTTGCTACTAACTCATAAGCGTCCTGACTTACTTATGACTTTAGAAGACTTAAACCTTGAGGGCGTTAATGGACAGTTAGCATCTTGCTATGTTTTAAAACTATTAAGTGCATGAGGGTGCTACTATCCAAGTAAGCGTCCTGCCTTTAAAACATAAAATAAAACATGAGGGCACTGCATTATGTGAGCGTCCTACTAGATAAAAACATAACATGAGGGCGCTACTACTATGTAAGCGTCCTGCAAGTTATGACATTTAAAAAATATGTTGAAGGACAATCAGCATCCTGAAAGTTATTAAGTTGATTTCCAAAAGTGAGGGCGGTTCTATCTAGTAAGCGTCATGGTAGTTTAGTCAACTTATAACCATCAGCGTCCTCAAAGAAAGTAATGATGCCCGTTCGGTGTGGCCTTTCCTTCTGTTCATCTTGCTTTTGCTCCTCATGATGTACTTCACTCTCTATATTACTTGACTGTGATGATGTGGCCTTCTCATCCTTATTATTCTTTTCAACCCGTTCAACTTCCTTTCCGCTCCGAAAGGTAATCGCCTTACATTGTTCCTTGGGGTTGACTTGAGTATTGCTAGGAAATGATCCTTTTTGTTGTGCATTTATGGCTGAAGCAAGTTGCCCAATTTGTACTTCCATATTCTTCATTGACGTCTCCAAGCTATCTATCCTTAACTCGGCCCTATCTTGCTTTGCCTCAGACTTTGTTATGTATCCATTTCAAAGCTCCTCCAAATAAGGTTTCTTGTCTTGTGTTGGCATAGACATACCCGGTGGTGGGTTCAAAACATTCCTAGTGTTGTAATATGAGAAGTTTTCATGATTCCTTATCCCCGGGTGGTATTGGTTTGGTACTTGAGCATTGCTCCTATAGTTATACCCCCGGTTATTCAAATAATTTACTTGCTCTTCAGTAGTTCCTCCACCCAAGTATCCCATGCTTACTACAGCTATACTCTCAACAGATGGTTGTTGAGCACTTTGCATCGATGCTATTTGGTTAGACAATGTGGCTAACTGAGCCGAAATTGCAGTCATCAGATCAAGCTCAAGCACTCCAGCAACTTTCTTCACCAAAGATCTCTCACTAGGCATTTCATATGTCTTGGAAGCCATTTCTTCCAATAAGTTGAGAGCTCTCTCGGCCATCTTGCTTATTATAGTGCCACCAGTTGCGGCATCTACCAAAGTGTGAGTGGCCACTGTCATCCCATTATAAAAAATCTGCAGTTGCATACATACTTCAAAACCATGTTGTGGGCACTTCCTTAACAACTCCTTAAACCATTCCCACGCCTCATAGATTGACTCAGTGTCCAACTGCTTGAACTGACTGATTTCTACTCGTAATTGAGTTGTTTTCGCCGGTGGAAAAAACTTTTGAACAAAGTTTTGCATCAACTCATCCCATATAACAACGCTCCCAGGTTGCAAACCTTGTAACCATGACTTGGCCTTGTCCCTCAAAGAGAATGGGAACAACCTCAGTCGAATCACATCTTCAACCACGCCGTTGAACTTTACAGTATTGCAGTTCTAAAAAATGACTGTATATGAGTCATTAGATCTTCTATTGGTAATCCCCCGTACAGATGTTGCTAAACCATTGTGATTAACGTCGGCTTCAACTCGAAGTTGTTTGCCACAATGGGAGTTCTCACAATCCCAGAGTAGTTCTTAATAATAACGGGCTTGAAATAGTCCTGAAGAAGGCGTTGATTATTTCATGGCTCCATTGCCTCTTGCTCCACTCTTATCTCCCTTCGTCTCTGTCCCAAAGTGCGCTCGATCTCAGGATCAAATGGTACTAACTCAACACTTCTGGACCGTTGCGTACACTTCAATCAACCTTCAAAACAAAAACAAAGAAATAAATTTAGAAAAATTCAGAAAAAATACTAGATTAAAATCAAAACCAATTACTAACAATATTGATGAAACTAAAGTGAAACAATCCCCGGCAACGGCGCCAAAAACTTGTTGCATTAAATTCGATATTCGCAACTGTACGAATAGTCAAGTTATAATAAATTCGAAGTGAGTCGGGTTACCGTATCCACAAGGATTATATCACTCACCAAATACCGTTTTCACGAATATTCAATTTTATCTAGTGAAGCAAACTATAGAGATTTAAATAAATTAAAAATCAAAAGTAACTAATTTAAACTAAATGAATTATGGGAAAAATCAATAAATGCAAAAATCTAGATAATCAACTTCACCTAACCTTTCAATTATGTAATCTAGACATATTTATTACCAAATCAAATTCCTAGTCTATAAGTCAACATCCTCTCATCTATAATTCCCTCTCTCGAGTACCGAATTAGTACGTGTCATTAAGATTAGGATTCGATCTCTCGATAAAACCCTTTTTCCTAACAACCCATTAAAATCTGTGATTTTCCTATAACTTCATGAACCCTTGTAAACCTCTTGATTCTATAATGATTTCATGTCATAATCCCCTAGTTCCAACCTAGAAAACTCTCCCTCGAGTGCCGCCTTCCAAGTCTAGAATCAATCGATTTGTGGCCAAAAAACCGAAAGCATTACGGTCATGAGATTATGAATAAACTAAGAAAATTTCATTGATAATAAATAAAATCTAATATTAAACCATAATATCCACGTTAGGATCTGTATCCTCTCTAGAACAATAGATTAGTTCATACTTTGGATAATCAAAACACAAAGCACGGAGAAAAACTGTAAACTAAACATGAATAGTAAATGAGAAATATTGGAACTTGAATCTTGTTTCCAAGTTGAATCCTCGCCTTCCTCTCCTTCCAGCCGTCTTGTTCTATTCTCCAATGCGTCCCCCTCGCAAAGCCCTAAAATTTCATATATTGTATGACCCCCTCTTCTTCGAAAGCGAAATTAAAAAGTCTAAAAACAAATCAAAAAATCGTATAGGGATGCTCGGAGCCGCGAGTAGCGTCGCGACACCCCGATAGACATTTACAACACCGCGTGTGGAACCGCGGTGCTGCGTTAAGATTGTTCAGGCGCCGCAAGTGGCACCGTGGCGCCCAGTGCCTCAATTGCTCAGTCATTCTGGCACCATGAGTGGCGCCGCGGCGCCCAGAACCTCAATTGTTGCGCGAAATGTGGACTTAAGCAATTTTTTTGCCACTTTTCTGCTTGGGCTCTTCATGTTTCTCCTTTGCCACTTCTTGTGCATGTTCCTTTCATCCAAATCCATGACTCATGCATCCAAACACCTACAAAACAAAGCAAAGTAAGTTAATAATTCACTAAGGCACAGATTAAATCAAATTATAAACTAATGAACTAAAATAATGAATAAAAACCAAATTAATCCTAAGCTAACAAATGTATTAAAACTAACATAAACCTATCAAACTAATGCATGAACTATCCTAAAATACACCTAAAACATACTCTAAAACCTATCTAAATATGCAACTATCAATACCCATTCATATTAATGGGTATTCTTTCCATTTATATCAATTTCTAACCTTCCAATGCATCCCACTAATTTTCTTAAATCTATTTTAGTTTACAAATCACGCAAGGGCATCACAAATATTTTACACGGCCCTCATGATTATTCTGAAGGCAATGGATAGTAAGAAATAGGCCTTGCAACCACGTTTTCACTAATATCCGAGTTTACAGTATTTACCCAATTCGTTCAGGCATATACTAAAAATATCAATCGATGTCCAAATATCATAATTTTTGTATCAAAATTTTTGGAATTCAATCCTCTACGATTCTTGGTTTCAAACTGGAATTTAACCGAAGTTTGAAATGGTTCAAAATGCCCCCAGTGTCAAATTTGGTTTTCGGCAGCTGTATCGATGCCAATATTACACATGAACACAAACAAACTACATATTCGCGATCTACGCGACTATAGTAGTGATAATATATAATGTTTACTTGTTTTCACTCAAAGTGGGTCAAAACCCCATTTTTGAATACACTATAAAACACCTATTATAGAAAAAATTAGACAGCTAGGATTATTACACGTAGCTTAAATAGCAATTTTGTAACAAAAAGAAGTGAAAATAACTTACCGGCCTCTACTTTCCCCTTTCTCTCTTTCTCTCTTTCTCTCTTTCTCTCTTTCTCTCTACTCGTAAATTTTTTTCTTCTTCTTCTGGACAAGATGAGCAACTTGAATGAATTGCATCTTATCATCTTATGATCTCATGCTCCCAACTTCACCAAGTTAACCAACTTTCTTCTTTTGTTTTTGTTTTTTTTTTTATTACGTTACATCATAAAGCATAAATCATGTATTACTTCATTCAACTTTATTTCATTTACCACTCGTCTCATGTAATACCATTTAACTGAAATCCTATCATGCAACTCTCATCTAATTATACCATTTCCTCATTTAATAAGCCATTCACCTAATTCAATTTCTCATACACATACATTTGACTCATACGTATGTATACATGTATGATATACTCCTGTATACGTATAAGTCAAGGTAGGTGTTAAAAATTTTGGGGTATTAGCTTTTAAAAAAATGAGGGTCGTTACAGTCTTGATGCTAACAAATAATATAACAAACGGTGTTAATGTTTCTATCAAGTATATTTCAGCACCTAAAGTTGAAAAGAGCCATTACAAGATCAAAGTACTTCAAGCCTCTCAAGCAAATGATCAACCAAATTCAAAGCTTTGACAACTTGAAGGAAAGAAGAATTGTGAGATTGAGAGTATGTTTATGTCTAGAATTAGGATATAACCTTCTTGCTCTAGTTTGCTCAATCACTCTCTTAAAAATCATGCATACATTAGTTTTTTGCAAGATCATATTCAAAGTTTTCAAGTTTTCAAACATATTTTGATTTTTAACTTGATTTCGTTAAAATGGTTTTTAAATTGTTTTAAAACGTGTTTTTAATGTTTTAAATTATTCAAATATGTTTAATTATGTTTCAATATGTTTTTGATTTGTTGGAGTTGTCCTTGATCTTCAAAAGAATGATTATTCATGTAATCAAGGCCTCCAGCACGCTAGCAGAGTGCACTAGCAGCTTGCTGGTGAAAGTTGTTATCTCAATGAACCACATGATATGAAGGTTTTGATGATTCCAAATATCTTCAGTTGGTCTATCGAATGATCTTCTCAACTGTTTCAGATTTATCAAGAATCAAGATCAAGGAACTGAGATCACAAGCCTATTGAACAGAAAAATCAAGTTTCAAGTTTGTCAGTACTTAGATTTTAAGGTCTATCAATCAACTTACTCTTAGCAAGATCTTTATCATCTGCATGTTTTAATCGATTGGTTGCATGTTTGATTTAATCCGATTACTTTATGTTTTATCGTGTTTTAATCGAGAAATCAAAAACCGCTTTTATAAAGTCTTTCAGGACGTTAATGTTTTAGCAACACTCTCCTGGACTTGATGAGTTAGGACGCTGATAAAATGTTAAGACGCTCAAGGTTGAAATGATCTGATTAATAAGGACGCTTACTTGTTAGTATTGACCTTTCTCTTATCAACGTTTGAGACTGTCAGGACGTTGATTTAGCTTCAGCTCGCTGAAAGATTTTCTTTTATCTCTAAGTGATTTCTATCTTTAAGGACGCTGATAAATTATAAGTTGAATAAATTATCATGACGCTACTTGTATAGGAGTGCCCTCATCTTTAGAATCAACTTAAGTAACTTTTAGGACGCTCACTATCCGTCAGCGCGCTTAAACATTGTTTTAAAACTACTTTTAATAGTTCAAAACCCTTATTCTTGAGTAGCGCCCTCATATGTTTTACGTTTTAAAACCAAGCAGGACGCTTACTGCGAAGTAGTGCCCTCATGCTTTAAGTCGTTTAATTGTCAAAGCAAGTCAGGACGCTTACTACTTAGTGGCGCCCTCACTTCATTGTTCAGTAGGACGCTGATATTCTATGAGCGCCCTCAACGGGAAAAAAATGACATAAATGATATTTTTACTGTTCTGACATGTACGTATTTTTCGCCACCTTTTCTGAACAACTTTTCATACAAAATCAATTTTCTGTATTTGTAAGAGATATTCTCTTATTCACGAACAGTGTCTTCTACAACTTTTCTTATTCGTGTATCCGGAGAAAAATAGAATATTCATGAATTATGCAGTTGCCACTATTTTGATATATTCTAGTTGTTGTGAGTAAATGTTCACGTTTGAAATTCAAATTCAAATGAACAATAGCTTCATCTCTACAAGTCTATAAATACAGACACTTAACAATTTGTTAAGCACCAAAAATTCTCTGAGCTAAAACACTTTTTGAAAGTTAGTCGAATTTTCATCTGGTCAAGAAAATGCTTAAGTCGATTTGTTTTCACAGTAGTTTTTCTTTGAGACTTTACGTACTCAAAAGGTTTTCATACTAAGCTAACATTTTATCTTTATCTAAAAATTTATTTGAAGCTTTAAACTGTTTTCACTCAAATCGTTCAGCATTGTTTTAACTTATATCATTATTGCTGAAAGAGTAATTTGAGGGATAGTTCATAAGATACAATTTTATTCAATTTCATATTCTGTATACTGTATCAAGGTTGTAACAGTAGTTAGATAAACTACTGAGTTGATATTTTATATTCAACAAAGTCAAGTCTTCTCACACCTGTAAGTTGAGAAACGGTAGTTTTCACACCCGTTAGTTGAGATAGGTTGGTCTCACACTGTAAGTTGAGCAGTGTAACGGTTGTTCTCACACCCGCAAGTTGAGAAAAGGTGTAACGGTTTGATTCTCGCCCGTAAGATAATCCCTTAGTGGCAAGGTTAAAATCCTAATTGAGGAGGTTAGGCAGTGGATGTAGGCAAGTAGCCGAACCACTATAAATTGATTGTGCGTATTTGTTTATTTTATGCACTGTATCTTTGCCATTGTTATTATTTTCTAAATTGTCTAAGTGTCCAATTCACCCCCCTCTTTGACATATTTGGGCCAACAATTGGTATCAGAGTTGTGTTGCTCTTCAAAGAAACTTCACAATTTCTTTGGTATCATTGGCAATGACCAGAGGGAACGTCATAAAAGTAGGTCAACCTTTAGACAGACCACCTCTGTTCAATAAAGACTGGTTTGAAGATTGGATGATAAGGATGAAATCCTTTCTACGATGTAAGGATATCAGTCTATGGGAAATGGTTGTAAATGGCTCCACCATGCCCAACAAGCTTATTGAGCTATGAACAGATAAGGAAAGACTAAATGACAAACTTAACGTTCAAGCGGTCTATGCCTTGTACTGTTCTCTACCCGAGGAAGAAGTAGAAAGGGTAGTTCATCTTGAGAGTGCCTAGGAAATTTGGGAAACTCTCAAATCACTTCATTGTGATAAGATTAACATTCGAGATGAAAAGCTCAAAGAGTCTGATAGACTATTCAATGCCTTTGAGATATCAGAGAATGAATCTCTCGATGAGGCATGCAACAGATATCAATCCATTCTTGACAGAATGCAAGAACTGAATCAGGAAATACCTGCAGAAATATCCCTGGTTTATTTCTGCAATAAGCTTCCAAAGAAATGGAATGACAAGCTGACTACGTTATCTAAATCTGTTGAACCATGGGAAATGAATTTAAAGGAGTTATGTGATCTCCTGCAAACCATGGAAAGAAGGGATGAAACTAGAGACCTAGTTAGAACATTAAAAGAGTCACGTGTCCACTTTAGGGTTTCAAACAACGAGTCAATTCATGATAACCTTCAACATTTTATACATATAGTAAATGAACTTTAATACTTTGGAAAAACCATCACTCACTCTACTTTAATACAATATTTTTTTAACAGTTTTCCTGAGAACTGGAAATATAAAGGAGATTTTATAAACGAATTTTCAAATCCATTTGAAATCAGTTTTAGAAAAAATAATTATATTTTAAATGGATTAGAAACTTCATCTGAGATAGAAGACATTCTTGCAAATGCACCAAGCAGGAGCAAAAGTGACGTTGCTGATGAAATATATACAATGAGTCAACAATCCTCAGCATGCACATCCAGAACGCTCAATGAAAGATCTCCTGATAGAATGTCGATAAAGAAGTCAGCATGGAGAACAAAGATAATGAATTATCTCAGCTGCTTCAAAATGAGACAGAGTACTCAAGTCAAGGACTTTGCAATACCTTGAGGTAAAAGTCAAAAATATGCAAAGGTATAAAAGTCACTCTCTTCTCTTCTACTACTGGAACATACTCATCAGTGACTATTTGAAATTAATGTCTATGTTTAATTATGTGTTGCTCGGAATGTTTAAATTATTTTTGCTCGTAATTAAATTATTGACTGTTGGTTGATGAAATATAATTTGCAATATCAGTTATTCAACCATACGATATTTGAGCTTGTATTAGTCAAATATGCTAAATATTAGAGCCTAAGTATCAATAAGGATGCTAACAGTGTTTGAGGACGCTAATGTGCCCGATGCCATTAGCAGTTCCAAAATCACTCGTCACAAGAAGGACGCTAATGTGCATAATAGCTCTAGTCGAGTAAGAACGATAGTTTGAAGTAGAACGCAAATCGGTCAATATTACTCATTAAATCAAACAACCACCTCACTCACTTCCTTGGAGATTATCAAGCTTAGTCTAAGAATATTGATTCTTAGCAATCATGAGAAAACCTTAAAGGTCACTTCTCCAACCCAACCAAGGAAACCTTACTTTTGTTCCCTATCCTTATTATTGATCTTTCATCATAGAAAAGGGGTTTGTAAGGAAAATTAAATTGATCCTTCATTTCAGCTTAATTAGAAGTTTATGGGATCAGTCAATGCAAGATAAAGACGGCTTTCTTAGAGACCTTAAATTAAAAACAAACACATTAGTCTCTAGAAATAATTGTTTAAGAGTAAGACTTATGATTCTTCAACCTTATCTATTTAGAAGTCTTAGTGCACTTACAAGGATAATCAAATCACATAAGCCACTCTATAATTCGTAAACTTTAAAAGGCTTAGATCTCACATGCTCTACTTGAATGAATACCATATGCTAAAAGTTTTCATCTACTTGTATTCATTCCTTTAAAAATGAATTGAAGATAAATGACTAAAATGATCATCACTCTTTCCAAAATAGATTTTAGTCATATAATTGAAAAATGAACATGTCAGCTTTCATGAATAAGCATTCATGTGTGACATATTTATTTAAATTGTATCATCATGCTTATATGACCATGAATGCTATGTTGCCTTCTATGCTTGGATGAATGCTTATTATTAGAAGGAAACATGTTCAAAATGCATTTTGACAAATCATGACTTGCTCTTGTCATTTCTATTTCATTGTCATGATTATGCTTGTATGCATGCTCTAGTACAAAAATTTTATTCTAAGAATATCTTTGAGCTTGCATATAGAATGTCATGTTTCATTATAAGTTTTGTACTATGATTAATGTACCTCTCTTATGATCTTAAAAACTTATATGGTCATGACAAAATTCCTTCTAGGATGAATGCGAGCAATTGATATGTGTTTTCACTATCCATGTGCATTCATTCTTATTTGAAGGAAAGTTATATGGAAGGACTATCTTGACTTAAAATTTTTGTCTTATGAAATCTTAGTCATTTCCATAAACTAAAGTTGAATTTGTCTAAAGCACACACTTTGAATCTTTCATGACAAATTCAAATTAAGAGACATAGTTGACCATGAACCCAAATGTATGTCAAACAAATAAGTCTAGTCAACTAGAAGGAATGACAAGGACTTGATTGAGTGTTTTGTTCACAATTTTCATCTAAGTTATTCAATCATTTTGTCATGTGTTTCATTATTTTTAAAAGCATGGTAAGTGTGTTATGCTTAATCTTGTATATCATTCATGCTTATCAATATTAAATGCTTGCAATATAAATGTTTGTATGGTATCTTTATACTGAATTGATGTGATGATATGGATTAAACAATGCTATATAGATGTTTACATCACACTATTGGTATCAATGAAAGTCATATAGTTAGGTCTTAGATTACTCACCTTTCATATCTTTGCTATGCCAGTTTATATCATGATCATGTTTGCTTTAAACTTATAGAATTATATCTATGCATGACTCATGTATATGCGAATCAATAGGCCATGTACACAATTACATATCATACGCCTATATATATTGAAAATAAAATTGCCTATACTCATATATATCATCCTTTGGCATTCTCTTTTCATGAATACTTGACTTTGATGCATTCTCTACATCTTAAATCTTATAAGCATCAAATTCTTGAATATTTGATTTTTAATGAGTGCATACTCTTCAAAACTGCTTTTCATTAGAATCAAACAATCTAGGCTATGCTTCAATTGAAATTATTTGCCTAGTATATGAAAATGAATGTATGCTATTGCTTAAATGATCTCTATGAAATTTAGCATATACTCATTTTTAGGCTTTGTTCTTCATATGATATATCTACATATGCCTACACTTTGGAAAGCTCATGATTTCCCATTTTCACATGACATTGATGTTGTGCTTAAACCTTAAACCTTGTGTGCATCAATTGCTTGTGATTTTGATATCTAATGGATGTCGTGTACTTCAAAAATATATTTTGCATCTTATTAGAATCGTGATAGCTAGGCCTTGCTTAATCATAAATCATTTTGCCTATGCTATGGAACTTAATGTATGCTTGTGCTTAATTTTTTACACATGATAGAGCATACTTTGTATTAGGCTTGGATTAATTATCAAATTCATATTTTTGCCGAATACTATGAGAATGATTGCTTATGCCTAAAATTCTTTATGAATTCATCTTTTGGCAATTATTTCTCATCTCTCATGACTAGATGCCTTTTATAAATTTAAATTCTTTTGTGCATCTACATGACTTTGTTCTTGGCTATGCTATGCAATATTCCAAAATATCATCTAGGTAGCCTATGAATATTGAGCTAAAACTTTTTATATTTTTATCTTATAATGTTGTATTTCTCCTTATGCTTGAACATTACATCTTGAATCTCATGTGCGTATCTTATAGTATGGCATCCTTATGCATTCATATGTACTTAATCGTGACTTGTTGTCATGAATCCTCTTGAGTTTGAGTGCATAGATTTAGGGAGAGTCTTCATCTCTTTTTGAAAAGGGGAGCTTCGGTGTTTTGATGTTATGCTTTATGATTACCTTCATGGGGAATCTAAAATTCTTCCCACCTTTTTGATGTTTTCAAAAGGGGGAGAAGAGATTGTAGATATTAAGGCTAAATTAGCTCAAGAAGGAAGCTACAAGTAAGGGGGAGTTCTATCCAAGTTACTGTGTTCTATACACGTTAATGTATTCATTCTTGTTTATAATTTACATTGTGTGTTTTCTACAATGTCTGCATCTTACCATGAAAATTGTATGATCAAATAGAACTGACATGACTGCAGATATCGTTTTAAATTCGGTATATGTTTGATTACATGAATAGTTATCTGCATGATCTCTTAGTATTTAAAATCATCAAAAAAGGGGAGATTGTTATCTCAATGAACCCTATGATATGAAGGTTTTGATGATTCCAAATATTTCTAGTTGGTCTATCTAATGATCTTGTCAAGTGTTTCAGATTTATCAAGAATCAAGATCAAGGAATTGAGATTGCAAGCCTATTGAACAGAAAAATGAAGTTTCAAGTCTGTCAGTACTTAGATTTTAAGGTTTATCAATCAACTTCCTCTCAGCAAGATTTTTATCATCTGCCTGTTTTAATTGATTGGTTGCATGTTTGATTTAATCTGGTACTTTATGTTTTATCGTGTTTTAATCGAGAAATCAAAATTCGTGTTTATAAAGTCTTTCTGGACCCTAATGTTTTAGCAGCGCTCTCCTGGACTTGATGAGTTAGGACGCTGATAAAATGTTAAGACGCTCAAGGTTGAAATGATCTGATTAATAAGGACGCTTACTTGTTAGTATTGACCTTTCTCTTATCAACGTTTGAGACTGCCAGGACGTTGATTTAGCTTCAGCTCGCTGAAAGATTTTCTTTTATCTCTAAGTGATTTCTATCTTTAAGGACGATGATAAGTTATAAGTTGAATGAATTATTAGGACGCTACTTGTATAGGAGCGCCCTCATCTTTAGAATTAACTTAAATAACTTTCAGGACGCTCACCGTCCGTTAGTACGCTTAAACATTGATTTAAAACTGTTTTTAATAGTTCAGGACCCTTATTCTTGAGTAACGCCCTCATATGTTTTGTGTTTTAAAACCAAGCAGGACGCTTACTGTGAAGTAGTTCCCTCATGCTTTAAGTCGTTTAATTGTCAAAGCAAGTCAGGATGCTTACCACTTAGTAGCGCCCTCACTTCATTGTTCAGTAGGACGCTGATATTCTATGAGAGCCCTCAAAGGAACAAAACGACAGAAATGATATTTTTACTGTTTTGACATGTACGTATTTTTTGCCACCTTTTCTGAACAACTTTTCGTACAAAATTAATTTTCTGTATTTGTAAGAGATATTCTCTGATTCACGAACCACGTCTTCTACAACTTTCCTTATTCGTGTATCTAGAGAAAAATAGAATATTCATGAATTGTGCAGTTGCCACTATCGTGATATATTATAGTTGTTGTGAGTAAACGTTCATATTTGAAATTTAAATTCAAATGAACAACAACTTCATCTCTACAATTCTATAAATAGAGACACTTAGCAATTTTGTTAAGCACCAAAAATTCTATGAGCTAAAACACTTTTTGAAAGTTAGTTGAATTTTCTTCTGGTCAAGGAAACGTTTAAGTCTATATGTTTTCACAGTAGCTTTTCTTTGAGATTTTACGTACTCAAAAGGTTTTCATACTCAGCTAACCTACTATCTTTATCTGAAAATCTATTTGAAGCTTTGAACTGTTTTTACTCAAATAGTTCAGCACTGTTTTAGTTTATATCATTCTTGCTGAAAGAGTAATTTAAGAGATAATTCATAGGATACAGTTGTATTCAATTTTATATTTTGTATATTGTATCAAGTTTGTAACAGTAGTTAGATAAATTACTGAGTTGATATTTTATATTCAACAAAGTCAGGTCTTCTCACAACTGTAAGTTGAGAAACGGTAGTTCTCACACCCGTTAGTTGAGATAGGTTGGTCTCACGCCTGTAAGCTGAGCAGTGCACGGTTGTTCTCACACCCGCAAGTTGAGAAAATGTGTAATAGTTTGATTCTCACCCGTAAGAGAATCTGTTAGTGACAAGGTTAAAATCCTAACAGAAGAGCTTAGGCAGTGGATGTAAGCAAATAGCCGAACCACTATAAATTGATTGTGCATATTTGTTTATTTTCTATATTGTATCTTTGCCATTATTATTATTTTCTAAATCGTCTAAGTGTCAAATTCACCCCCCTCTCGGACATATCGAGGCCAACAAAAGTTCCAGACACAAGAACAGTGGCCAGCGCACTAACGAGCAAGAGTTTCAAAACTCTACTCTTGAGAACATTGGCCAGCGCGCTAGCACAGAGTGCCAACATTCTAGCATAATCGACCAAACGTTCTGACACTTTTGGGCTACAAAACATGGATTTTCCACTTGCGATATTTTTATATATTTTTTCCATATGCTATGATTTTCAAACAATAAAATTGAAATCAAATATTAAAAATGCATTTTCCTTGGAGATTCAAATCCAAGTGAAGGACATTCTCTAGTTTTGTTCTTAAAACATTTTGTTGTTCATTTTGAGGACGCTCACCAATGGTCCGAATTTTCTGGACACATTTCCAACGTTCGAAAAACGGTCATCTAACCCTCCAACGGCTAGTTTCTTGTCTATAACGTCTAGTGCTCCATTCTAGGCCATTTTAAAGATAAGAGAGACAACTATGTGATTCTAAGGAGTGTTTTTCAAGATGAAATCATTTTCCCATTTCAAAAGCCCTAGAACTTAGAGATGATGATTTACAGATTGGATTTCAAATGTTTTCTTTGTGCATCATTTAAAGCTTCTTCAAAATCATTCTCTTTGAGCAAATATGGTTGCAAGAAAGGTATAAATCATTCTAAGGTTCCTCTTCACGTCAAGCTTAAATTTTCATATCTTGTATTTGGTATTTGAATTTATGAGCTTCATTGTAATTGTTCTATTCACTAAGAACAAACATTATATTCACCGTTTGGTTTGTTTCAAGATGGAAACAACCAAGTCAAATGAATTTGATTCACTTGAGATTCCAATGATGGAATCAAAGGTAGTTTCATCCTTTATCTTGAAAAGGGCGAAGTGGTTCACCCTTAGCCCGCGAAAAGGATATTCGGTTATTTTTTATCCTACAAAAGAAACAACTGGTTCATTTTTATCCCGTGAAAAGGATATACGGTTCATCCTTAGCCCACAAAAGGATATGTTTGCCTTGAACTTATAAAATGGCATTTGTAACGGTTTGATCTTCACCCGTAAGAGGATTCATTAGTGAAGTATGGAAATCCTAATCGGGAGATTAAGTAGTGGAAGTAGGCGCAGCCAAACCACTATAAATGCTAGTGTGCTTTACTTTATGCATTTCATGTTATGCACCTTAGATTAGTTTGAGTATTCAATCCAACTTTATCAAGGAACTTCACTAAGAAATTAGAAATGTTCAAAAATGGTCATTACAACCAACTCACCCCCCTCTTGAGTGTCTAACAGAAGGGTCACCTAAAATTTGATCTTTGGGGTGACTAGTAAGGAGCCTAGAGTTCTTTGGGACTTCTAAGTTTTGATCTTTCTCTTCTGAGTCCTTTGACTCCTTTGGAACATCATCACCATCATCATCAATTTCCAGATTTTCCAAATTTTCACAATGCCTAGGATCACTCTCATCAAGTTTGAAATGGATGGACTCTTCTACAACTCTAGTAGACTTGTTAAACACTCTATATGCTCTACTATGTGAAGAGTAACCAAGAAATATCCCAATATCAGATTTTATCTAATTTATCCAAGTTGTCTTTGTTATTCAAAATATAACATTTGCATCCAAAAACTCTAAAATGTCCTATATTGGATACTCTACCCTTCCATAGCTCATATGGGCATGCTTTTCCTAATCAATGTCTTATTCATAACATAACAAGCAATGTGATGGTCTCAGCCCAAAAATGAGTAACAACATTATATTCACACAACATAGTCTTGCACATATCTTGTAAAGGTCTTATTCTTTCTTTTCACAACTCCATTTTCCTGTGGAGTTCTATAGGCTGATAAGTTATGTGTATAGCCTTGTTTGCTAGATTTTTGTTCACAAACTCTCCACCCCTATCACTTCTAATGATGGTAATTTTGTGTCCTTTTTCATTTTCTACTTTATGGAAAATTTTAACAAACATATCACGCACTTCATGCTTATGATCAAAGAAAAACACCCAAGTAAAATGCGAGAAATCATCAACAATAACATAAACATATGATTTTCTTCCTAAGCTTTAGGTCCGGGTAGGTCCAAAAAGATCCATGTGGATCATTTCAAGAGCTTTAGTAGACATGATTTTCTTTCTCTTGATGGATGATTTTGTATGCTTGCCCAGTTGACAAGGTTCATATACCTTATCTTTTAGGTACACTCTTTTAGGAATGCCCTTTGCAACCTCATTTTTGGCAAGTCTAGAGATATTATCCATACTAACATGAGTTAATCTCCTATGCCATAACCATGCATCATCATTCACAACAACACTCAAACCTAGTGTCATCAAGAAAAATAGAATAAACTTATGTGCTATGAATGCAATTAAACCATTGGCATGCTTAACAATGCACCTATTTGCTTCAAAACTAACATCATAACCCTTGTCACGTAATTGGCTTATGCTCAATAGATTATGTTTTAGGCCTTTGACAAACAAAACATCATGAATAGAAAGATAGGAAGTTTCAATAGTGCCTATACCTTCAATTTTACCTTTATTGTTGTTGTCGAAGATCACGTTCCCTCCAAGCTTGTTGGCAATGCTCAAAAATAGAGATTTGTCTCCTGACATATGCCTTGAGCAGCCGCTATCGAGATACCAAAAGTGTTTTTTTTTATAACCATCTTACACCACATAAAAGACCTTTGACTTTGGTACCCAAGTTGTTTTGGGTCCACTCATGTTAGCATCATTAAGAATAATCTTTCCTACTCATACAAGTCTACCCATTTTTATATTTTTGAGTGGGCATTTAAGGATAGTGGCCTTGCCTAATACAATAATGGCAAGTGGGGGTCTTTTGGTCAATAAATTGTTGTAATTTTTCTATTTTGACCCTTTAGTGTAACCCAATCCAACTTTATCAAAAGCATGTCATTGAGATCCTAACATCATGTCAATGAGTTTTTGCTCATTTGTTAATTTCTTCACACCATTGGTCAAGTCATCCACACTTGGTTTAAGTGTTTCAAGCTCTTTGGTCATCTTTTACTTTTCCATGGTCATGGTCTCAATTGCCTCTTGTTGAGATTCAATCTCTTCAAGGGCTTTCATCAAGCTTTTCTTGAGCTTGCCATTCTTTTTACTTCCCTTTCAAAATAACATTTAAAATAATCAAAATCAAAGGAATCAAAAAGATCATCATCAATAGGTTCAGCTTTTTACCTCAGTGTTTGTCATGAGACAAATCACTTCCTTTTTATTTTCTGAACTAAATTCATCCTTACTTGAGCTTGAGTCATCGCAACTGGCTTTAAGCACCTTCTTGTCATTCTTCTTTGAGTTGAAGCTCTTTCTCTTCTTGTTAGGACAATCATTCTTGATATGCCCTGGTTTGTTACGACCAAAACATATGAGCTCACTAGGCTTAACTCCAAACTTCTTTCTTGATATTAGAACATTTCCCTTTCTCCTAATGAGACGGTTAAACTTTCTAGAAAGCATTGCAACATCATCATCTGTACCTTCACCTTCTGATGAGCTTTCTTAATCAATATATGCATTAAGTGCAATGTCTTTCTTCCGCTTATCATCTACTTTAGGCGGGGTTGTGTTGTTTTTGAGCATTAGCTCATGAACCATAAAGGAACCACATAGTTCATCAAAAATGTATTTAGCCAAGTTCTTGGCTTCTTCTACAGTAGTGGCCTTAGGTTCCCAAATCTTAAGTAAACCTCTCAAAAACCTCCAAACAATCTTTTCTTCATCATAGACCTTTCCTAAGATCTTCATCTCATTTATGTTTTTTGTGAACCTTGTTATTGCCTCAACAATAGTCTATGTTTCATCCATCATGTAGGTCTCGTATTTCTTCACCAACATTTGGAGTTTGGCCTTTTTGACTTGCAAGGTTCCCTCATGGGTTACTTCAAGTCTTTGCCATATTTATTTTGTTGTTTCACAAGCACTCACCGTATTAAACTCGTCACTAGAAAGGCTACAAAATAGGATGTTCACAGCCTGGTTATTTAGAAGTTCTCTCTTCTTTTCTTTTGCACTTCACTCATGTATTTCCTTAGGGACAAGTACACCCTAGTACAGTCTTTATGGATGGTTAACATCCATTTGTCACAATATCCCACATTTCTATATTTTGGGCTCTAAGGTAAAACCTCATCCTAGTCTTCCAATGAAGGTAATTATCACCCTTAAAGAGTAGTGGTCTATGAGTGGGTTGTCCTTCACCGAATGTGCATTCTTTTGAGCTAGTTCCTGCCATGAGTATCAAAGATTGTTTGTTAATCTTTAATAAGTTACCTGCTTGTTTTCCTAGATAAAGTCCAAGAGGGGGTGAATTGGACTCTTCCAGGATTTTAAAACCTTTCAAAATTAAAATACTTGCAGGTAATAAAAGTAAAAACAGTAGGAAAGATAAATCACACAATGATTTAGCATAGTTCGACTCTTAAAGCCTACCTCCACGACTTGATCTCCCCGATCATGATTTTCCAAAACCCAACTACAAGATCCTACTTCAATGGTGAGGATCAAAACTGGTTACACACTCACTTCACAGGTGTGTGCAACCTTTTTACATACACCGTTCTCGACGAGAGAACTTTCAAATGGCTAAGAAGCCACTTAAGTTACAAAGAATGAATGAAGAAGATTTTCCTTACCAGAAAACCTCAAAATTACTTACAGAGCTTATGATGTTCTTCAATGATTGCTCAGACAATGATAAAGATGAACTGCAAGAGCAGAGATTGAAGGCTTCTTTGAAAAGTTCTTTGGATGATTTGAAAAGTACAAATAAAGCTTGTTCAATCCAAAGTTCAATCACAAAACCAAAGTTTTTTAGTTCAGAAAACACTTAGAAAACTTTTGGAAATAGTCAAACTTGCAAATAGTTCGTTGGTTATGTTGAACAAAAAACACAACTATGTTTTTATATGAAAACATAAGATGAGCACATTCTAGGGTTTCAATTTCAAAGAAATAATCTAATTTGATTTTGAAATTCATACGTAACACTTGTTAACCTATACGATTCATCACTTAGTTCGTCCCTAAATATATTGTGATAAAGTATATTTTGATGATCACAAACAAATTACTTTTCGGTGCTAAACAAGCGTTTATCAAGATCTCATCCCAGCACCTTAGGAAAGCAAAAATCCAAGGAACGACTCGATCAAGGAACTCAAAGACATATCCAACGGTCAAGATCGTTTCAATCAAAAGGACTTCAACAATCATATCTGGATTTCAAGAACACTTCACTCGAACGATTTGATCAAGCTTCAAGTATTCATCTTTCGATCAATGTTCATGACATTCAACTCAGCTCGAAGATCCCATAATGAAGAGTTGAATGTAAAGATTATGAGAAAATAAGAAATACACGGTGTTTAAGGTATATCTTTCTCTAATCGTTATTACTCAAACATTTTCCAAAACTATGCACAAACCACTTGCATACTTGCATGTTTTGATCATAAGTTTTACGGTATTTCAAATGATTTAATTTTATATATTTAATTTGAAATTTATTGAGTTTTTATTCGCATTTATTGATTATTTAATCGTGAGTCGAAATTGTTTTTAAAGAGTCTTTCAGGACGCTAATGACTTAGCAGCGCTCTCTTGAACTTGTTAAGTTAGGACGTTGATGACTCATTAGGACACTAATAACATTAAAGGTTGAATCAAATTGATTTATTAGGACGCTTACTTGTATAGTAGCGGCCTACTTTTTAATCAATCTTTGAAGTCGTCAAAACGTTGATTCAGCATCAGCTCACTGAAAGATTTCTTAAGTTCTTCAAAGAATGTATCTTTAAAGCGTTGAAAGTTATAAGTTGAATAATCTATCAGGACGCTACCTAGATAAGAGCGCCCTCACCTTTGGGAATCAACTTAGTAACTTTCAGGACACTGATTGTACTTCAGTGTGCTTGTGTTTGGTTTCAAATATTTTTAGCTAGTAGGATGCTTACATTGTTGTAGCGCCCTCATATTATGTCCTATGTTTTAAACTTGTAGGACGCTTACTTGGAAAGTAGTGCCCTCGTGCACTTACTTGTTTTAAAACATAGTATGACGCCAACTATGCATTAGCGCCCTCAAGGTTTACTCGTTTAAATGTCAAAGTAAGTCAGGACTGTGGCGACCCCACTCCCCGGACCACCAACCCCGCTAGGAATGGCGTGCGGGACGCCCGGCGTAGGCATCTCCAACCACTCCTCAACCCTCGTGAGGTGGTTGAGGCCCTACGAGCCTTATCCCAAACGACGACATAATATAAAAAGGTACTAAACAAAACTACCAGCCGTATTAATCATCCAAGACAAGAGATAATCCATAAAAATGAACAATATTATGGCGTGGCTGGCCGAGATGTGACAATATTATGGAATCCATAATGGCTAGGCGTTCGCTCCCGCTGCGGTGGGAGTGCGCCCGCGTCTGGGTAGGGGGCACGCTGTGCAACCCAGGGCGTGACAAAAAGGCCTTATGTATACATAAGGCCTTTTTGTCACGCCCCAGCCGCAGCCGCGAACGCGGGCGCACCACCACGACCTCAGCCGTGTGGCGAACGCCTAGCCATTATGGATCCATAATATTGTCCCATCTCGGCCAGCCACGCCACACAAGGACGCCGGAATGGCTCAAGGGATACTCAAGTTGCGAAATCTAACCTTATGAGGAAGAGGTTGCGAGTTCGAACTTGGGGGAGGCCCTCCCTGTGCTGTGGATTGTGCAGGGGGATAAATGATCTCGGTGACCGGCGTCCTTGTGTGGCGTGGCTGGCCGAGATGGGACAATATTATGGATCCATAATGGCTAGGCGTTTGCCCCGAGGGGGTGCGCCCGCACCTGGGTAGGGGGCACGCTGTGCAACCCAAAGTGTGACACGTAGGGTCTCAACCACCTCACGAGGGTTGAGGAGTGGTTGGAGATGCCTATGTCGGGAGTCCCTGCCCAACATTCTGCACGCCATTCCTAGCGGGGTTGGTGGTTCGGGGTGCGGGGTCGCCACAGTTGGTATTAGAACCCGATTTTACTAGGTTTGGTCTATGTATTAGACTTAGATGACTTTGACCTAGGAATTGGGTGAGAGCTTGAGGTGATTAAAAAGCTTAAAAAAACTAACTTAAAAGCCTTACTATCATATTTTTTTGTGTGTATTATATTATATGGGTAGTTATGAGGCTTTGTTGATGTTTTAAATTCTCTAATGTGTGATGGTTGCTCATATTTCTACTTCTCAGTGTCATGAGGAGGAGCGGGAGATTGAGACAGCCACACACAGGGCCATCTGATGATGACTGGATGGGGAGGATGGAAGAGATCATTCAGGCACCGGGCCGCTTGATGGCAGCCCTAACTGCACAGATACAGGCATTGGTGTAGCAAATCAAGGTTGTTGCTCGACAGTCGCCTAAGGCAATACCTCAAGAGGCGGGCACTAGTGGGGCCGAGGCGGCTGGGGCTAGTGGAGCTGCAGGGCCAGCAGGACCTCAGATGGTTGTACCTCAGCCTATGCCTACACCTGCTCCTACTATTGTGGAGAACCCCACTGATCGGCAAATCAGACTGCAAGAGAAGTTCATGAAGCTGAAGCCTAAGGAATTCACTGGTGGGGTTGAGTTGAAGAAGGCCGAAGATTGGCTGAAGAATGTCGAGAAGATCAGTCGTTCCTTAGAGCTTGATGACGAGTCTCAGGTCCTATGTGTTGCTCACACACTAGAGACTGATGTAGAGGACTGGTGGCTTTCAGTGCTTGATACATAGGGGCAGTAAAGAGTTGGGACACCTTCAAACGGTTGTTCTTACAGGCTTACGTTCCAGAGACTGAGAGGTAGGCTAAGCAACTCGAGTTTCTGAATCTCGTACAGGGCACCATGTCAGTCAGGGAGTGCGAGCTCAAATTTAGGCAGCTCGCAGTTTATGCCCATGGGTTAGTTCAGACACCAAGTGACAAGATTATGAGGTTCTCTTTAAACCTAAGGCTTGTGATCCGGCAGGCCTTGTCTGTGACGAAGATGATTGATTTTGCCATAGTAGTCCAGAGGGCCAAACAGTATGAGTTGGCTGAGCGGGTTGATGGTATGTCTACACGGGCAGCTCCGAGTGTACAAACTTCACAGGCAGAGTCTGGGGGACAGTTCCAGACTCCATGGAAGAAAGGAAAATGGGGAAATAAGAGGAAGTTGTATGAAGGAGCACAGTCCGAGGGTGCTCAGAGTGGGGCAAGCATACGGTGTCAAGTTATAATATAATTCGATAAGATATCGGGTATCGTCCTCAGAGATTATTACTACACTAACTATAAAGTCTTAACTCTATTTTTATCTAGAAAATCAAAATCGAATGATTAAGTGAATAGCACAATTAAATAATTAGAAAATAAACCAAAATAGTGCAATGTAGAACAAGAGAAATCAATGGAAGAAACGTCTAGAGGTTCAATCTCGCCGCCCTCTCAACTATGCATAAATATGGGATTTTCATCAACTCAATGTCCTTGTTTATAAGTCAAAAAGTCTAACGTTACTAACTCTCTCTCTCTCGAGCACCGGTTAGAACAAGCTATTAGAATTCTAAGTTTAACTCTTTGGATGAAAACCCAAAACCCTAATAACTCATTAAGATCTATAGTTCTTTTCAATAACTTCAAGGGATATTTCGATCTCATCTCGGTCTCACGATCACCCAGGTTATGTCTTCCTTGTTCCAACCAAAAATACCCCCTCTCGGGCACCTATTTCAAGTCTAGAATCATCTAATCCATGATCAAGGGATTAAAAGCATTACACCTAGAAAAACATAAATAAACTGGAAACTTTATTGACAATAATCAAAAGAATAAAACCTAAAGCATAGTATCGAATTTGGATTGATCTACACCTCTAGATAGATCTAGATAGAGGATTTAGTTCATGAATAAAGACATTAAAGCATGAAATAATATATTGAACATGAATCTAAAACCAGAAAAACCAAGTAGAAGGAAGAGAAGTTGTAGGAGAATCTTCAACAATCTACAAGCTTTATCTTTTCTCCACCTCAAACCCTAGCCTTCTTCTTTTCTTTTCACTTATTTTTCTCCTCTGATTTTCGTCCACTTTTCCTTTTCATAATGTTCTATTTATAATCATGAGTCCATAAAAACAAACCGCGTCCAATTTAGAGTTGTATTGAGGAAGTTATGACCAAAATACGAAAAATAGAAAGTTTTCAAAAAATTGTCGAACCCCGGCGCTGCGGCGCCCAATTGGTGGTTTCTCCATCACCCTTCTGACAATCTAGGCGTTGTGGCTCCCACCCACTGGTTTTTTACATTGTTCCTTCTCCTCATGTTTGTGGATTTAGCCAAATTTCCATATCTTTTTCCTTGGTATGCACATGTGTCTTCAAGCCTACTTCATGCAACTTATTTCCAACTTTCAAGTTCACTTTAGGTCCACCAAAACAACCCAAATCAAGTGAGTATCATGCTTTAATAATCACATGAATCAACCTATAAAAATCCAAACAAAAATAATGCAAAAACACCAAAACTTGGCAAAACTATCAAATAACCTAATTTATGATAAACTAACCTAATATATAAACTAAATACCATAAAACATACCGAAAACATGCTCCAAAACACGTACTAAATACCTACTTATCAAACACCCCCAAAATTAGGACTTTGTTCGTCCCGAGCAAAGGGAAAATAGAACAAAAACTCAACAAATGAATCAATCAATAATCTACCATCCTAATCTCAAACAAATTATAACTTGATTCAAAATATACATGCATATCATCATCATGGCCTCTAAGATCACATTGAAAGATAATAACTCATTAGAAAATTTCAAGAGTGTTAGTGTCACGCCTGGGTTGCACCGCAGTGCCCCTACCCAAGGTGATGAGTACCCCCGGTAGGCATACTCCAGCCATTATGGATCCATAATATTGTCTCCTCCCAAACCAATGGTTCAGTGGCTACCCAGATTGCGAAATCTAACTCCTTAAGGGAGGTTACGAGTTCGAATCTGGGGGAGGCCCTCCCTGTACTATGGATTGTGCAAGGGGTAAAGGACATTGTGCTGTAGATTGTACAGTGGAGACAATATTATGGGTTCATAATGGCTGGAGTACGCCCTGTAGATTGGGGTACTCATCACCCTGGGTAGGGGCACTGCGGTGCAACCCAGGCGTGACAAAAAGGCCTCACGTATTGGCTCAGTGGCTACCTAGGATGCGAAATCAGACTCCTTAAGGGGAGGTCTCGAGTTCGATCCCAGGGGAGGCCCTCCCTATGCTGTGGATTGTGCAGGGGGATAAATGATCTAGCTGGAGAGTACGCTCTGAGGAGGGGATGCCACCCAGATGAGACAATATTATGGGATCCATAATGGCTGGAGTACGCCCTGTAGATTGGGGTACTCATCACCCTGGGTAGAGGCACTGCGGTGCAACCCAGGCGTGACAAAAAGGCCTTATGTATACATGAGGCCTTTTTGTCACGCCTGGGTTGCACCGCAGTGCCTCTACCCAGGGTGATGAGTACCCCAATCTACAGGGCGTACTCCAGCCATTATGGACCCATAATATTGTCTCCACTGTACAATCTGCAGCACAGTGTCCTTTACCCTCCTGCACAATCCATAGCACAAGGAGGGTCTCCCCCAGATTCGAACTCGTAACCTCCCTTAAGAAGCTAGATTTCGCAATCTGAGTAGCCACTAAACCATTGTGCCCCTACCCAGGGTGATGAGTACCCCAATCTACAGTGCGTACTCCAGCCATTATGGACCCATATTATTGTCTCCTCCCAATCAGACTCCTTAAGGGGAGGTCTCGAGTTCGATCCCAGGGGAGGCCCTCCCTGTGCTGTAGATTGTGCAGGGGGATAAATGATCTGGCTGGAGAGTACGCTCTACGGAGTGGATGCCACCCATATGAGACATACATAAGGCCTTTTTGTCACGCCTGGGTTGCACCACAGTGCCCCCTACCTAGGGTGATGAGTACCCCAATCTACAAGGGGCCCTCCCTGTGCTGTGGATTGTGCAGGGGGGTAAAGGACTCCCTGTGGATTGGGATGAGACAATATTATGGGTTCATAATGGCTGGAGTACGCGCTGTAGATTGGGGTATTCATCACCCTGGGTAGGGGGCACTGCGGTGCAACCCGAGCGTGATAGTTAGAGATGTCTAGATTTTCAATCTAACTCCTCACCTAACCTCATCTTTCATTCTCAAACATACCATCACATAGTCAATCTAAAAAAACCATTCATGAATTTCATAGATAAGTGCAAGCAAGTATAAAGTGTAAGTGATCTCAAATAGATATATATATATATATATAGATATATATATATATATAAAGTAAATCCCATAGGCAAATCTGTCATACCATTCTCCACTAATGTAGATCACTTGCCATTTAGTATCAATAGGTCTTTCAAAGGTTGCAATGTTAGGCCAAAGTTCAAAGGTAGGGAAAATTGAAAAATTTTAGCTCAAAACGCCCTAAACACTTTGATATTTTACAAACATCCAAAACATTACAATTAGAACCAAAAACCTAATTTCAACACATATACCCACTTCAAATATTTCACTTTTTTCATTCACTCCTCATTCTTGTATTGTTTGCTTTATATATATATATATAGAATACTACACCCCCAAACTTGTTTCTTTTCATAACATGGGCATAGCATCCTTTTCTTTTTCTCTTTTTTCATCATTCATTCTTTTCATTCTTTTTTTCTTTTTTTTTCTTTTTTTCTAAGAAGCTCATAAAATAAACAAACTTCCAACTCAATAGTACTTCACTTCATCACCTTCTTTTCATACATTTATCCCCACTTTCAACCCTCAAAAAGATAACACTCCAACATAATCAAAGTGTATAAGATGCATAGGTTGAAAAAAAAGGAATTTAAACATATCCGGTTCATGTTGTCCAACATGTTTCTTTGATATGTTAATAGCACTACTAGTATTGTCACACAAAATTTCAGCACATTCTACAAACACTTTATAGTCCTAAAGTTGTTGTTTCATGTACAAGACCTGAGAACAACTGTGGCAACCCAGCACCCCGGACCACCAACCCCGCAAGAAATGGCGTGGGGAATGCCGGGGCTGGACGCCTGGCATAGGCATCTTCAACCACTCCTCAACCCACATAAGGTGGTTGAGACCCTACGAGCCTTATCCCAAACAACGACATAATATAAAAAGGTACTAAACAAAACTACTAACCGTATTAATCATTTAAGACAAGAGATAATCATAAAAAAAACCATAATCCCTACAGTCCATCAAGATGGACATACACATAAAGTCCAAAACTATAGGTACAAAAAAAATCATCATATGCCCACATGGTCTATCTAACAAGTCTCAACTCACTCATACTACAATGTGGTAAGTGTTTTAATTACATAGTCCAAAATATAATACATCATAATTTAAAACACAGTTCAATCAAAATGCCTCTCAACTCACATCGAGGCCTTAGATTCTCTCGCTTGCAAGGCCCTCAAAATATGACTACTCATTTGCCCTTATTCGAGACAGAAGGACTTGAAAATGGAAAATGAGGGTGAGCCAACGGTGCCTAGTGAATAGAATTCAAATATGCTATCAATACTCATAAATAAATATCATGTATGCATGTCAATATGTAGAATGATTAAAAGCTCATAACATATAGATATCAAGCATTTATAATATGTTCGATGCAAGTAAAAGCCTATCAATTTGGATCCACATTCCACATGCATTGGGGTTACTAGTGCACGTCTATTTCACTGTACCGTTCTCATCCCCAAATATTTTCTTTTTAAAACCCTCCTATGACAAGGTTAAGTCTCCCTATTAGCCAGATAGATGGGCCTAACCAAAGTCATAAGGTTTTCTCAAATCAGTGCATCATTCAAAACATTAGAACACATTCATGCTTTCAACATACAATATATATATATATATAAGTGATATGATGACATAAAAGATATAATCATAAATGAAGTATACTCACAACCAAGCCTCGCGAGAGTATCTAACCACACACGGACACCAAACCCAATCAACCCAAACAAGGTCCTGAAACATTCATCAATATCCAACCATACATCAATTTTTATGCTCAATCACATAGACATTACACATCAACCCTAAATCAGCCCACATATAGAGAATAGGCCTAAATCCCATCTAATCCCATCATTCAACTCAAATCATATGACTTAGGCCTCTAATGCATAGTTCTCATTCATAAACCATTCAATTAATCAAAAATACTGATTTTCAATTTCTTAGGCATAAACATGCCCAAATTGGGCCATTTGATCACAAGTAGGCATAACCCATGATGTTGTCACAACCACCAAATCAGTAGCATAATTAGACATAAGTTGCATCAATTCAATGATTCTAGGCCAAAAGCATCAAAAGCCCTAAAATATGAAATTTTCCATACTTAGGCCATATTGCCAATTTACACTAGGCCACCATGTTCAGCCATGTATATCACTGATTTTGCATCATGGGTTCATCAACAATGGCAACTAGGTCAACATAGTTAACATGCAAGTTATTTGGAAAGGTATAAGTTCATATTATAAATTTAGGTCTAATACACACAACCCTACCAATTTTTCATTTAATATTATGTTCAGATGTATCAAGCTACCAACAAAAATATTTAATCACAAAATCAACCGTACAGATCGAGGTATGTTAAGAACCAAACCTTCTGTCCAAAAATCAGCTCAATCCATTGGTGGACCGAAAAGATGAGCCTATTTGATGAACAAGTCTCTAATTAGACAATTTCTCATTTCCTGCTGCAAATACTTGACCTCAAATGACTATATCACCCAAACTACGTGACCCACCAACATCTCAACTGGTTATAATGCAGAAAGATCCGTTGTGAACCACCTTCTGAAATATCAGATCCATCCAACGGTAGATTTAGGAGATCTATTGGTTTGATCTAAACTGCGCGAGAAATTCAGACTTTCCAGCCAGCTTTGTTTGGAAGGTTATATCTCTCAAACGAAAAATCCAATCAAGATCTCCACCGACTAAAATGAATAACCATAAGATACGAACTTGCTGAAAAAGTTTGAGCTCAATCTGACCATATATCACCAAGATCCATCTCTTTGATGAAAACATTCCTGAGACTTCCCTCAAAGCAACTTCCTCTTTCTTTCTCTTCTTCTTTCCTTTCTCTTCTTTTTTCCTTTCCCTCCACTCATCTCACTCTCTAGGACTTCCTTGGAGAAGAGAAGTAGGGCATGGGACACTTGTCCACTCTCATGCACCAACTTGACATGTGTTGGAGAAGAGAAATAGGGCATGGGACACTTGTCCACTTTCATGCACCAACTTGTCATGTGTTGGTCTCGTGCACCAACTTGACATGTGTTGGAGAAGAGAAATGAGGCATGGAACACTTGTCCATTCTCATGCACCAACTTGACATGTGTTGGAGAAGATAAATGGGGTATGGGACACTTGTCCATTCTCATGCACCAACTTGACATGTGTTGGTCTCATACTACCCATACCAACCACTTGTACTTTAACCAATCTCATGCTTCCATGTATTTTAAATGTCCAATCCATCTAATACACCAAATTTTAATTCTCATTTATCCTTTTATTCAATCATTCCTAACCCATATCAATTCATGGTTTGATGGGCCCATGCATAAATAATAGCACATGCATTATACTTTAATTTAACATGACCCATATACAATTTATAATGCACATATTTATATACATTATTAAGCATCAAATATACAAACATTAAACAACCATCAAACAAACACCAAACATATCAAGGCAAACACATAGAGTTTGGGAAAAATGCACTAGGGTAATGGGCTAGATGAAATAATTTTCGGGGCGTCACAAGGACGCTTACGAGTAAGTAGCGCCCTCAATTAAGTGTTCTGCAGGGCGTTTATACGTAATGAGCGCCCTCAAGGAACCAAAACAACGAAGTTGATATTGTGCGTCAGGACACTGATTACGAAATCAGGATGTTAATTCAACAATCGTCACTGTTCTAATAAGTACATTGCATCAGTCTACTTTTTCAGAACGGACTTCAGCACAAAATCCTTTTCAGACTTATCGGAGATCTTCTCTGATACATGAATTAAGTTTTTCTAAAACTTTCCTCTTTCATGACATCTGAAAAGAACCAGAATGTTACTGAAAATTGCAGTTGCCATTTTCATATGACATTCTAGTCGTTGTGTGTGTTTTCGTTCATATTATTTGAACTTCAAATGTCTAACGGCTATGTCTCACTAAGTCTATAAATACCAGCACTTAGGATCAAACAACTTGCCAATCATTTTGTATTGTGCCAATACTTTTTGAAAGTTAGTCTGTGTCAAAATGTTTTTCATTATCTAAACTTTCAAGGTATTTTTCACTAATACCTTTACGTATTCAAATGATTTTCATACTGAGCTTATTCTCATTCTATCTTTGAAAATCTATTTGATCTGGTATCTACTCAAATCCTCAGCACAGATTCATACTTGGTATTATTCTTGCGAAAGATAGAATTTGAGATATGGTTCATGAGAAATACAGTTGTACTTGATTTCATATCTTGAATATTGTATTGAACTATACCAGTAGTTGCGTTAGCTACTGATCATTGAACCAGAAATTTTCATACTTATATTCTATCTATTTTGAAAATTGTCTGTGTCTTTGATTTATGCTGATTGACATCATATTATTTTCGAGGAAGCACTGATTTTCATATCACATCATTCATGTTTTTCGAAACTACACTTGAGCAATACCGAATATTGAAAGGTAAATGACTGTAAGTGTATTTCAACTTAGCATTATGTATTCATATTTCATATTTTTGTAATGCTATGTAATGAGCTTAATTGTAAAGTGTCCTACTCAGTTATAACCAACATTTTTAGTGTTGTAATGCTGGTGTGTTTCTGGACTAAAACAACCAGGACAAGTGAAGATAGTTCAGTTAATGATTTCAGGGTTGAAATCATGCCAAGGTTATCTCTGAACCTGTAAAAGAGAAAAAGGTAAATCTTCATCTGTAAGTAGGAAACAGGTTTGTTCTTAACCGGTAAAAGGATAGGTTATCTCTCAACCTGTAAAAAAGAAACCGGTTCTTCCTTATCCCGCAAAAGGAAAACAGTTTTTCCTTATCCCACAAAAAGAAGTAGGTTACCTCTCAACCTATAAAAGAGAAAACGGTTCTTCCTTATCCCGTAAAAGGAGGATGGTTCTTTTTTATTAATTAAAAGGAACATGGGTTTTTCCTAATCTCGAAAAAAGGAAAAAGGTTCATCTTTAGCGTGTAAAATGATAGATTTGCCTTTAATCTACAAAAGAGCAGTTGTAACGGTTTGGTTCTCACCCGTAAGAAAATCAGTTAGTGGATTGAGAAAATCGTAATCGGGAGATTAGATTTTGGGCGTAGGCTTGGCCGAACCACTATAAATCTTGTGTGTCTCACATTTGCAATTTAGTCAGAGTTCTAATTTTGCAATCAATTCCAATACATTTATGTATATCTCTAAGTTATTGGAAAAGAAGTTTAAAATTGACCATCCCACCCAATTCACCCTCCTCTTGGGTGGACCAACAACGTAAAGATTCTTTCACATAAAAAAAATGAGGCAAAAATGCTTGCAAAAATTTGTGCAAAAGGACAAATAATCAAAGAGGAAAGAGTGTGTAGAATGTCACTTTCGTTGCCCAGAAATGACAATTCTTCCCTAACACACACAGCAGAGCGCTGTTCCAACGGAGGGGCGCGCAGCTGTCAGAAGAACACCAGACCTCATCTCGATGATGCGTAAAAGGCAACGCGCTGCTTCACCTAAGAATGCACTGCTGGCAGCAAACCGAGAGTGTTCTTTTATCAGGGTCTCAGAGGAGCACATTGGTCCAGGTGGGAGAGCGTTTGTCTCATGCAAACCAAAAACCTGATAATTTCTGTGACCATTGTAGTGCGCAACTCTAAGGGGGAGTGTGTTGGTGACTGTGGCAGACCCTTAAGTTATGTGACCACACTGGGAGCGCGTTGTTCACCTTGAGGAGCATGCCAGTCAACTACTTGACACTCAAACGTGATTTTCTTTTTGAAATACTTTGCATAAACGCATTTAAATCGAATCAAACACTTTGAACAATAAATTGGAGATTTGAAAACACTTGAAACCTTTTCCAATGAAGATGAAAACGTGATTAAAATCATTTGAAGATCTTGATCACTTTGGAAAACTTATAAAAGGAACATCATCTAAGCAATCCTAGAGTTGATTCTATAACCTAAGATCATCTAGACAATTACTGATGATCCAATGACCCCCAAATGACTGGCTTTCGGTTTTGATGATAACAAACAACATGAGTCCTTTTAGTACTAATCTCTTATTCAAGTGTTTCGACTTAAAGACCACCACAATTCAAGTATAAGGTTTAAAGCTTAAAGACCTTCAAGATCAAGTCAAGTGAAAACAATCAATGTAATTTTCTATTTAGGTTGTAGGATGTTATTTTAGATTTGCTCAGATTATGTGCATGTCATGAGTTTTTAAATGAACACGGTCTTTAAATGTTTTCGAAAAACATTTCTATATTGGTTTTATCTTCATTGGAAAATTATTTCAAGTGTTTTCAAATCTTTGATTTGATGTTCAAACGGTTTAATTCGATTTGAACAAGTTTGTGCAATGAACTTTGAAAGAAAAGTCATATTTTGGTGTTAAGTGTCAGACCAGTACGCTCTTTAAGCTGGCAACGCACTCCTTGAGTTGCCAGATCACTTAATGGTCTGCCATAGCCACCAGCGTTATAACGCCCCGTATTTATGAATCAAAGTTGTACATTGACTTATACATATTATCAGGCATATTTGTACGCATATACGTATGTGTATGACCTTAGAATAAGGTGAATGCGTGTATAATAGGGTGGTAGTTGTACCTAGACCCTACACATAGCATAAAAACCCAACACTTAGTGAATTTTTTACCTGGAGCATGGAGAAATGTGTTTCTTAAAGAGAAGCGTGTTTCTGTAGTAAAACCCGAGAGATGAAGTTTTCTTGAAATGTTTAGAGAAATGTGTTTCTGTAAAGAAAATTCGAGAGCTGATTTTTCAGAAAATTTAAGGGGAAACGTGTTTCTTTAAGAGAAACGCTTTTCTCACCAAATTTCCAAAGGTAAACCCGATTTCTAGGCAGCAAGAAAGCTTAGGTGGCCAAATCCAAGGTAAAAATCCATGATTTTTGGTTAAAATTTCTAGATTCTTGCTCCTCTCTTCAAGTTGTTTGACGTATGTGAATATTCAATGATTTTCATGGTTAGATTGGGAGATTTGAAAAGATTGTTTGAGCTGGAAATTGTGCCAATTGCTGGGGAAAATCATAGGAAAATGGTGATGGTTCACCCAAGAGGGGGGTGAATTGGGTGCGATGGTCAATTTTAAAAAATATCTTCCAATAACTTAGTGATTTACATTAGTGTATTGGAATTGGATGCAAAATAGAACACAGACTAAATTGCAAAAGTGTGACACACTAAAGGACAATCAGCGTCCTGAAAGTTACTAAGTTGATTCTTAAAGGTGAGGACGTTTTTATCCAGATAGCGTCCTGATAGATTGTTCAACTTATAACTATCAGAATCCTCAAAGAAACATTCTTTGAAGAACTTAAGACATCTTTCAGTGAGCTGATGCAGAGTCAGCTTCCTGACAACTTCAAAGGTTAACTAATAAAGGAGACCGCTACTATACAAGTAAGCGTCCTGATAAATCAGTTCAATTCAACCTTGAACGTTTTTAGCGTCCTAATGAACTATCAGTGTCTTGACTTATAAAGTTCAGGAGAGCGCTGCTAACTCATTAACGTCCTGAAAGATTTGACTCACGATACAATATACGATAAATGCGAATGAAAACTCGGTAGATTTCAAATTAAATCTATAGTATTAGATCATTTGAAATACTGTAAAAACATGAAATCAAAATATTCAAATCAGAAAAAGATATATTTTGAGCAATAACGATTAGAAAAAGATATACCTTAAATATTTTGTGTATTTCTCTTTTCTCATAATCGTTAAATCCAACTCTTCATTATGAGATCTTCAATAAGAACATTGTGCGGAGTTGAACAACTTGAACGTTAATCGAGAGATGCAGTCTTGAAGCTTGATCAAATCGTTCGAGTGAAGTGATCTTGAAATCATGATGTGATCGTTAAAGTTCTTTGGTTGAGACGAACTTTATTTGTGATCATCAAAATATGCTTTATCACAGTATATTTAGGAACGAGCTAAGTGATGAACCGCATAGGTTAACAAATGGTTCCTTGCTGAATTTTGAGTTGTTTGATGGTAAAATTACTAATTTTTCATGGTTGAAGTGTTGATTTTCCAACCTAGCTGTGATGAAGCAGCTGAGGGTTTGGAGATGAGTTTAAATGGTGTTTTGATCGGTTTTAATGTCAATTGATTATTAAGTATTGATTGGGAATAGTTTTGGCAATGATAATTGAAGTGATTTGTAGAAGAATTTGATGATTTGGTAATTAGACAACAAGTACAATTAAGGTGCTTGTGATGTAAAAAGTGTGCAATTGAACTAGATGAGCAATTTGAGTTGTAAAGTGTATTGGACTTAGACAAATTGTTGTACATTATGAGTATTTCTATCTATGGTCTTATGTGTGGCTTTGTACTTATAAAATTCTGTTTTTATGAAATGTGAGCATGACATGAACAATTGCATTGTGTATTGAATGCATTGAACCGTATTTTGAACATCAAACATACCTAGGCTTACAAGAGTAAGTAAGGTATGTGATCATGTCCATTGGGGTCAATCTCTAGATTCGTAGACTCACATAAGTACAGAGAAAATACTCATGGCATTGGTGTAGTTCCTAAAAATGGATGATGTTGGTACACCGAAAAGGGGGATAAATTGGGTGTAATGGCCATTTTTTATCTCTTTCTAATTTCTTATGAGATTCCTTTACATAATTGGATTCAATACTTAAATAAATTTAATGAGCATAAAGTAAAATGCATAAAGTAAAGCACAATAGCATTTATAGTGGTTCAGCAGTGCCTCCGTCCACTAATGAATCCTTTTACGGTTGAGGACCAAATCGTTACAAATTGCCCTTTTAAAGGTTTAAGGCAAACCTATCCTTTTCCGGGTTAAGAATGAACCACTTATCCTTTTCTGGGCTAAGGAAGAACTCATGTTCCTTTTGCGGGCTAAGGAAGAACCGTGTATCCTTTTTCCAGGCTAAGGAAGAACTCATGTTCCTTTTGCGGGCTAAGAAAGAACCCACACATCCTTTTCAAGAGAAAGGAAGAAACTAGCTAGATTCCGATATTGGAATCTCAAGTGAGGACTTGGTTGTTTCAATCTTGAAACGAACCAAAAACCTCGATTACAATAATTAAAATGTTTGTTCTAATGATTAGAACAATTATAAATGAAGCTCATAAACATAAATACTAAATACAAGATATAGAAATTTAAGCTCAAGGTGAAGAGAGACCTTACAATGATTTATATCTTTCTTGCAACCATATTTGCTCAAGAAAATGATTTTGAAGATGCTTTGAATGATGCACAATGAAAAAGCTTGAAATCCAATCTTCAAATCAACATCTCTAAGTTCTAGGTTTTTGAAATGAGAAAAATGATTTGATCTTGAAAAACACTCCCTCGATTCACATGGCTGTCTCTCTTGTATTTAGAATGGCCTAACTACATGTATTATAAATTAGAAACAAGTTATAGTCGTTAGACACAAGAATATAGACGTTGGAGGTGAAAAATATGATTTTGGACCGTTGGAAATGTGCCCAAAAAAGTTGCATAAAATTTCATATTTTTGTGTTAGCTTCCTTATTGTGCATTAGCTTGCTGATGCACATTAGCTCACTCATTGCACATTAACTCCCTCAAGCACATTAGCTCCCTCAAGCGAATTAGCTTGCTGATACGAAGTTTGCATTAGCTTTCTCATGCAAATAGTTCGCATTAGCTTGCTCATGCAGACAATTTACAGTAGCTTGCTCACACTCAATTAGCGTCCTGACTCATCACACATTTTTTAAATTTTTCTCTTTTTCGAAAATATATAAAATGAAAACCAAATATAGACATATAATAGCTTAAAATTTATGTAAAGAACATTCTGGAACCATTGGAAACATTTTCAAAACCATTTGAGAAAGATATCAAATACTTTTAAAGGGTTAAAGTTTATTTGTGCATACTTTGAATGTGAAAACTTGGGTTAACATGATTTTTTGAAATTCTAAACACATGGGCTTATTTGGGCATCAAAATATCATTGAAATATATTTAGTTTGATGATTAAAACACTTTGAAATTAACAATTAAACAATCAAACAAGATTTTGATAAAAATCAAAACAATTTTGATTATTTTAAAAAACTTTGTAGAAATAGCATTTTAACTATAACTAATGCAATTGTGATTCAAAATAGTTTAAAAACATAAATCAAACATTTTGAATACTTGAAAATCATTTTTAAAGAATACTTAATGCATGAATTAGTTTTATCAAAACTATGCATATGTGAAGTATGCATGCATGAAGTTTAGAAAGATTGAGCTATAGGAAATGCAAAAAGGTTATATCCTTATTCTAGACATATAAAGACTCTCAACCTTTTTGTCTTCATTCCTTCAAGTTGTCCAAGCTTTAAGTATGGTTGATCATTTGCTTTGATCCTTTGCTTGAGAGACTTCTTGAACTTGAAGACTTAGATCTTGTATTGGCTCTTTTCCATCTTTAGGTGTTGAAATATACTAGATAGAAACATTAGCACCATTTGTTATATTGTTTGTAAGCATTAAAATACTTCGGAGAAAAACTAAGTGCAAAACCTCTTAGATCAACAGATGAGGCCCTGGAATGATCGGAGTGGATGGTCAAATGAAGTAGATGTTCCTCGAATAGGCATTAAGAGGAAGGATGCGCTCATGTACCTGATTGTGAGGATTTGATTTATTTGTTTTATGCATTGTATGATATGTATAAAGTGGTGCAAATAGTATCTTAATCATGTATTGATATTTACATATTGCTTGCATATCGGGTTTATGTTGATTTAAATGTCATGTTTTATTATGAATGCATATGTAATGTCATTGGTAGATTACTCATGGGGCTTGTTATAGCTTGCCCCACTCCTTTTTATTACAGGTAGTGACTACAAAGGCAAGGGCAAAGCTACAAAGGGTTGATCTGTGCTTGCTGCCTATTTTTGATGTATGTATGAACTGGAAGTTGGTTTATATTTCAGTATTTTGGATATATATATATATATATATATATATATATATATATATATATATATATATATATATATATATATATAACGCTAAACTACGTCTAATGTTTAGTGGGTTGTATGTATATATGGTTTAAATACATACGAATGATATGAGAGGATATATGAGATTACGATCTTAACATCATGTATGTATGGTTTTAATATATATGTGAAGATGTGATACGGTGTTTATGTGGACGGTTTAGAAATGAGTTTGAATGTTTTGTGGATTATCAGGTGTATGTAGCACCTCATATATTATGAGGAGGTTCTGCCAAAAAAAAATAGTGATTTTCGTGTGTTTTATTAAGAAAGAAGTCTGACAGTGTATCATATACGTTTATGTATGGAGTATATGATATTCAGTGTCGGTCGTGACGTCGTCCTACAGAGGGGGTCGCGACAAGCATGCTTCCCTTTGGAGCAGTGCGCTGTTGTGAGCCCAGTTTTTGTTCAGTCTTTGGTTTGGATCAAACCAACACACTTTTCTTAGACTAAGTCAAAACACATCTCTCGGTCCGTTGCTAAAAGCACGCTCCTTGCTGGAGAAGCTTATGAGTTAGTTATTTAGATATGTTTTGAGTAAGTTTTAGATGATATTTATGATGATTTATTCATTTATTATGTTAGTTTTGGTTTAGTTTACTTTCGGTATTTGATGCTTTATCTCGATTTTTTCTTTTATAAGTTGATTAAGTTGATTATATAAGTGTGTTATTCATTAGTTTTGCTTTGTTTTGTAAGTGTTTAGATGTGTTGAAAGTTGATTTCGATGATGGAAACATAATACATGAAGATGGAATGAAGATACATGAACATACCAAACCAAGGAGATCCAAGATTTGGCTAAGTCCACAAAGCAAAAAGTGTGCAAAATCCAGAGACTGGGTGCCAAGGCACCCAATTCTGAGCGCTGCGGCGCCAGGTGTTGCAAGAAAAATATAAATTTTTGGGATTTTAAGTTGCAATTTTGGGCTTTCTAATTTGGGTTCTTATTGGCTTGTTCCTATAAATAGTTCATTTATTAGGGTTTTTAGAGGAGAATAAAGAAGAGAACAAGGCAAGACAACTTGAAACGAATTAGAGAAGAAGAGCTTGAAGTTGGAGACAAGGGAGAGATATTCGAATCCAATGCGTTTCTAGTTTGATTTCTATGTTCAAGTTCAAGTTTATAACCATGTTTTATGTGCTTATCTTTCAAGTTATGAACTAAATTATTATTCTAGAGGGTAGATGGATCTGATACTAGATACTATGTTTTAAGATTGGATTTATGTTTTATTATTAATTAATTCTTCATAGTTTATTTATATTTCATATTGCTTAATGCTTTTGATCTCTTAATCACAGATTGAATGTTCATAGATTTGAGGGGCGGCACTTGAAAGAGGGTTCCTTGAGTTGGAAAAAGGGAAATATAACCTAAGATTATCATAGAATTGAAAGGTTTATAATATCTTTTGAAGTTGTAGGAAAAATCACAAAGTGTAATCAATCACTAGGGTTTTGGTTTTTATCGAGAGATCGAAAAGGTTTCCTTGGTGATATGTTCTAATTCGGCACTCGAGAGAGGGAATTAGAGACTATAGGATTTTTTACTTATAAATTCGAAGAACATATTAATGATAAACATATCAAATCTACATAGTTGAAGGTTAGGTGAAGTTGAACCTTTAGACCTTCCTATCTTGATATTCATTAGTTATTTGATTGCTTGCTTATTTACTTTTAGTTAATTGTTTTGTTGCTTGAATTTATATTTTGATTGTTTAGATAAAGTTAAAAGTTGGTGAAAATGGTATTTAGTAAATAGTGTATAATCCTAGAGGACGACAACCTGATTATCATCGGTTTATTACTACTTGATATCGTACGCTTGCGGTTGATAGTGAACAGAAGCGCGTTGCTTTCTAGGTAGCTAAAGATTGTTCTTCCTGCGCTAGCGCACTCCCTTCTGAAGTAACACTCTACTGCTGAGTGTTAGGAAGATTGCCATTTTTTGGGCAACGAAAGGGACACTTTGGACAAAGCTTTCTTCTTTGATCATTGGTACTTTGAACATATTTTCGCAAGAATTCTTGCCTCATTCATTTTAGTGAAAGAATCATAATGTTACTTTTGAAATTTGAAAATCAAATCAGAGCTTCTTGGAGATTGAAACCCTAATCTTGCTCTTGCTCTATTTTTTGTATAAAATCATAGTTGTGTTGTTCTCTCAACACAACCAACGAACTATTTGCAAGTTAGTCTCATCTTCAAAGTGTTCAAGTGTTTTTAAAGCTAATAACTTGTTCTTGAAAAACAAAACTTTGGATTGAACGTGCTTAATCTTCAATTTTCTTTTCATCCAAAGATCTTTATCAAGAAAACCATTACTCTCTGCTCTTGCACTTCATCTTCATCATTCTCTGAGCAAATTCGTGAGTAAGGTTCATAAGAGTTGTAAGGATCGTAGAGGATTTCTGGTAAGGAATTCTTCTTCATTATCACTTTGTATTTTAAGTGACTTGTTAGTCGCAGGAAAGTTCTCTTGTCGAGAGCGGTGTATGTAAAAAGGTTGCTCACACCTGTGAAGTGAGTGTGTATCCAATTTTGATCTTCACCCTTGAAGTAGGATCTTGTAGCGTTGGGTTGGAAAATCTTGATTGGGGAGATCAAGTCATGGAGGTAGGCTTTAAGAACCGAACCAAGCTAAATTATTGTGTTTTACTTTTCTCACTGTCTCTGTTTCATTACCTGGGCATTTTTAATTGTTTGAAAGGTTTTAAAAATTTTGCAAAGAGTCCAATTCACCCCCATCTTAAACTTTATCTAGGCCAACAATTACAAGGATAAAAGATTACATTTTAATGTCTTGATCTTGAGGGTCTTCAAGCTTGAATCCATATAAGTGAATTGTGGTGGTCTTTTAAGATGAAACTACTCAAGTAGATCATTAGTACATGATACACATGTTGATTGTAATCATCAAAATGCCATCATGGGGGTCATTGAATTTACAAAAATAACTTAGTCAAAGTGATTAATCATATATGGAATGTTATTTGCAATCATCAAAATACACATGGGCGAAGTCATTACACCAACAATAAGTATTTCAACAACAAAAATAGTGAACACAACAAACATAAACAAAAAATGGTAAAAAAATTCTACACAACTTTTGGTCATGTGAGTTAAAAATCATAGAATAATCTCTTGATATAAATCAATTCTAAACAAAAAAGATACCACAAATAAAATAAGAATTTTATAACATCATATACCTTTTCATATGAGATAAAGTATTATCCTTGATCAATTTAAGCAATCGTGCTAATAATGTGTTGCGGAATAAAATAAAGCTCAAAGGAAGAAAATTAAACTAAACTAAAATTCACAAAAAAAAAAGATAATATTAAGAGAAAGGAAGAAGAGTAATAGAGATCTTATATGTTCTTGATTGATGATCTCATTGGAGTACAAGATCCCTTTATGTTACCATAGGGGGTTACGTTGCAATTTATTTATATAAAAAATTAAATATATTAAATGACTATAAAATAAAATCTCATACATTTAGAGGTAAATATGAAGGTTATAAAATTTGAAATGGAGGAATATCCAAAACATTTATAACACATTTTCAATTTCAGGTTCCTTATTTTTTATTTATTTTTATTTTTTTAATTAACAAATTTGAGGTCCTGCCAAATTTCCGTTCGTGAAGCCACGACGACGTCGGCAATTCCCTAGCAAAGGTGTGCTTGCTTTGGTCATTTTGCTCGGGAAAAGGCGGGAAAGCCTTACAAATCAGACTTGCACAAATGCTATACACATCTTCATCTATACATTCAGCGTCGTCCGTAGTGCAATTTTTTTCTTGACCAATCTTCCAAAAGCTTCAGCTCTTCTCATGGATAGATATGTTGTTCCTTGTTCCTCTTCGGACGATCCCAAACGCCTCAAAAGGTAAGACCTCGCCCTCTCACCTTCTCTGTACTCAGATTTCCCTCTTCTGTTACTTCGAATCTCCATTTTGACAGGCTGATTTAACGGCGTTCTTTTTGTGATTCTAGGTCTTCATGGAAGAGAAGCGTTGTGGAAATTGAAGGCAGGTTGTCCGCAAAGTACCGCCATGACGCTTCCGTTTCTATGCTTCAATCGTACAGTGAGGTATTTTTTTTTTATTGAAATGGTTGATCGATTCAGTTATGCAATTTGTTAACCATAGTTAATAAGTTGAGTTTAGTTAATTGTGATATGGGTGGTTAGTTAGATTAGGGTTTTACTCTATATAATGAGCTAGTTGTAAATCTCTTGAGAATGAAATAACAATGTAGTCCTTTAGTTGCTTGTGTATTTTATTTCTTCTTCAATTCTTCCTTTCTATTTCTCTGTTTTCAATTCAATTTCTAGCACAATTTTACCTCTTTCTTGTTTAAATTGAATTTTGGTGCTTTTCGATTTGCAAAAGGTGGGAGCTTTTCCTCATCTGTACCACAATGATGGTGAACGGTGTCTAACACATGTAAGTAGTTCCATTTACGTTTTGGTTGTGCATAAATTGATCAAATTGTAAATATTAGCTGAAGCTGTCAAGTTTGGGACCTGATGGACAGATGAACCGCTTGGCTAGTGTTGCTGGCATTGATCGTCAAGATCCTTTTAAAAGGTTAGTGATGGTTTCATTATCTGTGTCTAACGCACTTCAAATTTCATAATTTAGTGGTATATTTTTGGCCTTTAGTGGTTACCTGTACAACAGTTATTGGGTTTTTAAAATGTTCTTCTAGATAGCTGGTAGGTTTTACCTTCGAAGATACAATGTAAGATCTCGTTTCTGCAAGCACTGTGACTGGAATTATCACATTGATCTCTTGTTGGTCATCTAACCTGGAAAGACCTCACACAAAAATATAGCAGAAAGTAAGGAAAACGAGTAATTTGTTGCTGTCAAATTCTAGAGAAAACATCTTTGAATTAACTAATGACATCAAGCTAATAGAAGACCAACGTATTGATGAGCAATCAATAGTAAAAATTCTAAATTAGGCATTTTAAGTCATCACATATTGAAGTGTGATCTTTAAAAAAATCAGGGCCTGTTTTTTCAGAAACAAATTTCACAAAAACTGTGTATAAAGTACTTTTTCTAGAAGACAAAGATTTCTTGTTTCCTTCATAAATCAGAAAGAAGAAATTAAAACCATATTGGGAAATTCTTAAAAACAACCCAACCAAACATGTATTCAAATAATTTTCGTTTTCAAAATCGAATTTGATACCAAATGAGGCCATAATGCTCTTGAAAAGTTGAAATTCTAATCTTCCGTGACACACTCAATTCAATTAAACATTTTTCCAACTATATGAAATTGGCTACATGAATCTACTTCGTCCACTCCGCTCTATCAAGGGCTAAATCGACATTTAAGTTACAAGTATTCATATCTTTTTTAGTTATTTTTGCCAATGTTATTTTAGGTCTTCCTCGACCTCTATCATTATCATGCATTGTTAATAGGTCACTCTTCCCAACTAGGGCATCTAAAGGTCGTTGTATGTGTCCAAGCCACCTTAATTAGTTTTCTCTTATTTTATTGTCAATTGGGCTACTCCAACTATTTCTCGAATATGTTTGTTTCTAATTTTGTCTTTTGATGTTATATCATATACCCATCTTTTTTTTTTGGCCAAGTGCCACATATCCACCTTAACATGCACATTTCTATTTCACTTAGTTTGTTTGCGTGTTGTTTCTCTATTACCTAACATTTTGTTCCATTTAGCATAGCTAGCTTAAGTGGTTTTATAAATTTTTTCTTTTAATTTCAATATGATGTGTCGATCATATACTCCAAAATCATTCCTCCCTTTAACCCATCCTGTTTTAACTTTATGATTCACATCCTCACCTATTTCGCCTTCTTGATGGTTAATGAATCCCAAATACCTAAAAATTCCACTCTTTGGTACCTCTTTCAATCTTCACTATCTCTTCATTTATATTTCTACTTCCACTAAAAATTCTTAATTTCTACTCAAATATTTATGAAAAACTTTGTTGCACTTCCAAATGGTTTAGACAACCAAGTACCATCAAAATTCTATATATGGTTTTAGAGTGTAGACTCTTCACTTTAACACATTCAATAGGTTGGCTTGCACAAATTGTAATGTTGTTAGTCAATAATTTTCATTTTCTAAGCAACTTTGTTGTAATGGTATGCTTTGGGTGTCTAAGGTTGGCGTGGCTAATGAGTACTATGTGTTCATTTTCCAAAGCCAAAAGATAGGATTTAGTGACTCATTTAATATAATTAGATATATAAATGAATTAAAAGACATGTTTAAAATTTTTTCGATTGTGGATTATCTACTCAAATACATTGTGATTTCTATCATATACTTCTAGACATGGTCTAGATTTTGCCTTTACAAGTGCTAGGAAAAAATGTGTAATTTGGAAGGATATGGCTCATGAACTTGACTTTCCAATTTGGAAAGAAAAAGATTCATGACCTTTGATCATGGTTCAAAAATTCCCCGAAATTCGGCGAACTTCCACGAATTATTTCCCTTTTTTTTACCATCGAAGTGCAAAGTGGATGTAAAATAAAAAGTGCAAAAATTCACCAAAATAATTCGATAAAATTTACATTTTTCAATTAAAAAATGTAAAAATTCGACAAAAAACTCGATAAAATTCAAACAAAATTCGATGAAATTCAACAAAATTCGATAAAATTCAACAAAGAAGTAAAAAAAAATGTTATTTCATCAATAGAAAACAAAAAAATATCAATAATTATATATTATTTTCAACTTCATCAACCAACGTAGTAATATAAATTTATAAAAATAATTTAACAAGCTAAAAAATTATGTAGTTTATGTCCTTTACCAAAAAGAGAAGAAAAGAGAAGAAGAAAAGAAGAAAAGAAGCAAAATTTATATCCTTTACCAAAAAGAGAAGAAAAGAAACAAAATAAATAAATAAATAAAGTTAAAATAAGATAAAAACTTAAAAATAAATTAAAAGAGTTCCCAAAACCATCTTCTTTTAATTAACTCTTATAAAACAAGATTAAAAAAAATACATTTAAATAATAAACTAATAAATTAAGCATGATGGAATTCAAACTAGCAAAGTATATGGTTGAGAAGCAAGCCACCACAAAATTAAATATCAAAACAAAGAAAATTAATTAAGACCAAAAACCACCATTTCAAATTCATTAACCCACTTAACAAGATTGATTTTTTTAGGTCACTTATTGGTATTTTTATGTATTAAAAATGTTTATTTATATTAGTTTTTAGCTTATATTACAATAAATCTAAATGTTTAAGCATATATACAAAAATTCTCTGAACTTCTCTAATTTAGCGAATTTTTACAAAAATTCTCCATGTCGAATTAAACTTCTCCAAATTAATTCCAATTTTCAAGTGACCGAAGTCAAGTCGAAATCGAATTTTCGATCCTTGCCTATGATAGATGCTAATCATTATCTTGCCATGTCTTTAGAGGAAAAAATGGTATAATTCAAGAGTCACTTGGAATGTAGGTGAGCACTTTATCATTTTGGGAAAGTTCATGTTGCAAAGAATGTAGTAAAATTGATGCCTTATGGTTATTAATTTTCCTAATGCCATCACTTGGGTTTGTGAATGGATGTTGCTAAAAAATTTCGTCCATTTTGAATACTTTTAACTTCAAGTAAGGTTCTAGGTTGGCTTTTCTAAAAAAAGTCACAACACTGATAATTCATTGTTCACATTGACTCCTAGATTTGAATTTTTCTAAGTGATGAATATGTGGGTATTATTTTATCCAATTATAGTGCGCTTTGGATATACAACCTCATGGGTGAAAGTAGTTTGTCTTTTGCCTCTAGTCTTTAACTGTTGGAAATAAGCTATTATATTTTTCTATTGGAGTCTTAACCAAGGATTTAGACATTGGTGCTGGTGTAAGTTGTGGTCCTCTAGAGGCAAAATATTTCATGGTGGTCTGTGGACTATTTTATAATTTGAAAAGCCAATAACAAGTGTGAATTTTGGTTACTCACTAGTAAGTGGTGTATGGTCATAACCTAGGTCCATTCAGTGATAAACCATAATGGAATTTATCGGGAGCAATCTAAAATCTCAAAAAGCATACTTGGCAAAAGCTGTCCATGCTAGTCATGTTATGAATTTTTGTATTTAATGTCATGTTTTTTATTGTTTTCTCTCTTTCTTCTTACAAATCTTCTTTGGAAGATGCTAGTTTTTTCCTCACCCTCTCTCTCTGTCTATTGGGCTAATACAAAGGATGGAATAGGTTTAAACATGAAATCAACCACTAATCCTTGGCACCATGGTTCGAAAATTCTCCAAAATTCGGCGAACTTCTACGAATTATTTCTCTTTTTTTACCATCGAAGTGCGAAGTGGATGTAATGTCACACCCCGCCCGGACGCGCCTAAACCGGCGGTACACTCGCGGACGGGGCGCGCATTTGGAACAATAACAATGGTAACAACAGAGTGCGCAGCGAAAATACAGTATACACAGTACAAATCTGATTTCATTTAATTCAGAATACTTTTGTACATAAAATGGTCAAGGGAACATACTCCCAAAATCCCCAATGAATTAAACAAAGAGTATAAAATGTGGGCCCCATAACCTGCACCCAGTCCACCCTAATTTCCTGTGAAAGATTGGATAATAATGGAGTGAGCTTAACGCGCTCAGTGGGTAAATAGTGCATGAGTATAACAATTAATAAAGCATACTTCAATATCAAATATCTTAAATACACATGTGAGCATCATAATCAATCAATATGAATGTATGCATGACACCGTCTCGTAATGGTTTGATGAACGTACATCGCCTGAATTCATGTACAGGAACGATGCTCTGGATTCACGTACTGATGTCCCTCCCCGGGTGTAGCCGGGTTCTCATGTACGTCCCTCTCCAGAGAAATGTAATGAATAGCGAGCAATGCTCCTAACTATTCTATGAGTCATAAACCATATACGTCCCTAGGTGATGATATGTATGATGCCAATGCATGAACTGGTCTAGTCTTTTCTTGTCATTTAGACTGACTTTGGCAACGTCTGGTGATCCTTATCAGGGTCGGTATCACGACGTGCAAGATTAGGACATTCAGTATTACTGTATAAGCTGATAGCTTTCAATAAGACCAACTAGATCAGTCCCCAGTTGAGAGGTGAGACACAAGGTCTGCTTAAATTCCAATCGCCTAGAGCAGCCCGCTGCCTCCCGTTCACTATTTAAAGTTACTAAGGACAAGACCGAGTCTAGTTGAGTCAGATTGACCACAAATCTGACATTATAACAGTGCAATACATGAATTCCAAATATACAGGCATAAGTGCGACAGTATAAACAGTATATGACATAATGCAGTGTAAATGAATAGTAGACATAATAATAATTGAATGTAAACTTTAATTAAAGTTATGAAACACGCAAACCTATGTTTCGTTCCCCACCTTCAGATAAAACTTCTTCTTTCAGATCTGGCGCTTTCCTCCGGACAGAACTTTGTTGCACCGCACCGAGAGTCTCGGACAGAGAGTCTCAAAAACTTAGAATGCGTGGAAAGGAGAAGAAATTCACAAGAGAAGGTGATTTGGTGTGAGGAATGAGAAATGAGGAGGTTTCTTATATAGAGATTTTTGCGCCTGAACGTTCGGGCATGCATTGCGCCTGAACGTTCTGGCATGCGCCTGAACATTTGGGCGTTGCCCAAATAGTAAATTTTTTTTTTTTTTTTTGTGAAATACAGGGTATTACATGTAAAATAAAAAATACAAAAATTCGTCGAAATAGTTCGATAAAATTGACAAAATTCGATAAACTTCAATAAAATTTCTATTTTTCAATTCAAAAATTCAACAAGAAATCCGATAAAATTCGATAAAATTCAACAAAGTTCGATGAAATTCGACAAAGAAGTAAAAAAATGTTATTTCATTAATAAAAACAAAAAAATATCAATAATTATGTATTATTTTCAACTTCATCAACCAACATAGCAATATAAATTTTAAAAAATAATTTAATAAGCTAACAAATTATGTAGTTTATGAGATATGCTTTACCAAAAAGAGAAGAAAAGAAGTGAAATATTAAATAAATAAAGTTGAAATAAGATAAAAACGTAAAAATAAATTAAAAAAGTTTCCAAAGCCATCTTCTTTTAGTTAACTCTTATAAAACAAGATTAAAATATAATACATTTAAATAATAAACTAATAAATTAAGCATGGTGGGATTCAAACTAGCAAAGTATATGGTTGAGAAGCAAGCCACCAAAAAACTAAATATCAAAACAAAGAAAATAAATTAAGACCAAAAGCCACCATTTCAAATTCATCAACCTACTTAATAAGATTGATTTCATCAACCCACTTAATAAGATTGATTTTGTTAGGTCACTTATTGGTATTTTTATGAATTAAAAGTGTTTATTTATATTAGTTTTTTAGCTTATACTACAATAAATCTATATATTTAAGCATATATAAAAAACTTCTCTGAACTTCTCTAATTAGGAAATTTTTACAAAAAATCTCCATGTTAAATTAAACTTCTCCAAATTAATTCCAATTTTCAAGTGACCGAAGTCAAGTTGAAATCAAATTTTCGATCATTGGATGTGCGTTAAACAATGTTAATGTAAAAACACATGTTTCAACCGATTATATTTATACTTTTATATGTGAAAAGTATCTATTTATGCTTGTTTTCGTCATTTCTAATAGTAATTATGCATATTTTAACATCTATATAGAAATTCTTTAAACTTCTCTAAGTTGGCGAATTTTTACAATAATTCTCCAAGACTTCTCAAACTTCCCCAAATTAATTCTGATTTTTAAAGGTCGAAGTGTCGAGCGAAATCGAAGTTTCGAACCTTGCTTGGCACCCTATCTCATATATAATGCACAACACAACAATTCTTAATTCTTGTTTTGCAATTATCAATTTTCTCTTTTTAATTGTTTTTGATGGTTAAATATTCCATTGGGATTTCGCATTTCCTCTTTGATTTGGTACTAAATAAAGGTTTGTGCAATATTTACTCTATATGATTTGGTACTTTTAAATATGACATTTGCTCATTCTACGCTTTAGTTTTTCTTGGGCAATGGAGTTGTTTTCATTCATCACGATTGATTTCTCTATTTGTTTGTCCATTTATTATTTGTGATGTTTCTACTTGTGGATATGTATACTTCAATCATCATTTTCATCATCAATTTTCCAAATATTGCTTCCTTTCACTGAGGAATTTCCCTTGTGTTATTTTCTTATTAGGGAGGGCATATCGGGACTTGAATTTGATAACCAGGTAAAAAGGCATGATCTTCAATTAGCAATTTTATAATTTTAGAGTAGATAACAATTTTCACTATGATCTAATTTGGAACAAAGTTGAAATATTTTGTTGACAATATTTATAACTTTAAGCAAATTAGAGTTTGATGTCTTGTTTTTGTTTTGCAAGAATCAATAAAATTCCATCTATATCTTTCTTAAGGGTTTCTGAGTTGTCAAAGACAAATATGAGATCCTATATTCTATTACAATTTTAATTTTATTCACTTTCATGACTAAAATTGGATGACAATTGGCTTGAGGAGGTAATAATCTATCTTAATCACTTTAAACTCTTCATAGTTGTTTCATTTTTTATTTCCTTCTTGGACTCTTCATTTCTGTACTATAACAAGTTCAATTGAATAAAATAAAGTGAATCTATTTAGGAGCCATGGCATGAGTGAATCAAATTGCAAATTAAAAGCTGTTTCTAGCATATCAACCCAATAAATGTTTGCAAATGTAAATATCACGAAAAGGGTATCTTTGAAGAGTTATAGTATAAGAATCTCTAGGCCTATTTGGTACTAAAGAAAAAAAAATATAGAACACGTTTTAGTTGACATATATTATGTACTAAGATTTTAGTTGTCTTTTTGATAGTTGGTAGTAAGTGAAAGGCTTTTTAGATTGTAAAAATGCTACATGTGGAATCCTTTATTGAGGAGGACCATCATTGAGAATTAAGATTGTATGACTGGATAGAGTTTATGTTGTTGGTTGCTTGACATAGATTGCAAACCCTCGTATTCAATCACTACAATTCTTTGGAATATTTTCTTTAATGTTCTTCCACACAGTATGATAATAATATATGTAAAAAATTGTATTTGCTATAAACTTCATTTAGTTACAAATTGAAATTAATGTAGAAAAGTCCAATTTGACGTATATATCATTTGTAAAAATATGTTAGCTCTTGGAAGCTTTGAGAATTTTTACCTAAATTGTAGTGAGGATCGAATACTTCAATTCATTCTAAACTTTGCTCACTTGTAATTCAAAACTAAAACTCTACTCAACTCAACTCAACTCAACTAAGCCTTTTCCCAACTACATGAGGTCGACTACATGAATCCGTTTTTTCCATTCCGCTCTATCGAGGGCTAAGTCGACATTCAAATTACAAGAAGTTAAATCTTTCTTAACTATCTCTGTCTGTGTTATTTTAGGTCTACCTCTACCTTTATTATTACCATCTAACGTTAATAGGTCACTCTTCCTAATTGGTGCATCTAAATGCCTAGGTTGTATGTATCAAAACCACCTTAGTCGTTCTCTCTCACTTTATCTCCAATTGGTGCTACTCGTACCATTTCCCAAATATGCTGATTTATAATTTAATCTTTTAAAGTTTGACCACATATTCATCTTAGCATTCGCATTTTTATTACACTTATTTTGTAAACATCTTTTTTTTGCTCAACATTATGTACCATATAGCATGGCTAGCCTAATAGCAACTCTATAAAATTTTCCCTTTAACTTTAATGGGATGTGCCTATCATATAATACTCGAGAAACACTTCTCCACTTGACCCATCCTGCTTTAACTCTATGGTTCACATCCTTAGCTATTTTGTCAAAATTAATTTGAGAAAATTTAATTCATCATAGAGATTTTTTTTATAAAAACTAGCCAACATAGAGAAGTTCAATTTTTTTCGTTTAGATGTTATAATTATTTACAATATTCTTCTAGATACTAAAACAAGTATAATTATACACTTACAATACAAGGAAATATTAATATAATGGGTTTGAATATGTTTTATAAATAAAATATATAAATTTCATATAATATGTATGCGATGACTCATATGATGAAAAGGTGGAAATCCACTCACCTCCAATGGACCTACACCCTTTGATTCTCCTAGGACCTCTTTGGCTAGATTTTTTTTTTTGCATTTAGTTGTTTTATCCCACATTAAGTTAGGGTCATTATCTATTCTCAAAGTCATTTCTCCTACGAGTTTACTTTTAAATATTTCCAATTTTCCTCCTTTCAAATCCCAACATTTAATTCTTAGTTTAATAATTCTAGGTTTTGACCTAGATTTCCTTTTCATACTTATATCTACTACTATTATTATATGTTGTGAAGTTAAGCTTTCTTCTGGAATAACTTTACAATCTTTAAATGTTACTTTATCAACCTTTCTAGTTAAGAAGAAGCCTATTTGGCTTTTATTAGATCCACTTTTAAATGTTATTAAATGTTCTTCTCTCTTTCTAAAGTAAGTGTTTTCTAATATAAGGTCATATGCTACTGCAAAATCAAGCATGCTCACCCCAACATCATTCCTATCCCCAAATTCATATCCACCGTGCACCATTTCATATCAAACCCTCTCTTTTCCTACATGCCCATTAAAATCTCCTCCAATATGTATTCTTTCTGTTGGACACCCAAAAGGGGGGTGAATTGGGTGTTATGGCCTGTTTTGACAATTTCAAAGTTTTTTGTGGAAACCCTTTGATTAATTTAAGTTATATACTCAAATCAATATAACGTGCATAAGGAAAGATGTTGAACATAAATACAATGCACATAAATGATTTTTACGTGGTTCGAAAATTCTTTTCCTACTCCACACCTAGGGAAACCTTCTCTAGGATTCCACTATACTTGGATTCACTTCACAGGTGTGAATCAAACCATTACAAATGTCCTTTTACAGGTTCAAGGCAAACCTGTTCTTTTGCGGGCTAAGGATGAACATACAACTTCTTTTTGTAGGATAAGGAAAAACCATATATCCTTTTCACGGGCTAAGGATGAATCACTTGTTCCTTTTGCGGGATAAGGAAGAACCGAATATCCTTTTCACGGCTAAGGATGAACTACTTGACCCTTTTCAAGATAAAATGTGAAACTAACTTGATTCCAACCTTGGAATCTCAAGTGAATCAAATTCACTTGACTTGGTTGTTTCAATCTTGAAACAAACCAAAACTCCAATTACAAAGACTAAAATGTTTGTTCTAAATGTATAGAACAATTACACATGAAGCTCATAAATACAAATACTAAATATAAGATATGAAAATTTAAGCTCAAAGTGAAGAGAGACCTTACAATGATTTATACCTTTTTTGCAACCATATTTGCTCAAGAGAATGATTTTGAAGAAGCTTTAAATGATGCACAAAGAGAAAGCTTGAAATCCAATCTTCAAATCAACATCTCTAAGTTCTAGGGTTTTTTAAATGGGAAAATGATTTGATTTTGAAAAACACTCCCTAGAATCACATGGCTACCTCTCTTGTGTTTAAAATGGCCTAAGTACATGTATTTATAGATTAGAAATGAGTAGTAGCCGTTAGACACAAGAAACTAGCCATTGAGGGCTCAAAATGACTATTTTTCGACCATTGAGATCGCACCTAGAAAGTTCAAACTGCTCATGAGCGTCCTACTGCACTACCTAGAAATTTTCAGATAGTTTCATGAGCGTCCTCAAGCACTGCCCAGAAATTTTCCAGAAGTTTCATGAGCGTCCTTAAGCGCTGCCCAAAAATTTTCCATAAGTTTCATGAGCGTCCTCAAGCACTTGGCCTGACAAACTTAAGTGAATTGGCCACTTGCACGAACGTCCTTATGAACTGTGAGCGTCTTGCCCAACTGAAAACTTTTAAAACTCTTTTCTTTGAAAGATCCATCAAATCAAATCGATTCAAAACCATTTTGGATCAAATCAAACACTTTGAAATCATTGGAAACAAAGAGAACAAGCTCAAGTTCAAAACAAAGAAAACTTAATGCATGAATGACTTTGACAAAAATATGCAACTGTGAGGAATGTGTATGCATGATTTTTAGGAGTGATTGAGCAAAGCATGGTTCAAAAATTCTCCGAAATTCGGCGAACTTTCACGAATTTTTTTCCTATTTTTTACCACTGAAGTGCGAAGTGGATGTAAAATAGAAAATGCAAAAATTCCCCGAAATAATTCGATAAAATTTGAGAAATTCGACGAAATTTGATAAACTTCCATAAAATTTCTATTTTTCAATTCAAAAATGCCAAAATTCGACATAAATTCAATAAAATTCGACAAAATTCACAAAATTCGACAGAGAAGTAAAAAAATGTTATTTCATCAATAAAAAACAAAAAATACTAATAATTATATATTATTTTCAACTTCATCAACCAACATAGCAATATAAATTTTAAAAAATAATTTAACTAGCTAACAAATTATATAGTTTATGGGATATGCTTTACCAAAAAGAGAAGAAAAGAAGCAAATAAATAAATAAATAAAGTTGAAATAAGATAAAAACTTAAAAATAAATTAAAAGAGTTCCCAAAGTCATCTTCTTTTAGTTAACTCTTATAAAACAAGATTAAAAAATAATACATTTAAATAATAAACTAATAAATTAAGCACAGTGGAACTCAAACTAGCAAAATGTATATGGTCGAGCAAGCTACCACAAAATTAAATATCAAAATAAAGAAAAAAGAATTAAGACCAAAAGCCACCATTTCAAATTTATCAACCCACTTAACAAGATTGATTTTGTTAGGTCACTTATTGGTATTTTTATGTATTAAAAGTGTCTATTTATATTAGTTTTTAGCTTATACTACAATAAATCTGGATATTTAAGCATATATGCAAAAAATCTCTAAACTTCTCTAATTTAGTGAATTTTTACAAAAAATTCTCCATGTCGAATTAAACTTCTCCGAATTAATTCTAATTTTCAAGTAACCGAAGTCAAGTCGAAATCAAATTTTCAATCCTTGGAGCAAAGATGAAAGGCAAGAAGGTTACATCCTTAATTCTAGACACATAGACCTCTCAACCTCTTGTTTATTTTTTCCTTCAAGTTGTCCAAGCTTTGAATGTGGTTGATCCTTTGCTTGAGGGACTTGAAGTACTTTGATCTTGTATTGACTTTTTTCATTTTAGGTGTTGAAATATACTAGATGAAATCATTAGCATCATTTGTTATATTGTTTGTTAGCATCAAAACACTTAGGAGAAAACTAAGTGGAAAACCACTTAAGTTAACACTTTCTCCTTGAGGTATTTGTTGAAGTAATTCATCTATGTCTTCCCAAAATTGTGTCTTAGTTTGTTGGTCTAATCCTATTTGGGGTTATGTTGATTATCTTGTCTTCTATTATAAGTTTTATTAACACAATTCTATCTCCTTTCCTAATTACCTTGACTTCATATTCTTTAAAGCTTTTGTCTACAATTATTCCTACTCCATGTCTATTTTTATGTTTCCAGTATAATATAATTTATACTATGTCCTTTCTATTTCTCTAGATATTTCACCTATCCATTTGGTCTCTTATAAGTATATTATATTTACTTTTCACCTAATTATAGTGTCTATTATCTCCATTCCTCTACTTGTTAGTGTTCTTATATTCCAAGTTGCTACCTTAAGCCTACTATTTTCTTTTTGGACTAGCTTCTTTACTTGCATTTGTCCATAGTGCAGGGATCCTTGCTCATTTATCATTGCATTCAGGTGCTGATGTATTTTTCGAAACACTCGGAGGCAGGTGCAACGCCCCTTGCTTATTTTTCGAAACACCCAGAGGCAGGTGCAACATGTCACTTAATGGGGACGTCCTAGCCCTTCATGTAATTTGATTAGGATCATGTTCATAATTAATCTGACGAAGTTTTATGCTGGTTGTTAGTTACCTAACGCAACCCTCCTCCTTTACTTAGGAAAAATATCATGGGAGATTTAAATGGGCTAAAAATAGGAGATATACATGGAAATTTTAGCGATGTTACAATTCAAATTTTTGTTTGAATTTTATATTTTTACTTTTCCATATAATTAGTAATTTGACCACTACAAATTCAGTATTTTTAAAACTCACCAAATTCATTTATCTTACAAGTTGTGTAAGAACAAGCATTTGTATACTCAAGTACAATAACTTATAGAAGGGGCGCCTTGGTGCAATGGTAAGAGTTGCTACCTTGTGACCATGTGGTCACGGGTTCAAGTCGTGGAAATAGCCTCTTGCAAAGCAAGGTAAGGCTATGTACAATAGACCTAAATGTGGTCTGACCCTTCCCTGGAACTATGCATAGGTTAGAGCTTTGTGCACTTGGTTGCCCTGTAGAGAGTATAATAAATTATAAGTTATAACATATAATAATTTAGATAATGATTTGTTATCTCAATAATATTTGATGCATAGGATGTGTATTTATATGATGACTCATGAAACAAAAACGAATACTTTTTAGCTTATATATGAGCTTTCCGAATTGATTAACATATGGTCTCTTCCTATTGTGTACTTTTCTTTATCAAAATTAACATTATATTCTCTCTATATTTTTTATTCTAATATTTCCAACATTTACAATGAATTTAGTAAGTTGTAAATTATCCTCAAAGGATTTACACTGTGTTATCCGTCATTGTTTTGACTTGCTTTGTGGCAATATATAGTGATGTGCAACATTCACCTAGCATTCCAACAACAAATATGCTTTGAACCTCATTACGGATGGATTGATCATGTTGCAAAAGATGGTCTAGTTAAACAATAACTGTCATATTGATACGAGAAAGCTCGGAGGGTCCCATTTTAAATATATAACCACATTTCTTTGCTTTAAAAATCGTTTCAAGTTATGGAAACATAAATAACATTGTAACTCCTAGTAATTCGCATCTGAACTAATCACAGACAATTTTTGAACATAAGGAAGCTTAATGATTTGTTAACTTTATTTGGTTTTGAATGTTTTTCCATCAATTTTATTAATCAGTTTTGACATTCATAGGGAATATACTTGGCTTCAGTTACAAAATCAGGGTGTTTAATGGTGCATGACTTTGAAGCTCTTTATTGCCTTTGTAATGATCCATTTGGAAAAAGTAAGTTATTCTATCGGATGAATCTATTTCTTGGCATAAGTTGTGCTACTAGATGTTTCTTAGCAACATGTTCTGTTGTTACATTTTGAGGTTAATTAATCATTTTCTTTAGCCAGACTTGTTAAAGCTTGAGTGAGTTGTCCATTCCTAACTTCTCGTCCTGCCAAGCAGGCTCTTGGTAGGGTCTAGATCAATTATAGTCCCTCTTTGGCATTTCTTGGCAAAGTGGCTACCTTTTGAACTCGAATTGACAATGCCACATGTATTGTCTAAAGCCATGAATCTGTTGGCCCAGGTGTGTCCAAGAGGGGGGTGAATTGGGCACTTAGACAAATTAAAAATTAATACAACGACAAACAATAAAGTGTGGAAACAAATGGAATTGACACAACAGATTTATAGTGGTTCGGTTTTGTACTTTCCTCCACTACCTAACCTCTTCAGTTAGGATTTGAAACACTCCACTAACGAATCTTCTTCACAGGTGAAGACGAAACCTTTACAACCTCTCGACTTACAGGCTAGAGACTACCTAAACCTTCTCAACTTACAAGCTTGAGAACAACCTTTCACCTTCTCGACTTATAGGCTAGAGAACTACCTATCTCAACTTACGGGCTTGAGACTAACCTAAGCTTCTCGATTTACAGGCTAGAGAACTACCTATACTTTCTCAATGTACGGGCTTGAGAACAACCTCTTTGCTCAGCTTCACGAGGTTGAGCAAACCACTATCTTAGGTACAAGATAAAGTGAGATTAGTAGTTCATATAACTACTTTTACAACACTTGATACAGTTACAAGAAATATAAAATGAAGTACAACTGTATCTTATGAACTATCTCTCAAATTTCTCCTTCAGCAAGTAATGATATGAGGTTTAAAACAGTGCTAAAAATTTGAGTGAAACTGTTCTCTTTTCTTCAAACAGATTTTCAATGAAATACATAAAGTATAAGCTCAATATGAAAATCTTTTGAATGAAACTTGTTTTAAAGACAACACTTTGAAAAACAATTTAACTTTGAAAAGTGATTTGAAAATTCGACTAACTTTCAAAAGTTGGCTCGAGAATTTTCGATGTTGTGTGTTTTGAATCTAAGTACTGGTATATATAGACTTAGTTGAGATAAAGCAGTTGAACATTTGATTTGAATTTCAAATATGAACGTTTGCTCATAATGACTTTAATCGTTCATGAAAATGGTAAGTCTGGTTTGTTAAGACTAGTTCTGGTACAATTCAGATAGCATGAATAAGGAAAGTCTTGGTGAACACGGTTCATGCACTTGAACTGTTAGCAATCAGGTTGACAGTTGCTTTTTCAAAACTTCTTTCAGTGTTGGATTAGCGGCCTGATGTTCAATCAACATCCTGACGCATAATACCAACATCTGTCATTTTGTTCCTTGAGGGCGCTCATGTAACGTGAGTGTCCTACTAAACTGTGAAGTGAGGGCGCTACTTAAACGTAAGCGTCCTGACTTACTTAAGACTTTTAAAATCATAAAAATGATGAGCACGCTACTAATCAATTAGCGTCCTGATGAGTTACATAGTTGGTTCTTGTAGGGGCGCTACTGGAACGTTAGCGTCCTGATAGATAAGTGACTCCAACCTATGCACTATCAACGTCCTTAAGTATTTAACAATCAACGTGCTGACTTGTTTTAAAACAAAATAACATAAGGGCGCTATTGAACCGTAAGCGTCCTGATGCTTGAAATACTTAAGTTCAATCAGCGTCCTGATAAGTTCATTTGGTTGAATCAATGAGGGTGCTACTCAAGACGTAAGCGTCTTGATAGATAAGTGCATTTTCAACTTAGAACCTTATTAGCGTCCTGACTTACCAAGTACAGGAGGGCGCTGTTGAGACATTAGCGTCCTGATTGATGCATCAGCGTCCTGATGGACACTTAAAAATAATTTTCACACTTTTCAATAGTTTAAAGCTCGATTAAACAAGATTAAACACTTGGTATTTTGAATCAAATCAAACATTGAAAATTCATTGAGTGATTGATAAAATCAATGAAAAAATACCTCGAAATCAAATCGATTAAACCATGCAATTATGCATATTTCATAAATCTTGCTGGGAGTTATTTGAGTGAAAGCTTTACATTCTAAGTGCTCAAAACTCGAAGCCTTGATCTTGATTAATCAATCGTCTTGTAAGCTCAACTCTTTGATCTTGATTCCTAATATTTCTGAAACACTTAACAGGATCAGTAGACACTCAATTGAGTAGTTTGGACTCATCGAAATATTCACATCATGGGGTTCTTTGAGATAACAATCTCCCCTTTTTTGATAATTTCAAACACTCAAATACCATTTGGCTAAGTGATGCATAGATACACATATTTTCATACAAATCACACCAGCATGGCGTAGAGATATTAAAGATTGCATTCATTCAAGATCAATTAGACATTTTAAAGCACAATGCAAACATATAAACATATTATACAACTTCCCTTTCCTAGTCTAACTTAGTCTAGTATACGTCCATTTCGTCTCCTCCTTTTGAAAACATAAACAAGGTAGACTAGCTAGAGCTGGGGCCTTTCCCTTTTCTTTTAATGTCATCGTCCTTCTTCTTCGATCCACTTGAGCTGCCTTCCTTCTCCTTGGATTGACTTGTTTTCCTTACGTCCTTAAGGAATCTTTCAAGTACTATCTTTGAAGCACTGGACTTGTAAGGATTGAGGTGGAACAGGCTTAACTCCCTTTGCACGTCTGTCATCAAGATCGACAGCAAACTCTGAAGATAGTTTATGACCTTGGAACTTAGGTCTGATTGGATGCCTGCGTTCAGAACTAGGAAACCTCTGAGTTTTTGCTTCTGGTGGAGGTGAGATCCTTTGTTACACTCTGTGCAATGGCTCTTCATCAGACTCTTCTTCTTCTTCACAGTCCAAAATGCCTAGAAGTCTATTGTCCTTTGGATCTTGTGGTCTCATGAAAGCTAAGGCTTTGGGTGCTGGTGGAACATTCACTCCACGTTTCTCTAAGAGATGAAAGAGCTTCCAAATCTCTTCATACTCGTAGCAATGTACCATACTGTGGAATGAAGTCTGTTGTTCATAGCCTTGAAGAGATCATCGAAGAAACCAACTACACCTTCCACTCGATCTGCTACAGTGGTGATGGTGTAGGAGAGATCTATAATAGTGGATGCTAAGAAAGGCATTTTATACTCAATGGAGCACATCTTCTCATATGCTTGGTTGACAACGTCAAGAATCTTGCTCAACTGTCCTCAGAAGGTGTTGGCCTAGCAGTGTCAACCAAAACACTGTCCTTCAGACTTGAGATGGCCTTTAGCACTGGATCAAAATTAGTTTTACTAGATACTTGATCTAGAATTGCATTCAGTACTGACTGTAGAGCATTTGTGTTTGTCGTGTCCTTTGAAGATTCAACAACATGACTCTTCATACTTTGAATGTCTTCATAAATCTTCTTCAGGATAGCACCATATGATTCATCTGGAGGTTGGCTTGGCTGTTGAATCGGAATCTGAGCTGGTTGTGGCTGAGTTGGTTTACGACCAACTGAAGTGACAAAGGCCTTCATAAATGCCTTGATGGATTGTAAATTCTCTTGAATATCCTTCATCACACTGTCACTTGGAGTGTTTGAACTTGATGATGGAAGAGCTTGCATGGCCACAAGTTGTTTGTCCATGAGCTGCATCACTTGACTTAGCATATCTGTTGCTTGAATCAAATGTTTGGTGCAAGCCTTTTTCTCTTCAAGTTCTTCATCCTTCAGCTGTATCAACTGTTGGATTGCTCCTAAGTACAACTCAGTATTCTGCCTGCTCTGCTCTTCTCTCATTCACAAAATTATGCTATAAATGGGAATTAATTTAGTTATTATTTTTTCTTTCTCTAGAACCCTTTTGTAATATTCAATTTTACATTTATTTGATTTTTATTAATCATTTTTTTCTCTAGATCTTTTGGATGATGACAGAAAGCATTTATTGCACATCTCTACTCATCAACAACTTGATGTTGTTCGTTGGAATCTTGCCAACCAAGATGAGGTATGAATTTGTTTGTCCTTTCATTTTTGAGAAATTTTTGTTACATTCGGCATGCTTACTTATTGAATTGTGTTTGCCAAGTGTATTCATTGAATGAAAATTTTCAATTTTCTTGCATGCAATTACTAAACATGGTGGATTGAAAAGGACCTGTTTCAATTTAATATTTCATTTATTTGATTTGTGTGTTTTTATTGTAATAGTAGTTAAACCTTGATTTTCTAATCATAAGTTTTAAATTTGGTATTAATTGAAAATGTTTCTGATATTTCTTGTCCTTTTTTTTTTTTCATATGTTTTGGCTATGAGAAAAATGGTCTTTTGACAATAATATTCAATTGGACTCGATTTAATGAAGCCTTTTTCCAACTACATAAGGTCCATTGCATGTATCCACTTACTCAATTCCAGTCTATCAAGGGCAGCTTTTTGATAATGATATGTCTTCAAAGACTACTTTTTATGAATTAATACGTGGGCTCCTTCTTATGTCTAATTTATTTTAGAGGCATTTGAAGTTGTAGTCAACTTAGTTATGTACAGGGAAAAGAAGAGTGAAATGGATAAAGCAAGATTGTAGTTGATGATAAAAATGATAGTGGATCCAAAGGAAAAGGAAGAGGTTAGGGTTTAGTTCTTCAAGATTTCATTCATCTTTTACTTAAATTCCCTCTTTGTCAATGTATTAGCTAGCTGATCTATTCTCTACGTAAAAGGTAAACAACCTTAATGCCTATTCAGGCGAGTTGCTGATTTGAACCAATGATTGAAAATTCAAATTTCTCTACAATTGAATTTCTTCAATTCAAAATTAAATTAGGGAAGTCCAATTTGAGGTAGTGAATATTTGTAAAAATTGACATGTTAGAAAAGGTTAAAGAATTTTTCCATAAATGTTAGGGAGATCCATATATTGCTCAAGATATGTTAGAGCACATATTGTTACATACTTATAATATTGTAAAGTTTCAGGTTCAATAATAATTTGGAAGATTGAGGCTCAAATTATCAGCTATTTTTCTAAAATTTTCACTTTGGAGAATCATGGGATGTGGGGTGTGGACGGAATCCATTGGAGAGTTATTCCTTCGGAGGAATGTGTTCGCCTTGAGAGACCTTTTGAGGAGGAGGTTCACTGGGCTGTTTTCTCTTGTGACAGCTCCAAGGCACTTGGACCGGATGATTTGATGAAGGTTCTTGAAGAATTCCATAGCAATGGGTCATTAACAATTGCACCAACGAGAATTATGTGGTCTTGCTGCAAAAGAGAAGATGTTCTAGAAAGGTGTTTGATTTTAGACCAATAAGCTTGCTTACTAGTCTTTACAAGATTATCTTTAAAGTGCTTGCCAACAAACTTAAAGAGGTCCCCCACTTCACCATTGCTGAAAACCAAATGGTGTTTGTCCATGAAAGGAAAATTTTGTATGCGGTCCTCATTGCTAATGAATTAGTTGACGATTATAGATGCAACAAAAAGGATCCATATTCAAAAAATTGATTTTACAAAAGCCTATGATAGTGTTAATTGGGCCTTTTTTTGGATTTGGCGTTGGAAAAAAAAGGGTTCGGAGATAGGTGGAGGAAATGGATAAATGGGTGCCTGGAATCATGTTCCTATTCTATCTCTTCATCAATCAGAGCCCAAGGGGCAAGATAAAGGGTGGCAACGGTCTTCAACAAGGGAACCCATTATCTCCTTTTTTGTTTACTATCGTGGCAGATATTCTAAGTGGGATGATGGCGAAAGCTAGAGAAAGGGATCTTATTCATGGCTTCACAGTCGGATCACACCAGGTTGAGATAACCAATCTTCAGTTTGCAGATGACACTTTTTTTTTCTCAAGAGTGACAATGACAGCTTCATCAATACAATTAATACCATTCAGTGCTTTTGTTTCGTATTTGCTCTCAAAGTCAACATGTCAAAAAGCCAGTTGATGGGCATTAATATGGATGTTGCTAATCTCATATCTGGGCATGTCCTTTGGTGGCAGGCCTACCAAGTTTAGCTTTTGGGAACCAATTCTTGCTAGAGTATCCAAAAGGCTTGATGGGTGGAAAAGAAGTTTCCTCTCTTGTGGTGGTTATCTGACTCTCTTGAAATTTGTTCTTAGTGCAATTCCTACTTACTACCTGTCAATCTTCAAGGTGCCTAGGAACATAGCAAACCAAAGGGAGCTTATGATGTGAAACATTTTGTGGAAAGGGGACAATTGCAGTTTTGGGTGCCATCTTTTTGTGTGGGACAAAATCCAAAGGAGAAGGGAATAAAGTGGTTTAGAAGTTGGCAACATTATCAGTAGGAACAAAGCTTTACTTGCTAAATGGCTGTGGAGGTTCCCTGAGGAACAACATATGCTTTGGGCTAAGATCATCTTTTATATGCATGGATTTAGTGTAACAACTGGGATGCAGGTTTGGCTGCCAATTCAACCTTTCGGTCCCCTTGGAAATACATTCATTCTCTTTTACCCATTTTCTCCCAACATATACTCAAGTTAGGTAATGGTCTCTGGATCCGCTTCTCGGAGGACAGATGGTGTAAACCCTTTAGCTTTTCCTCCTTATTGCCTTCCCTTAAACTGCTTTCTTGTTTCTTGAATCAATCCATGTCCTCATTTTACTTCTTGGATATTGAAAACTCGCCTGCATGGAACTTCGGTTTCACTAGGAACCTCACCCAAAGGGAGGAATCAAAGATCACGTCCTTATTATCCTACAGGGTATCCACCTAGATGGCAATGATGATGACCATTTTCCTCCCCACTCTATCATCTGGAAAGCTTAAGATTCGGTCGAAGTAAAAATCTTAGGTTGGCTCGTCGCCCTCGAGAGGATCAACACTTCTAATAAGTTCCATAGAAGACTTCCATTTTTCGCCTTGTCTCCTTAGTGGTGCCTTTTGTGAAAACGACTCAGAATTTGTTCATCACCTCTTCTTACATTGCCCTTTCGTTAGGATGGCATGGGAGAAATTGAAGTAGTGGACACCATGGGCAACACCACTAGCCAACAACGCAAGCGAGTTGTTCATCTTCCCACCTTCATGGAATATCAAGCGTGAAACCGAAACTTATTGGATCATTATTACTTTCTCTGTCTTATGGAGCGTTTGGAAAGAAAGAAATCAAAGAATCTGTGAGGATCATTTTTCCAATGCAGCTAATGTATGGGAATCGTCCTTGTTCTTAGCTTCTTCTTGGGTTTCCTCGTCTAAAATTGCTAAGGGTTATGGGTTAAATGAGTGGTTAAGGGATTGGAACAACAATGTATGGTGTTAATTTTCATTTAGCACCTCTCGTGCTACTTCCATGTATCATCCTTTTATATATGTGTGTGTGTGTGTGTGTGTTTTCATGTTTCCTATCAATAAATAAATAATGGTTGAGACTATTATGTATAAATTGAACTATTTTATGACTTCTATGTTAAAATCAATTTGTGCTAATAAAATCATTATAATGTTTTAAGCATATATTGGAGATTTATGTGTTGATTAATGTATAATTTATTTTTAATTTGTTATTTTCTGTTTTTGGTCAACATTGAAGTCACCATGCTGGTTTGGAAAAGGCTTTGTTGAGTACTATTGAAGTCATCGTGCCATTTTTTTTTGTGACTTCATTTTATATTCCTTTTACATGATATTGAACCTCAATTTCAAATATTTCCAGTCTTCAGGAACATTATCTAACAAATATAATGTTTTCGTTAAACTATTTACAGTTATTCATTTGAAAAAAAATGGTAATCAATTTTTTTTTAATTTTGTAAATTATTATTTATTTCAAATTTGAACCTAAGCTACATTGATTTTTGTATTTCCATTGACATTTAATTATGTGCTTAAAAATTGAAGGGGGTTGACTAAATTTTGGGGATTTTTAAAAAAAATTAAATTCAATTCGTACTTTGATAACTAAAAGACCACGAGAACTTGAGAGGACTTTGGAGAGTTTTCATTCTAGGATTTGAACATGTCGCACAATAGTTTAGCACACCTAGAGGCACTACCTAGCTTAAACACTTAATTAGCTTCAAGCAATTGTAGCTAAGTCATGAAAGATTAACTTTCTACTAACGAAGGCATGCCTTTTAGTTGGACCCACTATTGTCAATAACACAATCAAAACTTGCATGTTTGTATGCTTTTATCAAAAAGATGGCAAAACAAACGAATAGTGGTCTATTCAGGGAGAAGCTCTAAGAACCTACGATTTCTCTCATTGCCTCTAGATAAGGAATTTTGGAGCATCGATGAACTTCTTAACCACCTAGTTACAATAAATACCAAGCTTGTTAGTGACAAGTAGAATAAACGATTCATAACTATTCAAATGAACCTTTATTGGGTTGTAGATTTCCATCATATTCATGTAAATTATGATTATCAATAAGTATTGTCGGTTGCCTTGCTCCAGATTTCCAAGTTCTCTTGAGAAGATCAAATACATATTTTCATCACAATTACTAGGAATTGTTCATGTAACTTATGATTATCAATTGGTATCACTAGTTGCCTTGCTATGGATTTCTAAGTTCCCTTGAGAAGATCGAATTCATATTTTCATTGAGAAAGAAAGAAACCTTTTCTATAGCCTCGAACCTCAATTACTAGGATATGTTCAGTTTCCTAGGTCTTCCATTTCAAATTCTGATACTAAGAAATCTTTAGTATTGTAATCTTGGGTTAGCATTTTCTTGTGACCTTCATGTCATTTATGTAGAAAATGAATAAATGAATACCAAATTGATTCACTTGAAGGGCTATGTCTTCATGAATATATCATTCTCTCCTTAACTCTATCAATACGCAAACCTCTTAGCACTTTATTGATCTTGTAAAATCATTCATGCTTTGATCTAGCCAATAAATGGATCTTTTGTCTATTTCTTCCCAAACATTACCTGTACTCAACACTACGGTTGAGGTCATACTTGCTTCTTATTATAGGTCCCCATGAAAAATGTGCTCTTCACATCAAGAAAATATAATGGTCTTGGGAACAAAGTGTGAAGATAATACTAACAAGTTGATTAATCTCATCTTCACCGCAGTAGAAAATGTCTATGCCATAAGTCTTAGTTTTCTTAAGCTTCTAGCCTAGATTCATGTTTGCAAAGAAAGCTCTGCTTTGTGCTTGCAAACAACCTGATTTCTCTTTCTACGTGTATCCACTTTTATAGTTGTACAAATTTTAGTAGTGCATTTGATTCTTTCTAATTGCATTCCATTAAGACTTAATGGTGAATTATGGGGCCTTATTAGTGAGAGGAGCATAAGAAACATGAGACGTTAAGTCATAACATTTAGGAGAAGAGGGAAAGAAAGTAGGGCACAAGAAATAAGATGAACAAATAACTGTTTTGATCAGTATAAGGAAATATGAAGACCAAATCATGACGAGTACCCTCTTTGTTTTTTCATCCTCTTTATGTCGACTTCTTTTGCCAATGCAATATGACATTTCATCCCTCATCATTTTAGTCTCTAAATCTATGCCCATCTTAGTCATTGTGATTTTTTCTCCTTTAGGTTCCATTACTTGTTTCACGTGTGTCAAGGACCTAGAGGTCGAAGTCCTTGACCCACACTTCTGACAATAGTAGACGCTATCTGTTGGACACCCAAGAGGGGGATGAATTGGGTGTCATGGCCGGTTTGACAAATTCCAAGTTCTTTGGTGGAAATTCTTGGATTAATGCAAAGGAATGCTTAAATAATCAAAGTGCATAAATAAATAGTGTGGAAATTAAATAGAAATGCACACAAAGATTTTTACGTGGTTTGGAAAACCTTTTCCTACATCCACGCCTAGAAAAACCTTCTCTAAGATTCCACTATACTCAGTTCACTTCAAGGGTGTGAACCGAGTTACAATGTCTTTTTAGAGGTTCAAGACAAACCTATCCTTTTCACAGGCTAAGGACAAACCACTTGTTTCTTTTTCAAGGTCAAAGAAATCCAAAATCCTTTTCACGGAATAAGGAAGAACCACTTGATCCTTTTTAAGACAGAGTGAAACTAGACTCTTGATTCCAAATTAGGAATCACAAGTGATTTAGAATCACAAGTGATTTAGAATCACTTGACTTGGTTTATTTTAACTAGAAACAAATCAAGAGACTAAGTACAAAGATTAAAATGTTTGTTCTATATAAATAGAACAACTACAATGAAGCTCTCAATTGACAATACAAATATTCAAATACAAGATATAACAATAAAGATATTGAATAGAGAGACTTTACAGAAAGATTATACCTTCTTTGTATCAAGATTGTTCAAGAAATTCGTTTTTGATGATGCTTTGAATGATGCACAAAACACAACCTTGAAATAAATGCTTTGGTTTAGCTTTTTTTCATTCTAGGGTTTTGAAATGGAGAATGGTTTGATTTTTCTAAAACACTCCCTAGATTTACATTGGTGTCTCTCGTGTTTAAAATGGCCAAGTACATGTATTTATATGTTAGAATGGAACACTAGTTGTTAAGACACAAGAAAATAGTCGTTGGTGGCTCAAAAATAAAAAATCCGACCGTTGGAATTGTGTCCCAACAATGACTAGTGCGTTGTTCCACTGTATAGTGCGCTACTCAGAGACCCGAGAGTGTAAAACCCAGAAACCCTGTCAATAACACGCTGGTCGAGGCACTAGTGCGCTGCTTCAGTCAATCCAGTCAACTGGATTCAATGCAGTCAACGATTGCCATCCAGTCGATTGGATTGAACCAATCTAGCATAGTTTTGAGCATTTTTGTGGTTTTTCAAAATACAAACTTCATGAATGTCTTTGGGCAATAAAGTATGATTAAAATACACTAAGTTTGATGATTAAAACACTTAGAAAACATTTAAAACAACCTGTTCAAGTCTAGGTTTAAAAGCAAGACATATGAAATGCATTTTGAGCAATTTAAACGTGCAAATGTGATTTCGATAAAATTGATGCAAACATGATTCAAACAAGTTTGAAATAGTTTAAGAACATAAACCAAACATGTCTGAACATTTGAAAATTATTTTTAAAGAAAACTTAATGCATGAACGAGTTTTAAACAAAATGATTGAGCAATATGTGTAAGGAAAGTTTCAACCTAAGTGTAAGACCACGAACATGAGCTCTCATCCTCTTCTCTTCACCTCAACTCATCCAAACTTTGATTTTATTTTGATTTGATCCGCTTGATTAGACTTGAGGTTACTTGAATCTTGTATTGGCCTTACTTGATCTTTGGTGCTGAAACATACTTGATTCAAACATTAGCACCAATAGTTATATTGTTTGTTAACATTAAAACACTTAGGAGAATTCTAAGCGGAAAACCACTTACACCATCTATATGCTGCAAATGCAACATACCGCCTCTTTGAATCCTTGTTCCCTCTAGTAGCAATGACCATAGTTGCACAACTAGAAGGCAAGTGAACGTGTAAAAAGTGGTCGGTGGACTCTTGACCAAAACAATGAAATGAATGAGATGATGCTCATGGTTGACGTAGATACGCGTTGATAGCCTGATGAAGTTTAGGTGCTTGGGATTGACTGAGTTGTCAACCTTGTTGTTCACAAAATTAATCTCCCTAAGCGCAAGCCATGGGATTGAGCTATTCGTGCCTTGCAAGGCTCTACTTCCTTCCACCAGCTAAATAACAGGAAAAAGAACAAAGTGTTAGACATCAAGTAGAACAATAGGAACAAACATTGAGTAAACCAAAAGCAAACAAATGCCAAACACTAATACCTAGGGTGTTAAAATTGTGGGCATGAAGCCGAGCTCTGCATCTTAGTTGTAGGACACGAACCACCACTTCTCCTTCCAGGTCTTGCAGGAGGTGCGCTTGTTGAAGATAAGGGGCCTCTTACTATCGAAATAGACACGTGTAAAACTACCACCGCCTTAAGACCTCTCAGGTGGACCTTCACTTAGTAAATAGTCTCCAATGTAAGCGTTTTTGGCCAAAGGTGGCACATAGAACAATGTTGCCGATCAGCTCCTTGCAAAAATTGGGGTTTAATTGGCAAGGGCAAGGTTTAAGGCATTCAATGTGTTGGCTCCAAATGCTATGGTCAATGTGTAAAGTACGACAATATGAGTCAAATTTCAATATCTATACAAAAATATATTATATATGTAGCCAAATTATAGAATTGTTTTTCACAGTTGAAGGTCAAATGGTAGAAGAGAAAGAAAAAAAGAAAAAGTAAGTCAACTAGGATCCTGATCCTGGCAATCCCACGATTTGGATCGCGATCCTAGTTTGACTTAATAAAATGATCTTGTAGCAATTCGAATCATTTTATACGATCGAGAACGTAGGACTGTACAATGATAGGGACAATGGAGAAAAGAACCAAAGGAGAAGAGAAGACAAACCTTAAAAAGAAAGAAAAGGAGATTGACGTCGATCTCTTTTGAGACTCAAGAGAGGGAGAGACAACAAAGTGCTAGAAAAAGGAGGAATCAAATGAAGCAAGGTGAAATGCCATAGGGTATAAAGGGTATTTATATAACCCATCACCAAATCAGAGTCACTCAGTGACATTGGGATTGATATTTACACAACCTTGGACTCTCATATTAAAGCCAAGATTTGTGGCAGGAAAGGCGCTTGACAACAAAATGACGCACCTCTGGAGGTAAAGAACTGATACCTCTAATACACAGTTAAACGCAACCATGAAGAATTGACTTGATGCATGTTGTCCACATGTGTGGCACCTCGGCATACTTGCCACATCAATAGATGCCTTGGCATGACATGTGGATTGCCACATAGCAATCTGCCAATAAATATATGATAATTGTGTCTACAACCAAAGTTCTAGGTGCTCGCCTTCTCGGTATATTGAGTATCAGCTAGTCAACTAACCCAAGACTAGGAAGCAAATAAAAGCACACCGAGCTTTGGAAAAAAGTCTAGAAAGCTCGGTGACATTGGGGGATGTTTGGGCCTGGAAAGAAAGCACATGAGCTTAGTAGACGGTAGTCGCTAATGAGCTCCCTTTATTAATAAGACAACCTATGACTCGCTCAACAACATCGAAGAGGCAATTGATTTAGTAGACCGTGGAATGTTGAGGAGGATGCCAAGGACCACATTCAAGCAAGCCCTGACATCTGCACTACTTGGGGGTACGTTGAGGACACACTCTAGCACCACCTTGACACTTTTCGTATAATTCTTGATAGACATCACATCACTCGGTTGATGGTTGATGGACATCACCCTAATAGTTGTCAAACGTCATTTCGATAGCAACTGGTTAGGGCCTTATTAGTGTCAGAGGGTAGGTGGGTAGTTGATCAATATATATAAATGTAGCCATACCCTTATTCAGGATCCTTTATTGGGAGATGTCAAAACACTCTTAATTTCTCTCAATTCGCTTTGCTAGATAGGATTGACACCAATCCCTTTTTTCATGAAGAGTTTGGCTTAAGAATTGGAGGATGTTTGGTTGTCACCAATGTAGTCATCTAGATTAAAATGTAGTCACCAACTTCCTCAATCTAATCACCTAGATTGACATATTGTATTAGTGTTCCAATATTCATTTTGAATCACCTCTACTCATTTCAAACACTTGGAAAACATTAATTAAAAAAATTATAAATATGATTATAACATCTAAACCAACTTATTTGAATCATTTGAAAATATTATTAAATACAATTATTAAATACAATTATTAAACTTGAAAATTCTAAAAATTACTCTAAATTTGAGAAAATCACTTAAAATTTGGGAGATGTTTGTTGCAAAATAATTGCAAGTGCACAATATCGAAAACAAGTAATAAAGTGATAAGTAGAGTATCGTTCGCACAGAGATTTGTTCTAATTTCTAGTTAATTATTAAAATTATCTCAACCTAATCTTATCTAAACAATTATCAATATTTTTATGAAACAAATAAAAGGAATTAACTTGCACTAAATAAATTTAAAATTCAATAAATCAAATATTTCAAAACTTAGATTTACAATTTTTCCTCATACTTCACCTAGATCTATTTATTTATTTATTTAATAAAATAATTAATTTGAGTTGCTAATCCAGAGCCCTAATTTATTTACAAGCCTCTTCCGACGGTCAAGTAAAACTACCTTGTCTAATTAAATCACTATATTCCTATGTGAATTAAATTAAAACAAAATTCATTAAAATCAAACTCTCTTAATGGCTTCATATGTCATGCAAGTATATTTCTATCTTACATAAATTCATGGTTTGCACTTTTGGATCATATGTCACTTTAATCATGTTCTAAAATCTAAAATATCTTTCCCAAGTTCATCTAGATGCAACAAATCAATCTAATTAATGGTTGGTTAATTAGAAGCAATAAGCAAAGATTAAAACAAACAACTCAAAATTAACTATAAACATCTAAAATTAAAATAATAAATCCAAAGCTACATGTGAGTTCAAATTGCAAACCTAGAAACTAATCTACTCCATAATCAAAAATAAAAACACCAAATCTATAAGGTTCAACATCATACAAAAAATAAATACAAGAGAAAAGAATGAAAAACTCATAAACTTCCAACAACGTGTGTATTGGCTTCAGCTTCTTTGCGTTCCTTCGTCTCTTACACTTTTTTTTCTACTTTGTTCTCCTCTCTAATGTGCTTCAAAACCCTCTCTTAATAATGCATTTATAAGTGGGAGAGGGTTGGAAAAGATCCCACAAAATTCGGAGTTGATTGGATGAAATTCGCACAAAAATCCTAAACCAAGTAGGAGTTGGAGTCATCTGGGCGCCGCAGCACCCAAAACACTGGGTTTTTGCTTCTTTGCCTCATTTTCTCGCCAATTTTGCACCTTTTCGCACATGATTTTGATTTGATTCTTCTCTCCATTGTTTGATCACATGTTCATCACTTCAAACCACTTCGAAACCTACAAAATGAATCATAAACCATGTGTTAAACTTTTCCAAATATGCACCTAAAGTAACATATAAAAATGCAAACCGAAATAAAACTATACCGAAACTATAACATAAAATGATATAAAATATATGTAAAAGTCCTACTTATCAATGTTACACTCATGCTGAGTGAATCCCTTCACTATCGATCATGCTTGGTATTGCTCAACTGATCTATCACACTTGATCTTGATCATTTTGAGCATACAAGAATCGACTATACTTTTACCAGGAGGGAGTGGTACCAAATCCCAAGTATCCATGTTATGCAAAGCAGAGACCTCGTTAGCCATAGCTTGTTGCCAAAGAAAATCAAGAATTGCTTTCTTGTAGGAGATAGGCTTAGAAATATGATGAATAAATGTTAGAAAAGAAGAGAATGATTGTGAATAGCAAGAATAAGAGCAATTTGGTGACTAATTAGACTTAGGGACATGCTAAGGCTTGCAAAGAAGAGGAGGATCCACTATCACAAGAAGAGATGGGTGGTCATTGGAAGGGATCGAACACCATTGCTTGCTAAGGCTCAAGCATCAGGAATAAGTAAGGGAGGAAGATCAACACTTTTAGAGCTCATGCAAAGATCTTTACAAGAGTAGTTAGGAAAAGGGAAAACAAGTAGGTGTGAATGAGTGATATTTGAGGTTCAAAATCTATTGGATATGACAAATGAGGGTGCAAATCATAAAAAAGAGAGAGTAGACTTAGTGATAGTGACATTATGAGAAATGGTAGAAATAGAATAGAAGGGGATATCATCAAGAAACAAAATATGACGAGAGACGTACAATTTCTATACAACAAGATGAAAGAAATGATAACCATTTTGGCCTTCACCATGACCAAGGAAGAAACGAATAGCAACTTGCGAAGATAACTTATTGTATTCTACATGAAGTTGAAGAACGAAACAACCTCTAGAGAATGACTAAAAACACTAATTTCTAAAGTTAATGATATGTCTAAAGTTTCTTAAAGATTTGACCTCTTTACTTTTGCAGAATGACTACCATGAAATAATGTTTTACCCTTTTACATAAAAAGAAAAAAAAAAGATGTAAAATCTGGTGTTAGACTTTTGTTCCCCACTTTAGTACAAATGTTTTACCTATCAAAAAAATTTTAAAAATCTAGTGAAAGTTTGCAGCCTTAACTGGATACGACCATTAAGGACACGGACAAAGGGAACTCAAGCCCTTTATATTTATAACAGAAATGCTATTCACGCAGAGGACACTTAGATATGTTCACACATGGTTTTCCTCCAAATACAAAGGGCCTAAACCAGGAGACCTAGTGACCTGAGTCTAAAGCCTGAAAACTGATCTATTTAGGAAGATGTATTCTAATTAGTCTGTATCAACCGAGTAGACAATAGGTAAACCATGGATGTGGTCCATGTGGATAGAAATGAATGACCAGGATTTGTTCACTGGAATTAATATTTGGAGGTCATGCTTTGTTGTGGGGGTTTATTTATTATGCGGTCTTGATCTTGCCTAAGTAGTGAATACTGGGTATTTCATTAGGTGCCTGGTCCTGAAGAAGGACATTTGAGTTTGATCTCCCAATCTACGCCCATTTACAAAACTAGTCACTTTGTCTTTTCATTTTTTGCTTCAGCCTAACTAACTTGACTGAAGTCACTACAAAAAGGATGAATACGCCATACATACAAATCTTTCTTGGATGGTGTATGCACCTTTTTCTGCTATGAATGTCCCAATTTTTTCATGTATTGTTTGAAACTCTAAAAGCTTGTCCATATATGCATGCTTGAAAATTGCACACGTGTTGTGGCCATTGTGGGTCATTGCTGGTACTTTTTTGTACTGTTGTCTGGGTTCTTTATGTTTAAATTCTATTATTCTGAGAGTAATGGTTCAATTTTCCTTAGTTTTATCCTCCAAATTTGATTAGCATTTGATTGGACTACTCTGGCACTGATGTACTGGTTTGGTTGGCATTATCTGGTTTTTCCATCTCAAACCCAAGCATTTTGTCATTGTTTATATCTGCAGGTTGCTTGCACATCTACGCTAAGTAATGAAGTTCGCATATTTGACATTGGTCGTATCTCTTCTTTGCCAATTGCAGTTAAGTCTCTTATACTATGTTTCATGCTTGCTTCAGACTAACTTATAGCCTTGAGAATTATGTCAATGTTCTATTTCTGAGAATCCATATGTTTCATGTTAAATTCTTTTGGATAGGTGGTGTTTGGTTAGTTAATTCGTGTTTATAATTTCGATTGACAAGAAATTCTTGTTTAACATTGATTTATATCCCATATAATACTTCAACACAATGTTTTAAGATCCAGGTTATTTAATTTGTTGGGCTTATTTGATTTTGTACTTACTTCAATAAGTCAATAAGCTGGATTTGACTAGATGAGGTCTAGATTTTAAATGGAACGACATAATTCCTGAATTGCTGGTCCTAAGATGGATATAGTTGCGAAGTCTTCATCAAGTTACAACTAGCATAAAACAATGTCAAAATCAACAGCATGATTCTTAGAATAAATAGAAATTGTTTTGACTGTCTGGGCATACACCGGAATCAATTTGGGACATATGAGCTAAAGAAATCCACCCTAACTCAATCAATTGAAACCCAACATTTGAGAGGTGAGAAAACATAAAACATGAAGAAACAAACTTTAACTGATATACCTCAAAAAAGTATTTTCAGTCAAAACATATGAGGTCGGTGGAAATTGTCAACTATGGGAAAATGAAAGTGGCAGTCAGATGAGAAATTCTTTTTTAATGAAGATAAATCTTGATTAATTATCTTAAAGAAGTCCTTAATCATGGAAGCAAACATTTAATTAAAGAACTAAACCTTAGCTGAAACTTATAGTTATCGACTTATCATAGCCTAGGAAAGTTTGCAATAGAATTAAAACCATAGTTTTAAAAGGCATTTGAGGCACAACCTCAAGGGGCACAAGGTGAGGGGCCTCGAAATTGCACAATGAGGCTTAAGCCTCTCGTTTTACAAGCTAATTTTTCTTGAAAAAGAAAAAAATTATTATCATAATTTCTGGACAATTATAACTAATTCTATAGTTTTTAAGAATTTATTCTCTTATTTGGGAGAAATTAAGGCTTTTGATCTTAAAAGTTAAATAATGTACCTTGGAGGCGCTGCCCCTATATCCCTACTTGAGTGTCTTGGGTGGCTTTTGCAGGGCTTTTCTTTTGGAACTTTGGGCCTTGGCCCTTAGCCTCCAAAAAGACACCCTACGATTGGTGTGGTTCATCTAAGTTTAGTGAGTTATTTCCAATCATCTACAGACTTTCGACCAAACCTAATCACCCTTTATGTGACTTCTAGGTTTCTCCGGAGGGTAGTTTGGGAGGTAGGCCTTCTTGGTGTCTCCACCTTAGAAGGAATCCCAATGATAGAGAGTGTTTACAAGCCTCTTCCCTTCTTGAGATCTTGGAGGGAATCCACCTTTCAAATGTTCGTGATAGATTATCATGGCTATTAGGTTCTTCGGGGGAGTTTTCCTCCCAATCTGTCTTTCAGGATCTCTCCTCTAACCATGAACCATCTTCTGCTTTTTCCAACTTCCCTCGTGACTACATCTGGAAAGCTCATGTCACTTCTAAAGCCAAATTTTTGGGATGGACTATTGCTCATGACAGGTTGAATTGTGCGGACATCCTTCAAAGGCATTTTAAGAATTGGTCATTCTCACCTAATTGGTGTTGTTTGTGTAAGGCTAGTGGTGAAACTGTTAGCATATCTTTGTGGATTGTGAGTTTTCCAGAAGGATTTGGAGTCGTTGGGAATCATTCCTACGGTGGGAAGGGTTTCCCAATGCTACTTCTCTATGGGCCTTTCCTGACGCCTCTGTTCTGCCTAGACGGTTGTGGGATTACTAGCGTGTTGTCGTTTATGTAGTAATGTGGTCTATTTGGAAAGAAAGGAATTCTCGCATTTTTTATGACCATGTGGGGAGGTTTGGGAAAATTCTCTCTATTTGGCTTCCCTCTGGGTTAGCGCTAGGAAGCTAACTGGGGGTTTTTCCTTAGGGGATTGGGTAAGGGGATGGAACCCCATTTTGGGTAGCATTTGATACTTGTTTTTTTGTTATAGCTCATTGGACCATGAGCCCTTGTGTTATTTTGTTGTAAATATTACATACCTAATACAATATACTTTCGTTTCTTGTCAAAAAAAATAATAAAAAATAATACAAATATCAACTTCATAATTTAAAAGTTATTTATGAATGATTCAAGTTGCAACCTACGTAACTTAGAGTTAAAATGTTACTAAAAGATGATGAGAACTGGCAAAAACCTAAACTTTTTGCTATCTATTGGCTGAATTTCTAGTTGTTTATGTTGTTAATTGTTAAAAACCTAAAATTTGGAAAGCATGGCTTATGATACATATATGTACTCATTTCATTCTTAGAAAATGTTTATGACAATTAATGCATTATGACAAATCACTGGAGTTCTCAATACCCATGTGAAAGTTCATTTTGTTCATATTATGCTTACTTTAGATGTTTCTTCGTATATTATTGATACTTGTATTTTTTTATAGGATTTTTATGAATTTTTCTTAACCTTTCATGCATTTTAAAAATGAGGCTTATGCCTTGTTAGCCTTGAGGCTCATGCTCTGCTTCCCAAAGGCAAACTACTTCAACAAATGGTGCATGATCTTATTCCAGTTTTGTTTGATATCAATCCAGAGAAATTTATCCATCTTAAAATGTACACTCAAAAGGTCAACATGATCCTTGGACAAAAATCTACAATTGACTTTTAAGATTGCAAGGAAAGGGGATTAGTATGTTGGACTGAATCCATTCATCTACAAACTACTATCCTCTCATCAAGGTTTTAATGTCAGCGTTCTCATGGAAAATTGAATTTGCTAGCAATATGAATGGATGTTTGTTTGTGCGTAGAAAGTCATTGGTGGTGATGGAGGTGAAATAATAAGACTGGAAACCAGTAACTTATACCAGTGAACAACTTACTAATTAAAGTATTCTTTCTTTAGGGTGGTTCTTGTGATATGGTTGGACTTGTTTGGTTATAATCAAATTCCTTATGGTATCCTTATGCAGGTATTAAGGAAGAGGCCTACTGTTACTGTGCATGGGTTTGAAGTCCCTAGAGGTTTAACTGATATTGCTTTCATTTCATCAGACAAATCAAGGTATGTACCTAATCTAAGGTTACTGCATCTTTAAATAGTTACCAATTTTTTACTGGAACTTGGATGAACAGGTGATGCGTGGCTTTGTTAGTGCTGCACCATTCTTTTCATGGCATTTCTGAGTTTTTCCAACCCAGTAATAATTAATCAACTGAAACATTTTTGCATGATTGAAAAAATTGCAGGTTTTGTCTTGTTAGTTTGTCACTGAGGCCATATGTGAAGTGATGTTAACAAATTTAGATCATGCTATAACTTGATGGGTACATGATTTTATTGAATTTTTAGGGACAAAGCCCTCTTCGTGGAACAAGAGAGTGACATTTCTGTTAATTATTCACCAATTTTAAGTCCAATACTAATTAAAGTTCCCTTAGTAGCCAACGCACAGGGGCCTTGATTAAGGCTTGTTTGAATGTTAAAGAACAGAATCCCTCGTGTGATATATTTGATTGGCAACATATAAGAAAAGTTGATATTTGATTTATACTGTCATACTGTGTAAAGCAGCAAATTGGCTGAGAAATTTTGTGAAATATTCTTTGCAAGAGTAGTTATTTACTCAATTAGCTAATTGTTTTTATTTTATTTGTATGATGTTTCTTTCTCATCCAGTCATCCAGAAATACCTAACCTGTTAAAAGAGGGGGTTATCTTCGCCATTTGGTTAAGCATGCTGTCTAGTTTCTGTGTTTGATACTTATGAAGGTGTAACTTATTGAATGAAGAATTCTTTATAGAAAGATTATGGTGAGCAACGTATAGTCACATAACATTAGAAACACCATCTAGAATCCAAATGATTTGAGATCCATGTGTAGCTTAATGGTTGATGATGTCCTAGCATGAGCTTTAATGACCCTCCTCAAGAATTGACCTTGGGAATGTGAACATTGATCCTCTTACATTATAAAGGGTCTGATGTGGAGCTTTTTATCGAGCATTCAGATCCATTATAATGGAGACCTCATGATGCTCTGAAAATTCTCAATATGATTAATTTTCCTTGGTGGAGTTAAAATAACACTTAGAATGATGGAGCTTGCTGATTATATGATTATGATCTATTGATTGATCTACCTTTCACATTTGTCCTTTTAGACATCAATAGGGGTGCCGACAGTTCAGTTTGGGCTGGTTTAATACTCAAACTCAAAGCCAACCCATATACAAAATGATTGGGTTTAGTTTGGTTTGGGTTGATCAGTTTGGTTCAGGATTGGCGACCCGAATTGAATTGAACTAAACATTATTGGTTCAGTTCTGTTTGGATTGATCGGTTTGAAATTTTCAATACACATATATTAAATAAATCAAAATAATTAATTATGTACGTATATATGAAGTGGACTAAACGCCTATTTAATAAATTTAAAAAGCAATCTTTTCTACATAAGATGAAAATCTATTTTTTTATGATAATGTTTTATATCATACAAAAATCTTACACATTAACAAATTTTCACATTTTTACTTTTGAAGTTGGTTCAGTTCAGTTTTAAATCGGTTTTAAAGTCTCAAACCATAACCTGAACCAAACTGATTGGTGCTATATTTTCTCCAAACCTAACCCAAATCGAAGTTATAAAAAACTAGACCAAACACATCTGGTTCGGTTTGATTTTGTAGTTTGAGCCAGTCCATTGACACCCTTAGACATGATGTTCACTTTACGATAGTAATCCTATTAGATTTATTTCATTGTTATCAAGGGAAATGGGATGGAGTATCTGTAATGTTAGTTGAGAAATGAACATTTCTTTCTAATGCATTTAAAAGATTGAGGTATTTTGCCTTAATGAGATGAGGTGTAAACCTTGAGGTGGTAGGTAGTGTAAGCCTCAAATTTTAACTCAACTCAACTTAGCCTTTTTCAACTACATGGGGTCAACTATATGAATTTGATTTCTCCACCCACTTATAAGATGAAAACTTTAACACACTAAAAACCATGGAATTCACCTGCGACCCCCTCCCCAAGATTTATGCAGTTGATCCTAAATAGTTGGTATAAGGCTTTGCTTTGTATTTTTATCTTGTATCAATTTTCTATTTGATATTGCAAGTGACATGATATTAATTGCTAGCATGGTTTCTTCCTAAACAAAATAATAAATAAAATAACACGTTCCTTGAAATTTATAGTGATGTTCAGGTGTGTCAATTAGATGATATTTTTAGGTGTCTTTTGTCTTAAGAAACTTCATCTTTCTCACAAGAATCTAAGAGTTTTAAGAGAGTTAATTCATAGTTTAATTGTTATTTTCTTATCATTATATAAATTACTCTTTTAGGATTTGTACATGAGGTTAGCAGATTAGGAGTATATACTTTAGTCGTTCAATCATCAATGGGACTGTGAAGAAGGTTAAATCATTTTAACGTAAAAGAGAATAGAATGAATATATGGAGAAGTAATTGAATAATCAATAAAACAAAGTTATTGTTGATATGTTAACATATTTAGCTACCTATATGGTTGAGGTTTAGCTTTTCATGAGCATTAAGCCTCAAGCCTTGGCCATTGGGGTATGGTCTTCACCATGTGAAGCTACTCTCTTAGTTGGGCCTTGAGGATTGAAGCTAAGACATAGGCAAGGTTCGAAACTTCGATTTCGCCCGACACTTCGACCTTTAAAAATCAGAATTAATTCGGGAAAGTTTGAGAAGTCTTGGAGAATTATTGTAAAAATTCGCCAATTTAGAGAAGTTTAAAGAATTTGTATATAGATGTTAAAATATGCATAATTACTATTAGAAATGATGAAAACATACATAAATAGATATTTTTCACATATAAAAGTATAAATATTGTTGAGATTTGTTTCCTATTGTTGAGATTTGTTTCCTATACAAATTTATTTCCTGTATAAATTTGTTTCCTGTACAAAATTATTTCCTTAAGGATTTATTTCCTTTAAGGAATATAGCAGTTACTAAAATTGTAAATGTAGCTATAAGTACATAGCCCTGTATGTCTATATATATGGAGTTCCTCCATTAAGACATCACACAAGAATAAATATCTTTTCCCTTCTCCCGTGGATGTAGCCCATAAAGCCGAACCACGTTATATCTTTGTGTCTTTTATTATTCTAACATGGTATCAAAGCCCTAGTTTTTATTACTGGAAAATCTGTTTCGGCCTTCATCGCCGGAATCATCATTGTCGGCCTTCATCGCCGGAATCCTCTTGGGTGGCCTTCATCGCCGTCGCTGCCGGAATCGTCCATCTGCATCACCGTTGCTGCTGCTCGTTGCATCTCCGCTGCCGCCGCTGTGTTTTTGAGAAACTGTTCATCGTCTTCCTTTTTCGATCTGCAACTGTTTTCGTCTGCAACTGTTGCTGTTCATCGTTTCACTGTTCATCGTTTCACTGTTCATCGTCTCACTGTTCATTGTCTTCCTTTTTCGATCTGCAATTGTTTTCGTCTGCAACTGTTGCTGCTAATCGTGTCTGCAACTGTTTTCGTCTCACTGTTCATCGTCTTCCTTCGTCTCAACTGTTTTCAATCCCTGCAACTCAACCTTCACCTTCGTCAGTCTCTTCTTCTTTCTTCTTTGTGCGACTGTTCCTGGTTCCTGGTTCCTGGTTCGTGCGAGCCATCAACATTCTGCATCTCTTCTTCTTTCTTCTTCATCGCGCATCGCGAACTGGTTCGCCTGCAACTGCAAACGCATCGCATCGCGATCACTGTTCACTCGCATCACTGTTCACTGTTCCTTCTTCTTTCAATTGCGATCACTGTTCACTGTTCACTGTTCAATCGCAATCACTGTTCACTCGCGATCACTGTTCACTGTTCCTCCTTTCAATCGCGATTACTGTTCATTGTTCACTGTTCGATCTATCTTCGTCTTCAACTGTTTCTTCTTCTTCACATCTCTGAAGAACGACAAAAAAAAAAAAAAAAAAATGTCGGTTACTTCCGAAACAGTGCAGATAGAAGAAACAGTTGATAAAATAGAGAAAGGAGAACTACCGAACATTCAAGCCGCCTACAGACTTGATGGAAAAAATTATTTGAAGTGGTCTCAGCTGGTACGTACTTTTCTGAAGGGCAGAGGAAAACTAAGTCATCTTCTGGGCACTGGACCTACACCTGGAGATCCTAAGTTTAGAGCGTGGGATAACGAAGATGCATCTATAATGGCATGGCTATGGAATTCAATGGCGCCAAATATTAGCGATACATGCATGTTTTTAACTACTGCCAAAGACATTTGAGATGCCGTTCATCAGACATACTCTAAGGCCCATGATGCAGCCCAAGTGTATGAAATCAAAGTGAAAGTTGGAACAACAAAACAAGGCAACATGACGGTCACTGAATATGCCAATGTCTTGAAAAATCTCTGGCAAGAACTTGACCATTATAGGTGTATTGAGACTAAATGCCCTGCAGATGCTGTAATTTTAAAAAACTATATTGAGAAGGATCGAGTCTATGACTTCTTGGCTGGACTCAATGCAGAGTTTGATCAAGTAAGAGTTCAAACTCTCAGCAAAGCGTTACTAACTCTGAATGAGACTATCTCTGCTATCCGGACTGAAGAAAGCAGAAGAAATGTTATGCTCACACCTCAGAAGTTGGAAGGCTCAGCTATGATCGCCAATCGGGGAAATGATCAGAGGACACACACTCCGCGCGCTGAATCATCAAAGGTCCCAAATCGAGGCAATAGGGACAATCTAAGGTGTACTTATTGTCAGAAGACTAGACATACAAGGGAGAAGTGTTGGAAACTTCATGGCAAGCCTTCAACTTCCAGTAAAGAGTGGGGTTAAAACGGAGGACAGCAGAAAACCAGTGGCCAAGCGCATCTGTCTACTGAACCAACAATTGCAGCCTCCCCGGTGACAGACGGATTCAGCCAATATGATATTGAAAGATTAAAATCTTTGCTTGGCACTCTTGACAAACCCTCAGGTACCTGTTTATTGGCCCATTCAGGTAATTTTCCTATTTCTATTGGATTTAACGTCTCGGATAAATCTTTTGCTAACTCTTGGGTTATAGATTTTGGTGCTACTGATCACATGACCAATTCTCCCAATATATTTCATACCTACAACCCATGTCCTAGTAGTCGGAAAATAGCCACAGCTGATGGATCATTAACCACAATTGCTGGTATAGGTGATGTTCACATCAGCCCCACCCTTACACTCAGAAATGTTCTTCATGTTCCTAAACTATCTACCAATCTTATCTCTATTAAAAAATTGACCCATGATCTGAGTTGTAATGTGACCTTCTTCCCTACTTATTGTGCATTTCAGGACCAGGACTTGGGGACGATGATTGGACATGCTAAGGAACAGGACGGGTTGTATTACCTTGAGACACCAGTACATCCTATCAAGTGTACCACTTCATTTCTCGCTGCGCACAAACTTTCCAATAAAGAAAAGCTATGGCTCCATCATCGTCGCCTTGGCCATCCTTCTTTTCGATCTCTTAAAATCATGTTTCCTTTTTTGTTTAAATCTCTGAATGTTGAAGATTTTCATTGTGAAGTGTGTGAACTTGCGAAACACAAACGTATATCTTTTCCACTTAGCAATGACAGAAGTTCAGATCCTTTTGATCTCATTCATAGTGATATTTGGGGTCCCTCTCCAATCCCTAATGTTTCTGGCGCGCGATGGTTTGTGTCCTTCATTGATGATTGTACTAGAGTCTCGTGGATATTCTTATTAAAACAAAAATCCGATGTGAGCTTTATTCTCCCTACCTTCCATAACCTGATACACACCCAGTTTGGTGCTAAAATCAAGAGATTTCGATCTGACAATGCTCGAGACTATTTTAATCAAACATTGACCAATTACTTCCAAACCGAGGGGATCATTCATGAATCATCCCGTGTTCACACTCCACAACAAAATGGAGTTGCTGAAAGAAAAAACGGTCACCTACTTGATACAACCCGAGCCTTTTTATTTCAGCATAATATGCCTAAGTCCTATTGGGGGGAAGTTGTCCTTACTGCAACACATCTTATTGACCGTCTACCATCCCGGACCCTTGATTTCAAAAGTCCTATGGAAAAGCTACGTCAATTTTATCCTAAGCTTAAAATCTCCAATAATCTTATACCTAAAATATTCGGGTGTGTTTCATTTGTCCATGTTCACCAACCCAACAGGGGAAAGTTGGACCCTAGAGCTCTTAAGTGTGTTTTTGTCTGATACTCTTCCACTCAAAAGGGATATAAATGCTATCATCCGCCATCAAAGAAATTCTTTTGTCTCAGCCGATGTCACTTTCTATGAACCTGAGCCCTATTTTACCGCTCCTTCTCTTCCGGGGGAGAATGTCATCATGGAAGATAAGGATCGAAACTCCCTTGATAACCCTTTTGACCTTTTTGACCCCTTTACTCTCCAACAAACCACACCCCCTGTACCTAATGACGAACCTAAGGATTGGATGACTGGACAAGTGTACTCAAGGAATAAAGCCGCAGCTCCTGAACCGATGCAAGCTCAAGAATCTGAACCAATCCCTGAGAATGAGGTAACAAACCCTGAACCCTCCTTACATATTTCATTAGTTCCTGAAACTAACAATGATCTTTTAGCCTCTGAACCTGACAATGACCTTCCCATTGCCATTAGAAAGGGAACAAGGGAATGCACTAAACATCCCTTGTATCCATTATCTCATGTTGTATCATTTGAGAAGTTCTCACAAACCCATAAGAGTTTCCTTACCAGCCTGAATAATATCCAGACTCCTACGTCATTATCCGAGGCTTTATCTAATACAAATTGGAAACAAGCTATGAATGTGGAAATGGAAGCCCTGGAGAAAAATACAACATGGGAGTTGGTAGACTTGTCTCCAGGAAAGAAACCTGTTGGATGCAAATGGGTTTATACAGTAAAATACAAAGCAGATGGGTCCCTAGAGCGCTACAAGGCAAGATTGGTAGCCAAAGGATATACTTAGACATATGGTGTGGACTATCAAGAGACATTTGCTCCAGTTGCAAAAATGAATACTGTGAGACTTCTTTTGTGATTGGCAGGTAATTATGACTAGGATCTGCAACAATTTGATGTAAAAAACGCATTTTTACATGGGGATTTAGAGGAAGAAATCTATATGGAAGTGCCTCCAGGATTTGGCACCACAGATAAAGTGTGCAAATTAAAAAAGGCCCTGTACGGACTTAAGCAATCTCCGAGGGCATGGTTTGGTCGGTTTGCCAAAGTAATGACAAGTATGGGATATAAACAAAGCCAAGGAGATCACACTCTGTTTATTAAGCACTCGATTTCAGGGGGAGTTACAGCTCTATTAGTGTATGTTGATGACATCATCATGACAGGAAACAATGAGAACGAGAGACAAAATTTGAAGCGGTGTTTGACCGAGGAATTTGAGATCAAGGAATTAGGGAGATTGAAATACTTCGTAGGGATTGAAGTGGCACACTCTAAACATGGAATCTTTATCTCTCAACAGAAGTACATTACAGACCTTCTTAAAGAAACAGGGAAGCTAGCATGCAAACCAATGAATACTCCTATTGATCTTAATCACAAGCTTGGAGAAGCTGAAGAAGCGCTGACTGTTAATAAAGAGATGTATCAAAGACTAGTAGGAAGACTCATCTATCTCTCTCATACAAGACCTGATATTGCATATGCAGTGAGTGTAATAAGTCAGTTTATGCACAATCCTAAAGATATTCATTTGCAAGCGGCTAATCACATTCTACAGTATCTTAAAGGGACTCCAGGACAGGGTATCTTATTTAAACGACACACAGGAATGGTTCTTGAAGCATATACTGATTCAGACTATGCTGGTTCAGTAGTTGACAGAAGATCAACTACTGGATATTGTACGTTTCTTGGTGGGAATTTGGTGACATGGCGAAGTAAAAAACAGAATGTAGTGGCCAGATCTAGTGCTGAAGCAGAATTCCGAGCAATGGCACAAGGGGTTTGTGAGCTATTATGGTTGCAAATAATTTTGACAGATTTGAAGATACACTGGGATGGCCCTATGAGACTCTATTGTGACAATAAATCTGCAATTAGCATTGCCCATAACCCAGTTCAACATGATCGAACCAAGCATATAGAGATTGATAGACACTTTATTAAAGAGAAGCTTGATAGTGGGTTGATCTGTACTCCATATGTGTCTACCAATAATCAGCTCGCCGATATGCTCACTAAAGGGTTAAATCATACTGCATTTCAAGCAAATGTGTCCAAGCTGGGAATGGTAAACCTTTATTCACCAGCTTGAGGGGGAGTGTTGAGATTTGTTTCCTATACAAATTTATTTCCTGTATAGATTTGTTTCTTGTACAGAATTATTTCCTTAAGGATTTATTTCCTTTAAGGAATATAGCAGTTACTAAAATTGTAAATGTAGTTATAAGTACATAGCCCTGTATGTCTATATATATGGAGTCCCTCCATTAAGACATCACATATAGACATCACACAAGAATAAATATCTTTTCCCTTCTCCCGTGGATGTAGGCCATAAAGCCGAACCACGTTATATCTTTGTGTCTTTTATTATTCTAACAAATATAATCGGTTGAAACATGTGTTTTTACATTAACATTGTTTAACGCACATCCAAGGATCGAAAATTCGATTTCAACTTGACTTCGGTCACTTGAAAATTGGAATTAATTTGGAGAAGTTTAATTTAACATGGAGAATTTTTGTAAAAATTTCCTAATTAGAGAAGTTCAGAGAATTTTTTTATATATGCTTAAATATATAGATTTATTGTAGTATAAGCTAAAAAACTAATATAAATAAACACTTTTAATTCATAACAAAATCAATCTTATTAAGTGGGTTGATGAATTTGAAATGGTGGCTTTTGGACTTAATTTATTTTCTTTGTTTTGATATTTAGTTTTTTGTTGGCTTGCTTCTCAACCCCATATACTTTGCTAGTTTGAATCCCACCATGCTTAATTTATTAGTTTATTATTTAAATGTATTTTTTTTAATCCAGTTTTATAAGAGTTAACTAAAAGAATATGGCTTTGAAAACTTTTTTAATTTATTTTTAAGTTTTTATCTTCTTTCAACTCTATTTATTTATTTTTTTGCTTCTTTTCTTCTCTTTTTGGTAAAGCATATCCCATAAACTATATAATTTGTTAGCTTATTAAATTATTTTTTAAAATTTATATTGCTATGTTGGTTGATGAAGTTGAAAATAATACATAATTATTGATATTGTTTTTGTTTTTATTAATGAAATAACAATTTTTTTACTTCTTTGTCGAATTTCATCGGACTTTGTTGAATTTTATCGAATTTTGTCGAATTTTATCGAATTTCTTATCGAATTTTTGCATTTTTGAATTGAAAAATAGAAATTTTATTGAAGTTTATTGAATTTTATCGAACTATTTTGGCGAATTTTTGTATTTTTTATTTTACATCCACTTCGCACTTCGATGGTAAAAAAAGAGAAATAATTCGTAGAAGTTCACCGAATTTCGGAGAATTTTCGAACCATGGACATAGGCCATGAGGTCATGGGTAAGTTTCACACATCTTAGGCTAGGATTTTTCAATCATTGGTATGTCTAGAATGCATTTTCAACTCTTGAATATTGTCCTAGAGTAAAACAATACTTGCATAGATTGTTTGTCCAAGGATATGCCATGACTTGAGAATGTCCATAGGGTCGATTGATTCCGCAACCAGCGTGGAAATTTTTTCTTATTATGGTACTTTTTGAATTGTTTCCTTGGGATGTAGAGGTATAAGAACAGTGCCAACTAACAAAGAAATGGGTGGCTTACGTGATCGGGGAAATTTTCATCTTGTGAAAGTAAAAGTGCCTCAATGTTTTTCTCCTATTAGCATCGTAGTCTCTTCATTGGTGACAACCTTCCAAACAACATAGAGCTTGATTCTTGTGGGCTTACGGCCAATGTGGGGACAAGATAGGGGAATATTGCACTTGCACATAGTCACGAGACTAGAGGTGCTACTGTCACTATCTAACAATCACTATGTTGGAAAGAAGGACCGAAATAAATACCGAATCAATTGCAACCTTGATTCGGCCTATGAATTTTTTAGGAAAGAAATCCTGTCTTTATTGTATTGTTGGAAAGTTGACAGAATCCTAGAGAATCAAGGAGGATTTTTAGGAATCAGTCATGTATTTATTTGTGATTGTAATTTTGTATTTATTTCCTTGTTTATGTAATTAGCTATTTAGTAGTAATTGCTAGAAAGTAGGGATTTGTTGTATATTAGTTAACTAGGTTTTTCTTGTCCTAGAAGTTAGCTATTAGTTTTCTATTTAAATAAGGCTATGTACATTGCAAAATATACTGAAATAAAAAATCTTCATGGTATCAGAGCCCGATTCCAACTCTGAGAACTTTTTTTTTTTTTTTTTTTTTTCTATACATTCAGGAACCTTGAACTTATTTCCCAGTTTCTTCCTTTACGAACACAATGTCTGAAATTTCCTTAAAATTTCTCGGTTTCAAGGAGCAGTTGGATCAGCTTATGAAACTCATCAAATCTGGTCCAGGAACCAGCAGCCCTACACCACATGGATCTCTTGCACAATCAGGTATATTTCCTACTGGTTTATCCAGCAAATGGTTTATCCAGCAAAATTGTCCCGGCACCATGGATTATTGATTCCGATGCATCTGATCATATGACATCCAACTCTTCCTTGTTTAAACATATTCTCCGTGTCTTGGTAATGAGAAAGTAAGAATAGCAGATGGAAGTTTGTCCCCAATTGCTGGAAAAGGTTCCATTCAAATTTCACCTAATATTGTTTTGAAATCTGTTTTACATGTCCCTAACCTTTCTTGTAACCTCTTATCTGTCAATAAGTTATCCCAAGACTCTTAACTGTTTTGTGATTTTTGCCCCTACAATTTGTGAGTTTCAAGACAAGACTTTGGGAACGATGATTGGCAGTGCTAAAATGAAGGATGGACTTTACTACTTGGAGGACACTTCTTCAGTCAATACACCTACTACGGGATTACAATGTAATGTTAGCTCTCTCCCTGTCAATGAACAGATTATGATTTGGCATTATCGATTAGGACGTCCTAGTTTTGCTTATTTAAAACATCTATTTCCAAATTTATTCAATAAAGTTTCTTTTGAGAATTTTCAATGTGATGTGTGCTGTTTTTCAAAGAGTCATCGCAGTCCATATCATTCAAAATCTTATCGGTCCTCAAAACCCTTCTATTTGATTCATGGTGATGTTTGGGGACCTTGTAAAGTGCCTACTTTAACTGATAAAAGATGGTTTGTGACATTTATTGATGATCACACTAGATTATGTTGGATTTACTTGATGAATAAGAAATCTGATGTTGAAAAACTGTTCAAGGATTTCTATACCTTGATTGAAAGTCAATTTCAAACCAAAATCAGTATTTTACGTACTGACAATGGTAAGGAATATTTTAACCAATATCTTGGAAATTTTTTGACTGAAAAGGAGTCCAACATCAATCTACATGTCCGCATACACCACAACAAAACAGTGTTGTTGAATGAAAAAATGCCATCTTTTAGAAGTTACTAGAGCCCTTATGCTTTCTATGAATGTGCCTAAGTATTTATGGGGTGAGGCAGTTTTATCAGCAGCATACTTGATAAATAGTTCCATCTTGTGTTTTAAATCATCAAACACCTTTGACTTGTTTGAAAAATTGGTTTCCTGAGACCCGGCTAACTTCAAACTTGCCCCTTAAATTGTTTGGTTGTACTGTTTTTGTCCAGATTCCTAATATATCTCGGTCAAAGTTAGATGCCAGGGCTGAGAAATGTGTTTTTGTTGGCTATGCGCCTAACACAAGGGGATATAAGTGTTTTAATCCTATTACAAAGAAAATCCATATTAGTATGGATGTGTTTTTTTTGGAACAAATTCCTTTTTTTGCCATAAATCCTCTTTAGGAGGAGCATACAAAGGAAGATGAGTTTGATATTTTCTTGGAAAATGACAATTATGTTTTACCAAATATATTTTTTCCAAATGAAAATTCTGATTCCAATCTTTTCCTTCCAAATATTACTGCCAATTCTCTTGAGGCCAAAGAAACCGATTTTTTAAAGGAAAAATATGTTGAAAATAATGAATTGGAGCCTAGCAAATGCCAAATATATCTGCTTCTAATTTCAGGGAGGAAACATTACAGGATAAAAATCCTATTCTGGAGAAATATCCCACAACCGAACTTAAGGTGTATACAAGAAGAAGACCTCGTAGTAAGGGACAACCGGACTTGACACAGGCCCAATTGTCGTTTCCAGGTCCTATCCCTGAACCAATTATAAATCAAGAACTGTTAGCTGAACCAAAACCAGAACCAAGTTTGAACTAGCCAGGTAAGACCGCTGTTCCTAAGCCTTCTAAGACCGAAAAAAATTCTCTCATCCCTGTAATCTCAGACCTTGATGTTCCCATAGCTGTTAGGAAAGGTGTTAGAGCATGTACCACACATCCTATAGCCAAATATATATCCTATCATAGGCTGTCAAACAATTACCAGGCTTTCACTTCAAAAATCTCTCACTTGTTTATCCCTAGAACTATACATGAAGCCCTTGAACACCCAAACTGGAAACCAGCTGTTATGGAAGAGTTGGATGCCCTAAATAAAAATAAAACTTGGGAAATTGTTGATTTACCAATAGGGAAGAAAATTGTTGGGTGTAAATGGGTGTTTACGGTTAAGTGTAGAGCTGATGGTTCTATAGAAAGACACAAAGCTAGGCTTGTTGCTAAGGGGTTTACTCAGACCTATGGCCTTGATTATCAAGAGACCTTTGCACCAGTAGCCAAGGTCAATTCAATTCGGATCCTACTATCTTTGCCAACAATTTTTAATTGGCCTCTTCACCAACTTGATGTCAAGAATGCCTTCTTAAATGGCAATCTTGAAGAAGAAGTCTTCATGGATTCTCCACCCGGTTTTGAAAGGGAATTTGACTACAAGAAGGTATGCAGGCTGGTAAAGTCTTTATATGGACTTAAACAGTCTCCTAGGGCTTGGTTTGAGAGATTTGGTAATGTTGTACAGAAGTTTAGGTATTATCAAAGCCAAGGAGATCATACCTTGTTTTTTAAACACTCTAATGAAGGTAAGAAGGCTATTTTGATCGTTTATGTAGACGATATTATTTTGACTAGGGATGATGAAAAAGAAATTAAGAGATTGAAGGGGTTGTTGGCTAGTGAATTTGAGATTAAAGACCTAGGGGAATTGAAATATTTCCTAGGCATGGAGTTTGCTAGATCTAAGGAAGGCCTTTTTGTGTCTCAAAGAAAATATGTGCTAGATTTGTTGGGAAAAACTGGGCTGAAGGGTCATTTGCAGGTTGAAGTTTACACCGATGCAGATTGGGCTGGGAATATAACAGATCAGAGATCAACTTCTGGCTATTGTACATTTTTTGGAGGGAATCTTGTGACTTGGCGAAGTAAAAAACAAAGTGTAGTTGCAAGAAGTAGTGCGGAAGCAGAATTTAGAGTAGCTGCTCTTGGGATTTGTGAAGTAATTTGGATCAAGAGACTTCTTGAAGATTTAAAAATCCAAGTTACATTGCCTCTGAAACTTTTTTGTGACAACAAGTTTGCAATTGCAGTAGCTCACAATCCGGTTCTACATGATAGAACTAAACATGTAGAGATAGACAAGTTTTCTATCAAGGAAAAGTTGGATAGTGGACTTGTTTGTATGCCCTATCTCCCCGCATCAGAACAGGTAGCTGATTTGTTTACCAAGGGACTACAACGAAGACAATTTGAAAAGTTGATTTGCAAGTTGGGTATGGAAGACATCTTTAGACCAGCTTGAGGGGGAGTGTTGGAAAGAAGGACCGAAATAAATACTAAATCAATTGCAATCACTATTGATTCGGTCAATGAAGTTTTTAGGAAAGAAATCATGTCTTTATTGCATTGTTGGAAAGTTGAAAAAATCCTATAGAATCAAGGAGGATTTTTAGGAATCGGTCATGCATTTATTTGTGATTGTAATCTTGTATTTATTTCCATGTTTATGTAATTAGCTATTTAGTAGTAATTGCTACAAAGTAAGGATTTGTTGTATATTAGTTAACTAGGTTTTTCTTGTCCTAGAAGTTAGCTATTAGTTTTCTATTTAAATAAGGCTATGTACATTGCAAAATATACTGAAATAAAAAATCTTCACACTATTTTAAAATTGTTTGAAGTGTATGCTTGGAGGGTAGGCAATATAATTTTAGAGTGGTGCTAGGGATACTAATGCCTCACTAGTTTAAGGTGTAAACCTTAGGGCTCAAGACTCAAAGCGTATTGAGGCGTACACCTCATTTTACACCTTTATATTTAAGTTAATTTGCGTGTCAGTTGCATTGCATTTACCTTTTAGTTTTTTTACTTCTCATTTTACACTTTTTCCTCATTTCCTTGAATACATTTTTTCAAATGAATTTAAAAAAAAAAGAAAAAGAAAAAGAAAACTAAAGAGAGCTTCTTTCTTCTTCATTAGTTTTGGAGGGAAGTTCAAGTTGGTTCCAGATTCCAATAGCTTCAGCCTCCAAGTACATCTTCTTTCTTTTTTTTCTGTGCTTTTTTTTTCTCCTTCCTCTTTTTTTATTTTGGAAAAAAAGGGCTGTGGCAGCAGGTCTTAAGCAACCCGTGCTACAGTAGTAGTAGCAGGACAGAACTCTCTTGCTGCTACTGTTGCAGCATAGGTTGTTGCTTTGCAACAGTCTCCTCCTGCTGGTGCAGTAGCAAGAGCACCCCCCCACCCCCCAACCCCAAAAAAAAGGGAAATACCACTAGCCTTGTTTCAAAGAAAACAAGAATTGGATTGAATCCAAGAAAAAGGAATTGTTAGTGTTGTCTCAATTTCTGTAATACCCTGTATTTCACAAAAAAAAAAAAAAAAAAAAAAAAAAAAAAAAATTACTATTTGAAATTTTTACTATTTGGGCAACGCCCGAACGTTCAGGCGCCTGCCAAACGTTCAGGCGCCTGCCAGAACGTTCAGGCGCCTGCCAAAATAGTAAAAATTTCAAATAGTAATTTTTTTTTTTTTTTTTTTTTTTTTTTTTTTTTTGTGAAATACAGGGTATTACAATTTCAATGCCATTTTTGTACAAAATTTTAATCATTAACAAATGAAAGTTACAGATTTTAGCATGGTATAATGATTTACATTTCTATAAACTTGAATTACTTATTTGACATATATTGATAGTCTGATATACATGGTTATATTGTTAATTTGAATCATTTCATGCCATGTTTTTTCTAAATTATATGATTTTGAAATTGAGTTTTTCATTTAATGATGATATCTATAATCATTTGGGTTTTAAATTTAATCTGACTGTTTTTTGAAAAAAAAAAAAAAAAAAGAAAAGAAAAATTGAGGCTAATGCCTCTCACCACCTTGATGTTTACCCCATGCCTCACTTGGGAAAAACTCCTAGCTCACATGTTGCAAGTCTTAAATCCTGGGCATGCCTGAAGTTGAAAGCGCCCAAAAAAACACCTTGAAGGTTAATGCCTCACAAGGTTGAGATGTATACCTCAAGGCACAACAAGGATTATGCCTCAATTTTTTCATACTGAAATTCTTTTTCTTTTTTTTAAATTAATTTTTTATCATTTTAGTTTATCACTTTATGGACTACTATAACCAATAATTGTAGTTTTAAGGATTAATTCTTTTTCATTTGAGATAATTAAAGATTTTATTTTTAAATGGGTTAGGCAACAAAATGCTTCCTAATATAAAATATATTTTAAGTTTATCAACAATTATACAAATACAAACTTAGTAATTTAAAAACTTTTGACAAATTATTTCAAGTGCAACTTGCATAAAATAAAAAATGGCGAGAAGTAACAAAGACCTAATATTTTTACAATTGTATTGGCTCACTTAATAGTTTGAACTTGAATATGCTTTGTGCTCATTTATCTCTAATTAATGTTAATGAAAATTAATACAATTGACACATTAGGAGAGATCACTCAAGTTCTCCACACAGATAAAACTAGTTCGTATTTTTCTTATTTTAGATTTTTCTTCCTTTATTGTTGATTTTGTGATTTTTTACATTTTTTTGAGTTATTCTTCTTCTTATTATTATATATAATGTAAGGCTTGTGTCTTACACTGCCTCGAGGCTTACGCCTTACCTCATAAGGGTAAACTGCCTTAATTATGCCTTACGATTTTTTCTACCTTGCTCACAATAGATTACTTAATACCTTGTGTAGCATATCGACCAGATTGGGACATCTACAAGCAAGTTGTAGCTTGAGTATCACAGTGATGATTCAATGATGATGACAACATTCTCATGATTTTCATAGCTTATAATGCATAAGCATAATATAAAGAAGCATTCTTTGGTGTTGCTTGATCAGATGACACAGTTATGTGCTATATAAAAAGGGCAACCCAATGCAAGAAGCTCATGCCTATGTGGGGTTTCAAGGAAGGGTCAGACCACATTTGGGTATATTGTACGCAACTTTACCTTGCTTCGCAAGAGGCTCTTTCCACGACTCGAACCCATGGCTATAAGGTCACATGACAACAATTCTTACCATTATGCCACTGTATATGTTTTTTTTTCGATATGATGTGCTTGTACATTAAATGGATAGAGTTGACGAGTAAATCTTGATTGAACTGTTGAGCAAATCCCGAATGGAGATGTTTTTGGGATTCAAATCTTTTTTGTCAAAATTCTTTAATGATTTTCTGCCACCAAGGAGAAATACCAACCTACTTTAAGTACAAGTTGTAAGCAGAAGATTGTTGTGATTTTGAGCCTATTTGCATGGCTGTTATGTCAACATGATATGTATCAGATAGCAAATCAAATGCTAGAACTATCAAAACCCCAAGTTGCATGATTTAGAACACATCAAGCATTTTGAGAAAATTGTAAGATTTTAAAAAATATAAACATGTTGCAATCTCTGAAGGACTTACTTCAAAACAACTGCGTGCTGGTCAAGTTCTTGACTTTCCTTAATTGCAATTTGTAGAAATCCGATTCAAGTTACAAAGAGGAAAAGAAATCTACGTATTTCTTGCTAGTACAAAAACACATATAAACCAAAGGAAAACTAAAGGGAAAGAAGGAATGTCAGATTAGATTAGAACATATTTCAATCTCCTGAGCAGGATTAGTTCAAAATAACAGTGTGGTAGTTGAATTCTGAAGTTCCGTATCTTTCGTTCATTGCAGATGGTAGAAATCTAATTCAAATCTCAGAGAAGAAAAGAAATTGACAGATTGATTCCCTGCACCAACCAAGTCAATTATCTAATATCAGTACTGTGAGTACAAAAACACATACAAGTCAAAGAAAAACCAAAGACATGTTTTTATCTCGAATAATTTGTTCAAGAAGATATAAATTGTATGATGAAACAAATATAAAGATAAAAAAAATAGTGAAAAATAATTAAACTAAACTTAGATACTTAGTATGCAGGGTAAGTTCAACTCTCCAATAGTATTCCAAGTAGACATTATTTTCTTTAGTTTTCTATGGCTCCCTTTGCTTGGGTTTGAGTATAGTGTTTGTGTGGATGCTTGGATGTTTGGCCTTTTCCATTGCTGAAACTGCAAGTTCAGTATGCCAAAGAGTTTCTACTGTTGTCTTGAATTTCCACTAGAAATTTACTTTTATGGACTTAATCTAAGAAATGCTTGAATTACCAAAGTTTTGTTTGCTCAATAAGTTCCATTTTTTGTTCTTTAGTTCCTTTTTCCCGTTGGCTTACTTATTTTGTTTAAAGGAAATTAAGTGTGAGAGGAAGAAGTAGAGGGAAAAGAAAGAGTTAATGAAGGGAAAGCTTTTTCATCGTAACTTTATCCAGAAGAGGATTAAATAATGGCTCTACAATCCAATTAAATTTTGGGTTCTTGATTCTTAGCTCTCCCAATTTATTGTTATGTGGAATCTCTTCTGATTGGTATTTGGGAGTTATGTGAACCATTACCTGATTGTGGATGAAAGATGGAAGGGGGCAAAGGTTTACTTAAACATCTTCATGGTGGTTCTCAATTTGAGGATTCAAACTTAAAATCAGTTAATGGTTCTCGGTTAGTGGAAAGCTAAAAGTATGGTAGTTGTTTTTCCAATTTAAATTTGCTCTCAAAGTTCTTAACTCTGTTTTTTCTGTATGCACATCTAAGCTGCATGTCATTAGGAGAGGTCTTCATCCATGCCACCAAAATAGTTTAAAATTTTCTAATTCTTTGTGCTTAAAAATATGTTTGGGCTATGACTATCTTATTTGGTCTACCTTATCGAGTTTGAGATTTTATCTAGATTAAAACTTGTTAAGTATGTAATTTATCAAATTGAATGAGTCCCATTGGATATCTTACTGTTTATCTTGACAAAATGCAATACTTGGTACATTTACTACTTTTACTACATCAGTTCAGATAAAAGTTATCATCTAATTGTGGAATCCAGTTTACCCAGGGTCTAATCTGAATTACTACAGCTGCCATGTAATCTTTGATAAGGATTGATTCTTGGAATACTGCTAGGCTAATAATTTATATGATTAATGAACTCAAGTAGGTGTTGTAGGTGTTCTAGGTTAGTAAGTGCATCTTATATTTTACTTCGCAATTTCCCTCACAGTTTGACTTTGATTCTTTCAATTTTTCTCCCATTGTTCCATTTCTACTCTTTTGGCAACCTTTTGTATGGCTTCTACAAGTTGTTTGCAACCATCTCATTTTTTTTGTCCTTTCTCTTTAGGTTGTTAGCATCTGATATGTTTGGTGTTATCAACATATGGGATAGGCGAGTGAGAAATGTTCCATGTGTTGAGCTGGTCTCTAATTCCAACAGCGCCATTAATAGCATTCAGATAGATGCTGAGAATCAGGTTAGATCTGCTACTTCATGTCCTCTTGTTGTTGAAAAAATTTACTTTGAAAAATTCTATTTCGAAAAGGGAAATGCTAATCTAATTGCAAAATGTTGCAACTGCATGTGCAACTACACATGTATACCCATTGGATCATTTATTGCACACCTCGAGATGTGTAAAACATTAATATCCAATGGATATGCATGTATAGTTGCACATGCAGTTGCAAAAATTGCAGTTAGATTAGCCTTCCCCTTTAGAAAAAATGAAAAATTCAAGAAAATGGTTTTTCATACTCATCTATGACTCAAGGGACATTTTGAGAATATGTTTTCTATTTTTCGCTTAAGCATAAATGTCTTTGTATTTCATGAATAAGGAAAGTAGATACTTACAACATTGAGAAATTATACGTTATTGAGCAGAAAGCCTTGAAACAAGCTTTTGAGGTTCTGACCTTACCTTATGTTTTTGTAGAGAATAGCTTTTGTGTTCCTTTGTAGTTCCCAACCCTTAAAATTGAGGTCATCCAATTTATCTTGTGGTGCATGTTAATTACCTTGGTTAATTCTAATGCTAGTTTTGTTGGAGAACAAGCATATGGTTTGTCTCACTCGTTAATTCTTTTTTATTTTTAGATATTGCTCGAAGTAAAATGGATTTTAATGTTTGATCTCCAGTAACACTAGATGATTTAATTCAAAAGAATGTACACATACCTTTGTAAATTTATTATTTGAGCTTCTTAAAAATTCATTGCAACTTATTGTTCTTGTAGATTGTTTTCGGGGCTAGTAAACATGGAATCATCTATGCTTGGGATCTTCGTGGAGGTAGAACGTCTTTGGCATTTCAAAGTCATAAAGAGGTGTGAAGTTATTTTCCGGCATTTTTTTCTTTTAAGCTCTCTACTCCTTAGAAAAGATTTTCCTCGAATCTACCATATTGAAAATTTTTAAGCAAAACAAAAATCTTTTTGAGGAAACGACATGAAAAGCCTTCTACACTTTCATATGCATGGTTTAAAGGTTTCAAACTAGGCATCATCTTGTTGCATAGCCATAATATTATGTGCAAATCTCTATTGGCTTTCAACTATATCATGGGCCAATAGTTGCTAAATTGGAATATCAAGTTAGATCTTTCTCTATTAGAATGGTACGCCAAGACTTTTGACTTGATTCATCAAGAGCATGGTTCGAAAATTCCCTGAAATTCGGCGAACTTCCACGAATTATTTTCCTTTTTTTTACCATCGAAGTGCGAAGTGGATGTAAAATAAAAAATGCAAAAATTCGCCGAAATAATTCAATAAAATTCAAAAAATTCGATAAACTTCAATAGAATTTCTATTTTTCAATTCAAAAATGCAAAAAATCGACAAAAAATTCAACAAAATTCGATGAAAATCAACAGAGAAGTAAAAAAATGTTATTTCATCAATAGAATTAAACTTCTCCGAATTAATTTCGATTTTCAAGTGACCGAAGTCAAGTCGAAATCGAATTTTCGATCCTTGATCAAGAGAATATCAAGTTAGATCTCTCTCTATTCGTGATCAACTCGAGGGTTGGTAAGTGATATATAGAAGTCAAGTGCTGGTTTCTAAAACAATGGCAAGAACACTAGAATAACAATTTTCTATTTCTAAAAAAGGAGATAGTTGCCTTTTCAAGGGAAAAACTAGTGACTTCTTAAATAGAGAATTTGAGGAAATGTATATGGTTGCCTAAAAGACCCCTCAAGATGTATTAAATAGAATCTTACTTTAGAGCTGTTTCATAGTTCTTTTCTTTAATCCTAAGTTGAGAATCAAAGGGCTTTTGGTCATCACTACAGTGGTGTCTCCTTGATAGCTCTTTCTTTTAGAATTTCCCACTGAGAAGAGGCTATTCATTGATCCCTGCCTTGTTGGAGCCCTTGTCAGATTTTGTTCCAACACATGGTCCCCAAAATAATGGCCACATCTTGTTGATATTTATTCCAAGGATTGTATTGGAAAAGAACTTTAATATCAAATCGGCAAAGTATATAGCTAAAATGCCCCAAGTTTGTGACATATTCAAAAAATTCAACAATTTAAGTATGTGCGTTCCATAATTTAATGAAGAGTTTCTTCAATATAGGTTGGAGTAATAGGCACAAGTGCCCTCAATCTAAAAGCAAATATAGTCCTAGAGAGTATTGAGTCACAAAAAGAGATCCATTTGGCATACCTCTAATAATTTGGTATAGCCTTATGTTTATTGGGATGTCAATGGATATAAGAGCAGCCGCGTCTGTGAAGCTAAACTATGAACAACTAAGAAACACAAGATGCATAGAATAAATTTAGTTGAGATGAGACGAATGATTGTTCATGAGGAGTAAGAAAGTGAATGTTAAATACGTTAAATATGCAAGGGAAAGTTCAAAAAAAAATTGAGTTGTGATGTAGGGCATGAATAGGGAAGACAATAAACACACCTTCTCTAACTCATTGATTCACAAGAATACCGAGGAAAGAGAAAAAATAAGACTAAAAATATCAAATTCTATTAATCTACTTCCAATAACTCATACAAGGACCCCTTTTTATAGACAAAACCCATGAAAATTCCTAAATAGACTCAAATACGAAAATAGTAATAATTAACTAGGCTTCTAAACATACTCGAATACTAATTTCCTAATTGAACAAAAATACTAGTTTCCTAATTCAATAAAATACTAATAATAAAAATGAATAAAAATAGTGAATTTACCTAAAATAGTAAATTTACTAAAAATAGTAAATTACCGAAAATAGCATATTTACTAAAATTAGTGAAGTATCCTAAAATAGGAAAACACTAATTTGAGATTTCTACAAACTCCAACTCTTATCACATTGCATCGAGTTGGAAGGGAAAGAACAGTTGTGTGTGTCACGAATCTAACATAAAACAAGGCCTTAGAGTCACATAGCTCCATACAAGATCCATGAACCTAACCCAAATTTTCAGAAAATTGTATGTTTTGATATGCATGGTGCAACATTACATGTTATTTTTAACATATATTATGTGTCTTAGTCTAAAATATCTTTGCATGTTAATAGTTTTCTTCTTAGTGCATTTTTCTTCTTTTAGTTCCATTCACAGATACTACTATTTTTTCTTCGATTTCAAGTTATTTGTTTTCTTGTACATGTTTTGATAACATGAAGTATATGTATCTTTTATGTTTTGTCAACATGTGTTTTATTTATTTATTTATTTCGATCAGATGAATCATCCTCCCTTGACATCTTTGAAACTAGCATCGATCATGGAGAAAATTGAGTCACTAAAGGTAAGATATTTGTAATTCTCAACCACCATAATGGCCTCGTAATTCATTCAAACTACGTTATAAAATATACTTTCATTTGATTGGCATTTAAGTTTTTGCATTATGGACTCCAAATATGTAGAAGATGGATGCTTTATGTTCTTAATTTATTAACTCGCGATTTTAGTAATATCGATCAAATTAATTTGTTTTGTTTTCCATGGACAAGGAATTTCAAAATTTGACAAGGCAGCTGTCAGGGCCCCCTTCACAAGCCCCCAAGGCATCCTGACCAGCACAGGAATCTAACTATCCTATCCCCCATAGGACCATTAGACCCCTATTAAGCCTCAACCAGACTCCGACAGAGTCTCCTCTGTGAATAGGCCATCTAACACAACTAACACCTGATAATCCATTCACAATATATGTAATCCACATCTATCTCATTTCTAAATTTAAACAACATCTATTAATATCCATCTACAACAAACTTATAGCATACAACATCCATCTATGTAATTAGCATGTGTGGGGTGTTATATACATATATTTACATAGCCAAAATATCAAAATATATATATACAACCATTTACATCAAACCTACATCAAAACAAGGTTCTTTCGGCAAGGCACTACTATCTCACTGAAACTCTATTCCCTTGCCCTTATCTGTAGCTGAAGTACCTAAAAAATGGGAATAGAATGAGCCAACGGTGCGCAGTGAATAGAATTCAATAATACCATCATTCATTCATCTAAACATCCCATGTATGCATGCTCAATGCTATGTACGAAACAATGCAAAACAATACATACATCATATACAAACAATGTATAATAAATGCAGTTTCAAAATCTATGCCCCTTATTCACCTTTATTCAAGCAAATGCGACAAGTGTCCCAAGGCCATATTATGCATATAACCAATTGTAAGACACTTTCAAGTTGATCTCTCAACCTGAGGTCACGTAACATCTGATAATTTAACTTGAATAGTTTCGTCAGTGGCAGTGAATAATAGAGTCCATTCAATGGTCCAACGTAAGTTATCCATGACTTTGTTAAAAGTCTAGCTCGATCTCCCTAAAGGCATAAACTCAATACTGATCACAGAAAACCCCGCAGTGGAATAATAAATGATGACCTACATTCAACCAACAGACGACATGCTAAAACCCTCCTTAAATTCATGATTAGTAAATTTATTGGAATAAGTGGTCCGATTATGTCCTTGTAGGAAATTCTCACAACCTACACGGGGATGTCCAAAGATCCACTTTCCCACAATAAATCAAACTAACAAGAATTGAAGAGTTTTTCACCCATTTTCCATGAAATTCTCAAAGAAACATACATGAACAAGCAATTAATATAAGTAGGATGATACAAATGAATAATATAATTGAAATTCTACTCACAGCAATTGCCAAAATATTTTTCCCACACTATCAACTGTCTCAACCTCCTCTAATTGAACCTTACACATCATTTAATTCATATTAATACCCATTCATATTAATTAAGTCATATTAATGGATATTTTTTCCATTTATATCAATTTCTAACTTTCCAATGCATCCAACTAATTCTCATAGTTCTATTCCTGTCTAAAAATCATGTGAGGGCGTCCCAAATATTTTACACGGCCCTCATAATTATTCTTAAGGCAATGGATAGTAGAAACAGGCCTTTCAACTACGTTTCCACTAATATCCAAGTTTACAATAACTACCAAATTCGTTCAAGCATATACTAAAAATATCAATCGATACCCAAAAATCATAATTTTGGTATCGAATGTCCGGAATTGATCCATCTACGATTCTATGGTCTCAAACCATATTTTCATCAGGGTTTAACTACGTTCCAAAGGCCCCCAGTGTCAAATTTGGCTTCTGGCAGCTATACCGAGGCCAATATTACACATGAATACAAACAAACTATATATTCGGGATCTACGCGACTATAGGAGTGATAATATATAATTTTTACATGTTTCCACTCAAAGTGGGTCAAAACCCCATTTTTGGAAACACCACAAAATGCCTCCTATAGCAAAAATTATACCACTAGGATTGTTACATGTAGGTTAAATATCAGTTTTGCAACGAAAAGAAGGAAGAATGACTTATCGGAACCTCAGATTTGCCAAGAAACCGCCACCCCTCTTCTTCCATTCTTCTTTCTCTCCTTTCCTCTTCTCTGTGTTTTTTTTTTTTCGTTTCAATTCACGTTGGAGAGATAAATGAGAGAAAGGAATAAGGGCATATTTTAAAACTTGATCCTATACTCCCATACGTTCCTTATTATCCGACATCCATATCTCTTGCTTCCACAAACTCATTTAATAAACAATATCTACATAAACTACATTTAACATGGTTCATTTGCTCCATTTAATCTTTATCAACAAACTACTTTTAATAAACCAATAACATATAATATACATAACATAAATCATCTCTTTCTTCCCATACACTCATATGCCATATAATGAGCCAACTCCCCTTTTATTATTATTATTATTATTTTTTTAATAATACCCCTCATTAATAACACACTTTCTCATTTAATAAACCATTCACCTAATTTAATTTATAGCATTTCGCATGTAGTCACGTACACATACATTTGACTCCTACGTACGTATACGTGTATTATACACTTCGGTATACATACAAGTCAATGTAGGGTGTTTAATTAGGTGTATAAAAATTTTGGGGTCTCACTTTATGAAATTGAGGGTCGTTACAGCAGCTCCAGTAAAACAGTTTGTCTTTTCATCTATAACTATTAACTAAAGCAAAAAACAAATGGAAATAATTTTTCTCTAATTATATGATTTAAGGATGGTTTCATAGTGTATAACTGTCATCTCAAGTTTAGTTGATATTGTTGCTCTGATTATGCGAGATTACTGTGATTAACATGGAGATCCTAGAATCAATGTAACTTGCTTAAAATACAAGATATAAAGATAACCAACTTTGGTTCTTGTGGGGAAACCTCATGACGTCTCTCCTTCAATTGTAATAAGATGAGAATTTTCCAAGGGTGCTCATCTTGGTGTTGCCTTGGTTTCTTTTCTTGTGATGGTTATTGAAGATTGCAAAGCTAGAATGAATTTCATTTTTATATCTGGTTTTCTAAAAACCGGCCTTTTAAATTGCACAACATTTTTTAAATAGTATATCTATTAGTGTATGATATATGTTTTTTTTTTTTTTGTCAGAAAGTGTATGACATATTGAAAATTAATAATGACGATAGAGGAAAGAGAAGACCTAAAGTAACATAGATAGAGATAAATAGAAAAGATATAGTTGCTCAAAATATGACTATAGACTTAGCCCTTGAGAAACAGAGAGGAGGAAACATATCCATGTAGTTGGGAAAAGGCTTTGTTGAGTTGAGCTAAGTTGAGTATCTATCAAGACATAATTTGAGTTAGTATCTTCAGTTACATGAGTGATTCATAGAAAAACTCAATGTTTAAATGTGTAAATGTTTGAAATTTACAACAATGAATCAATTAATATTTTTCAGGTGCAAACAGATATTTTTCCCAGGGAAATACAGTCAATTAATCTTGATCCATCTAGTCCATATCAATTGGCATTTCATCTTGATGATGGGTGGTAAGTCTAGAAGATAATTGCTCAGCCTCATGTAGTTTCCAAGTAAATTACAGATTTACTATTGCTTGGAAGAGATTTTGAATGGTATGATGTGCTTACTAGTATGATAGTTGTTCAAATGCAGCAGCATTACTGAATGTTATTATTTGTTGTATTGCTTGGTTTCATTGTTCATTTTGCTCAATGCTGAAATAATATTTTGTGGAAATGTTTCCACTTTCCTCGTAATAAAATTAATGGAAATAACGTGCAAAGAATTAAATCTTGATTAACTTATCCCTGGAATTTGGAAAAAAAAATGATGCAAGGATAAAACAAACTCATAAAACTAGTCAAAAGTTCATCTAGGTTCTAAAAAGAATGAATGCACAAGACACTGTGCACAAGATTTTAACATGGTTCAACACCCTTGTTTTTGTGTCCATGACTTGTAATCTTCTTCCAAGATTTTCCAAATCAGCCACTATTGATTCTCTTCTTAGTTGAGAATCAAACATTTACAAATACTGTTCCAATACTTGGAACATCTCAAAGTGACTAACCAACCATTTCAAAATACAAGCCCAGATTATAGAGATGCTTGTTCTACCAAACAGCTCAAAGAATGCTTACTGTGGAAACATGGATCCTGCTTTAGTTGTTCAGTCAAGTTATGAAATTAAAGGTGATGAAATCAATTGAAGGATTCTTGTAGATCACAAGTGCGTTGAAATAACACTTAGAAATTTAAATTTGAAATTCAAAAATTGAAGCACTCGAGAAATCAGGAAAATTCTAAAAAATTCATTCAAATTCAAAAAACACTTTTGAGTTTGTTCAGAATCTCTATTTTCATATGCTCAATGTCTTTATATAGTGTCCTAGAGGCAGCAAAGTCGTTAAAGACAGTCAATCCGTTGCAGAGTACATCTTTGCACAGACATGTGTGAAGACAACCACGATCATACTCAATGTCATGTAATTGTCGACTATTACATCATGTTAGTCAGCTAATCCTTAATTTAGTTGCCTAGATCCTTGCATCAGTTTGCTGGAAGACTTTCGAGAGTTTTCCAAATATCAGTGCTCAATATTCGATTGATTGACTTCAATTCCAATTACCTAGAACAAGATTTAATAGCCTAATTCAAGTATCTAAGTCGCTTAAGTCATGAGGGTTTTAACACTTAAGAATTTCAATATGTTTGAACACCTGAACTTAGTTGGCTAAGAACAAAGTTAGTCGTCTAATTTGGTCCAAAGAGCTCAAGGATTAAAGTATTTTGGGCTGTCTACTCAATGAGCTAATAAGTCACCTAACTCCAAACTGGGTCAGTTAAATAGTCAATTAGTCAACTAATATACTCATTAATCAGTTAAGAAAAACTTTACACAATTTTCCAGAAATTTCTCTATGTTTTGACGAATTCAGAAATATTATGTACTCAAAACCAAGATTCAAAACACTTGAAAACATTGAAATGTTTACACCATCAAATCATTTTGGATTTCCTTTTGAATTCACCCTTTGTGCACATGTTAAAGTGATAACTTCTTTGCAAACCAAAATGCATGATGATTTTGAAAATCATGAAAATGCAATGAGGTTGAACATCTAAGAAAGTAAACTATTACAGCCCTAAATCATGTCAAATTGCATGATTTGTTAGCTTGTAAGACTATTTTATTTTATCTATATTGTTATGTTGGTTGATGAAGTTAAAAATAATGCATTGTTGTTGGTTGTTCTTTTGTTTTTATTGATGAAATAACGTATGTTCACTTCTCTGTCAAATTTCATCGAATTTTATATTGGATTTTTGCATTTTCTAATTGAATAATTGAACTTTTATCAAAGTTTATGAAATATTTTGGGCAAATTTTTTGCATTTTTCTATTACAACTACCCTGCACGTCAATGATTCCAAATTCCGAAAATATTTGCCCAATTTCAGCAACTTTTTTCAATTTTGTTAACCTTGTTTATACCTTTTTCCTCTAGTGACTTTTAGATTTTATAAAGTTTGCACAAGATTGAACCTCAGTTTTCAGATATTAGTAGTCTTTAGGCTCATATTTAATAAAAATCAAAGTTCAAACAATTTTTCCCAATTACTCATCCAAAAATATAAACGCATACACAGTGGACGAGGTCTTGCCATTGTGCGTTTCGGGGGAAGGGATGACCAACATAGCCTTGTCTGTTCATCAAAGAAGTTGTTTTCAGATTCGAACATGTGACAAAGGTCACAATGGAGCAACCTCAACAGTTGCGCTAAGGCCCACCCTTCAATTGCTCATTAAAAAAAAAAAAATTGATTTTTTTTTATTTTTTTGAATTTCAACAAGTCTTTACATAAATTGTAGAATTTTTTGTATTTTTTATTTTCATTCTATATGGTGATTAAAGGATCAAAAAAGTTTGATGAACATTTGAAGAATTTTATGTTTTACATTTACATTCAATTCAAAACTTGTGTGACAAAACATTGAGGAATTTCATTCCATGGTCTCAGCATTGCTTATTAAATTATCAAAATGCATTGTTTGAGTTACAAGAAATTATTGTTGGCATATTTTTTTACATATATGTGTTTGTCAATGACAAATATCCTTTCTGATTACTCCGGTAGTTTTAGATTAAGCATGATGTAATTTCTTTTTGATGACATTATGCACTATATTGTTTACATTTGAATGCCATTTCTGTACTCTGTCCAAGTATTATAGCATGCCTTTTATACAATCGAATAATGTTTTTTAGTTATTACACCAAAATACATTATCACACTTCCACCACTATCCTGCCATTGCTATTTGATTTGCTTATATCAATTTTGCCCTCCATCCAGGTCCGGAGTTTTGAATATCAATACTTGGCAAGTGACACATATACATTGCCCACCCCCTGGTTGGTTGTAAGTCTGCTAATAAGATTTTGCAAGGACATATCTTTTAAGGAACCATTAATTACGTATATTCTTTAAGTTGTTGCTAACTTCTTTACTGTCTAATTAGGAATGCAATTGGAACGCCTGTTACATATTCAACTTTGAGGAAAGCTGCATGGTTACCTACATCTTCAGTAAGTATTATCACTTTTAAATAGTCTTTAGATTTACTTCATCACATTATGTCTTGATAGAGGATTGCTGTCATGTGATGATACTGGTATTTAAAGAGAACACATATTTCCGAACATAATAAATTTCTGCTTTAGTGGGGACCCCTAAAGTTTTTATTGCATTAATTTCATTCATACATATTTTGGTGGAAATTGTTATTAATTTCCAAAAATATGCCATTGTCCATTACCAACTAATATATCAATTTTTATCATGAGATTTGTAATCTTCTCTTTTCAAAGAGTAGTCGAAAAACATCAATAAGAATTGAAGAATACCAGAAAATTATAAATTTCCTGTGGAAAGAAGTTCTAAATTGAAAGTATTATGCATTCAGTCTGTTATAGACTGAGTTACGATTACTTTGGTACAGTACTTTATACATCACAGTTGAATTATTTTTAGCATTATGGTATGCATACATATAAATATAAATAATGCTTATATTAATTTTGTTCAAATCATTTGGACTTATGCAAAATTTTATTCATAGAATTTCATATCTAGCGGCTTAAACAAGAAAAAATATTTATAACCAAGGATTTACTTTCTTGACTGTATATCTTTGATAATCTTTTGGTAGCCAAAATAAATCTTAGTTGTTGTTTGTCTGATTGCTTATTATTTGTTTTTATACTTTGTTATTCTACCGTTAGGTGCTAAATTACCTAATAAGGCTCTGTTTTTGGTAGAAGCTAAAGGCTATTTGTGGAAGTTTCGACATTGAAAATGGTTTAGTATTGTAACTTGATAACTAATGATCCTGAATCCATGCTTATCGTTTCATATTACTTCAATTAAGCTTTTCCATCATGTATTAATTTCCATACAGGTCAAATTGTACTATGTAATATTCTCATTTCCTACCTGAACTTCAAATGTGTAATGGTGTTGTTAGACTTGGCCTTTTTAAACCTCCAATTCACATTGTTAATTTTGGAAATGGACAAAAAGGAATTATTCATGTAAAAAATAATGTCACATGTATTCATATGGATCTCACTACTCATCTTTGCTCATACTTGGATAGTTGGATATTCTCTTAAAAGATGATGTGGCCTTGCAAATATAGTATTGAAAGAGAAGGTTCGTTGGAACTTTCACTTAAAACAAGAGTTGTTTAGATAAATAAGACTAGTCCAAGAAAACATGAGCTATCTGAATAGCTAGAGTTCCGGACTTCAAAATCAAAGACGGGAGCTGTCTTGGTAAATGAGAAGGAAACTGAATTAAGCATGTTCAGAAGATACATGCAGCAAACCAATAAATTATTGGTGATGACATATTAACATAACTTTTACATGTGAAGATACAATTGAGATTAGGTAGTTATAGGTATAGATAACAGATAAGAGTAATTATCACCTAGGAATCACATCTCCACCTTGACAATGTTGAAGAAGATTGTTTTTTTTTAGCCTATTATCAAGCGTCTCTCACAATGAGGCAAAAGTTCAGTCATTTTCCTGAATTCTATGGCCCATTTCAAGGTCTTTAGAAAACATTTATGGTGGCTTATAAGTTGAACTTGCCAATGGAATCATGATTTCATTTCTTCCCTGTTTCTGTAAGAAGTTTAGCGGCAAAATTCAGGTTCTGCCTAAGCCACCCATGACGAAAGTGGATGATGAAACACTCTACCCTAAACTTTTAAGTAATGCTTGCTTGAGGGTCATATGAAGAACCAAGAAAACAATTGAATGTTCTAACTGTAAGCATAATTTTTGGTGTTTTAACTTTTAAACTTTCGTACCATCACTTTTCTTTGACAACTTCTCTATGAGTTTGACAATTTTTTGTGAATTATGATTATATTCCATATGTTTTTCATGACAGATCTATGCTGTTGGATCGTCCTCTGATAACGGATTACACCTTTTAGATTTCTATCCTGATGCCACCTCAGCCTGCCATGTGGACAAGTGAGAAATTTGAATTTTCAATTTCCAACCAACATTGCAGGGATATTCTGTATTTCTTACTTTTTATTGTAGACTACTACCACATGCAGACGTTATACAATTTTTTTTCCACGTCTGAAAGAAGTTAGGTTCTTCATGATAGTCTTTTTAACTTTTTCATTTTCATTCTCAATGGACCTTGGTTAATTCCCTTGTCACTTTTCTGCTATTTATTTTAAAGGTTTAAATTAAGATTAATAATTGTATGCGTCTTCCTATTCTCCAGTGAGGACAAGTTGAGCATTTCTGAGGAAAAGCATCAAAACTTGCAAAATAAATTTGTTCCCTCATCAGAAGCTATTACTGTTTGTGCTTCGCATCCCCTCAATGGAACCATCATTGCTGGAACCAAGGTTTGTCTACTTTGACAAGATTCCTTATTTTCAATTAGCTTTATATCATTTTGTTGAATTTGTTACCTACTTGCATTAGATCTTTCTCATTTTTTATCCATTTCTTTTTCACATTTTGCACTCATCCATTCACATAATTTTATTTCAGCAATATTCTTTGCTGGTTTTTTCCCAATCACGCTACTCCTACCCGGCTGAGCAATATAATGCAGACAAGGTATAAGTGTTGAAATCCTCCATCCCTCATGGCCAGTTCCAAGGTCGCCCGACTCTCTTCTTCCTCTTTGTAATTCTCACGCTTCTCTTCAAATGAGAAAAAACTACGGCTTATCAACAAGAAAGAATGAAGATTCTAAACAATAATGACAGAAGAAGGTACAGCCTTGAAAATTGTTGCTCCGGCTGACAAGTCCTTAGCCAGGAACTCTTACAAGGGAGGAGAAACCAATGCAACCCAAGGCAATGTTTGAAGTTTATGTATCATAACAAGGTCCTCAGCTCATCGATACAATGAGTGAGAGGTGAATGAACTAAGAGTTTTGAGTTTCTACTATTATACATAGCAATGGAGGGAACACTATTTAAAATGAGGGATAGTTCTGTGCTTGACTCTTACCTGTATTTTAAATCTTATGATTACCAGGGATTGTCACATCGTGTATAGTCCACATCACTATGTATTGATAAGGGTTGTGGCTATTTAAATCACCAAAAAAAACCCTCTTTACACCACAAAAAAATCACTTATTTTGATTTTTAATAATATTCTCATATGATTATATCAAAATGCCCTTATTTTTTGTTTTTTTTCCAATTTGAAAAGTTTTTTTTTTATTCATCGTGGGGTTCGGTCTTGCGTGAGCGGACCAAATATAAAAATAGTTTTTTTTGAACTGTTCGGTCGAAGATGACAGAACCTAAAATATAGGTTCAGTCGAACGATCAAACCAAATGTAAAAATATTTTTTTTGAATTGTTCAGTCGGAGATGACAGAACCTAAAACATTAGGTTCGATCTGAGAGGACCGAACCTATCGCGATCGGTTCGGTATTGCAAGTTTGAACTAATCGTAATTCTTTCTCACCCACGTCAGTTTTCTCTTACTTTCGATGATATTTTTTGTGAACAAAAACACTAAAATATTCAATTTCATGTAATTTAAATACTAAATATGATAAATAAAAAATAAAAAATAAACAGCAACATATCTTTTATCGATTTAGTGATTTTTTTACTAAAAACGAGATTATAGCAATGAAGTAAAGGATTTTTATAGTGATTTAGGGTTTTGATGTTGAAAATTTGAAAAAAAAAATATGAAGAGGGTGTTTTGAAAAGGTTGAAATCTGAAAGAAATTGAGAAGAGTGTTTTGAAAAGACTGAAATCTGAGATAAACTGATAAGGGTGTTTTGGGAAGTTTAATAGAATAAAGATAATAGTTTTTTATATTTGTGGTAGAACGAAGATTTTTTTTGTGGTTTAAATAGTTGTCCCCTTATAAATTATCGAACTAAATAAAAAATAAATTAATTAAATTGAAATATATTAATTGTCTTGAGTTGACATCAATCTTAAGTGGATGTTTGATTTAGTATTTGCCTTATATTGGAAATTTTTTTCTTTTTTCTTTTTTCAAGGTAAAAGACTAATTTTTTATTTTTTTGACAGATGAAAGATAGACTAAATTAAAGAGAGGAAATAAGTACATAAATTGCATGTATTTAAATAATGTACATAAATTGTGTGTATTTAAATAATGTTCTATTTTCATATTTTGGAGAAAGGGTGTAATGAATATCTGTTTGAATCTAAAAGCATAGGGAGGTGATTGTTGATGTAAGGTATGTGTCCCTTTGTAAAGAGGTGATGATAGATGAAAATGCAATAGCCATGTTTATTCACATGAATATATATTTTTAATGAAAAGGTAAAATTAGTTAAAATAGATATATTTATTCACATGAATTTCTTAAATTAATCAATTAAGTGATTTATTTTCCTTGTTCCATTTTTTCTTCTAACATCATTTTGTTTTGATTTTAAAGTGTTTTTGATTGTGATTTAAGAGTACATCATATCTAACATTATTGCGGTTACATTGTTTAATAAAGACAACTTTCTACACACTCAATTATGGGCAATTTGACCTAATTGCCCTTAAAAAATAAAAAAAATTTCACAAATGCTATCAAAACAGAAATATTAACCCATTTGCCCTACTTTACTATTCATCGCCCAGTCAGCGCGCCAAACAAGTGCCACCTGGCGGCAGAGGTGAGACTTTTTACAAGGAAGGCGTCTTTTCTTCCCTTCAAATTTTTTTTTTTTAAGTAAAGGGAATGCGTCTTTTGAAAAGACGCATTCCCTTGAAAGCTTTTTTTTTGCGCAAGAAGGGAAGGCGCTTTTTTTTAAGGCAAGGGAAGGCGTCTTTTGAAAAGATGTTTTTCTTTTAAACCTATATATACCCCACCCACGAGCAAGCACACACCGTACCCCACACTTACTCGTCACCCCACTCCTCTCTCTGAAACTCTTCGGACCTTCGTCGTAGTATCGCTCCGTCGTCGTAGCCGTGCCATCGCCGTAGTCGGCAGCCCGCTCTCTTCTTCCTAGCGACGCCATTCCGTGCAAGATCTACTCGTGTCGGTGCCGTCGCCATTCTCGACGCCATTCCGTGCAAGATCTGATCGTGCTTGTTGCCATTCTCCATCATTAAACAAAGGTGCCATTTTTTATTTTTATTTTTTCATTTTCTTCTTCTTATTATAGGGTTCACAACTCCGTGGTTGTTGTCATTCTCGATCTCTATTTTTTTTTCTTTTTTTGTTGGTGCAGCCAATGATTGAGTCGAACAAAACTCGTGTGCCCCTTTGGTCTACCAAAGGGTGATTGGCATGATATTTAGTTTCTTTTATGTCGTAGTTAGTTGGAGTTTGGACCAATTTAATCTAGATTTACGAGGCTTGTTACTGTTATCTTTCTAAATGGCATTCATTCATTGTGAGGATGGAGATGATACTTGTCTCCCTTTGTGTTCAAAGTGTGTAAAAGATGTAAGAAGGCTTTCTTTTGGCCCTCAACAGTAGAAAGTAGCGATGCAAGTGGACAGTTCAGATGGTTTTGAAAATTTCTTTTTAATTGTTACTTTGTTGAAGTCATAGGCTTTAATTTCATATTTTGTTTGAAAGAATGACGATTGTATTTTGCTTATTCCCACACAGATGACAGATAGGCTTGTTTCTATAATATGCTACAGTGGTGGTTCTGTAGTACATGGTTCGCGAGGTGCATCATACGATAGACCGCCAGTAGGGCTTGTAAGAGTCCGATCAGGCATTGGTTTTGAAGAATTGGAAGGGGTTATTCGAGGTAAACTACGGATTTCAACGTGTGCAACGATCAATATCACCTATAGATATCCTTTGCTTTTTGGCGAAAAGGATTTCAATTATACGGTTCTTCCGATTAGCAATGAGGAAGAGCTAAGGGATATTTTTTCCATCTTGCAAAAGGTCCCACCTCCTACTAATATGGAGGTGTATGTAGAAGTTGTTGGTGGAAATCGAACTCAAGGTCGTCAAAACGGGTCATCGGCGAAGCCACATGAATTTTGGCGCTCATAGTGCACGGAAATCAATGGAGCACATTGGTCCGAGTACAGCTTCACCTATTGATGCTACAATCGATCACATGACCAATGATTCTGAAGATGTCAGCCCTTCAAATATACATTTGTCTGATGCTGAATTCAATTTTGAAGACGACGACAATGCCCACCTCGACGAAGACAGTGAAGAAAATAGTGATGACGATGATGGACATGAGATGGATAATTTTGTTGAAATACGTGGTACTTTGTTGAGAGTAATTGAAAATGATGGGTCTATGTATGCATCGCCACTACGAGAAGATCGCAATGGCGTAAGCATTGAAAAAACAGAGTTACAAGACACTGAGTTGCATAGAATAGGTGATACACCACAACCTACCATAGCAAGTTTTGAGGCTCCATCACCGAATTTCATGGAACTTAATCATGCAACTATGACCCCATTATCAGACAATTATGATAACATATCGATGGGGTGGAACGAGTCACAAGATCTTTGCGAAGGACTCACATTTCCCTCAAAGGAAGACTTGCAACATAGAGTTAAACGATGTTGTATAGCCAAGCAACAAGAATATGTCGTGGTCGATTCAGAACCCAAATTTTGGTCAATTAGGTGTAAGAAATGGAAAGATGGTTGTCAGTGGAGGCTAAGGGCTTCAAAACGCAAGAAATCGGGATTGTTTGAGATCACAAAATGCCCATTCCCACACACATGTATTTATGCCCAAATGTCGCAAGATCATAGACAATTGGATTTAAAGGTAATTTATCGCAAAATTTTTGATATTGTAAAGCGAGATCCTTCAACTTCTGTGTCGGCGCTACATCAAGTAATTAAAAATAATTACAAATATGATGTGCATTACAGAAAAGTGTGGCGTGCAAAAAAGAAGGTGATGGAAAAGATATTTGGTAATTGGGAGGGATCGTATAACCTACTCCCAAAATGGATGGATGCATTGAATGCTAGTAATCCGGGTTCGCACGCATTTGTAAATCACTACGAAACTGACAACAATGGGACTGCCACGTTTCATCATTCTTTTTGGGCTTTTGGTCCTTCAATTGAGGGTTTTAAGCATTGTAGGCCTATCATACAAATAGATGGTACACACTTATATGGAAAATACCGCGGTAAGTTGCTCATCGCCACGACAATCGATGCAGCCAGTCACATATTCCCTCTCGCATTTGCTATTGTTCATCAAGAAAATACAGACAACTGGGCATGGTTTCTAAGGAAGCTTCGTTATAGCGTGACTAACAGAGAAGGCATTTGCCTTGTCAGTGATCGTCATCCTGGCATATTGAATGATGTTAAAAGAGTAGAGAATGGTTGGACCGAGCCTGAGGCATATCATAGGTTTTGTTTGAGGCATGTGGGTAGCAATTTCAATGATAAGTACCATAACGAGAAGTTAAGAGATTTGGCCAAGGCAGCAGGGTCTCAACACCAAAAATTCATTTAAACTTGAATTCGGGACGGGGGTCCAAAAATTCAACCGGACATGGGAATGAGATTTCGTCTCCTCCGGGGATCGGGGGAGGATAGTGGGATGTGCTGAAAGTGGTCGGGTTAAAAAAAAACCACGTGGTTTGGATTTGGTGAGGCCGAACAGTATAGTAATAACCTTGAATTTTCATTTAAACTTGAATTCGGGACGGGGGTCCAAAAATTCAACCAGACATGGGAATGGGATTTCGTCGCCTCCGGGGGATCGGGGGAGGATAGTGGGACGTGCTGAAAGTGGTCGGGTTAAAAAAAATCACGTGGTTTGGATTCGATGAGGCCGAACAGTTTAGTAATAACCTTGAATTTTCATTTAAACTTGAATTCGGGACGGGGTCTAAAAATTCAACCGGACATGGGAATGAGATTCCGTCGCCTCCGGGGGATCTGGGGAGGATAGTGGGACGTGCTGAAAGTAGTTAGGTTAAAAAAAACCACGTGGTTTGGATTCGGTGAGGCTGAACAGTTTAGTAATAACTTTGAATTTTAATTTAAACTTGAATTCGGGATGGGGGGTCCAAAAATTCAACCGGGCATGAGAATGAGACTCTGTCGCCTCCGGGGGATCGGGGGAGGGGGAGGATAGTGGGACGCGCTGAAAGTGGTACTTGAGTGACACAAGTACAAAAAAAATTAAAAAAAAAATCAGTACAAGGGAATGTGTCTTTTCAAAAAACGTCTTCCTTTTACTTAAAAAAAAAATTTGAAGGGAATGCGTCTTTTCAAAAGACGCCTTCCCTTCACTTAAAAAAAAAATTAAAGGGAATGCGTCTTTTCAAAAGACGCCATCCCTGTAAATGCCACCAACCCCGCCCACGTGGCGCTTGTTTTGCGCTGACTGGGCGATAAATAGTAAAGTAGGGAAAATGGGTCAATATTTCTGTTTTGATGGCATTTGTGAAATTTTTTTATTTTTTAAAGGCAATCAGGTCAAAAAGCCCCTCAATTAAGTGGCTTTTGACATGATTACCATTTAAAAATAAAAATATTTCACAAATGTCATCAAAACACAAATATTGACCTATTTGCCCTACTTTACTATTCAGCGCCCAGTCAGCCTACACACAAGCGCCACTTGGGAGGCGGAGGTGTCATTTTTTACAGGGAAGGCGTCTTTTGAAAAAACGCCTTCCCTTTAAATTTTTTTTTTTATGGCAAGGGAAGGCGTCTTTTAGAAAGACGCCTTCCCTTTAAATTTTTTATTTTATTTTTAGGAAAGGCGTCTTTCTAAAAGACGCCTTCCCTTTAACGATTTTTTTTTTACGCAATGCAAGGGAGCGATTTTTTTATGGAAAGGGAAGGCGCCTTCCCTTTCAATTTTCATCATATTCTTTTTGGTTGTATCTGAAAACATAAAGCTTGTATCAGGAAAGAGGAATTCTCAGGGAAGCAAACCTGGAGAAAAAACATCGCCTTGCTCCCCTAAAAGAAAATATTCCAGTTCCTGATGAGAAATCCGAGACAAGGTATGTGAAAGAGGTATAAATTTAAGTCTGGTAAATTGAGCTTATGCTCTAATCATTTTAGAATGAATAATTCTAAAAAAAAATTGTTTTGATTTCTTCTCTTCTTGGGTTCTAGCCAATCAAGAAATCTCGAGGAGAATCTAGACATGGAAATGTTACATGTGAAGGCAATCAAAAGGAATCAGATAAAAGAATTTAGAAAGTTGATCCTGTGAGTAGTAAAATGACTCCCTCGAAGACATTTCATCTGTTTTCTGCTGATTCTAATGGGGGCGGTTATTTAATTTGCAGCAAAGCAAAAGACCAGCAGGCCTTAAGATGTCTAAAAATGTTTTGGACCTGACATCTCCTAAAAGTCAAAAAAAGGTATGTATTTTGTTACTCTGAAATTTTTGATGATCGACATTCAGAAGCTTAACCTTTTGGGGTTTGAACAGTTGGAAGATTAAGCGGTTCAAAAATGGGAGAACAAGAGAGCAAATAAGTCCCCTTTGTTGCAGAAACTTGTCAGGCCCCAAAGGTTTTTTTCTGAACTTATTTGAAAATAACCAAAGTCATAAGTGAATTAGACAAATTTCAAAATCAATCTCTCATTCTTTTCATTTGCAGGACATCCGTGATGAGGAATAGAACAGATTCTCTAGTTTCTCCAAGTCGAAGCCAGCTAAGTGTAATAAAGGAAACAACAACAGCTTCCACACCCGAGAATGCAAAGCTAGAGAAGAAATGCACCTTGGCAAGCAATGCTGCATCTTCCAGTAAGTCGTCTCCAGCACAGAGAAGAAGACCTGTGACAGGTCCAAGGGAGCCGAGCTTCCTTAAGATCCATACACCAAAGAGTTGCACTAAGACATTAGCCAATGCAATACATACTGGGAAGGCGTCTTTCCCTTGCCTTAAAAAATTTCTTTCGTTGCGCAAAATTTTTTTTTAAGGGAAGGCGTCATTTAGAAAGACGTATTCCCTTGCCTTAAAAAAAAGAGTTCTTAGGAAGGCGAATGTCACCTGCGACGTTCACGTGGCGCTTGTGTGGCCCGCTGACTGGACACTGAATAGTAAAGTAGGGCAAAAGAGTCAATATTTGTATTTTGATGGCATTTGTAAAATTTTTTTATTTTTAAAGGGTAATCATGTTAAAATCTCCTCAATTATATACTTGTTATTTTCACTAGGGTCAAGAGATCAAATCTCTATGTTTGTGCAAAAATAAGTTGATAGTATTGTAATGGACTTAGGCCCTTTGTTGTGGGAGGTCTATGGTCTTTGATTGCGTTTCTTTGGAGATACGTTGCACTTTAACAAAAATAATAATAATAAATAACTATCCAACACTTATTTAATTCACAAATCCCAAGGCAGAGAAAGTTTTACAAAACACTTTATTAGCCACCTTTCTTTTGTCAAATTACTCATACACAAACTTACTCGCGGGGAATTCACCACAGTTTGACGCTCAAAAACATGAGGGAGCAAAGAGAGAAAGAGAGGATGAAAAAAAAAAATAGAGCCTATGCAATTCCATCTACTGCCCCTCAAGCCCTCTCGCCACGGATCCAACGAGCAAGCTGAATGTCTTTAGGCATGATGGTGACTCTCTTGGCGTGAATGACGCAGAGGATGGTGTCCTCAAACAGACCCACCAAATTCGCCTCTGCTACTTCTTGAAGCGCGGCTACTGCGCTGCTCTGGAAACGAAGATCGGTCCTGAAGTCCTGTGCTAACTCACGAACAAGTCGCTGGAACGGAAGCTTTCGGATCAGAAGCTCTGTGCTCTTCTGGTACTTCCTGATTTCTCGAAGCGCCACCGTGCCCGGACGGAATCTATGAGGCTTCTTCACACCGTCGGTGGCCGGAGCAGACTTTCTTACCACTTTCGTCGCCAGCTACTTCCTTGGAGCTTTGCCTCCCTTCGATTTCCTTGCGGTCTGCTTCGTACGAGCCATTGAGTAATGTTTCTATCACTCTGGTTCAGCTTCGTAATGAAAAAGGTAGGGAAATTATGTGTTTGGTTAAAAATCATTCCAATATAAATAATGTAAATCGAAATAAATTAAATAGAAATGTGAAAATATTATCAAGATTGTCTCAGGGTGCTCCACCCGTTTAGTGTTGTCAAAGTGATTGGGACCACAATATCACGGGTTCCTAACATATTTCACAGTCCAAAAACCCCACTCTAGAACTCAATGAAAATTCTCTGCAATTTTCTCGTTAATTTTTACGACGTTCACATCCCCTTAATTTATTGACATTCCAGAGAATCAAATCTCCTTAATTCTCTTTAATTTGGGATGTGGTGGAAATATGATAACTATCAAATAATAGTTATCTTAAAGGTGATTATTAAGGGGTTATCCTATTAGATAACTATCAAATCTCCTTAATAATAATCTGATCAAAATCTAAGATCTTTAATTGTATGATCAAATTCCAACATCTCTCACTCGCACATGATGTGTACGAAGGAGTATATGGGTCGAACTCATCATGGGCGCCCCGAATTTGATCCATACATTGTTATCTCCCACTCGCACATGGTGTGAATGACAAATACTAATCTTTAATGAGGAAGTGATAAGCTAATGGACCGTGTGACCGTGAGAGCATCTGTATTCGGGAGCTTTATACTAGTAACTCATAACGAGCCAGCATAGAGACATCTACCCTTTTAAAAGAATGTTAGTGCCTCAAAATGCCCTAAATTCATTTAGTCACATTTGTTCAAATATTCCCTATCCTTCCGACAATACTTAAACCTCAAAAAATCTAATAGCATATTCTTATTTATATTGCCATCCTAAATGATGCAACATGAATATCGCGCGATTAAGAATATACTACAGAGATGTGATTCTAAAGAATCTTCTTTTCGCCCTTACACCACTAAGTATAGAATTAATCGTTTTCTCAGTAATGTCCCGTAAAGGTTGAATCACTCGTGACCTTGGGTGACTTGCCAAAGTAGCGGACATTAAGACTTCACTTCGTGGTGTAGTCAAAAGTAACGAAGGGCATCTCATTAGTCTCATATAAAAATGGACATATCTAAACTCACACAGTGAGGAAGCAAGGATCTTTCACTCACTTTCTAAGTGGTCGACTTACACATGTAATGTAAAATTACATGTTACAGTAGAGTAACTCTTATTTAGAAGAGGTATGTTCGACTCAAAACACTGTACGGATTTTTAGTCTAGTTGCATCTATGCACCTAACTCGAGTTCCTAAGAGCTCGCATATCCAGTTTAATGCACCAATAAAAGGATCTCTTATCCGGTTCCAAACAACAGGCTTAATGGATAATTGGTTAATCCATTATCGATCTTCAAAATAGACCTCATCTTAACTCCAATCAAGGTGACATATTATCATAAAATGACCTATTGCTATTCAAAACAACATTAGTCAAATGTCTTATCTCTGCTCGCTCTACATGAAGCGCCAGAGGCGATTGCTCGTGTGAGTAAGCTAATCATGCATGTGAACATACTGTTATGTGTGTTGGTGCTAGTAATAATAGATCAAATACAAACAATCATAATAAACAATGAGGAATTTATTAAATGGTCTCATGAAATAAGTTTGTTACATAAAAAAAATTGATTATATTCTACGCAAACCCAAGGATTTAACATGTGCAAGAAAAACATCTCTAGCGATTGGCTTAGTCAATGGATCAACCATCATCTTATGCGTAGAAATATGTTGTATGCAGACTTCTCCTTGTGTTGTTATGTCTCGAACAAAATTATACTTAATGTCTATATGCTTAGTCTTGTCATGGTATTTGGGATCTCTGGTGTAGCCCAATAAACATATGTCGGTACTATGATAACATAAGCACAAGTCCATCGTGCCTTTCAAATATCTCAGAATTCTCTTCACTGCCTTCCAATGTTCTTATCCAGGATTTGCTTGATAACGACTAACTAGACTGACCGAATAACAAATATCTGGTCGAGTACACATCATTGCGTACATCAAACTTCCAATAGCACTGGTGTAAGGAACTTTTGACATCTTTTGTTTTTCAGAAAGAGTATTAGGGCACATATCATGACTAAGGGGTATTCTTTTTGTGATTGGTGTATTTATGGGCTTGCAATTTTGCATGTTGAATCGTTCAAGGATTGTTTTAATATAATGTTCTTGAGACAGAGCCAAGATTCTTTTTGAACGATTTCTATGAATTTTTACACCCAGTATGAAGTTTGCCTCACCCATGTCTTTCATGTCGAATGTGGAAGACAACCAATCTTTAATCATGATTATGAATGTCATATCATTTCCAGCAAGGAAAATATCATCCACATATAAGGACAAGAAGACAAAATGTGTTCTTGAACGTTTAATATAGACACAATGGTCTTCATCGGTCATTGTGAGTCCATAGGATGACACAACCTGATGAAATCTCAAATATCATTGTCTGCATGATTGCTTAAGACCATATATTGATCGTTTGAGCTTGCAAACCTTGCGCTCTTGGTCTTTAGCTACACACCCCGTATGTTGTTGCATATAAATTTCTTCATCTAGTTCACCGTTCAAAAATGCTAATTTTACATCCATTTGATGTAATTTTAAGTCCAAATATGCAACGATAGCTAAAAAAAGTTGAATAGATACAAATCTCACAACTGGTGAGAATGTTTCTTCATAATCTATTCCTTCTTACTGGAAATATTCCTTAGCGACTAATCGTGCCTTATACCTCTCAATGGATCCATCTGCTTTACATTTGATTTTGAGAATCCATTTGTTCCCTATTGCTTTTCGCTCAAGTGGAAGATCAACCAAGTCCCAGATATGATTAATCTGCATTGACTCAATTTCTTCTGTCATGGCTTTTATCAACTGATCACTAGCATTAGATGAAAGAGCTTCTTGGATTGTTATTGTTCTTGGCTCATTTTCAGTTAACCTCCTTTGGTCTTTATTTACCAATTTTGTCATTAATCACTCTAATCTCTTCAAAATCAACAAAATAACCCAAATTAGATGGAGATGGCCAAAATTATCAAATTAAAATATAAAATTAAGCATAATTAATTTAAAAATATGAAATAAATAATGTGTAAATTACCAACACATCACATATTAACTTATGCAAGTGAACACCTCGACAACAATGTCAACAAATGAGCTTTTAAGCCCACATAACATAATTAAAATATGCTATTTTATGTTTGACTCGTGATTAGAAAATTAGAATACACTTCAAAAGATGAAAATCTTAAAAATAACTTCTAATTGTTTTTAAAAACAATATATTTTCTTAGTAAAATATGAAAAAAATAATTTTGAATTTAGCTAACTTAACACATTTTTCATGTTTTTAAATTTTTGGATTCAGTTAATAATTTTATCACAAACCATCCACTAGTCAGAATTGATCTCTACCCACCAATATGGATAAAAATGCTCATGACTACTAAACCAAATGATCATATAGTCATATTGCATTTGTCACCCTTTTGGTGTTTGGTCAAATATACGAGAAAATTTTCTTTATCTATACTATTTTATCTATACTATTATAATAGATATTTCTTGAGAGCCTTCACCGTGCGGCCATTTTTTGCTTTATTTCAAAATTACCCTTTTTTACTTATATGAAAATATTATTTTTAAACAACTTACTAATTTTTTGAGGGTGTTTTAGGAATTCAAAATCAATATCTTTCGTAAGAATATATGATCTTTTCAATTTCTGTAAAAATATTTCAGTTATTCAACTGCCCACTACCCATTTCTCTATACTATTATAATAAATCCTTTTTAAGAGCCCCCACCGAGTTTTTAGGTTTATCCCAAAATTACCCTTTTTACTTATATGAAAATAATATTTTTAAACTACAACTTACTAATTTTTTGAGGGTGTTTTATGAATTCAAAATCAATATCTTTCCTAAGAATATAGGATCTTTTCAATTTCTGTAAAAATATTTAAGTTTTTTAACTGCCCATTACCCATTTAAGTTTTCTTAACTGCCATTGTCCATTTTGAGACCACTTGCCCCACCCCTAAACACCCCACGCACCTGAACATCTCTTCATCTCGGGTCGGACCACTCCAAACCCCATCCCCCACCTACTATTTTCATCTTCATTTCCCCCTCGGGTGTATCATCTTAATCTCCTATTTTGATCTTCATTTTCTCCTCCAAGGGATGTATCAAACCGTGGCTTGCAATCTTCTTTCTCAAACCCATATTGTTTCGTTTCGTTGTTTAAATTATGTATTTTCCATTTATCTCAATTATTGTATCAATCAATTGATTTTTTTCTTAATCAAATAATGTGTTTTTATTTAAACATCAACACAGGTATATGAAGGGGTGTATCATCTTAATCAAGGTACTAAAAATATTATCTTTTTCCTTTTTCTTTTAGTCCACTAATTCCCCACTCACATGCTTCTCTAATATCTATTTATGTCAAGTTTTTTATTTACTTAAATGTCTTAGTTATTTCTAAACTCTTATTTTAAATAGTTTATAATTGTTCATAATTTTAATATAATAAGTAAATAAATTGAGTTTAATGTTTAATTTTATTTAGTTAAACATCTTTTTTGATAATTAGTTAAATTATTATACTAATAATGCTATAAACTACAAATTATTTTTCCACCCATACATATTTTTAATATTTTTTAATTATAGTTCATTTTTTATTAGTTTACCTGCAACGTCCACTAATAATTAAAATTAAAATAAAAAGACAAAAGTATTCGCATGCAATAAGGATGCACTTACTTTAGTCTGAACTAACATTTATAATGCTCTTAAAGGTGGGCTCAGCTAGTTTACGGACCAAAACCTCTTAGCAAAGGCTAGAATTTGAGTTGTGCTATGGTCTTCGGTGAAGGTGGGCATCACACGTGACTTGTCTGGTGGGTATGGGATCAACTCTTTTGCATACCTCTTTTTTTTTTACCCTAATAGAAAAAAAAAAAAGCTTGTATAATATGTTATCTAGGAATAACTTTATAAGAAAATATACGTTTTTTTTACCATCGTAAAGTCAAAGTTTTTACTGGAAATACATTTTAACCTAATCCGACAAATATCATTGGGAGAGAATGCAAGAAACATGGATAGTGATCCGTGTGATACCCATAGAACGAATCTTGTCCGTTGTTTATCTTCAAAATCGAACGGCCACATGAAATTTAACACCAACTTCTTTCCCTCGAAAATTTCAAAAACCCAAAGTAGTTGTGGCGGGCTCCAACTTCAGTTCCTCTATAAAGCAAAACCCCATAAAACCCATGACATTGTGAACCAAAGCAACTGTTAGAATTTGATAATACAATTAGAGATCTTAGATTTTGATCAATTATTAAGGAGATTTGATAGTTATTTAATGGAATAACCTCTTAATAATCACCTTAAGATAATGATAGTTATCATATCTCCACCACATCACAAATTAGAGAGAATAAAGGAGATTTGATTCTCTAGAATGTCAATAAATTAAAAAGATATGAACTTGGTAAAAAACGATGAGAAAATTGCAGAGAATTTTCATTGAGTTAGAGAGTGGGGCTTTTGGACTGTGGAATACGTTAGAAATCCGTGACATTGTGCTCCCAATCACCGTGACAACACTAAACCCGTGGAGCGCCCCTGAGACGAACTTGGTAATGTTTCCGCATTTCTATTTAATTTATTTCGATTTACATGATTTGTATTCGAATGCATATATGGGTGTTCTCGTGTTGATTGATGTTTCAGTGTTATTTTTTTATTTAAAACTATATATATATATTCAAATTTTTTTTAGAGACCGTTTTTTTTTCTCGGTGATTTTTTTGATTTTAAACAAAAAAAGGGGCGGGGGGGGGGGGGAGAGGGGGTTGCACCTTTTGGTCGGATATTCATCGGAATCCGACAAATCTCATCGACTGATGAACATACTCAAGTTTGAACTGGCCAGGACCGATTTGGTCGGTCCAATCGAACCGGTCCGATTCGCTGCACTGGTATTTAAAAAAAAAAAAAAATTGGGTTAGTCTGGGTCGTTCAATATTTTGATGGCTTTTTACAAAGATCTTTACATCTGTATGGTTACATTCTTGATATGACTTCAACATGTTGATAAATTTGTAATTGTATGCATGATATGATCTTAACCATTGATTTTTTCATGATTAAAATGATGGAATTGCAACATGAATTAGACACTATTGTGAACAGTGAACTTATTTAGTTTTTCATTCTCTTTCCATCTGTACGGATGATTATTTGGATATTATTGAATGATATGTTTAGCGCGAATTGTTCAAGTAATGGTTATTTGATTTAAAGAAATAGGTGATGATTGTGAACAAAAGTGACCTTTCGAACCTATTCTCTAAAAATTATTTATCATTGACTTAACTAGAATTTTGCGGCAAACATAAATGTGTGTATTAATGGGTGCTAGTATTAAAATGTCTATATTTTAGAGCTATGACTTCTGCTGCCAAGAGTATTATTGCTTACTTGAATAAGGGAGAAAAGTTGAACGGGAACAACTTCGACATTTGGCATCGAAGAGTCCAGTTCATACTAGAGGAGCAAGAGGCTCTTGAAGCTTTAACCCATTCCATGACTGAACCTGTCATGACGCCCCTGAAGTAGGCTGACGTCATGACCGGCACAGTATACTATACACTGTACATACTCATATACAGTATATAATACATTGTCAGCCTTCACGTACTCTCACAATTTTTCCCAAAATTGTACAGAATTTTTTTTTTTCCTATACCACAAATCAAATCAAATCAAATATATATAGATGATCATTCCACTTACATTTATTTCATTCATTCCACAAATTAAATTCTCACCTGATAAATATCTATGATCATCTCATTCCATCATCCCAGGCATTATATAATCGTACCACATAACCCATCTAGGTGATACATATATACATATAATGTGTGATAAGTATACATATCAAAATAACATAAATATAATATATTTCCTCCAAGCATACATACACCTACCAGATGAAGGCTCACGTGATTATCACTCACGGAGTTTCCTTTTCCCTTCGACTCAATACCTGAAATATTGGAGGAAATGGGGTGAGCAAACAACAGCTCAGTGAATATAGTTCTTGAGATGACAATTATATACATTTAGAGAAATATGACATTTAAAATCATTTCAAACACTTATGCAACACATGCATCATTCAACGAATATATTATATATGTCAACAACATAAATTTAATGAGTTTTCCATAATACAATGCACAATCTCCCTCCTCCGCAAGGCAAGAGAGCGGGTCTAACCCTTGTATGGCCGTACAAGGTAGACACAGCCGCTCATTACCCAATTCACAGTCATTTCAAGGATCGCAACCCTTGTTAGGACAGACCTACTGACAATGAGGACTCGCAAAACCTCATCCGGGTCTAATTCCTAACGAAATGACAATGAGGATTCGCAAAGCCTCATCATTACAAACTCCAATGCTAAAATCAGTTTGCATGATCCATAAAACTCAATGTATATATAAATATACCATGCATAAAATCAAACATTTTATATATGTATAATGTCATACAAGAACCAAATCAAGGAAACTATACTCACAGTGGTTACACGAGTTTCTCTAAAATCAAGCAACAATGTTGCTTCCTCAAGAGCGTTTATCCATGCCCTTAAGTTCTCAATTTAAACACTGAAATGACCATAGATTATCATGAGAATCATCATTTACCATATCAGTAGCTACTAAAATATCAACTCACTGTTCACCGTACTATTCATTTTTTACTATTCACTTTTTACTATTCACTATTCACCATTCACTATTTACTATTCACTATTTACCATTTACTATTTATTATTCACTATTCACTATTCACTATTCACTATTCACTATTCATCTGAAAGATGTAATTTGTATTAAAATTATCAAATGGTCTCCAAAAATCATGAAATTGAATCTAATCACATATTCGGGGTTCTACAGGTCCAGGGAGCGTTTTTCTACCTTCCTAGCGGGTTTTCATTCACGTTGGGGTCAAAACCTCAATTTGTCAAAACGCCGCAAAACGGCTCCCACAGTCAAAATTAGTCCGCTAGAATCGTTATATCTAGCTTAGATAGTAATTTCACGAAGAAAGGGAGTGAAAATCACTTACCTCATGTCTGAATTTCGTGCGAATCGCCCGTTCTCCTTTCTTTTTTTCCTTCCCTGTCGTTTGTTCTTCTTTCTCCCCTTTCTGCGTTCATTCTTCATTCTGTTCTCTCTCTTCTTCTTCTTTTTTTTTTTTTCATTTCATTCAGCAACTCTTTTTGTCATTATTCTTTTGTTTCTTTTTTTTATTTAACGGTGGAGAGAGCTTAGAAATGAGTGGTGTTAAATAGATATAAAACATATGATCCTATGCTCCTTATGCTTCATAGCTAACTAAGTCACCCCATAAATTTTTCATTTTAATTCAACTCAATTCATCTATTGCATTAATCAACCCATTCAACTAATAAAACTTATATTATTTATTTAATAATTTTATTTATTTGCTCATACTCATTAAATATAACATGTATTTTTATACACGCAGATATTTAGCTTCTACGTATAAAATACGTGTATTATACATCTCGATATACGCGTACTTCAACGTATGTATTTCATTAAAATTTACGGGGTGTTACAGAACCTAAACGTGGGAACACTGCTCGACATAGGCGAGATTTGGAAGCGTTTCAAAAGTGGAAACGCAAGAACAGTGGCACACATCACTCTACTAAGTAGTATGACAGATGTCTTGATGTGCCAATTTGAGCAATATAAAACTGCCCAAGAAATGTGGACTGCCCTTAAAGAGAAGTTTGGGATGACCTCTACTACTAAACTGCAGCAACTTACAATCAAGTTTGAAACGTATGTTAAACGACAACATCATACGATAAAACAACATTTATGTGAAATGTCAAACATGATTCGTGAATTGAACAATGTTGGGCGTGTTCTCACCAATGAACAACAGATTCATGTAGTCGTTCACTCTCTTCCACAAAACTGAGAGCATATGAAGATCACTTTGATCCATAATGATGGTATCAAAACATTTGAAGATATTGCTCGACATGTTGAGTTAGAGGCTGAGCGCTTGGAGGCCCTCTACTCAAGCTCTGGTTGCTGAATCAACTGATTCAAAGAAAAGAAAGTATCACCAGTTCAAGAAAAATACCAGAAAGGGCAAGCAAGGTCCCACAAATGGAAAGGTTACGAAACCATATAATAACCGTCACAAAAGAGGCAGACGTGGTGGAATCAAGGACAAAAAGGATATAAAATGCTTCAATTATGGTAACCTTGGTCATTTTACATGAGAGTGCACTGAACCACGAAGAGAAAAAGTAATTTATTCTATTTTTTCTCAATGTTTTGTTTCCAGTACATGTTTGCTTGTTGAATCTCATCCAATGTGGATAATTGACTCAGGAGCAACAAACCATGTGACGAAAGACTGTGGAGCTTTCGTAGAGTATCGTCGAATTTCAGTAAGAGCTCGATGCATTTATGTAGGAAACAATAGCAAAGTTGAAGTTAAAGGGATTGGCACTTGCAAGCTGGTGCTGGTGGTGGTCAGACCCTACTCCTGCATGATGTCCTCTATGCACCTGACATCAGACGAAATTTAGTTTCAGTAATTGTCCTTCTTGATTTAGGTTTCAATTTAAATTTCAATGCTACTAGTGTAATGTTATACTTAGGAACTCAATTTTATGGATATGGTTGTTTTTCTGATGGTTTTATTGTTTTTGATACTGATCACATTAATTCAATAAATGGTAGTAGTTTCTTTCTTGTTACATCTTGTTCAAATAATGTTTTGGATGTTAATGTATGGCATGCTAGATTAGGACATATTGGGCATGATATAATGAATAGACTTGCAAGAGATGGCGTTTTAGGCTCTCTGTCAAAAATTGACTTGCCCATATGTACTCATTGTTTGGCTGGTAAAGCTACTAGAAAACCATTTGGTCAAGCTTTAAGAGTCGAACAACCTTTCCAGCTGATTCATTCTGATATTTGTGGACCCATGAGTGTACGAGCACGACATGGTGCTCTATATTTCATCACCTTCATTGATGACTTTTCATGCTTTGGATACATTTACTTGATATTCCACAAATCTGAAGCATTGGACTGCTTCAAGAAATATGTATCTCTAGTTGAAAACCAGTTTGATAGACATATTAAAGCGTTATGAACTGATCGAGGTCGTGAATACCTTTCTGATCAATTCAAAGAATTCTGTGATGAAAAAGGGATAGCTAGACAGCTAACAATCTTAGGCACCCAGCAACAACATGGTGTTGCAGAACGAAGAAATAGAACTTTGTTAGACATGGTTTAATCAATGATGTCTCGAGCAAACTTTCCAATTTCTTATTGGGGAGATGCTTTGATGACTACGGTATACATTCTTAATCGTGTTCCTTCTAAATCAGTACCCTCAACTCCTTATGAGCTCTGGACGAGTAGAAAACCTGATTTGAGCAATTTAAGATCTTAGGGATCAGCAGCGTACGTACACTTACCATGCCAACGATATGGAAAATTGGGACCGCGAGGCAAGAAATCCATATTTATCAGATACTCTGAACACTCAAAAGGGTATGTGTTCATAAGTGAGAATGAAGAACAAGTTTTCACAGAATACGAATCTAGAGATGCCACCATTGTAGAGAACGACTATTCTAGCAAACGTGAAGCAACTGAGAATCTTCCCTTGTACGAAATAGATCCAGAAAATAATAATCCTAATGCGCCAACAGAGGCGATCAATGATGATGCTCATGATGAGCTTCATCTGAGTGGGAGTGTCGGATCACCCTTTATTGTTTTTGAGGATCAGTTGCGAATGAGTACTCGTAAAAACATTCCTCGCCGTCGTTTTGAGATCGAAGGCAAAACTTATGCTTGGACTTGAGGCTTGCTTTATAAAAATCACATGCTCATTTGACATTTAATGAGAACCGTTGGATTGAAATGAAAAAGGTCTAATGAAGAACCCAACAAGAACAGAGGAGAGAAAAATTTCAAAGAAAATATGTCAGACCAACTAATGTATCACGTGCTATTTATAGACATGCTCTATTTCGTGCATACACCTCGGACTACCAGATAGTCTATTACAGACTTGACACTTTGACGTCACACTATCGTTGGACAACTACATAACAACCTAACACAAATAAATGTATGACTGTAACTAACACAATTGAATTAACAATTCTAACAAATCAAGATTCTAGAACTTTCTCTTGTGATGAAGCTGGTTGTTTAGTTGAATTACAGTGTGCATTGCCTCATTAGAAAACGGGAAGACACCACTTGAAGCTTGGATTTCAGATATTGAAACCTAGATGTAGATAACACTTTTGTCCAAGTTAATCCATGGAAGGAATGAATCAAATTTGCAACTCACAACGTAATACCTTGTACCGAATAAAATGTGCATTAATCTCAATATGTTTTGTTTTCGCATGGAACACATGGTTTGCAGTAAGAGTTGTTGCATTGAGGTTATCACACCATATCCAAGGATGACGATGCAAAGGGACATGTAACTCAACTAGCTAGAAGATGTTGAACCCAAGATGACTCGATAACAGTGTTTGCCAGTGATCGGTATTTTCTCTTCGTGCTTGATCAAGCAACCACCTGTTGCTTCTTAAATGACCAAGATATAAGGTTTGATCCGAGATAAACAAGATAGCCCCCAGTTGATCTTCTATCATCAACACAGTTGGCCCAGTTAGTGTCTGAAAATGCTTTCAAAACAAAATGAGAGTTTGCAGTATATTTGAGACCATATGAAATAGTATTCTTAAGATAACATATGTAATGACCCTAGTTTGCACACAACGTCATGTTGATGTAAATTGTCCAACTCTAGATACTTGTGTATGTATTTGGTGTATATTATGTATGCATTTTGTGTCGTATATGTTGGTTCACCCAAGAGGGGGGTGAATTGGGTGCAATGGTCAATTTTAAAAAGGTCTTCTAATAACTTAAGTGATTTACATAAGTTAATTGGAACATGATGCAAATTAGAACACAGACTAAAATGCAAACGTTTGACACACAAATTTATAGTGGTTCGGTCAAGCCTACGTCCACTACCTAATCTCCCGATTAGGATTTACTCAATCCACTAACTGACTCTCTTACAGGTGAACCAAACCGTTACAACTGCCCTTTTACAGGATAAAGGCAAACCTATCCTTTCATGGGCTAAGGATGACCCATTTTTCTTTTTTCGGGATTAGGAAAAACCTATGTTCCTTTTACTGGCTAAGGAAGAACCAAATTTTCTTTTTCCAGGATGAGGAGAAATCCATGTTCCTTTTACTAGCTAAAGAAAAACCATATAACCTATCATCTTACAGGTTGAGGACACACCTCTCATTTTACGTGATGAGGACGAACCGGTTTCTCTTTTAAAGACTGAGAGATAATCTATCATTTTTAAGGTTAAGGACACACCTACCCTTTTACTGGATGAGGATGAACCGTTTTCTCTTTTAAAGGCTACGAGATAACCTACCTGATTTCAATCATGAAATCATCAAGTGAATTACCTTCACTTGTCCTGGTTGTTTCAATCCAGAAACACACCACCATTACAACACTAAGATGTTGGGTGGTTCTAACGCAGTAGAACACTTTACATTAAGCACAGTACATAACATTACAAAGATATGAAATGTGAATTAGGTAATGCTAAGTTGAAATACACCTTCAGTCCTTTACCTTTCAATGTTCGGTATTGCTTAAGTGCAGTTTCGAAAAGCATGAATGATATGATATAAAAATCAAAGCTTCTTCGAAAACAATATAATACCAATAAAACATTGACGTATAAAACTAAGGACTGGTGTAAATCAAAGACACAGAATGTTTTCAAAATAGGTATAAAATATAAGTATGAAAACGTATGGTTCAATGATCAGTAGTTTAACGCTACTACTAACATAGTTCAATACAATACTTAAAATATGAAATCAAGTGCAACTATATATCTTGAACTATTTCTCAAATTCTATCATCAGCAAGAATGATACCAAATGTGAATCATTATTGAGAATTTGAGTTGATACCAATATAAAAACAGATTTTCAAAGATAGAAATATATTTGAAACTCAATATGAAAATTGTGTAAGTATCAGTGAAAATACTTTGAAAGATTAGAAAATGAAATTCATTTTGACTCATTCTAACTTTCAAAAGTATTGGCACAACACAAAGTGATTGACAAGTTGTTTGGTCCCAAGTGTTGGTATTTATAGACTTAGTGGGACATAGCCGTTAGACATTTGAAGTTCAAATAATGTGAACGTTTTCACACAACGGCTGGAATGTTATATGAAAATAGCAAATGCGATTTTCACTAACATTCTGGTTCTTTTAAAATTTCATGAAAGAGGAAAGCTTTAGAAGAACTTCTTTCATGTATCAGAAAGGGTCTCTGATAAGTTTGAAAAGGACTCGGTGCAAGTGGTTGTTCTGAAAAAGTAAACTAACGTAGTGTACTCATTCGAACAGTGACGGTAGTTGAATGAGCGTCCTGATTCCGTAATCGGTGTCCTAACGCATAATATTAACTTTGTCGTTTTGTTCCTTGAGGACGCTTACTACGTATAAGATTCTTGTTGAACACTTAAGTGAGGGCACAACTAACTCGTAAACGTCATGTTTTACTTATGACTTTAGACGACTTAAACCTTGAGGGCGCTAATGCATAGTTAGCATCATGATATGTTTTAAAACTATTAAGTGCATGAGGGCGCTACTATCCGAGTAAGCGTCCTTCTTTTAAAACATAAAACAAAACATGAGGGCGCTACATTACGTAAGCGTCATACTGGATAAAAACATAACATGAGGGCGCTACTACTATGTAAGCGTCCTACAAGTTAAGACATTTAAAAACACGCTGAAGGACAATCAACATCCTGAAAGTTATTCAGTTGATTTCCAAAGGTGAGGGCACTCCTATCCAGAAAGTGTCCTGATAGTTTAATCAACTTATAACCATCAGCGTCCTCAAAAAAACATTCTTTGAAGAACTTTTAAAAAATCTTTCAGTGAGCTAATGCTGAGTCAACTTCCTGACAACTTTAGAGGTTGACTAATATATAAGACCACTACTATATAAGTAAGCGTTCTGATTAATTAGTTCACTTCAACCTTGAGTGTTATCAGCGTCCTGAAAGACTCTTTGAAAATAGTTTTGACTCGTGATAAAATATTCAATAAATGCGAATAAAAACTCGATATATTTCAAATTAAATATATAGTATTAAATTTCTTGAAATATAGTTAAGACATCAAAACATGTAGATTTAGAAAACATATGAAAATGATATATGCATAGTTTTAAAAAACATTTTGAGCAATAACGATTAGAGAAAGATATACCTTAAATATTTTGTGTATTTGTCTTTTCTCATAACCGTTAAATCCGACTCTTCATTATGAGATCTTCAATAAGAGTAATTCAGAGTTGAATGACTTGAACGTTGATCGAGAGATGTAGTCTTGAAGCTTGATCGAAACGTCCGAGAGAAGTGATCTTGAAAGCATGATGTGATCGTTGAAGTCCGTTAGTTGAAACGAGCTTGATCGTTGGATGTAAGCTTTGAGTTCCTTGATTGAGTCGTTCCTTGGCTTTTTGCTTTTCTTTTGGTGCAGAGATAAGTTCTTGAAAAAAGTTCATTAGCACCGAAAAAATACTTTGTTTGTGATCATCAAAATATACTTAATCAAGTATACTTTAGGGATGTGCTAAGGATGAACCATATAGGTTAACAGTATATGGAGGTATTCTGGCATATTTTTATGCACAATATGTTGTGGAGTTGTTTTGGTTAGAATGTTTAGTGTTGAAGTGTAAAATTATGGAAAATGGCAGGAAAAGCACGCTCCTTGTGTAGATAGAAACTAAAGTTTTATTAGGGTTTAGAGAAACGTGCTCCTGTAAGTAGAAGTGCTCCTTATGGATTTGGGCCTAAAGCTAGTATAAAAGGAAATCCACTTCATTTTTACACTCAATTGCGCGAAATTTAGTTGAAAAAGAGGGAAAACGAGAAAAAAGAGATAAAAATTGGGGATTTGGCTTGATCTTATGGATTTGGTCTACAAGGTATGGATTTTTCCCTAGTTTCTTCAAATCCTCGTTTCTCTTGGTGATATCTAGCTAGAGAGTATATTTTGATAGAGTTGCATGTGCTAAAATAGGGATTTAGTTAGGGGTTCGAGGTTGAAAACCCTAATCTCGTGATTTTAGGTTGGATTTCCATGTTTGGGTATATTTTTACATGTTTTGCGATTAATTCCATGGAAAATTCAAGGTATTAGTGTGTTGCTAGAAAATTTGTTGTGCGTGTGGGTTTTGGTGGAAACCCTAAGGTATTGGAAGTGCACTTGATGATTCTAATTAATTTCTTGATGGTTCTAATGTGATTTGGAGCTTATTGAATGGGAATGTGAGTTGAAAATTGAAAAGGATAGTTGAGTTTATATTGATTGTATAATATGTGTATGTTTAGGCTTGGAATTGATCTAAGTGTGTTATCTATGTGAATTTCAGGACTTTGAATTTGGTTGATCTATTTGGGAGTATATTTGCTTGGTTTTTGGTTTGATTGTGAGTATCTCTTACTTTTACTTTCCATTTATGACATTCTATATGTATATGAACTTGAATTGTCAAATTGTAGTCATATAATGATATATATGCATTGTATTTGCATTTGTAAAATGATTTTTGACATTGAGGATGCCTTAGACATTTTGGATAAAATGCTTAGAAGCGTAAATTTTACTATTCTATTACTTGTTCTTCGAGGAAAAGTTTCATCGGTTCTACTTGGATTAATATTTCATAGCTTTGACATTCCATCTTGTGCTGAATGTAAGGGTAGAATGGTTGGGAAAATGATACTTTTGTCCTTATCATTTCTTATAGCGCGACATAGGGGAAAGTATAGGCAGAACTATATAGAATAGACCTCAAAGGAGGCAAATGCATGTTTTTTTGAAACTTATGCATGGTTTCACATGTTATTTATGTTGTAGTTTCTTCCTTGTATGATAGATTGAATTATGCACTTGTGTTTGCAAATTTGATTTCCTATGGCATACATGTTTTTATAAATGCGTAGATGGTTATAATTGTGAGAATATTTCAATGAGCTAGTTGAAGCTCACCTCATTTATCTTATTTTCTCAGGTTCAGATCCAAAAGATTATGCATTGTATATATGAGGATGAATCATTTGTGTGATGTACATGATTATAAACTATTTTTTATGGTTTCAAAAAAAAATTATGGTTCAATTATAAATTGTCATATACAAGTTGAATTCAATTGTACAGGTTTTGTTTGTGTATTAGGTTGAGGCTGAGCAAGGCTTCAGATTTTGTCTTGGAGTGACAATGTCTGGGGTTCTGTATCGATCGTGACGTCACCCAGAGAGGGGTCCTGACAACATAGTAACCTTTTACATGCTTGCCAATGGACAATAGTAGGAGCATGTAAAAATTGGCTCAGCTTGTTCACAATAAATGCGATATTAGATGCGAGAGATTGTCACGACCCCTTCCGTAGGGTGACGGCACGACCGACACATGATATCATATACATCATTCATAGACGTATATAATACTTTGTGAACCTTCCCATAAATATGAGGTTCCACATATACCTAATATTCCACAATACATATCTATTTCATTTCTAAACCATCCTTAGAAGCATCCTATCTCAAAACCCTTACATACATGATATTAAGATCATATACACATATAACATCTCATCATATCATGTTCATATGTATACTACCATCCCATATACATATCCATTATCACATCCATATGTATCCAATCCATATATATGTATATCCCACTAACTATTTTATACATAATTTAGTGTTGTATATTTACATATCCAAAATACTGAAATATAAACCAAACTTTTTGTTCATACATACATCAAAAGCAGTAAGTACAAATCAACCATCTGTAGCCTGGCCCTTGCCCTTGTAATCACCACCTATAATAAAAAAGGAGTGGGGTGAGCTACAATAAGCCTAGTGAGTAATCTACCAATGGCATTACATATACATTCATAACAAAACATGGCATTTAAAACATCATAAACTCGATATGCAAGCAACATATAAATATCCATACATGATTGGAATACAATTTGTGCCACTCTATACATATCATACAATGCATAAAGTGAATAAATCTAATCCTCACAATCCGTGGTACATGAGTGCATCATTTCTCTTAATGAATATTTGTGGAACATTTGCCTCATCTGACTAGCCCCACAGATCATTTTAGGGTCTCATCTACAGACTTACCCCATTAGACTTAATCACATACTTTTTTTACTCTTGTAAGCCTAAGTATGTTCGATGTTAAAAACAAAGTTTAATGCATTCAATAGCGATGCAATCATTCATGTTTTCATTTCATAAAACATGCTATATATATATACAATGCCACATATAAAAGCCAAGGGTAAGAATACTCACAACACATTGGTGTAAGACATCAACACACTTTTCTACACTTTCATAGCTCAATTGCACCTCAATTGCATTCAATGCACAACACAAGTTGTAACGCCCGTGCCTTAAGATGACGTCATTTGTACCCGTATACGTATGCGTATGCGTACTTGATACTCGATGTGTGTTGGTTCGAGTGGTTTTGCATGCCTTCATGTTGTTTGAAGTGTGCACAAAGTTTCGGAACCATCAGTGCCCGTTCAGAGTCGAAACATGTCGAAAACGGTGTTTCGGATCAGTGAAGCTTGCTCCATGGAGGAAGAAATTTTATGTCACCAATTACATCAAGGGCTTGATCTTCTAGATCCGTGGTCTGATTGAGATGAAATTCTTTTAACCTATTCTTCTCTAATAGATCTTCATTATCCACGCTGAAGATCTTGATTGGAGTTGTCTACTATGAAATATAAGACTCAAAACAATGTTTCTCGGATTTGCGGATTTTCTTGTGTACCTTTTATCAAACGGTTGGATCTCACAATCTCAGTGTTGGATTGAGCTAAAATTTTACCAGAATGTTGGTAACTAAATCATAAAACTTTTGAACGGTTAAGATGTTAATTTGGTGAGTAGTTTGCAAGAAATTGATTATCTAAGTGAAAATATTACAACAGGAAAATTGATTTTTGACAGTTTTTGGCAACTTTTAGTTGTGGGCCCAAGCTTGTCTATTTAAGCAATCAAAACGAAATTGTAGGCTCATTTGCTTATTCTTCAGCCAGAAAAGAGAGAAAGGAGCTAGAGAAGAGAAAAGGAGAGGAAACCTAGAGTTGGTGGATTTTGCTCAAAATCCCTAAGGTTTGCATGTTTTTCCTCATTGTTCTTCCTTTAATCTTTTTGGTTCATGCATACTAGTGTTGTTTTGATGCATGCATTGTATGAAACTCGGATTTGAAGAGGTGGTAGAAATCAAATGTTGTCCAAATGCTTTGCATGTTTGATACGTGTGTTTAGAGTGTGTTGGGAACCCTTTAAAGGCAAAAAACCTCAATTTCTAACAAGAAATTGATAGGGTTTAGTACAAATGACCTAGTCTTGGTTCATTGACCTAGACTTTGACTTAAGCTTTGCATGTCATCTATGATGGACTGATGAGTACTAGGGACTGATTCATGTATTTAGTTTGAGATTTCAATGGTGAAATCATATGGTTTACTATAAATGGTCATTGCTTGGTTCATGGCCTTAGGCTTTTTCAAAAGCCATGCATGTCAACTATGTTGTTCTAGATGGCATTGTGAATCAAACCATGTTGTTAGATCAGTAAATCAGTGGACTGATTATGGTGACCTAGTGTAAATTTGGCCTATGTCTTGGATTTGGGGAAATTTGTCATGATTTGGGAATTTGTCCAAATTTGGAGATTTTGACCCAAATGTTATTAATTGGTGATATTGACTTAGGATTAGTTAAATTAACCATATTTATGATTGAATGACATGGATTATGATGGTTGGATCATGGGATCAATCTATTACATTCAATTTGGGTTAAGTATGGCTTAATTAAACGTTAAATGGTTAAATTGGGCAATATGGATTGACTCATGGGTTAACTATTCTAGAATTAGTAATTGGCTATGGAATTGGGTGGAACACGATTGTTTTGCATACTTTTGACTGATTTTCATTTTTTGCATAAACCATGTTTAATGCAGGGGTTTTGATTGATCTAAGTGACCCAAACAAGCCAAGTTGGAGCCGAAGTGCATTGGGGTGATTAGTAGGCATTCTAGTGCTTGTGGTTGGATCTGGATTGGCTAAGCCTAGCCAATCAAGAGTGAGTGTTCTTTTACTTGTGGATTTCTATATATGTGGCATTGTATTATATTAATGGATTTGAATTGATATATATGTACGAATGTCATATGCATGTTTTAATTGATTCATGAAATATATTTGAACATAGTCAGTTTAGTAGCAATTAGACTGATTTCCTGGTGCATGGGATTTGCGAAGACCCACCTGGCGATCCCTAGTTGTGAACCTTGCAGAGGGTTTCAAGGATAGGTGCAGACGGGTCCCCCCAGACCTGAAACATGGTGTGGGAAGGATTGTGACCCAGCGACATGCCCGATTCCTTGGAATTCCTAATAAGATACGGATAAGAAGTCGATTGGGGCATGGGTTCGCGCACCTATGCTCTTGTATTGATTCTTATCCAAAAGGTGATTAGGATTGCATGAGCATGTTATAAATGATATGCATTGTCCTGTTATGACATGATGCATTATATTGAGCATGTATGTAATCTCATTTATAATCATGTTGTTTAAATGGTTTTAATGAACTTGCCATGTTTTATATAAATGTACGTATATTGCTACTTGTAGAAAATATTGACTAAGCTTGTTATAGCTCATACCTCCTCCTTATCATTTAAGGTCCGGATAGGAAGGGAAAAAGGAAAGCTTAGCTGCGGAGCATTCCTTGGGATTTTTGTGATGTAGGTGTCAGTGCATTTCTTGTATGTTGTTAAATATGTACTAAATAACACCTATGGTAAATACTTAACATTTAGATGGGTTGTATTAAATGGTTAAGTATGTATGCTTTTGAATTATATTTGTATTTGATGAACTTTATGGACACTTGGAGGGAAAAAAATAAAAAATAAAAAAATTTGGTTGTATTTATATTGTTGATTTGATTATGTCCATGTGTTTATGTATGTATTTTGGGATTATGGTGTATGGTAGAAGGCTAACAAGACGCAGGGTGTATCGATGAAGGATACGCACGGGGTTCCGTGTCGGTCATGACGTCACTCAACGTGGGTCGTGACACAAGCACCCCATTTGCACCTCTGTTCATTTCACCAAATCAACAAATTCTTCTACAAATCTCTACAATTATCATTGCCAAAACTATTCCCTATACACAATCATAATTTCACATTGAAACACATCAAAACATCATTTAATATGCTCTTGCAAACCCACAGCTAGGTTGAAGAACAACACACCCAACCATGGAAAAAATTCATAATTTTACCATCAATTGAACCAGAACTTAGCAAAGAATCATTTACCTATGATTTCCCCTAGTAATTGGCAAGATTTTCAAGTCAAACCTACTTCTCCAATCTCCCAATCTAGTCGTTGAAATCATATAAATTTCACATGTGCAACACCTCAACGAGAGGAACAAGAATCTAATGTCTTTAACCAAAAATCATGGACTCTCACCTTGGATTTGGGCACTTCTCCTCTTTCCCCTTTTGTTCTTGGTTTCCTTCTAGCTCCATCAACTCAAAACATGTTGGAATGATCGAAAAATGGCGTTAAAAACAATGGCAAACCGCCACACCGATCATTTTAAAAATTGACAGGCCCACAAAGAAACATGTTTCACCTTTACAGAACGTGTTTCCTACTACCCCGAAATCAGAATTCCATTGAAAATTTCACAAGAAGAGCGCTTATCCTAAAGAAGCGTGTTTCTGCCAGTTTTGTGAGAAACATGTTTCTCTGAGAATTTCTAAAATTTCATGCTCTCGGGTTTTTCTTACAGAAACGTGTTTCTCCGAGAATTTCCTAAAAAACCACTGATAGTTGCATATTTAGATAGATTTTAGAGCATGTTTTACGTGCGTTTTAGGATATTATCTACATTAGTTTAGTGTGTTTAAGTTAGTTTTGATGCATTTGTTAGTTTAGGAATAAATTAGATTTTATGCATTATTTTAGTTTGTTAGTTTATATGTTGGATCAATTTATGTTTAGAGTGAGTTAATTATTTGTTTTGCATTGTTTTGTAGGTATTTAGATGTGTGGAAGTGAGCATGAATGATTGACACAATATATGAGAAGCCTAAAATGTTTCATGAAGAACCCAAGTTAAGAAGTGGAAGAAAATTGGCTAAGTTCATAAGGAGTGAAATTTGGCTAAGTCCACATAAAAGAAAAGAAAATTGCAGAAGGTTGAAGGCTCAGAACGCCGCGGTGCTGAAAAGTAGCACCACGGCTCTAGATGTTGTTTTAGTTGCGTTTTTAGCAATTTGGGAAATTTGGAATTCGGAGGACTTTGTAATTATGATTTAGACGACGAAATGGGGCCTATTATATATCAAACTAAAAGGTTTTTCGAGGGGAACACATTAGAATATAGAGAAGAGAACGAAGGTTGAACGGCTGGAAGAAAAGTGGATAAGAAGATTTGTATTGAAGATTATTGAAAATCTCTACACCAATTCTAGTTTGTTTTCCTTTGTTCGGATTCATGTTTGAACCATTAGTTATTGTTTTTATGTCTTTAGTTATGAACTAAAACCTCTTTCTAGAGGTAGATTGATCTAAACTCGAGACTATGTCTTAGCTTTTATGATTTAAATTATTGTTAATAAAGTTTTGTAGTTTATTTATTTTTCTCTGGGTGTAATGCATGTAATCCCCTGATAACGGATTAGAGGTAGATGCTCCAAAAGAGGGTACCTTGGGTTCGAATCTGGGAAATATAACCTAGGCTATCGTGAGACTCAAAAGGATATCGAGAACCTTTGAAGTCATTAGGTGAAAATCATAGATCTTAATGAATTACCATTGTATTTGGTTTTCATCGAAAGAGTTAAATCAATACAACGACAATTTGCTCTAGTTCTGCTTCAAAAGAGAGAATTATAAATGTTAGGAATTCCGACTTATAAGCTAGAGAATTGATTTAATAATACTACATATATCAAGACATGGTTGAGAGTGAGGTGACATCGAACCTCTAGTTTAATCTCAAATTGATTTACTATTTGATTTGCATTGCGTTGTTAGTTATTAATTAATTAGTTTAATTTCTATCTTAATCATTCAATTATTTAATTTGATTGTCTAGATAAAATTAGGGTTAAAACGCGGTAGATAGTGTAGTAAATATCCCTGAGGACGATACCCGATTTCTCATCGGAATATATTATACACCGTTCACTTGCGATTTGCGTGCAACAAGTTTTTGGCGCCGTTGATGGGGATAATTACTAGTTTTCACTAATATCGTGTCCTTTAACTTTGATTTTAATTTAGAATTTTCTTTTAATTTTTTTTTTTTTTAATTTTTCTTCTTAGTTTATTTTAGCAATAGCATACAATTTGGACTACTCAACTTGCCAAGATAGTTTCAGGCTAGTTGATCCTATTACAATATTGTCGGCATCAAAAATCCCACCTTCAACATCAAATATCTAATCTTATTGATGCAAGATTTCAACCTACTATGGAGAGAATGAGAGTTGCAAGCATGGGATATTCAGGATTTAATTCAAATATGGTGCAAGTTCAATATGGTAACCATGGGGCTTATGATTGTACTGGTAATCTTTTACCTTACCAATACCATTTGGATATATATAACCATGAGAACTACTCCTATGATAATTCATGGAATGCCTTGCAACCTCAATCGGATTTCTACTATCAAGTAGAGGATGAGTCTTCTTTTGAGGATATGTTGAGCTCATGCATGATTGAGACTAGGGCTTTACTGAAGAACCTTGAAATGCAAATGGGAAAACTAGTTTAAGACATGAACGCCCAACAACGTGGTTCATTGCCTAGTACTATTGAGGTGAACCCGAATGAGCAATACAATGCCATCACTTTGAGCGATGAAGAAGATATTAAGAGGGTTGATTCCGTCTGTAAAGATATAACACCACCACCTCCACTAAGACAATTGAGTATTTTAGAAGTGATGTAACGCTATGCGGCCTCGAGAGGAGAAGAAATGAATACTCAACCGATGGATGTACTTGAGTGTGGTAATCAAGAGGTGCCGAGGGATGTGCAATCAGGTGATCTTACTATGCCATATGTTGATTTGGTGCCTACCGATGTGGAAGCGTGTTTGGATTTAACGGAGTGCGTTTTTGCCTTTGAGGACCCATTTGCTCAAGTGCTACAAGCTAAAGTTGGGGAGGTTGATAATGATGTCCAACACTATTTAGAGGTGCTTGGAAGCCAATGCATAAACGATTGGAAAGGGCGAGTGGAGTATTTCGATAACATTCCACCATTAGATTGGAGTGATGCTTCAGCAGACTTTATATCTCTACCGGAGGATCGTCCTTATGCGTTTTTGTGGGAGGAGTTCAAAAGTTTAAGGATCCCATCGTTAATTGTAAATACATTTTAGACATAATAAGGAAACATACTCAATTTAAGCGAGTAGAAGAAGTCAGGTTGAGGACTTTAAACTAAGCGCTTGTTGGGAGGCAACCCATCGGTTTTGAAATTTCTATTTTATGTTATGTGTTTTATGTTTTTAGTCATTGTAGTATAGCTTTGAGTTTCTTACCATTAACAAGTTTTGTTTCGTTTTCTTTCCGGGTTCTAAAGTAAGTTTGGGGGACCTCTTGGAGCAACTAGGAGAGACAACTGGAGTGCTTCATGTTGAAACTTTACCCATTTGGGTTCAGGGGGTTTTCTAAACTCCGATCTCTATTATATGCTTCTGTTGTTCCTAGTCTTTATTTCTTTATTTCATGCATTGAGGACAATGCTTGTTTTAAGTTTGGAGGGAGAATTTTAATTTGACTTGTCATGGTAAAGACTTGTTTAGGATATCCTATGATTTTACAAATTATGATTTGATTCAATTATTATTATTTTTTTTTTAATTTTTTTCTGAATGGCCCATGATAAGAGAACGTGCACATGAAAATGATTCTAGGAGAATGTAGAGAGTAAATTATAAGTTTGTGTGCTTGATTCAACTTTGATCTTGGTTTTGTTTGAAATTCTCTACATGTCTAGTGTAGTTAATTTAGTAAAACCATGACTTGTTCGAATTGGATATATGCATGTAAAGTTATATATATTAGATCTTTAAAAATCTAGAACAAATTTGATTATCATTTGAAGCGGAATCCTAAAGAGCATGCCATGAGGGAGATGATTTAGGCCACGTTTGAATAAGTTAGAAGGGCTTTTGACTTGATTGCCCTTAAAAAATAAAAAAAATTCACAAATGTCATCAAAACGTAAATAATGACTATTTTGCCCTAGTCTTTTGAAAAGGTGCCTTCCTCTGTAATATTTTTTGCACGGAAAGTGTTTTTTCAAAAGACGCTTCCCTAACAATTTTTTTGTTTTTTATATTTTATTTTAAGTGAAGGCGTCTTTTTAAAAGACGTCATCCCTAAACCTAACGCAACAAATACCAGCGACCCCACCCTCTCCGACCTACCCCACCACACTCACGCCTTCTCTCTAAAACTTCTTCGACCATCGCCGTAGTTTCGCCGTCGTCAAAAGCCTCTCGCTCTCTTCTTGCGAGCGACGCTATTCCATCTCTCTCTGCTCGTGCTCTCTCTCCCTCCCTCTCGACGCCATTCCCTCTCTCTCTCTGCAACTCTTTCCTCCGTGTCGTCGCCGTCGTCGGAAACCTTTCTCTCACCCTCCTCGTTGTGTCCTTAGAACGACTGCTCGTGCTCTCCCTCCTTTTCAACGCCATTCCCTCTCTCTCTCTGCAACTCCTTCCTCCATCGCCGTCACTGTCGTCAGAAGTCTCTCTCTCTCCCTCCTCGCTGTGTCGACCCTCTCTCTTTCTTCTTGCGAGCGACGCCATTCCCTAGCTTGTTACAACACTTCCATCAAATTATTTTATTTGATAGGGTAGGTTTTTTTTATATATTTTATGGTTTTTGTAATTTATGAAAAATATTTTTGTTTTGATGAGTTTTATAAATTATTTGGATCAAATGACTAATTTAATTTTATTTCTCACATATATTGTAGACGTTTGGTGTCAACGTCAAAGTAGCCAACATTGCGAAGACCTCTCCGGTGAGAATCAGGTATATAATAATTTGATTTGTTGTTTAGATTATTTTATTAGCAAGTAGTCAAGTTAAAAATAAGTTTTGACGTAATTATATCAAAACATAAAAATAAATTTTAAATCATGAAGTTAAATTGTTCAAATACCTCGAGAGAGATGTTTTCAAATTGAATATTAATTTTTATAATAGTTTTTCTTTGTTTTGCTTTATATTTTCATTTGTGTAAAGTCTAAATATTATAATGTAAAGTATAAATATTATAGTGCAATTTTCTTGGTTTTGCTTTATATACCCCAAATGGATTTAATTAAAACAAAATTTGATGAGTTCAATTAAAAACATTGTGCATCATAAACAACAAATTAGTGTTATTAAATCAGTACAGAGAGCACCAGGAGAAATTTTTCATTTAGTGTTATTAAATCAAAATCATAGAATCGTTTCGTAGAGGAAACTATTAGAAATAAATTCTATCATAGATTTGGGGTGTTTGAGCCAAAAAGACACTTCAGGGAAAGTGAAATATGCAAAGACTCGAGAATCAAATAATATCCTTGTTAAAGTATAGTTCAAACAAAGATAGAGTTTTGTAATTAACAGAATTTTATCAACAACAAGAACAGTTGACGAGTGTAGAAAAAGAGCTAAAACTATGGCGCCAAGAAATAAATTTGAAAATGATGCCTAGTAGATCAACAATGCATATAGATGCCCGATTGAGAGAGCTAAAACTATGCCGCTAAAAAATCAATTTATTAAAATTTAATTTGTACTAGGAGATCAAAATATCAAAAAATTCAACCCAATGTTATAAAATAGAATAAAATAAAAAGAAAAAAAAGATTTGCACTAGAAGAATATGCAGAATCAATGGAAACACCAAAGAATGTAAATTAAGGTTGTGACAGCAAGTCTAAAGATACTTGAATTATCAGTTACAGCTCCAAACAGAAATGAAATAAACAATCAACTGAATTGCTCAACTCAGAAGTCACGAATTTTATCAATGTTTTGTCAATTTTCATTTTCAATATTATATCTCTTTGAGCTTCTCTTCAAAAACTTGTAAATTTTCTTGTGGTTGTTGTTGTTATAAATAAATCTTCTTTAGTTAATTTCCTAGTTGTTAATATCATTAGATTAATGAAAAGAGAACATTTATATATAATCAATAATCAATATTAAAGAAGTCAGTGGCTTGAATTTGGACTTATATAATTATTTGTGGCGCTTATTTTTGTTTCAGAAAAGATTTTGCCTCCTTGACTAATACGCTTCAAGTGGTCCGTGATTATACTGTTCAATCTTCAGGAAGGTCAAAGGTTAATTACATTTCTTTTTAATTGTTACTTTGTTGAAATCATAGGCTTTTATTTCATATTTTGTTTGAAGGAATGACGATTGTATTTTGTTTATTATGACAAGCAGGTCGTTCGACTAAAAGATCGTATTTGCAGCTGTGGCATATGGTAATGTTATGGGATTCTTTGTTCACACATACAAGCAGCGTGTCGTTATGCTTCGATCAATTGTAACCAATACATTGATCATTGGTACCTCCTAGATCATTACTCCAAGTGTTATGAACCTCAGTTTCATCCCATTCCGCACGAATCTTATTGGCCACAGTGTACTATTCTGTATACGGTGATACCTAATTCTGTTCATGTTCGCAAATCTGGTCGACCGAGGTCGTCGCGCATAAGAAATGAGATGGATATAAGGGAACCCTCATCTAAAATTAGATGTGGACATTGTGGACAGGAAGGCCACAACAGGCAGAGTTGTCCAACCCTCCGTGATGGGGTTGCATAAGCTATTGTTTGCCCACATATATTTCATGTTTTTTACTTTTTCAGTCTCCTGTATCTTTTGCAATGTGATATGACACTTTTGGATAGACTTTGTCATGTACGAGCTATTGTATTAATGATTATCGCATGCAGTTGTAGTGTTCTATACCGATGATTATATAGTGTTTTATTTTCTCATTTTGATCTTTTTCTAATATTTTATCATCTTTGATGCTAATATGTGCTAATTAAATGTAATGTTATTTCATCTAGGTTAGATGGATCCAGGCCCTTTAGATCCATCTGAACTGTCGTTGCAGGCCCGTCATCGATCTGGTCCCATCTGGGATGGAGAGGTACTCACATTTTATTTTGATATTTAATTCCTTTTGAATAAAGTCTTTCATTGACAATATCAATTTTTTTTTTTGCAGCCAATGCAAGAGTTGCATTGCGGACGTAGGGAGGTCGTGGTCCATCGCACACTTCCACTTGACCCACGTATTATTCCATACTTGCATCGAGCTGGTTTTTATGGGGTAGCACGTGTTGGATTCATTCAGTTGGACTGGCACTTAATTACGGCCTTCATTGAGCCTTGGTGTCAAGAGACCCATACCTTTCACCTTACAGTCGGAGAGGCGACTATTACACTCCAAGATGTCGAGGTGCAAATTAGGGTTGTGGGTCGATGGTCTACCAGTGACGGGATCGACCAACCTTGAGTATGGGGATTTATGCTCTGAGTTGCTCGGGTTCATGCCAGTGGGGAAAGAAAGACGCGGGGGACGATTGAGTTTAGTCACCCTTGGAGAAAGAGTTTCAAACTTACCCGAAGAAGCGACAAAAATTCAAATAGAACAGTATGCACGAGCTTATATTTTGCAGCTGATTAAAGGTGGGTTGTTGTCAGACCAGTCAAAAAATCTTGTACACCTATGTGTTCTGTCTCTTCTTGAGGACTTCGATGTGGCTGGTACATACGCGTGGGGCAGTGCAGTGTTAGCATGGTTATATCGTCAAATGTGTCGTGCCGTTGATTATGACAAAGGAGGTGTTTCAGGAGCACTGGTCCTAGTACAATTATGGGCATGGGATAGATTTTCATTTTTGGCTCCACGGAGATGTAACGTTCAACGCAAGGATCATGCCAGTCCAAATGCACATCTGTTGCCACCACCACCATTGGCATATAGGTAAATGAGTAATTTTTTACTTAACTCCACACGTCTCTTCTTTTTCAACATTCACTGTTAACATTTATTAATTTGTCATTAATATTTGTAGGTGGAGACACGCATTGATAAAGAAAGAGGTCACAACGCATGTGTTGAATAAATATAGAGAGACCTTGGACACTAAAGGTTTTGAAGAGGTACAATATTCCAAACAATTTACAAACATGTATTGCTTAATTTTTGCATGGTTTTTCAGTTTTGACGTTAGGGATGCATGTACAAGTCATGTGGACTGCATACACCTATGATTTGATTGATGCCTTGCCAGATTATTACAAGCATGGGCGACACATTTGGCACACTATTTCTCCACTAATTTGTTTCACCATAGTTGAGTTACATCGGCCAGATCGAGTGTTGCGTCAATTTGACATGAGACAAATGATTCCGGAGCTATGCGACACAAGTGTTGACCTTCACAAGTGTGATATGAGAAGCCAATGTGACAGTGATTGGATTCAAAAACACAGATATTATGTTGATGAATGGGAGCGTCGTGCTGAAAACTTGGCAGTTGGTGAAAATAATGTTTCGTCACATATAGAGTACAATGACCCATACATGATTTGGTATCGATCAATAACTCGAAGGTATATGACTGAAAGTGGTGCAACTATCGATTTCTTGGTAAGATAGTACATTTTGCAATTCATGTTTTCACTTATTACTAAGCTAAGTTATAGTTATTTTGGCTAACGTATGAGATTTTTAATTTATTTAGGTTCGCAACGTGACTCAAATTAATTTGCGTTGTGAGGTTAATGATATGACTGTACTGACCGACATTAAGAGGATTTCAATGACTACGCTACAAACGGTGCATGCAGATTACATGGTTAGGAGGGACACAACAGAAGGACAATCGTCTGCATACCATCAGAGTCCCATCACTCCTTCCAGTCGAGTGGATTCATTCATGAATGTCCACACGTCACCATTGCAGCAGGATCCTTCCACCTTTGGTGATGCAATACCAGATATTGAGATTGACCCAACAACTACTTCATTCGAAGACAATCCAACATTGGGTGAAGAGGGAAATTGGATAGGTAGACGAAAAAGAATGCCAAGGCGAGGGCGAGAACGAGGGCAATGCTTGGGAAGTGCATTTATAGCAGGTACGGCTATTGAGGCGCATGATGATCGTGAGGATGAGCACATATCACCTATGCCCGTTGACGATGATCCAACACCACAAGTCAAGCGAGTTGTTCAGGTGCCTTTGCAGCACTATACAAGAGATCACTTACGGCGCAACAAACGACGTAAATGGCCAATATGTGGCACACATTGACAGCTTGTTTTACCGTTTTTGTATATGTTTTGATAATGTTGTAGTCAACATGTATTTATACTTGCTACTTCAATTCGATAATTTTTTTTAAACAGAATTACCTTCTATATGTTTCGATAGCTTATGTTTTTCAATTAAACTTGAATTTGGGATGGGGGTCCAAAAATTCAACCGGGCATGGGAATGGGGTTCTGTCGCCTCCGAGGGATCGTGGGAGGATAGTGGGACGCGCTGAAAGTGGTCGAGTAAAAAAAAACCACGTGGTTTGGCTTCGGTGAGGCCGAACAGTTTAGTAAAAGCTCATGTTTTTCATTTAAACTTGAATTTGGGATGGGGGTCCAAAAATTCAACCGGGCATGGGAATGGGGTTCCGTCACCTCTGGGGGATCGTGGGAGGATAGTGGAACGCACTGAAAGTGGTCGGGTAAAAAAAAATCACGTGGTTTGGCTTCGGTGAGGCCGAACAATTTAATAAAAGCTTATGTTTTTCATTTAAAATTGAATTCGGGATGGGGGTCCAAAAATTCAACCGGGCCTGGGAATGGGGTTCCGTCGCCTCCGGGGGATCGTGGGAGCATAGTGGGACGCGCTGAAACTGGTCGGGTAAAAAAAAAACCACGTGGTCCCTCTCAATTGATACAAGTACAAAAATAAAATTAAAAAAAATCTGTAGGGAAGGCGTCTTTTAAAAAGACGCCTTCTGTTAAACAGTTTTTTTATTTATAGGGAAGACTTCTTTATAAAAGACGCCTTCCCTTAAAAAAAATGACTGAGGAAGACGGCTTCCTAGCTACTCCAGCTCCGCCGCCCACGTGGCACCTGTGTGTCGGCTGACTAGGCGTTGAATAGTAAAACTAGGGAAAGCAGTCATTATTTAGATTTTGATGGCATTTGTGAAATTTTTTTATTTTTTAAGGGTAATCAAGTCAAAAGCTCTAAGTTTGAGCCAAATAGCCTACCTTACTTTTTATTATACTCATAGGTCTCACTTTGAGCTGAATATCCTTTTCTTTGTACCCATGCATCCGTAAATTTGAGCTTATAATGTTTAATTTTCCTATTTTTCAACTTATGTACCTTAAACACTCTGATCATGTTGGAGTGGATGAAAGAATAATGGGAAAGAAAAGTGAAGAAAAAGGGCGACAAATAAGAGAAAAAAAGTGAAGTTTGCTTATGAGTTTTGATGAAAAAAAAATAAAAAAAGAAAAGAAAAGAAAATGGAAAAAAGAAAAACAAGGATGCTATGCCCATGATTATGGAAAGAAATAAGTTTCGGGGTGTAGTTGCTCTTTGAAAATAAGAAAATAAGCAAACAAAAGAATGGAGAATGGAATGAAAAGATTAAACAGTTAAAGAAAGGGTATATGTGCTGAAATTGGGTTTTTGGTTCTATATGTAATGTTGTGTATCTTTGTAAAAGATCAAAGCGTTTAGGGTGTTTTAAGCATAATTTTTTTCAATTTTTCCTCCCTTTGAACCTTGGCCATACATTACAACCTAAGAAAGACCTATTGATTCTAAATGGCATGTGATCTACATTAGTGGAGATTGGTATGAAATATTTGCCTATGGGATTCACTTTATATATATTTATTTGAGATCGCTTACACTTTATACTTGCATGCACTTGTCTATGAATTTCATGAATGGTTTTATGAAATTAACTATATGATGGTGCGTTTGAAAATGGAAGATGAGGTTAGGTGAGGAGTTGGATTGAAAATCTAGACATCTCTAATACTCTTGAAACTTTCCAATGAGTTACTATCTTTTAACGTGATCTTAGAGGCCATAATGATGATTTTGCATGATATTTCGAATCAAATTCTTAGTTTGTTTGAGAATATGATGGTAGATTATTTATTGATATGTTAGCTGAGTTTTTGTTTTGTTTTCCCTTTGCTCAGGACGATCAAAAGTCCTAAGTTTGGGGGTATTTGATAGTTGTATATTTAGATAGATTTTAGAGCATGATTTAGGTGTGTTTTAGAATATTTTATACATTAGTTTAGTGTGTTTAAGTTAGTTTTGATGCATTTGTTAGTTTAGGAATAAATTGGATTTTATGCATTATTTTGGTTTGTTAGTTTATATGTTGGATCAATATATGTTTAGAGTGAGTTAATTACTTGTTTTGCATTTTTTTGTAGGTATTTAGATGTGTGGAAGTAAGCATGAATGATGGACACAACATATGAGAAGCCTAGAATGTTTCATGAAGAACCCAAGTTAAGAAGTGGAAGAAGATTGGCTAAGTCCACATCAAAGAGAAGAAAATTGCAAAAGGTTGAAGGCTCGGAGCACCGCGGTGCTGAAAAGTAGCATCGCGGCGTTAAATGTTATTTTAGTTGCATTTTTGGCAATTCGGGCAATTTGGAATTCGAAGGACTTTGTAATTATGATTTGGACGACGAAATGGGGCCTATTATATATCAAACTAAAGGGTTTTTCGAGGGGAACACATTGGAATATAGAGAAGAGAACGAAGGTTTAACGGCTGGAAGAAAAGTGGAGAAGAATATTCGTATTGAAGATTATTGAAAATCTCTACACCAATTCTAGTTTGTTTTCCTTTGTTTTGATTCATGTTTGAACCATTAGTTATTGTTTTTATTTCTTTAGTTATGACCTAAAACCTCTTTCTAGAGGTAGATTGATCTAAACTCGACACTATGTCTTAGCTTTTATGATTTAAATTATTGTTAATAAAGTTTTGTAGTTTATTTATATTTCTCTGGGTGTAATGCTTGTAATCCCCTGATCACGGATTAGAGGTAGATGCTCCAAAAGAGGGTACCTTGGGTTCGAATATGAGAAATACAACCTTGGCTATCGTGAGACTCAAAAGGAGATCGAGAACCTTTGAAATCATTAGGTGGAAATCATAGATCTTAATGAATTACCGTTGAGTTTGGTTTTCATCGAAAGAGTTAAATCAGTACAACGATAATATGCTCTAGTTCTACTTCAAAAGAGAGAATTAAAAATGTTAGGAATTCCGACTTATAAGCTAGAGAATTGATTTAATAATAATACATATATCAAGACATGGTTGAGAGTGAGGTGACATCGAACTTCTAGTTTAATCTCAAATTGATTTCCTATTTGATTTGCATTGCGTTGTTAGTTATTAATTAATTAGTTTAATTTTGTCTTAATCATTCAATTATTCGATTTTGATTGTCTAGATAAAATTAGGGTTAAAACACGGTAGATAGTGTAGTAAATATCCCAAAGGACGATATCCGATTTCTCATTGGAATATATTATAACTTGGCAACCGTTCACTTGCGGTTTGTATGCAACAACCACCCTCTCGGGTTTCCATTACGAAAATGCGTTTCTCAATGCTCCAGGTGAAATTTCACTGAGTGTTGGATTTTCAGTGCTATGTATAAGGTCCAAGTACAACTACCACCCTAATATACACACATTCACCTTATTCTAAGGCCATGTACGTACGTATACGCGTACAAATATGTCTAACAATACGTATAAGTCAACATACAAGTTTGACTCGTAGGTACGGGACGTTACAGAGATATTTAAGTGCATCTACTGTGTTTCTGTACAAATGCTGATTAGAAAATGGTTCACCGTGTTGAAGGGACAGAGTAGTGCTTGTAAACATTGTAAAAGGTTGTGGTTTGGCACAATCCATTTTGGTCTTAGCAAGTAAGTTTGTAATGTACTTGGATTGGGATAAGAATAACCTAGATTCGTCCCTGCAAACCTCTATGTCAAGGAAGTAATGACGACCCCTTATATATTTCAATGCAAATGCCTTATTTAGCTGTTTAATGGTGTTAGAAATAGTAGTGGGATCATTTCCCGTTAACAATATATCATCGACATATACAAGTAAAATAAGTAAAGTAGCGTGACGATTAAAGACAAACAAGGAGGAATCAAACTAGTGTTGTGAAATCCCTATGATAATAAAGTATTTTAAAATTTATCAAACCATTCCCAGGGTGATTGGCAAAGTCCATACAACGCCTTGTGTAATCAACAAACATGAGTAGGCTTCGAAGAATCAACAAAGCCCTCTAGTTGAACCATGAAAATAGCCTTAGATGTAGAACTATTAAGGAACGCATTATTGACATCCAATTGACAAATGTTCCATTTGTTAGTGACTGCCAAAGCAAGAACCAGTCGAACAGTGATATGTTTTATCACTAGGCTAAACATTTCGGTATAGTCAATACCCAAAGTTTGGTGAAATCCCTTAGCCACTAAGCGTGCCTTGTACCGTTGAATTGTGCCATTGACATTAAACTTAACTTTGAAAACCCACTTGTTATCAATGAGAGACATTGATTGATCATAAGGAACCAAATCCCAGGCATGCTTCTTGAGTAAGGCTGAAAACTCCTCATCCATAGCATGTTTCTAGTGGGAAGTAGCAAGTACAAGTTTCATAGAGGTTGGCTCCATAGACAGGTCAAACTGTGATAATGACTTAGCAGAGGAAACTAATGCTTTAGGTTTGATAATACCATTCTTAGAATGGGTTACCATTAGATGAATGGACACTGATGTGGAAATAGGAGTTGGATTATTAGCATGAGATATTAAGGGTTCCTCATTAGTAGGAAGTAAATGAGGGTTTGAAGAAACAGGGGATAAAACTGATCTTGTACTCTCTTGGGAGCTAGTAGATGGTGAACCTGTACTAATAGACACTGAAGCCCGAGATGTGAACTGAGGCACAAAAAATAAAACATTGGTGGCACCTGCAGGACATGATGTGTTGGATACAGCTGAATTTAGAGAAAAACCAAATGCAAAAGGAAACAAAGATTCATCAAATGTGACATTGCGAGAAATATAAAATCTGCCAAAAGAATGGAGACAAACATAACCTTTATGGGAACTTGAATAGCCAATAAATGTTAACCTATACGGTTGAGCACTTGTTCGTCCCTAAATATACTGTGACATAGTATATTTTGATGATCACAAACAAAGTACTTTTTGGTGCTAACGAGCATTTCTCAAGATTTCATCAAAGCACCTGAGGAAAGCAAAAAGCCAAGGAACGACTCGATCAAGGAACTCAAAGACTTATCCAACGATCAAGATCATTTACATCAAAAGGACTTCAACGATCATATCTGGAATTCAAGATCACTTCACTCGAACGATTCGATCAAGCTTCAAGTTTACATCTCTCAATCAATGTTCAAGTCATTCAACTCCGCCTAAAGCTCTTATTGAAGATCTCATAATGAAGAGTTGGACTTAATGATTATGAGAAATGAGAAATACACAAAGTATTTAAGGTATATCTTTCTCTAATCGTTATTGCTCAAAATAATTTTCAAAACCATGCATAAATCATCTACATATGTTTTTCAAATCTGCATGCTTTGATTTTACGTCTTACGATATTTCAAATGATTTATTACTATATATTTAATATGAAATCTACCGAGTTTTTATTCGCATTTATCGAATATTTATTCGCGAGTCAAAACAATTTTTAAAGAGTCTTTCAAAACGCTAATGAGACAACAACGCTCTCGTGAACTTGTTAAGATAGGATGTTGACGACTCATTAGGACGCTGATAATGTTGAAGGTTGAATTAAACTGATTTATTAGGACTCTTATTTGTAAAGTAGCGGCCTCCTTTATTAGTCAACCTCTGAACTTGTCAGGAAGCTAACTCAGCATCATCTCACTGAAATATTTCTTAAGTTCTTCAAAGAATGTTTCTTTGAGGGCGCTGATAGTTATAAGTTGAACAATCTATCAGGACGCTTTCTGGATAAAAGCACCCTCACCTTTGAGAATCAACTTAGTAACTATCAAGATGTTGATTTTCCTTCAGCATGCTTGTATCTTTGTTTAAAATATTTTTAATTGGTAAGACGCTTATATTGTTTTAGCGTCCTCATGTTTTGTTTTATATTTTAAAGGCAGGACGCTTACTCGGATAGTAGCGCGCCCTCATACAGTTAATTGTTTTAAAACATAGCAGGACGCTAATTGTGCATTAGCGCCCTCAGGTTTAAGTCGTTTAAGTGTCAAAACAAGCCAAGACGCTCACATAATAGTAGCGCCCTCACTTAAGTGTTCTGCAGGACGCTTATACGTAATGAGCGCCCTCAAGGAACAAAACGTTAAAGTTGACATTATGCGTCAGGACACTGATTATGGAATCAGGACGCTAATTCAACAACTGTCACTATTCGAACAAGTACACTTTATAAGTTTTTTTTCATAACAGAGTTCCTTTGCACAGAGTCCTTTTCAGACTCGTCAGAGATCTTCTTTGATACATGAAATAAGTTTTTTTTAAACATTCCTTTTTCATAAAATCCTAAAAGAACTAGAATGTTAGTGAAAATTGCAGTTGCCATTTTTTATATAACATTCTAGTTGTTGTATGTAAACATTCATATTATTTGAACTTCAAATGTCTAATGGCTATGTCCCACTAAGTCTATAAATACCAGCAGTTAGGATCAAACAACTTGTCAATCTGTTTGTATTGTGTCAATACTTTTTGAAAGTTAGCCTGTGTCAAAATGTTTTTCATTATTTAAACTTTCAAAGTATTTTTCACTGATACCTTATGTATTCAAATGGTTTTCATACTGAGCTTATTTTCATTCTATCTTTGAAAATCTATTTGATCTTGTATCAACTCAAATTCTCAGCACCGATTGATACTTGATATTATTCTTGCTAAAGATAGAATTTGAGATACAGTTCATGAGAAATACAGTTGTACTTAATTTCATATCTTAAGTACTGTATTGAACTATATCAGGAGTTGCGTTAACTACTGATTACTAAACCATAAGTTTTCATACTTATATTTATTATCTATTTTGAAAATTGTATGTGTTTATGATTTACACTAGTCCTTCAATTTTCAAGTCAATGTTTATTTGGTATCATATTATTTTCGAAGAAGCACTGATTTTCATATCACATCATTCATCATTTTTTGAAACTGCACCTGAGCAATACCGAACATTGAAAGGTAAAAGACTGTAAGTGTATTTCAACTTAGCATTACGTATTCATATTTCATATCTTTGTAGTGTTATGTAATGAGCTTAATTGTAAAGTGTTCTACTCAGTTATAACCAAAATTATTGTGTTGTAATGTTGGTGTGTTTCTGGACTGAAACAACCAGGACAAGTGAAGGTAGTTCACTTAATGATTTCACGATTGAAATCATGTAAGGTTATCTTTGAACCTGTAAAAGAGAAAAAGGTTCATCCTCACCTGCAAGTAGAAAATCGGGTCATCCTAATCCCATAAAATGATAGGTCCGTCCTTAAAATGTAAAAGGATGGGTTTTCTCTTAACCTGTAAAAGAGAAACGGTTGTTCCTTAACCCATAAAAGGATCACGGTTCATCCTAATCCCGTAAAAGGATAGGTACGTCTTTAACTGTACAAGGATAGGTTATCTCTTAACCTGTAAAAGAGAAACGGTTGTTCCTCATCCCATAAAAGGATCACGACTCTTCCTTATCCCGTAAAAGGAATATGGGTTTCTCCTCATCCCGAAAAAAGGGAAATTTGGTTCATCCTTAGCCCGTAAAAGGATAGGTTTACCTTTAACCTGTAAAAGGGCAGTTGTAACGGTTTGGTTCTCACCCATAAGAGAATCAGTTAGTGGATTGAGAAAATCCTAATCGGGAGATTAGATAGTGGACGTACGCTCGGCCGAACCACTATAAATTTTGTGTGTCTCACATTTGCAATTTAGTATGTGTTCTAGTTTTGCATCCAATTCCAATACACTTATGTATATCATTAAGTTATTGGAAGAGATGTTTAAAATTGACCATCGCACCCAATTCACCCCCCTCTTGGGTGGACCAACAATAAAGACACATGAAACAACTCGAAATTGAAGTTTGTTAGAATTATTGTTAGTCGCCCAAGAGGGAGATGAATTGGGTGCCTTGGCCAATTTAGTCAATTTTATATTTTCTTATGTTATCCTTGAATCAGTTAAAACATTTGTTCATATATATCTTATGCAAGAGATAAATACAGAAATTTAAATGCGAAAGACATAAGATTTTTACGTGATTCAAAAAACATTTTCCTACTCCACGCCTAGAGAAACCTTCTCTAGGATTCCATTATCTCATATTTACTTACCGGGTGTGAATCAAATCATTACAAATGTCATTTTACAGGTTCAAGACAAACCTATCCTTTTTAAGGGCTGAGGATGAACCTTTTACTTCCTTTTGCGGGATAAGGAAGAACCTTAAATCTTTGTACCGGGCTAAGGATAAACCATTTAACCCCTTGCAAGAGAAAAGGGTGAAACTACCTTTGATTCCAACCTAGGAATCTTAAGTGAGTCTAATTCACATGACTTGGTTGTTTCAATCTTGAAATTGAAACAAACCAAAACTCTAATTACAAATATTATAGTGAAGCTCAAGATATAACAATTTCAATCAATACAAGATATGAAAGTAAAGCTTATGGATTGAGAAAACTTACAACCATATACTTTTCATGTATCCATATTGTCCATTTGAATGATGTTGAAAAGTGTGCATGATTGATGCAAAAGACGAAGTGCATGCCGATAAAATGAAAGGTTCCCTTTGGATTTTGATTTGAGGATGATGAAGATGAAGCTTGAATCAAAAACCCTTTCGATCACTTGAAATCTCTTGAGATGTATTTCTTCAAGGATCAAGATGAAAAGCACTGGATGTAACAACCCAGAAATTTGAAACAAATAGATAGTACATCATAAAATGACATAAAGCAACAGTGTTCACATGAACACTATACTCAACATGAAACGAGAACTGAGGATTTAGGTTCATTGATTTACACCCAACGAAGTGCCTAGAGAAGTGTTCAGAAACCCTGAAAAAATGCCCAAGTTCAGCGAATTTTTTATAAATATGATGCGGGTTCTCTTTTCTCCAAACCATTCTTTACGCTTCTCAAACCCTCGGAAATGTTGAGACTTTCCCCCACCCCGCGATGTTTTGACCGTCAAGATGTCACCTACGGCACTTGAAACTCAGCGTTATGCCGAAACGTTGTTTGCACCTCTTGAAAGTCCAACGAGGCACCGAGATGAATAAGGCTTTGAAATGCTGTCAGATTCAAGGTAAAGGAAAGCCATGAGCGCAATGCTCGTCAAATAGCTGCATAAATGGACGTTGTACGTTCTCGTGAAGTGGCAACAAGATTCGCGAGGTGGGGATGAAGGCTTAGATTTGCTTACCTTTTACTTATTGATAATCATAACATTGCATTCATCATGTTCATGACACCATGCTACTTTATTCCTTGCATTGGCATATTGAATATATATATATATATATATATATATTTCAAGGGGGTGCCGCCATGCATGTCTTTTTAAGGTCAGTGGAACCCCTTGTGACAAAAGGTTAGCCCATTGCTTGGGACTTGTAGCTACCTCACACTCAATCCGTAATTTCAAGGAAACCGTCACTTTATGATACAAGGTTGAGCTCTTTGCTTGCGGGACCTTTAGGGGCATTGCGCTTGGTCCCGTAATATCAAAGGGGAACCATCACACGATGATACTAAGTATACGGCCCACGGTGCACTCCGTTGTTACTTATAAACCGGCATTACATGATTGTATTGTCTTGTTGTGGATTAATCTCTATATTGTTGTTGTTATCTTTCTGTAAACGATGCGTTTAACTTGCTAGATCCACCGAGCTGTTGAGCTCACCCTGTTGACATTTTACCCAGGCCCTTAGACGTTGCATGGTAGTGCAAGAGCCGTCGGAGCTTCATGCGAAGGAGCCGCGTAGAAAGCAAGACGTTGACATAGATCTAGGTGTGTAAATGTTTGTAAATGTATTTCCGTCGCGTACTCGTGTATGTAAATTATTGTACCATTTTTCCTTGTGCCCTCCTTAATTAATGGAGGATGAAAAATAGATCTATATTGATGTCCATAATTGTTCACACTCTGGTTCTACGATTTGTTGCGTATTATTTTGGGTAACGTAATGGGGTATGATACTGGAGATTTCTTCAAAGTGATGGAACTCTCAAAAATACTACTTGAAAACTTGTTAAAATCACAAGAAAACTTCAAATGATTTCTTTTCAAAATGAACTTCAAAAGCTTGAAGAAACTTGCATTTTTGACAAAGATGTGGAGAACAAAATGATGTGCACACGTTTCATATTTTGTAAAAGGTTGCTCTCAATAAGCTAAGGAGTGTATTTATAGAAATTTAAAAATCAAAAAAGTAAGAACCATGTTTGTGTACACAGAACCCCGTTTTTATTCAAAATACACTAAAAAATAGTTTTCCATTTTTGTCACGGATATGCGTTTCCTTTGAGAGAAACACATTTCTGTGCATTTTCCAGGAATGCCCAAAAATGAGGAAATGTGTTTCTGTGTATTTTCCATAAATGCCTAACAAAAAGGGAGAAAACGTGTTTCTTAACAAGGAAACAAATTTATGCGTATAATTTCAGAGAACATTATTCTGGACTTTCTGAAAGAAACGCATTTCTTAACAGGGAAGGGGTTTCTGCCTAACTTAGTGAAAATTTCACTAAGTACAAATAGGAAATGCTTTTCTTCTTTGAGAAACGTGTTTCTGCTTTCACAGAAACTTAAAACATGTTTTTCTTTGATAATTTCGTGATCAAAACATGTTTTCATGATAAACCAATGTTAAATACAATTGTATAAACTTTAAAACATTTTAACTGAAATATTTTTGAGATCAACACATAAATCAAAATCATGTTGATCAAACAATCAAATTTTGAAAAATGGTTGACTTATAAAAACAAGTATGATTTTCAAAATCATTTAAAAACATATGCATGACTTTGGAAATAAATAAGCAATATAGAGACAAGAAAGATTACAACCTAATTCTACTTATATTTGTAAGCTCTCATCCTTTATCATTGAGTTAACTCGTCCAAGCTTTTAACTTTGACTTTGTTTAATTCACTTGAGTTGACTTTTGAGATAATTTGAATCTTGTATTGGCCTTTTGACTTATCTTTGGTGCAGAAACACGCTCAATTTAACCATTAGCACCATGGTTATATTGTTTGTTAACATCAAAACACTTAGGAGAATTCTAAGTGGAAAACCACTTAGGTCAACAATTATAAGGTTGCAAATGCAAAAAATAGGCACAATCAAATGATCTTAAGAAATTATAATCAGAAGAATAGCCAAACAATTTATGATATGGAGATATATTAGCAAGAATTGATGTTGGAAGATGATTTATCAAAAAAAACGCAATATGAAACACATACCACCAAAGATCAAAAAGCATAGATGCATGGTCTTAATTGTTTGAGAAAATTGATTCTTAACAAGTTTTTTGAAAGATAGGAAACTTGATAAGGGTTGGGACTTCAAATTCATAGGATAAATCTAAGTATATTTGGTGAAATCATCAATGAAGTGGATATAATATCTATAACCTTCTTTCGAAGGGAGGGGAGCTGAACTCCTGACACAGTGTGTGTCTTTCTAACACGAGTGGTTTTGGTTGCAGCAGGTTGAAAAGGAAGCACGTGACTTTTTCTCATTTGACATGACTCACAAAAACTAAGTTCATTGCGAGTTGTTTAATGGTATTTTTATGCAGAATATTGTACACAGTTTGAGCCATAGGATGGCCCAGTTTGTGATGCCATAGATCAACAAAAGTAGTAGACAAAACACAAGGAGACGAATGACTCATATTATTCAAATCATATTGTAGAACATAGTTATTGGACTCATTACTAGTAGCATGTGTAGTAAAAAGAACATTACATGCATTATTATCATAAGAAGTACAATCAGAATGTAGAACATTACATGTTTTGTGCACTCAGAAACGCGTTCCCATAAGGAGAAACACGTTCTGGCTGCTCGTAAGTGATTTTCATTTTGACAAGAAAAAACGTATTTCCTCAAGTAGAAATGCGTTTTCAGTTTTCAGTCCAGAATGAGTGAATTTTCATTCAAGGGGCAAAAACACGTTTCCACTGCCAGAAACATGTTTCCTCTATTTTTTAGCAGAATGGAGATTTTTGCACAGAAACACGTTTTCATGTCAAGTCGCGTTTCCATCTTTTTGTCCAGAATGTTGATTTTCTGACAATTACTTATGAAGCAAGTTTCCACTTTTTCTAAACGCATTTCCTACCTTTTGATGGCTTTATTGTGATTTTGAAAATACTCATTTTCATGCTCTCACAACCCTATATGTATAAATACATCACTTAACTCATCTTGAGCAACTTTTTGAAAATCTTTGAAACTTGAGATATATTTGTTCTCCACACATTCTTACAAGAATCAAGTTTCTTCAAAGTCATTTTTGAATCATCTTTCAGAGAAAGAGCTTTTTAAGTGTTTTACGAGCTTGCATCAATTTCTTGAGAAATCTCTTGTGTTTTCAATCTTTCACTTTTGAGAGAAATCCTTGTTTTGAGATTTCTAAGATTTCAAGCAGTTCATCTTTAATTTCAATCTTCATCTTCATCGTTTTCAAATTAAAGATTGAAGGGGCCTTCCATTTTTAGCTTGCACTTCACCTTCATAACTTGTGGCTGAACTTGTTCTAAGAAGGTATCTAGTTTCACTTGTAAGCATTCTTGAGAATTGTTTAGTAAGAACATTCTCAATCTTATTGTAACTTGAATTGTTGTATTATTGATTAATTGGTTAGTTAATCAAGAAAGTTTTCCTGTTCAAAAACGGTGTTTGTAATCGTTTGATCCACACCCATAAGTTTGATCAAGGTTAGTGGATTTTTGGTAAATCTTGATCGAAGAGATCAAGTAATAGATGTAGGCCTAGGTAAGCCGAACCACTCTAAATCCTTGTGATCATCCTTTGCTTTCCTGCACTTTAATTTTTGTCTTGCATTGCATTTTAATTCGAGAAAGGTTTTAACGAAATTTATGTTAAATCTAATTCATCCCCCTCTTGGACTAAAATCTCAGCCAACAAACACACATTAATGCGTCATCTAACAATATGTCAACAAAGGAACTTATACTTCAAATTTTAGATCCAATTGTTATTTTTTCACATCACATAACCTCTATAAGAAAGGCTTTGTTATCCTCCCATTAATGAGAACTATGTTCTTATCGTAACAATATCAATATTTTGAATGATCTTCACTTTCCATATGGCAACAACACTCGTGATTTTAAAAATCTTTTCCAATTAGAAGGATCACATTGACGATCATCATTAATGCAAGACCGAAATGGTCTGTTACCTCACGTATAGAAGGGTTCCCCCAACACAATAAAGTACACATTCTAAACTTGACTCATATGTATTTGCTATTTCAAAGTCTAAGTTATGCATTGGAGTGATGTCACCTATGTTTTGTGAGTTGCATGCAAGACAAAAATTGAGGTATGAGCCTGAAAGCTACACTCCGAATTCCAAAGCTAGATCCCTTATTAGTTTGAGACATTCTGAAACTTTATGTAGTAATTTGAGACATTTGATGAAAAAGCCAAAACCTAACCCAACTCAAACAGTTCGAGTTGGAAAAATTTTGGCTCCTCAATATAACCCAACCCAAACAAAATTAGTTTAGTTTAGGTTGGATTGGTCATTCAACTTGAGATCACTTAGACTTTATTTATAAATTTTAGCATTTCATGTGTAAAATATATAATAATAAACATCAAATATGTTATGTTTTAAATACAAACAAATCAATTTGTAAATCCAACAACAATAAATATTAAAGATGTTCCTAATACAACCAACATCAACTGCCAACCAACCAAATATTGATTATAAATAGTTAGGTACATTCATCCATCGTGTCATAAAATATCAAATACAAGTTGAAGAGATTGAGTTGCATCAAAATATTAGGGTTATGCTTAGGTTCGATTCAGGTTGGGTTGGGTTCCAAGGGTGTCAATCCAAAACTCAAACCGAACCATTCGAGTTGGGATTTTTGAACCCAACCCAACCCAAACACCTAAATCAGCCCAACTCGATCCAACCCATTGGGTTTTATTCGATTCAACTGGGTTGGCTTACACCCCTAATCAAAACTAAACCCAATAAATTAAAGCCTGAAGAAAAACTAAACCTGCATTGCAAGATTACGTAAATAATAATAATAATAAAAACAAAAAAAGCTTTGGAGATGCAAGCTTGAAACGCTTTTAAAGCACAACCAGCCTATGTCTTTGGATGAACATTGAGCTACGTAGGTTGCACGACTCAATGTTGATCCAACCTTAGAGGTTGTTTGTGTTTTTAAAGCATCCACCCATTTAGAGTGCGTTTAGCGGACCCTGCGTTGGGCAGTTGTAGTGCGGCTCAGGGTCTTGGCTTTTTTTATTTAAGTTTTGAAAAATGTAAAACGAATTTGTTTCTTTAATGCTGGCGATTAGCGCACTTTAGAAAAACTTGAATATTTTATATCTTTTAAATCTTCTGCTTTTCATTACTTCTAACTAAAAAAAAAAATGTAACCATGTGTATAATTACACCCTTATATTCATTAAATTTTTTATCAAAAAAATAAAACTACATATCATAGATGATCAAATAAATATTAATCGTTACACATGCAATATTTTTTTGTCATCAAGTTAGAATTGACGAAAAAATTTAAATTGTAAAAGTCGCACTTCATGCATGAACATAAGTGATAGTTGCATATTCAAATAGGTTTTAGAACATTTTTTAGGTGTGTTTTAGGATGATTTATGCATTAGTTTAGTGTGTTTATGTTAGTTTTGATGGATTTGTTAGTTTAGGAATAAATTGGTTTTTATGCATTATTTTGGTTTGTTAGTTTATATGTTGAATCAATTTATGTTTTGAGTGTGTTCATTACTTGTTTTGCATTATTTTGTAGGTATTTAGATGTTTGGAAGTGAGCATGAATGATGAACACAACATATGAAAAGCCTAGATAATGATTCATGAAGAACCCAAGTCAAAAAGTAGAAGGAAAAATGGCTAAGTCCCAAAAGTTGATGTTTTGGGCGGCGCGACGCTGAAAGGTGAAGAAAACACGAAAAGATATAATGCTCTGAACGCCGTGACGCTCAAAAGTAGCATTGTGGCGTTGGAAGAAGATTGACAGAGGGCCACGGCGCTAGATGAAGTAGCGCCACGACACAAGGTGTTTTTAAGTTGCATTTTTAGCAACTATTGGATGATTTTGGGATTTTCTAATTATTTCACACGACTATGGGGGCATATTATATATCAAACTGTAAGGTTTTTCAAGGAGAACACATAAGGATAGAGAGGATGATGCTTACTTTATGTGCACACTTTTAAGTGAAGAAAGATATGCAAAAATGTACTCTTTAAATTATAAACAATGAAATGTAACATAATTATACCCTAAACATAAAGTAGATGATGCAACAAATTATAAGTGTAAACTAGGGCAAATGATGTAGTAAATACAACAAGTAATAAACTTGGGGGAGTCCCAAGGTCGAACCTCAAGGATGGGGATGAGTTCCTAAAACTATGGTTTGCTACAAATAATAAAATGAAAAATAAGAAAAAGATGAAATAATAGTAAAATGAGAATACTTGTAAATGATGAATGATAATGTAAGGAATAACAATAAAATGAAAAGTTAGGGCATTAGAGTAGACCCAATCTTTTTATCTCTTAGTCCTTCTTGAGTAAAATGATTAGGGGTGGAAATAACTAAAGAGTTTTCCACCTACAATAATAAATCTTTAAGCTCAAATATGTTAAAAAGTAGTGTTCTCCCACAAAAGGTGTTTATCATGAAAATACAAAATAGAACTAGCGTTCTAATGTGTGTGAAAACTAAATGTGAATTTCAAGTATGTGAAATACATGATATAACACATCAAAGAAAACTACAAAAAGTCACACTACAAGATGAAAATGAAATACCTCAATCTTTCATTAGATTTTGCAAATCCAAACATACAAAATACATGATAGAATGTATGAAGAAAAATATAAAACCAAGGGAAAGCATAAGATAACACATATGTCAATTAAATCCAAATATAAATGTTAAACAAGAATTCCAAGAAGAGAGTGGAGAGGGCTTCCTCTTAGCCCTAAAAAGACTTAGCCTTCCATGGATTTGAAGGCCATGAAAGAACAAAAATAAAAGAGAAGAAAAATGAAAATAGGAGAGGTATAGAGAGCTCCTAAGTGATCAAGGAGAAAATGAGAAATATGGGATGCCCTCAAGTGTGGATTTGAAAGGTTTATATAGATAATCAAGAGAGAAAATAAGCCAATGGGAGGTGGTCTAAGTGGGTGATGTGGATGAATGGTACAATTAACTCATGCTCCAATAAGATGATAGCAAATTCAAATTAAAGGTGATAGGTAGCTATGCATAGTAAAGGACATAGGAGCATGGAGTGGTTTAGAGAAAAGAGAAATAAGAGGGAATCTTGGGATACTTTTTGACTAATCACTATCAACTTTGGTTCTCTCATAAATTCAAACTCATCCTTTGGATTATTCTCGGGATCCGCTACAAGATGATGATGATGATGAAAATGTCTCCATGTGTGCCATGTGTTCTTCTTAACTTGAGATTCCTCCATCTTCCATCGTAACCGTAGATGCTCTTCGGAATTCGCAAAATTTTCACTCAAATGATGAATGAATGGGATGATGCCATGTGTCATAAAACCAAGTGGGGTGATGGCTTCTCTAATTTGATAATCTTTAGGCTCCTAATGCTCATATGCTCCACCATGATTAACTTCTCATACATTTTGTCACACCCTGGGTTGCACAGCGTGCCCCTACCCAGGTGCGGGCGCACCCCCTCAGGGCGAACGCCTAGCCATTATGGATCCATAATATTGTCCCATCTCGGCCAGTCACGCCACACAAGGACGCCGGACACCGAGATCATTTATCCATATTATTCACACTCCCATGAATAATATAGGGCCTCCCCCAAGTTCGAACTCGCAACCTCTTCCTCATAAGGTTAGATTTCGCAACTTGAGTACCCATTGAGCCAATGGTTCAATGGATACTCAAGTTGCGAAATCTAACCTTATGAGGAAGAGGTTGCGAGTTCGAACTTGGGGGAGGCCTTATATTATTCATGGGAGTGTGAATAATATGGATAAATGATCTCGGTGTCCGGCGTCCTTGTGTGGCGTGGCTGGCCGAGATGGGACAATATTATGGATCCATAATGGCTAGGCGTTCGCCCCGAGGGGGTGCGCCCGCACCTGGATAGGGGGCACGCTGTGCAACCCAGGGTGTGACACATTTTCTCCTACAATTAACACAAATATCGCGTAATGAGAAATTTAACTATGATGATCTTAAATTATGCACATGATTTTAAAATTGATATGTTTGCTTCCTAGAAAATTTATGGATTTATGAAATGAATGAAGCAAACATATTTTATAATTAATTAAGAAATCATGAGCCTTAAAATATAATAATGTTCTATTATAAAATAATAATTTGATGTCAAAATGAGCATTATCAGAGGAGAACGAAGGTTTGACGGTTGGAGAAAAGTAAAGAAGAAGATTCGCATTGAAGATTATTGAAAATCTCTACACCAATTCTAGTTTATTTTCCTTTGTTCCGATTCATGTTTGAACCATTGTTTACTGTTTTTATGTCTTTAGTTATGAACTAAAGCCTCTTTCTTGAGGTGTAGATTGATCCAAGCTTGATACTATGTCTAGTTTTATGGTTTGATTATTGTTAATAAAGTTTCTATAGTTTATTTATATTTCTCTGAGTGTAATGCTTTTGATCCATTAATCATGGATTAGATGATCATAGACTTGAGGTAGATGCTTCACAAGAAGGTACCTAGGGTTGGAATTTGGAAAATATAACCAAAGCTATCATGAGACTCACAGGGAGATCGAGAACCTTTGAAGTCGTTAGGTGGAAATCGTAGAACTTAACGAGTTGTTGTCATTTTAGGTTTTCATCGAAAGAGTTCAGCAAAGGAGACATTAACATGCTCTAGTTTTGCTTCAAAAGAGGGAATTAGAAACGATAGGATTTTCGACTTATAAGCCAAGGAATTGATTTAATAATAATGTATATATTTAAACATAGTTGAGAGTGAGGTGACATCGAACCTCTAGTATATTCTCTCATTGATTTTTTTTATCTGATTTACATTGCATTGTTAGTTAATAGTTAATTGTTTTAATTGTTGTTTTAATTACTCAATCACTCGATTTCGATTGTCTAGATAAAATTAGGGTTAAAACATGATAGCTAGTGTAGTAAATATCCCTGAGGACGATACCCGATTTCTCATCAGGATATATTATAACTTGAGATCGTACATTTGCGGTTTTGCACTCAACAAGTTTTTGGTGCCGTTGCCGGGGATAATTACTTGTTTTCACTACTATCGTGTTCTTTAACTTTGATTTTAATTTAGATTTTTAATTTTATTTTTATTCTCTGATTTTCTTTCTTAGTTTCTATTTTATAGGATTTCAAGAGTTTATGCAAAGGGCAAGAAGTGTTTAAGTACTACCGTTTGATCCTGAGATTGAACGTACTCTTAGAAGACTGAGGCAAGAGAGAAGAAGAGAAACTAAAGCAATGGCGGACAAGCAAAATCAGTTGACCTTGAGATACTACTTCAAGCCGGTCACTAATGAGAATTATTCAAGTATTGTTCGTGTACCTATCAACGCGAACAACTTTGAGTTGAAACCGACATTGATCTCAATGGTGCAACAACATCAGTATGGGGGATTGCCTACTGAAGATCCTACTATCCACATCACCACCTTCTTGGAGATGTGTGATACGGTTAAGATGAATGTTGTTACTAAGGACACCATATGACTGAGATTTTTCCCTTTTTCTCTAGGGAAAATGCACGAGCATAGTTGCAATCATTGCAACCAGGAAGTAAAACTACTTGGCAAGATATGGTGCAAAAGTTCTTACAAAAATTCTTTCCTCCTGCTAAGACCGCCCAATTGAGAGCTGAGATCGGACAATTCAAGCAACACGAGTCCGAATCATGGTATGAAACATGGGAGAGATTCAAAGAGTTGTTGGGGAAGTATCCTCAGCATGGTTAACAAGATTGGTTGCAAATCCAGCTTTTCTATAATTGGATGACCTTCTCCACAAGAACTTTAGTTGATGCGGCGGCCGGTGGGTCACTTTTGACCAAGATGGCTACCGAGACATTGAACATGTGGGAGGATATGGCTTCAAATACATATGAGGTTCCAGATGCACAATCCATAATAATGAAGGTCCGGCTTACATGAAGTTGACCCATTCACATCTCTTTCTGCTCAAATGTCAAGCATTGCCAACCAACTTGCGGTACTTACCACTCAAAGTAAGCAACCATCTATTGAGAAAGCGACGACTTTACACATGGGTTCTTCGAGGAATGAAGCAAATGAGGAGGGAGTTCAATACATTAACAATCGGGGGTACAACTATCGAAACAATCAAGGAGTTCCAAATCAATACCACCTAAGCATCAGAAATCATGAGAACTTCTCCTATGCCAACACGAGGAATACATTGCAACCTACCCGATTTTTACAATCAAGCTCAAGAAAAGAAGCCATCTTTGGAGGATATGCTAGGGTCATTTATGATGGAAACGAGAGCATCGATCAAAAATTTGGATGTATAAGTCAGGCAACTAGCCTTAACTGTGAATGCCCAACAAAGAGGGTCACTACCTAATAATACTGAGGTGAACCCAAAAGTGCAGTGCCAAGTCATTACTTTGAGAAGTGGAAAGGAAGTAAAGGGGGCTGATTCGAGACTAAGCACGCCACCACCACCCAATGAAGAGCATGAAGAGACTAGCTTTGAGACCGAGCTGAATAAAGAAAATGATGTTGAGTCACAAAAGGGGGAGAAGCCACATGAGAGGCCCTACCGGCCTGGTTCTATTACTTTCACGGATAACCCTCCTAAACTCAAAATTCCTATTCCATTTCCTTAGAGATTTCAAAAAAAGAAGCTTGACGAGCAATTCGCCAAGTTTCTAGAAATTTTCAAAAAGATTCACATCAACATCCCTTTTGTAGATGCGTTGGAGCAAATGCCAAACTATGTCATGTTCATGAAGGATGTGATGACAAAGAAGAAGAAGCTAGAGGACTATGAGATAGTAAAGCTCAAAAGCTAAAAGATCCATGGAGTTTTACTATACCTTGCACCATTGGGTCTTTAAATTTTAATAAAGCTTTTTGTGATTTAGGTGTCAGCATTAACTTGATGCCTTTGTCAATTTTCAGGAAATTGGGGCTCGGAAAGGTGAAGCCAACTACGATATCTTTACAACTAGCGGATCGATCACTTACGTACCCTCAAGGTATCATTGAGGACTTGCTAGTGAAGGTGGACAAGTTCATCTTCTCGGTGGACTTTGTTGTTTTGGATATGGAGGAAGATGGCGATATTCCTCTTATACTTGGGCGGCCATTCTTAGCAACCGAGAGAGCTTTGATTGATGTGCAACGTGGTGAGCTTACCTTGAGAGTAAATGATGAAGAAGTGTTGTTTAACATATACAAGACCCTTAAATTCCCATCAGAGGGGAATACATGTCACCGAATTGATGTAGCGGAAGTGGTTGATGCATGTGTGACCGAGGTACATAGTGAGGCTACACCAGGAGATCCTTTAAAGAAGTGTCTTGTGAGTTCGGTATCTAGAGATGAGGCCTCTCATGATGAAGTCCAGAATTATGCCTTCGCACTTGAGGCCCACAATCTTACGAGTACAATCACTGAAGTGGAAGATATTGAAGCTTCTTCACCACCCGAGTCATTAGAGTCTTCACCGGGGTTGAAGCCTTTACCGGAGCACCTTCGTTATGCATTTTTGGGTGAGAAGTCTACTATGTCGGTCATCATATTTTCGGCCCTATCTAGTGTGGAGGTAGAGAAGCTATTACGCATCTTGAGAGAGTACAAGTCCACTTTGGGGTGGTTTATAGCCGACATCAAGGGGATAAGTCCTTCCATATGCATGCATAAGGTCTTGATGAAGGAATCTTACAAGCCGTCAATTGGACATCAAAGAAGGCTAAATCCACCCATGAAAGAGGTTGTCAAAGCTGAAATATTAAAGTGGCTCAAGGTGGGAATCATATACGCCATTTCAGATAGTTCGTGGGTAAGTCTGATTCAAGTGGTGCCCAAGAAAGGTGATATGACTGTGGTAATAAATGACAAGAATGAAGTGATTTCTACAAGAATAGTAACAGGCTATAGAGTTTGCATAGACTACCAGAAGCTCAACAAGGCCACAAGGAAGGATCACTTTCCCCTTCCTTTTATTGATCAAATGTTCGATCGATTGGCTGGTTTTCATTACTATTGTTTCTTAGACTAGTATTCGGGGTATAATCAGATAGCCATCACCCAGAGGATCAAGAGAAGACTACATTTACTTACCTGTATGGTACTTTTGCTTTTTGGCGCATGTCGTTTGGATTATGTAATGCACCGGCGACTTTTCAACGATGCATGATGGCTATATTTTATGATTTGGTGGAGGACATCATAAAGGTTTTCATGGATGATTTTTCAGTTTTTGGGTCCTCATTTGATCATTGCTTACATAACCTCTCCCTTGTGTTGAAAAGGTGCGAAAAAATGAACCTTGTGCTTAATTGGGAAAAATGTCACTTCATGGTGCATGAGGGGATTGTTCTTGGACATCGGATTTCGTCTAAGGGTCTCGAGGTAGATAAGGCAAAGATTGTTACTATTGAGAAGCTTCCACATCCGAAGAGTGTTAAGGGCATATGGAGTTTCTTGGGGCATACAGGGTTTTATAAAAGATTTATAAAGGATTTTTCCATGATTGTAAAGCCCCTTTGCAACCTACTTGAGAAAGAGACTCAATTTGTGTTTGATGAGCATTGTGACGAAGCTTTTGAGTTGATCAAGAAAACTTTGATATCAACACCTATCATGGTGATACCGGATTGGAGTGAACCGTTCGGGATCATGTGTGATGCGAGCGACTATGCAGTAGGAGTGATTCTTGGACAAAGAAGAGAGAAGATGTTTCAGGCCATCTACTATGCGAGTAGGACACTTGATGGGGCTCAACAAAATTATACCACAATCGAGAAGGAATTGCTAGCGGTGGTTTTTGCTTGTGATAAGTTTAGATCCTACATCATTGGGTCTAAAGTGATTGTAGACACCGACCATGTCGCCATCCGCTACTTGTTCGAGAAGAATGATGCAAAGCCTCGGTTGATTCGATGGGTCCTCTTACTTCAAGAGTTTGATATGGAAATTATAGACAAGAAGGGGAGTGAGAATGTAGTTGCGGATCACTTATCTCGGCTACAACTAGATGAGAAAGATGATGGTGTGCCTATTTTAGAAACGTTTCCAGATGAGCAACTATATGGGTTGTTTGTGAAACTTCCATGGTATGCCGACTATGTGAATTACTTGTCTAGTGGTGCCTTACCTCCGGATCTATCATATGCACAGAAGAAAAAGTTTCTACATGATGTGCGTTTCTACCTTTGGGATGAGCCCTTGCTATTTAAGAGGTGCAATGATCATATTATTAAGAGGTGTGTACCAAAGAAGGAAGTGCAGTCCATTCTCCATGATTGTCATTCCTCTCCATATGGTGATCACTTTGGGGCTACAAGGACAGCGGCAAAGGTTCTTCAAAGTGGTTTCTATTGGCCTACATTGTTTCGGGATAGTTATGCTTTTGTGAGGACATGTGACCTATGTCAACGCCTTGGTACTATTTCGAGGGGACATGAGCAACCATTGACTAATATCCTAGAGGTGGAGCTATTTGACGTTTGGGGCATAGATTTCATGGGACCATTTCCTTCTTCATGTGGGAAGACATATATTCTCTTGACGGTTGACTGCGTTTGAAAGTGGGTAGAAGCCATTCCACGACTACAAATGATGCAAAGGTAGTGTTGAAGTTCCTTCAAAAGAACATCTTTACACGTTTGGGCACTCCTCGGGCAATCATTAGTGATGAAGGATCTCACTTTTGTAACAAGCTTTTTAATGCATTACTTGCCAAGTATGGGGTGAAACACAAGGTTGCTATGGTTTACCATCCTCAAAGCAATGGACAAGCTGAGATTAGTAGCCGGGAGGTGAAGCAAATCCTAGAGAAGACCATGAATACTAAGAGAAAGGATTGGGCTTTGAAGCTCGATGACGCTTTATGGGCTTACCAGACCACTTTTAAGACACCCATTGGAATGTCTCCGTATCGTTTGGTGTTCTGGAAAGCATGCCACTTACCGATCGAGTTGGAGCACCGTGCTTTTGGGCTGTTAAGAAGTTGAATTATGATTTGAAGGCGTCCGGCGACCAAAGACTTCTCCAATTGAATGAGATGGATGAATTTTGTCAAGATGCATATGAGAATGCCAAGGTATACAAGGAGAGAACAAAGAAATGGCATGACAAGATGATAGTGAAGCGGGAGCTCAAGCCGATACAAGAGGTTCTTTTATACAATTCATGGTTGACATTGTTTCTGGGTAAGTTGAAGTCTAGGTGGTCGAGTCCTTTTATTATTGAGAAAGTGTTTCCATATGGCACAATAGAGTTGCGTAGCAAAGAAGGCTCTTCTTTAGAGTCAATGGACATTAGGTGAAACACTACAATGGAAAAGAGCATGCGCATGAGGATGACATATCCTTGGAGGACCCTAATTGAGGAGATTGAAAAAATCGGGCTGAGGCCTTTAAACTAAGCGCTTGTTGGGAGGCAACCCATCGGTTTTGGAATTTTTTTTTTATTTTTATGTGTTTTATGTTTTTAGTCATTGTAGTACAGCTTTGAGTTTCATACCATTGACAAGTTTTGTTTCTTTTCCTTTCTAGGTTCTAAAGTAAGTTTTGGGGTTCCTATGCGAGATATGAAGAGCCTATGTGGCGACTTCAACCCTTTGGGTGACAGGGAGTTTTCTCAATCTCTCCTAATTTTATTTCGATCCATTCTTTGTTTTTATTTTTATTGTGCAGCATTGAGGACAATGCTTGTTTTAAATTTGGGGGGAGAGTTTGAATTTTTAACTTGTCATGGTGAAGATATGGTAGTTTTAGGTTAGGATATCCTATGATCTTACAAATTCTGATTTGATGTTAATTTTTTTTTTTTCTGAATGGCCAATGATAAGAGGATCATGTACATGAACATGACTCTAGGAGAATGTAGAGAGTAAATTACTTAGTCTATGTGCTTGATTCAACTTTTAACTTAGCTTTGTTTGAAATTCTCTACATGTCGAATGTGGTTAATTTTGTGGAATCATGATTTGTTTGGATTAGATTTTTGTAAGTTATATATTAGATCTTTATGGATCCTAGAACAAATTTTATTATCACTTGAGGCGAAATCCTAGAGAGCGTGCTACGAGAAAAATGATTTAGGCCACGTTTGAATAAGTTTGAGCCAAATAGCCTACCTTACTTTTTATTATACCCATAGTTCCCACTTTAAGCTGAATATCCTTTTCTTTGTTACCTATACATAAGGAATTTTGAGCTTATTATGTTTAATTTCCCCATTTTTCAACCTATGTACCTTATACACTTTGATCATGTTGGAGTGTTATTATTTGGATGAAAGAACAATGGGAAAGAAAAGTGAAGAAAAAGGGTGAAAAAGAAGAGAAAAATGTGAAGTTTGCTTATAAATTTTATTGAAGAAAAAAAATGAAAAAAAGAAGAAGCAAAGGATGTTATGCCCATGATTATGAAAAGAAATAAGTTTGGGGTGTAGTTGTTCTTTGAAAATAAGAAAACAAGCAAACAAAAGAATGGATAATGGAATGAAAAGATTGACCGGTTAAAGAATATATGTGCTGAAATTGGGTTTTTGGTTCTATATGTAATGTCGTGGATGTTTGTAAATGATCAAAGTGTTTAGGATGTTTTGAGCCTAAATTTTTCTAATTTTCCCTACCTTTGAACCTTGGTCATGCATTATAACCTAGGAAAGACCTATTGATTCTAAATGGCATGTGATTTACATTAGTGGAGAATGGTATGAAAGATTTGCTTATGGGATTCACTTTATATATATCTATTTGAGATCACTTACACTTTATGCTTGCTTGCACTTATCTATGAATTTCATGAATGGTTGTATGAGATTAACTATGTGATGATGTGTTTGAGAATGGAAGATGAGGTTAGGTTAGAAGTTGGATTGAAAATCTAAACATCTCTAACACTCTTGAAACTTTTCGATGAGTTATTATCTTTTAATGTGATCTTTGAAGCCATAATGATGATCTTGCATAATATTTCGAATCAGATTCTTAATTTGTTTGAGAATAGGATGGTAGATTATTTATTGATATGTTAGTTGAGTTTTTGTTTTGTTTTCCCTTTGCTCGGGACGATCAAAGTCCTAAGTTTGAGGCTATTTGATAGTTGCATATTTAGATAGGTTTTAGAATATGTTTTAGGTGTGCTTTAGGATGATTTATGCATTAGTTTAGTGTGTTTATGTAAGTTTTGATAGATTTGTTAGTTTAAGAATAAATTAGTTTTTATGCATTATTTTGGTTTGTTAGTTTATATGTTGAATCAATTTATGTTTAGAGTGAGTTAATTACTGCATTTTTTTGTAGGTATTTAGATGTGTGGACTTGAGTATGAATGATGGACACAACATATGAAAAGCCTAGATGATGATTCATGAAGAACCAAAGTCAAGAAGTGGAAAAAAAAACGGCTAAGTCTACAAGAAGGAAGGCAAAAAG